>OV656851.1:11701200-12348018 GCA_927399475.2 Acleris emargana | reverse complement strand
GCTCCATATACTTAAACTGCTGAAGAACAGATCGGCACCACATGCTTTGCGTGCCTACCCGAATTTAATTTGACCCTTATTGTGAAGCTTCTTAGGGTAAAAGTTTAGTCACGTGACCGCGGCGTCGCACTGAGCCGTCAACAAATTTTCTGCCTACCGCATACAAGAGGTTAAACGAGATGCATATTATATTATATCTCCCACCAATTGACCAAGTCCCAAATTAAGCTCTAGGCTTGTACAGTCAGCTGCAGAGAAAAGAATACCCACCAGGATCAATTTTTTTCCAAAACCTGTGGTTAGATTTAAATGATTTTGAGTTTATGTCAGTGGCGTGCCTAGGGTTTCAGAATAGGGTAAGCCGAGAGATATGTTTTGTAGTTTTTACGGTTATTATGGATAAATTTATCTTGTTACCACATTACTGATCAATCTTCACTTCACTCTGCAGTTGTATAGGCATTTGCTTACGTGGACGAGCTCACCAAAGCTCCCTGAAGGCATTTTACCACTAGATATAATTTTACAGACATATCAGCAATTGCATACTTTCGGTGGCTTTGAAAAAAGCAGCTTGGTTTGTTTGAGAGAATAAAATAAAGGTTCATCTTCTTTTTTTAACTTTGCTTGCCTAGGGAGAAAGCAATAAGTACTTACTTTTATTTCAATTACCTACCTAAAAATTACATACCTATTTCGTACCGTACCTATTTCGAAAGTAGCGACACAAGCTCTAAAAAATTACCCCTGTTCAATGAAGTTTTAGACTCATCGTGACCTCTGAAGGGAAGTTCTTGTTGTGCTAAATGACAAACAACATCGACTAATCTTTGAAAAACGTTACTATTGTTGTCAACAGTATGTGTAGACAATAGTAAAATCTTCAATTCACCGAAAAATCACATAAATTTAACCACAGGTTTTGAAAAAAAACGATCCTTACCAGGAGGGAGGTATCCTTTTCTCTGCAGCTGTACTATCGGTACTAGACAACGATAAACATGCATATAAAGAGAAATACATAGAAAACATTCAAAACTGAGAAACAAACAGTCATCCTCATCACACAAATATTTACTCATACCAGGAATCGAATCCTGGACCGCTAGCCAACTAGGCCGACGCGTCATCGGTGGCAAATTATAGGTCACGGCGGGCTAGTTTTCTCCTCGTCGACTCAAGTATGCGACTATTTTGCTTTAAGGGTTGTTGGCACTTCAGCCGACCTCGTTCTACCGGGAACCCGAGCGAGCCCTAGATGTTGCCGACCGTGTCTGGCAGCGCCCTCGGTGATCCGAGGTGGGCACGTGACGAAAACTAATTCGATCATATTTAATTCAAGATCTAATAAAATCACACACGTACAAGGTATTTAAGTCGGGACGGGTCTAATATTGGGTCGCCGGATTAGTAGTGTTCAGGGCGGGGTGTCGCAGGACGGACCCCGGGCGTACCTTGCTGGGCATGGAGATGGGCACGGTCTTCTGCGTCATGGTGACGACGCGCGCGCCGGCCCGCGCGGGCTGCTGCAGCACGGGCGAGCGGCTGCCTGCGGGGGGGCGTTACACGGGGGCTGGGCCATTTACACGCACAACTTATTGCTGTAAGTTTTGAGACTCGACTATGGATAAGAGTGAGCAGCAAATCTCTGCATCTTTGTCTTGCAAATAGCTTTGTTTCAAAACTTACAATAACTTGCACGTATAAATGCGGCCTTAGAGTTTACTGCAAAATGTTCGAATGTAATATATCCATACTAATATTATAAATGAGAAAGTGTGTCCGTTTGTCCGTCTTTTACGCTCCGTTGGATTTTTTCTGTCCCCTAGAAGGCTAGCCCGAGTTGTGCACGACTTGTTTGTCTCACGATAGAGTTCCTGAACGACAAGCGAGAAATCCAACTTGTACTAACCATAGGTACAGATAAAATGGACTGACAGTTATCACTCAGATATTATAGCTGATTTACATTGGTCCAGCGAAAGAATGCCAGTAAAAGTACATTGACGGTTTGACTTTCACGTTTGAGGCGAGAGCTATTGTAACGACGCAATGTACTTCTACTGGCATGCTTTTGCTAGACCAATGTAAATCAGCCAAAACTTTCCTTTTCTCAGTCATAAGAATAAAAAGGACAGGGGACCGATTTTTGACTTTCGAGCGCTCGATTTCAAAACCGAGCGGTAGAAAATATTCGAATGCGAAAATCTTTCACAATTTATTTTCGAATGGTCCCAAATTCCATATTTTTAAGATTTTCACTCGAAAGTGAGGGATTGACTAAATAATATTGTTAAGTTGGAACTTATTTCATTATACGCAGATAGTCGATGTTTTACCGGTTTTTTTAATTCAGATTTTAATTGCGAATAAATGTGTGAAGCTAACAAAAGATGAAATCATAACAAGCAATTTAATATTTCAGTGCCCTTAAGATTTTTTTACGCTTATTTTACAAATTCTTGACTGGTTATAAATGTAGGAAAAATGAAACGCTTTCTGGTCTGTGGATGTCTATGGGATTGTGCTAGGTTTGTTTATGCTTCGTGTACTTCCCGGCATACATACCCAAGTTGGTAACCCAACAGGTTTGGAAGATGTCAAATGAGACTTTCTATAGATAGAATTCAAAACGAATGCCACGGACCGCTCGTGCTCATATTTTCTATCGCTCGCAAGTCAAAAATACCATTTCATTGTTTTTTGTCACTTTCGAGTGAAACTTTCGAGCGGTCGAAAGTCAAAAATCGGTCCCCAGATCTATATTTTATCAGACAGGTGGCTACCTGGAGATTTAATAAATGGCTTTAAGAATAACTGTTAGGCGGTGGGCTTGCCACCTGTCACTAATACGCTGGTAAACATCTTAGCCTATTTGTGTATAATGTGGTTACAGAATTATTAACAAGTTTTTAGAGTTTTAGGTTATTCTGTAGCTCTGCCTATATACCCCACTCTGGGAACAAAAACTTGAGTTTATGTATGTATGTACGTATGTAAGAATAGTTGTGTATAAAAGTGCCTAACAAATTGGGAATGAGGGATAACACACAACTCGGTTCAAATCAAGTCTCTTGCACGGTTGAAGTAAACACAACAAATAATTTTATAGAATAACCACATACATACCCTGAACGATAAATTTCGTTAGCATCGGTTTAGATCCTCCTGATATACTTTTTGTAGCAATCATCTGTGCCTGAAATGAAAATACATCCTTTATAAGTTATAAACCACACCTTATCTATTTACCGTTACGAAATAAATCAATTTTCACACAAACATTTATTTGATTTGGGTGGCTTTCTGGCCTGCTGTCCTTTGCATTTTGATCAAATACAGTAGTTGAGGATTGTATAGTGTTTTTCTCAAGCAATGTGAGGAAATATTAAAATTAAATTAACTACTAGGTAATAAAGTAAAAATGTTTAATTCGCCGCTTTTTTATATTTATTAAACATGCCATTTGAACCAGCTATTCAAGCACCATGTTTAACGTCGCAAGTATGGTTACACAGTCTAGTGGTGGTCGGCAGTATTTAACTAATTTTCCATGCACAATGGCTGAAGTTAACATTGTCTCAGGTAAATCCTTAACTGGCTAAGGCTTACGATCGTTCGATCGTCCCATACTATGTGGCCCGAAAAGAAGAAAAAAATAAGATGACAAATAACATTAACTTTCGACGAATCTGGTTAGTTTAGTTAGTTTAGTTTATTTATTCATCAATGTAATATTACAATATAAATTGCATTGCATGTCAAAAAATACGAAATTACATTGAGATCGTCAAAACATAAATACTAGTTATCAAAAAATACAAGAATAATTAATTAACACAACAACAATTAAATTTCGAATTATGGTCACTCGTCCGATGTCAATACATACAATGATTAATAAATTTCAACACAATAATAAATTTACATGTCCAGCTTCATATATTCATCCACGGAGTATAATGGATTATCCAATAAAAGGTTTCTTAGCTGATGTTTAAATGCTTCGTCGGATTGTACATTTTTAAGTTGAGCGGGTAGACGCTCGTAGTACGTGGGACCGATGACACGCGGGTTCTTACCCGCAAGTGCCATGCGACGAGGAACTGTTCTCAAACGCCCGGTGTGGCGGAGCTCCTTGCCAAGAATATCAACGCGTGCAAAGGAGGAAATATGATGTCTCACGAACATCAATATTTGGAAAATGTAAACTGAGTAGTGCGTCAATATGCGGTACGTTACGAAAAGGCCCCTGCAAGAGTGCCTAGGTTTCACCCCAGCTAACGTGCGTAAGGCGCGCTTTTGCATTATCATCACCCTATTGGCATCCGTGGAGTTTCCCCATAGCAGCGATCCATACGACATCAGGGAGTGAAAATGTGCAAAGTACACCTGTATTAATGCATCATTTGCAATAAGCCTGCCCAGTTTACGCAACGCAAAGACGGCACCACTCAGTCTACCACAAAGTTTGTCAACATGGCACTTCCAGTTAAGGTTAGAGTCAAGTGTGAAGCCGAGGAACCTACACTCATTGCATATCGGCATCGGACTGTTTGCCACGCACGTAGGAAGTGAGATAGTTCGGCCTGAGAAAACCATAGTATTGGATTTCGACAAGTTTAAAACCAAACCATTTGCCGAAAACCACGTTTGCAACTGAAGGCACGCGCTATGGATTTTCTCCCCGAGTTGTTCATACGTGCGGGCACTAACCACGACAGTCGTGTCATCCGCAAAGAGCACTGACAGGCCAGCTGTAATGGCTGTCGGAAGGTCATTAATGTAAATTAGGAATAGTGTGTTTCCTAAAGCAGATCCTTGAGGGAACCTTCGCTTAACCCTCACATCACAGAAACAAGGATATGTTATGGGGGCGTGGTTCGTGACGCCTCGGTATGGTCAAAATGGACATATCGGCCCAAGGTGCGTCAAGCGTTGCCTTAGTCACCCGCTATCGCTGTAAATATACGAGCTCCATTTAAATGGTAGAATGACTGTTTGTAGCGTGAAAGTGTGCATAAATTGAAATTCAAACGTTAATTTTAACTCAAGGGGCATAGCATACCACCGGTCAATTTCGTTTTTAAGCATTATTTCTATTTTTAAACGAATATTATGTTATATTAAAGTTTGTATGGATTTCTGAGCGTAAGGATGTAGAAGTGATTTCTACCGACTATCGATAAGTGGCGGGTTCTACAGCGATCAATAGAATTACACGTGAAAATTTAATAGTACCTATATTAACGGTGCAAAACAAGTTTTATACGGTTATCAATATATTTTGAAACATTCATGGTGGCATTCCTATGTGGACTGCAGGAAAGATACGCACACCTCTTGAAAACAGGATCACTACATGTCGCAGTAAGAAAAGTCCTTAATCTGCTGAACATAAGGACTACTATCTAATAATAATATCTATTTAGTAATTAATTAATTACTCGTAGCTAGATGGCAGCTAAGTGACTTGTAAGCGCTACCTTACGTTCAGTAGCTGAATTACGATAGAAAGCTTCTTGGCGACATCGGGTCTAGTACGAATTTGCGCTCATGACATATCTCCCATGTTTCTATGATCTGAGGCCTAACGTTTTACTTTTATCGATTTTTCATTCCTTTATCCCGATATTGACATTCATTATTTTATTCCGGTAATTGAGCGATAAAATAAAGATGACCTGTTCGGAGTTGGCCCGGATGTAGTGCACGCCGGGCGCGCCGGCCGCCACCAGTTTGATCTTCTGGCCGCCACCTGCCGGGACCATCACCAGCTGCTTGCCGATCTGAGCTGCAACACACACTCACCGGTAAAGGTTAGGTACTAAAATGATGATGTAATTTGATTATTCGATACACCTGTATGAACGTATCCACTGGCAGCACGTACCGAGCACGGTCTTGCCGGCGGCGGCGCCGGGCACGGCAGCGAGCGAGACCTTCTTGACGAGCGCGGCGCGCGGCGGCGCGGGCGCCAGCGCCAGCGGCCTCGGCGCCGGCTTGGGCGCGATGGCCACCTGGCGCGGCATGCTGGCGTTCCTGATCGCGGTGAAGCGCGGGGGCACGGCTGCCTGCGGACCACATCACGTCTCACT
Organism: Acleris emargana; assembly: GCA_927399475.2. NCBI lineage: Eukaryota > Metazoa > Arthropoda > Insecta > Lepidoptera > Tortricidae > Acleris > Acleris emargana. The sequence goes on along the minus strand of OV656851.1, from coordinate 12,341,920 downwards.
CACTCGCAGTTCACAATAGACAGCTGCTTTACTATTCAATATTAAATACATAATTAAACTCTCTAGCAGATCCAATGGGCAATTTTAAAGAGCTAAAAGCACCTCGGTTTTCCCGCAACTGATCTGAGCTCTCATTCTCTCTCTGCGTTCTTATTGAGAGCGAGTGAGAGAGAAGTACAAACCCGAAGCACCTTTTTAGTGCTCCCAGCTCCCAGACTGTCTCGAATTCTATCTCAGAATCTGCTCCCGATTGAACTAAAAATGAAACAAAGATTTAAAAAGGAGCTTATTTACCTTAACCGCTATGATTTTTGGTAGTACTTGTGGTTCTTGTTTTATTGGACTTGAAACAAATGATTGTGGATCGAACTGTATGTCTAACATTGTATCCGATTGAGAATGTGACATGGATGGTTCCTGCAACAAATAGAAAAGGTCCTTTGATAAATCAGATATTGTTCAGCTAAATTCATTACCGATATAACCTGTAGGGTAATATAGCTCCCTAGGAATAGTCTTGTCCTGCCTTACACACCGCTTGCCTGACATCTCAGAAAATCCAGCTCTCAGCACACTAAGGCCCGTATTTATAAACTCGTCTCAGCTGAGATGCCCGTCACAAGATGCGTCACAAGACTGAGCGTTTATTTATAAACACATCTCAATACGTGAAACGTAATCCTAGGATCAGATGAGACGGTCATTTTGTATGAGGAGCTAATCCTGATCCTGATTATGGTATATTGGTGACTTGAGACCGTCTCGAGACATGGAAAGATGGCGGACGCACTACAACATAGTCGAACATATGGGTGCTTTTTTATCAGATAAATCGGCAGTGTTATTTTTAAATTCTCAGAGGCAAAAATGTATACCTAAAACGTTTTCAATAATATTAATACCTAAATATTAGGTTTGAGTTTGCCGCTAAATAGATAAAAATGTGTGCTTTGTGTTTTGTTTATGTGAAATTACTGTGGGTGCTGGATAATTTATATTACGTATAGATATTACGAGAGAGAGACCGACCAAGCCGACGACAAAATAATAGTCCGATATGTTTGTATAACAATAGTTATTTATGGGCATACCATCACAAAAACCATGGTATACCTGAGGCGCGAAAGATTTACTTCCACACGGGCTCATTTCTCGAAGGTAAGTACCAACAATTTACATTAAATACCTAGTTACTTTATATTCGTGATGTGTCATAAAACAGTCAAATAAGTAAGAGATAAGTATTAAAAGGAAACCTTCTAATATTTTATCAGTAGGTGCCCTAACCTAACCTATCCACCCAACCCTAATATAATAATTTTAACCCGATTTCCATCACATCCACAATGTACCTAATATTTTACTTCTCGCTGTTTAAAAACCAATAAAGCGTATTATATATTTTGTTAATTATTGAAATGAAAGTAACGAAGCACTTCGTGAAACGGGTTGCGATAGTGGAGGGGCCGAATGTTTTGTTGACAATGACAGACAAGCAATGCCGAGGCGGCAAAGTTTTATTTTATTATTGTTTGATACTTCTGAAAACTGAGTGATTTGTTTAAAAACTTATACACACAATAAACTAGTAATAACAGTGAGATATATACAATTTTGGGTCTTGACATACGACCGACATTAGGGTGCAAAAAATATACTTACCTACTTGTGAAAACTAATTGTGAATAATCCAACCATTACCAATACCAACCAACCAAACCAATTACCTACCAATTACTTTGAATTGATAAGTGTGTATAACTTTATGTCGTTTTGTAGGTTGTCGTCAGTCCAATAATGTGAAACTTGGGTAACATGGCAAGGTTCACCGGAAAAAATCAAGACGCCTAAGACGGTAACATTTGGATATTTTGAGAAGTCAGTGTTCAAGAATCTCAACTACCGGCCCCACGCAGTTGACGACTGACAATTCGCTTGCCAATTGCCAATGTTCATCAGGTACTTATTATTATTATTATTATTAGCCCGGAATGTCCCACTGCTGGGCAAAGGCCTCCTTCTCACCCTTCCACGTAATTCGGTTATTATTTAAAATGTTGATCAGTTCATTAAAGATTCAGTTTTCTATGTATTCAAAATTATCCTTTCTCATAAAATAATCATTGTTTTTGAATAAAGTATGAGTCAGACAAAATGGTACCCCCCCAATTTGGTTTTGGTAGGTATCCCCAATTTTGTTTTGGGCTACCTCATTGTCAATATAATAGTTTTATTACTATTTTCATGCTACTTGCACATTCATACTATGCACCCAAACTGTGAGATATGTTAGATTATTTGCATTATGACTGTTCAGGATATCTTATCTTGTTCTACATAAAAGAGTTACTTACTATAAGTAGGTAAAGTTAAGTTTGTTGATTAGTTGCATGATGCAAAACATTAATAATATGAAAAATATTAGATGTCATTTTATTACCTAGTTTTCAAAGCGCTGGTTCAATAAGTTTTGTAATTCTGTTCAATATTTCATTTAAACATTGTTTGTTTAATATAATGTCAAGTGAACAAACATCTAGCTGTACTTTTGTTGGAGAATAGCATTACATGATAATTATGAAATAGGATTTACACAAATTAAAACTTGGGAAACACATAAGAAATACTGGTGATAGAAAATTTATATATTTAGGTCAAGTTAACCTGACCATGACAATAGTTATTATTAACACCTGAGTGAGACCTGACGCAGGCGTAAATTTTTAATAATAAACTTATTAAATTGTAAATTTTATGAATGGTTTTATTTAATTAATTAACAATTATTTATAATTGCTTGGAATATATATAAACACATATTAGAAATAAGAATATACTAATGGAATGAAACTAAAAATTCATTAAATTGAATTGTTATTTTATTAAATTAATAATTTCAAGGTTTAATTAGAACATATGGGTCAAAGCCATGATGCTCCTTTTTGCTACGCCTTGGAGGGGTAATAAAATAGCTTCAATCTAATAACAAGTTAGCATAGTCAGTTGTGGGCTATGAGAGGCTATGAGCAATATTTTCATTGTAAATTTACCTATCTACTTTCTTTCCATTTAGTAACATAATATAAGTGTGTATTGAAAAACCCAAATTTATTTTAACCTTACGCAGCTATGAACCAGGATGGTTAATAGTTAGATGATAGTTGGATTGCTATTTATCAGCAAGACAGCCTGTTGTATGATAATTTAAAGGTGTACCCTTGTTTTGTCGACAACCTTTTCATCGAATATTATTTCATCGACAACGATTCATCGAAACTTTAGTACTAGTAATATTGTTTGGCGTTATCTTATTTCAACTATTATTTATTTAAAATTATCTTGCTACGTGGAAATACTAATCAACGAATACTACTTAATCCCTGATTTGTTTCAAATTTTCTTAATTGGTACAATTACAAAACATTGCAATTCATTTCTTCGATGTATTACTTTAATACAATTTTATGTGTCCATTGCACATTTATACATTTTTTTCGAATTTTGCATCTTTAGCATATTTTGTTGCAAGGCCAAACTTTTGAACTCTTCTGAAAAATAAATTAATAATATTATTGCACAACTAGTTATGTCAAGAAATAGAACAACGAAGCTTTCAAAGTAGGTTAGGTTAGGACTGCGACCCCCAAGAAAACGAACTGTTGACAGAAGTGGGTTAGGTTAGGTTAGAACTGCGACCCCCAAGAAAACGAACTGTTGACAGAAGTGGGTTAGGTTATGTTAGAACTGCGACCCCCAAGAAAACTAACTGTTGACAGAAGTGGGTTAGGTTAGGTTAGAACTGCGACCCCCAAGAAAACGAACTGTTGACAGAAGTGGGTTAGGTTAGGTTAGAACTGCGACCCCCAAGAAAATGAACTGTTGACAGAAAAGCATGATACATTACTATTATTAAATTATAATATTATAATAAATTAGGATAGCAAAATATTACCAATTGAAATAATTTTATGCGGAATAAATATTATTACAAGTAAAAAAAAAACAATTAAAAAAACCCGAAATGATTAGTCATGACATGAATCTTATTGAAATAAGTCAAATACTAATTAAAAGACCTCGGTTCAAATTACCTAGTATCAAGTCATCGACGGAATGACTTGTCGATGAAATGAAAATACTTGAAACGTTGTCTTTGAAATAATATTCGATTAAATATCTGTCGGCAATTCAATGGTAAACCTAATTTAAATGTACTGTTCTGTTTCAGTTTTGTTGGTGTTCAGTTCATACCTTACATACCTTCACGCCTGTAATCCCAGAGTGGGCTAGGCAGAGCTACAGAATTACAACTTGTTTTTGGTGTTCAATGAAGAGAATTTGTATTGTACGACAGTGTATCAGATACAAATAATATTAGGTATTGAGTTTGTTTGAAAACCTGTAAATATGTATAACTGAGACTTTTATAAAATAAACTCACTACATGCTAATAGTAGTTTTATTTATTTGTGAAAAGACATTCAAGGTCACTTTATGCAAAAGTTGGTACATGATTATATGTATGTAGGTACTCCTTCACTATTTATTTAGCTTAGCAAAATGAAAGTATTTGGATCGTAAGATTCGGAGGCATAACAAAACATAACAACAAGCTCTCTGAACTCTGTAACTCTACTAACAAGCTACTAGTGGCTAAAGAATTCAGAAATTCTGCGCTGGATGTTAGTGCAAATAAAACAATGTTATTTAGTTCTCTCATTGATAAATTACTTTCATAAACACCAAGTCAACAAGGATCTGTGGTAAAGGTGTTGGATGTAGGTGTGTTTTGGTGTTTATATTGTATACCTACCAACTTCGGCCAGTGTTCTTTAATTTTAAATATCTGTAGACCTTAATTTATAACATCAAACTTGAATCTGATTTTAAATATCTGTTAAGTTAAATTTATAAACATCAATCTCTATCCTTGTTAGTCTAAAATTTAGTTGGACATTATAAATTAAGGGTTACAGATATTTAAAATTAGATAACTGATTTGAATAGGCTCAACTGTGATGTAATAACTTCCACTAACTTTTAAGAGCGAGGAGGAAATCCAGTGGCACAAACGTTAAATAAATTATATGTCACCATAAGTCGCTCATAATTAGAAAGTGACTAGAAGTGTCCTAATAGGATAGTGAATGTATGCATAGACAAAAATATTGCAGGGATTCCTTCCAGTGCTAACATAGACACCCAATGTCAGTTAAATTTTGTCACCATGGTGCAATAACAGAGTTATAGTCAAATTTGCTAAACAATTAGCACAAGTTGCCTGCGACTTGTTTGTCGCTTAGTAACCCCCTCTACCTAGTCTATAAACAGACCAAAGCAATGAGTGACCACTGAGGAAACCACTTGTGCTAACCACTGTCATAAAACATGACAAAAATAAAACATTAAGGTAAACTGTATCTGAATTTTAATCGAAAAATAATCATTAACAGCCTATAGTGTCCTTTCCTTCCTCTTAGCCCTATCTTGGGCAGTCTTCCACCAGTCTTGATTAAAGGCTATTAAACACCAGTTTTCCAGTGGCAGGGGCTGGCAGTTTTTAGTTTAAATCATCTGAAAATAACAAAAACAATAAGTATAATGTACCTATTCCTACCTATTTTACACACTAACAGTTTCATAATTAAGTATATTAGTTTGATCTTTTAATTTACATTCACTAAGTTTGACAATTACAAGTAGGTATATAACTATAATTATTGCTTATAGATTGTCTGCCAATGTAAAGACTATCTTTCATAATATTCAAAAGGGAATCGGTTCATGATCATAATACCTTTATGCCGATACACTGAGGCAGGCGATCAGAGGACTGCTTGCTGACTGATTTATAATATATATCTAATGACTCAAGCTTAATAGTAGATAAATTAGACACCTTTTGGAAACGACTCGCCTGATTTGCCTTTCATTGTTCATCTTATGTAGAAAGAACTCTTCCAGGCTCCAGTCTCCGATGCTTGCTGTAGGTAAGGATCGGCCTTTAGTTAGGACAAGTTTATTTTTTAAATATTTCCTGTGTCTCGTTGGATTCGAGAATCTGCACGTTATCACAATTATTTTAATACTTAAAGACACTTAAGTTCACATCACTTCAAAAACAAATTCGTAATTTGTAACCTGTAAGTAAACTACTGTACATGTGTGCGTTTCGTTTTTTCAATATGACTGAGAGATTTTGAAATATAATGTCATATTATACACACATGATTACCTTTTGACCTTTTGTGATATAAGCGGAAAACTATTTAAAAAAATGCTTTTACAATAACAACTTGCTTTTACACTTTACCTTGAAAAAATTGATTTATGATGGTCATGTCTAAACGCAAAATCATCTATTTTAAAGAACCATAATGCATAGTCAAAACGTTTTGTCGTTTTGTTCGAAAATGTCATTGTTGGGGTTGGTATGTGTTTCTGTTTATAATGTTGGTAAGATCATCCCAGGTGAGAGCTTCTCAAGATGAGTTTATTAATAAGCGACGATCCTAGCTCCAGGATTACGTATCGAGACGGTCTCAACTGAGAAGCTCTCAAAACGGGGATTTGATACGAGTTTATAAATACGGGCCTAAGCAATTCAATGTTTTGTTAGGACACAAATTAACACAGGAATTCTTAGTGTATTCTAGAAAGTGCAAATGAGACTTGAAAACTTGTGCACATTCTGCAGCTACAGTACAAGAAGAGATTAACCATTTAATGATATCCTACAAGAAAAAACTTGAAAATCTATAAGGCATAAATTAAATTTAGGGCATGTCTCACTGGACTGATGCTCTCCAAGACAACAAACTTTCTCACGACCAATTACCGAATGTCTACAGGACAACTTACAAATAACACAAAACAATAACAACAAAAAGAACACAGCTTTAAAAAATCCGACTGTTATTGCTAACCAAATTTAAAGTGTTATAAATCCTAAATGGCCGTTCAAAATGAAAAATGATTTAAGAAAACTAAAGATGATTTTTTAATACCTATTCAATGATACCCCACTAACATATATTTTCATATTTACTATATGGCGTCGTTGCTGCCACATTGAATTTTAATTACTGCCATATCTTTTCTTTAGTGACACTCACAAGATTAAGACAAATCAATTGAAAAAAGAATAATCAAAATTAGTCCACACATTAAGTTTCTAGAACACCACAAAGGAACCAACATACATACACATAGGCTGATAAACACATAACTTTACTCCTTCAACAGTTGTTTAAAAAGAAACAAATCTGCAGCTGCAGTTAATTTGAATGACTTCAGTCAGTTCAGACAAACAGGATAGTCAAAACCACCTTTTCATAAACACAAGTATGTAACATACAAAACTAACCTCTGTACAGTGTGATAGCTCTTAGAAGGTCCTTTGGGTTTGTATTTGTCTCATACTCTCTCATACACTCTTTTAAGAGAAATTGATCAATAAGTAGAAACACTAAGCACCTTCTAAGTGCTCACAGACTGTATGTTTTTCCATTTACCTTGAAAATATTTGTTAAATTAAGATTATGAAATATTTTAGGTTAACTCCCAGTTCCAGGTGATGTTAAATAATAATTATGTAGTAATATTATTTTAAGTAGTAGGCACTTTTATAGGAGTGATCTCCTAACTCAATTAGTGTTGGTTTTACACCCTGATTAAAACCCAGTAAGTATCATGATAATTTCTTACACTAGTAACCACGGTTGTGTTGGCACCCATATCTTCCTCCTGCTGTTGCACATACTCTTGAAGAGAAAACTGATCATCAGAGTAACCTGAAAAAACATTTAACTTTACTCACACACTTTATTTAGATATGACTATAAAGTAAATTGATTTAAATAAACAAGTATATTAAAAAGATTAGGGTAAGTACAAAAAAGTTGGCCACGCTAACTCATGCAATAAAATTTTCTGTAAAACTTTACTATTGCAACACAAAGGTTTCCCTTACAATTGTAGGTAGTAAAATTTTCGTCGCACAGCGGAACTTTTATCATCTTCGTTGTTTGTATGGTTAACTGTGCTTAACTGTGGTACAACTTTTTGGTCTTTACCCATTAGTTAGACAAAATTATTGGATTGGCAGTTGCAGCCGCGATTAAACAGAATATCATTTCATTATTTCTTTACACAAAGTACTGGAAAATATCACAATTTTATAACCAATATTATTAGTGTAAGGTTAATTTACCAATAATTTGTTCATTTTCAGAGCCCAAGAGTGGTTGCTCCTCTATAGGTTCAAATTCCATGGGAATACTTGTTTCATGCGGGCTTGCATCTAGCGAGATGTCAGCTTGGCTTACCACCTGGTCACCATGGGACTCAAAGTCTACCTGTTAACAATGTAATTAATAATAAACAAGGAGCTATATGTGAGCTATTGCTACCAATATATTGTAATTTAGTTATATAGACATAGCATTTATTATGACCACTACAATACTTTAATACTGATATATTTATGAACTAAGACAAACAGTGATTAAATATGATGCCACTTCCAGCTTGGTTTTGTCTCTATATGTTATTGGAAAATCAAAACTTATGTAGCACACAAAGTAATAAACACAATCAAAACAACATCATTACTCACTCCCATTGCACTGTCCAAATTGAGAGGGTCCTCCAAACTGTGATCCATTATGAAGATTTTGTATTATCAACTCGGCACATTCACTTTTAACACTTCCCTGACCTCAAAAATGTGAAAAATATATCAAAAACCCGCCTACAATTTTGAGTTCAAACGAGGCCGCCATTTTACATTGTCAAATCTTGAAGTCCCTCGCAAAGTCGCCACGGTTGAAAACAAATTGTCATATTCTTAAAACAATAATTTACAGCACAATAACAGGGTACACTGTATTGTTTTTACTCTGGCACATGCTCAAAATAAAAAGCTATTGTTTGGGATGTAATAAATAAGTCAAATCACTGTAAAAACGAAATTAATAACATAAAACTGCACTGACTCCGATGGCGCTTCTTTGAATTTTATGTAGCCAACATGCAGAAGCAAAAAAGCTGGACAGATAGCTTCGGGTACGTTCAAATATATGCCAAACAATATAAATATAATTCATAAATACTAGTATTTATTAAAATGTACTTAAGTCCATTTGAGCATACTTTTTTTAACTAAAATTACCTTTTCTTTTAGCAACGTAATACTATACAGTTGCATTCAATTTAAATAATTGAGAAATGTAAATAATAAGTCTGTGGTCAAAATAGGGAATAATAATGTTATTATCGGTTATTTACATATTTTTTTCTGAATCGATTCCATAATACGACTATTCGACTATTCTAGTGCAGCGAAATAGTTGGAAGATGAATCGGATTTCAATACACTCCACCACTCCACTATTCTTCTTATTTTGGTGACATTTTCGACAACCACTCACAACTAAAATTAAAAAGAAAATAATAATCTTAAAATTATAGATTCGTACGTAATGAAAAAAAGTATAAATGTCAAAACACAAAACATACATACCCTACCCTCACCTCACTATCTGTGGTAAACACGACAGGTGAGAGATTGGCCGCATACTGAAAATAAATAAAATTAAAACTGTAATTTGTATGTTCACTATTCAACGTAATTACTTACGTTAGGTGTGGAGATTGCAATTTCTTATGATGCCTCTAAACTTGCAATCAGTTCGACAGTATTTAAACGAGTTAAGAAATTCCGGGGGTTTGCACAAAGATCAAGCTGAAAAGTGAGTTGTAATTTAAAACGTAGTTTCGAGTTTTAAAATTCGTAACTTAATACTGTTAACTTATTTATTGGTTATTAAAAGGTACCGCAATGTTCTTATGGAAGTTCTGAAAAATCCTGAAGGTGATCTAGCAGACTCTCTCAAAGCTTTTATAGAAGCAAGTAAGTATAGTAGTACCTCTAATATTAGTAATATCTATTTATTTTCTCGTTATAAACAACAAAACCATTATCTTACATTGTCAACATCGTAGCAAGTGGAAAGAATGAAGCGGTCTCTGCCTACCCCTCTGGGAAACAGGCGTGATTTAATGTATGTATGTTACCGAATTAAAAAAATTTTTTGGTGTTCAAAATATGTACTATTTAGATATGTGCGTCTTAAAAGTTTTTTTTGTCATTAATTATTCTATTACATAGTTTTTCTATAATTTTAATTACAATGTTATTATATTAATTATTACAAAGAAATCATTTTTTAACAATATTTATTCATTATTTAAAACTAAAGTAATTTGAACAGATTCTCATAAGGCATAATCTGTGAGATGTTACAGATTTCGCATATGCACTGCGTCTGAGCAATAAGAACTATTGATTTACACTGAATTTCCCCAGACTAGCAAGTAGGGCTTCCTAATACTGGACATTTCCTAAGTCTGGTATTAACTTATTTGCGGTGTTATTAAACTGATTGCGACCTATGTCAATGTATGAGGATAACGGTTTTCCAACGGCAAAGTAAAGTTTGTTGCGAGCTCTAATTTTTTTGTAGTAACGGCTTCGGAACCCTACACTGAGCATAGTCCGATATACTTTTGCCCGGTTTTAGTATAGGAACTTGCCGCACCGCACCGCATCCGCTCTCAGTGCGTTTTTTTTTTTTAAATATAAATTATTAATCCCATGCCTGCCCCATATTTTTCTGAATTAGGAACCACAAATGTAATACTTGTTTTTAATGCTAGTCATAAAGTAACAATTTTGTGTTTTCTGAGGTGTACTAAAGTTTTTTTTTTTTTTTTTTTTTTTTTTTATTATTATATATAATATTATTTAATGCCAAAAATAATCTTAAGGAAGGAAATTTATTAAATTTCAGTTGTCAATGAAAATGTAAGTCTTGTGATATCCAGACAACTGCTCACAGATGTCAGTACTCATTTGGCGCTGCTGCCCGACCCGATATCTCAAGATGTGTCTCACTTTGCTTTAGATGTAATTCAACCAAGGGTTATTTCATTTGAAGAGCAGGTTAGTACATTTTTTTATAAGGCTATCAAACTAAAATGTTTTATAGCACTATAAAAATAACAGTGTTGAAGTCATTTGCATTTTTGTGGCAAGAAAGAGTAGGTTTCATAATGATCAAATTATACTACTCATAACAAAATAGGGGCCACGGTATATTCTGCATACAGCTGAAAGCTGCAATGTTCAACTTACAAGTTGTGTTTTCAAATTTTTTGTCAATTGTTTTGCTTTTACAATGCGTGTGGTTTATTAAATCAATTTTCAAATTTCATACAAAATGAGCAAAAAGAATGCAACTTTATTAAAAACCACACGCACGGTAAAAACAAAACAATTGACAAAAAATTTCAAAACTTAGCTTGTAAGTTGAACATTGCAGCTTTCGAATGATACTAAATTCAGAAATTACAGGTTAAAATTTGTTATAATAATCCTTCTCCGAAAACAGTTCTTTTGTATGCAGAATATACCGTGGCCCCTATTTTGTTTTGAGTAGTATACATAAATAAATAAATATTTTACTTACTTACTTACTTACATACATGGTGCTTTGATCATAAATTGTACATAATCTTAAATTGACTTGGGTGTTCACGCACACGCCGTTGGTCTCGGCGACAGATGAATTGTATACAACTGGTCGGCCGTAATATTTTGACCACATTCACGGGCGCGCCACGCCACGCCTCAACGCCACTTTAGTCTCGTAATTTATTAAATTTCAAATGGCTTCATTCTTAAAATATCTGAAATTGTACAATGACTTGGATCCACACCATATGATTCCCAAAATATCTGATAAGTACTAATATTTCTTAAATCTACTGATAGCGATTTTTTTTTGCTAGTATAGTAAAAGCAGTAATGAAAGAAATTAATGAACCTGTTTAAATATCGGGAATTTTGGGTTACTTTACGTTAATAATGTCGAAAATCACTCGACATTATTAACTCTGCTTGTTTGCCCGATTTCTTGGTGCAAACGGCGTATCTGGCGAGAAACTACCCCCGTTTTCCTCTTTCCTACAATCGTCGTCCTGGGGCCGCGTCTGCTCATGATTAAGGTGAACGCACACTTATCTGAGCCGAAAGTGCCGAACGAGTCGAAGAGAAACGAATTGTAGAATTCTGTATATTAAATCTTATGAAAGCTCGCACACTTGCCCGCATCGAATCGTCCGAATCTGCCGAATCTAGCCAGTGTGCGAGGTTTCATAAGATTTCATATAGAGAATTCTAAAACTCGTTTCATTCGAATCGTTCGGCGCATTCGGCTCGGTTAAGTGTGCGATCACCTTTAGGGACTGCGAACGAGCCAAAACTTGTTGAACGATTTTCGACATTTTTTACGTGAGCCCGATGTGATCTCTTTAATATGTCTGGTCTGGAGTCTCACGGAAGTTTTATACTTTCCTGGTATTTAAATTTATAATTGTATACTAAACGACTAAATATTTTCTTACCTTCTGGCAGGTAGCAAGTATCAGACAGCACCTAGCCGACATTTACGAGCGCAACCAAAACTGGAAGGAGGCTGCCAATGTGTTGGTTGGAATACCTTTGGAAACTGGGCAGAAGTACGTTCATACTATATTCCTGTGCTATTTCTTATCTTGTTTTACAAATATAACGTGATTCGTCACTGCTGATAGATTCCGCATTTTTTGATAATTATTGGAACAGATCGGTAGTGAAAATTAGATGAGGTACAGTAGAAGGGCGATTGTGCACTACAAGGAATTTTACCGTCCGGAAGTCCGGTTTTTTATGGTTACGCAATAAATACTAACCAATAAGGACTAGTTTGTGCAAAATCGGACTGCCGGACGGTAAAATTCCTTGTAGTGCACAATCGCCCGAAGGGTTCTTTGTATTTCTTTGAACATTTCGGGTTAGGGTAAAGTCAAATATACTGCATAAGCGCGCATGACAGCGAGTGAGATAGAAGTACAAAGTATTTATTACAACGGAAACGGAACTAGGCGGTATGTTGCTGCGCCTATGATAACTACTTCCTGTAAATAGGTTGCTTATTTATTCTTATGTTTTTAATTTAATTCTTATTGAAGACAAACCTTATATCTTAAAGACTTGTAACACGTTATCTTAATACGTTATGTTGATGTTGAAATCTCGTTTTCAGACAATATACAGTAGACTACAAACTTGAGACATACTTGAAAATCGCGCGGCTTTACCTAGAAGTTGACGAGCCGGTGCAGGCCGAGGCCTTCGTCAACAGAGCCTCCCTACTGCAGGCGGAGACCACCAACGAACAGCTGCAGATTTACTACAAGGTGTGCTACGCCAGGGTACTAGATTATAGGAGGTTAGTGTACAACTTTGATTTGCTTATAGAGTTGGTTTATTAAGGAACCATGGTAGCTTTAAAGTGTTAAGTTAAAAAAGAAATTTAACTATTTGGTGTTAATTTTCTTTAACAGAAAATTCATAGAAGCAGCACAAAGGTACAATGAACTGTCTTACCGCAACATCATACACGAAGATGAAAGAATGACGTGTCTGCGAAATGCGCTCATCTGCACAGTATTGGCTTCAGCAGGTTAGACCTAAATATTTTTCCCTCACTACCCATTTCCTATAATTATATAAATGAGAAAAAAGTAACTTGTATATTATTATTTGTCATTCATCAGGACAACAGCGATCCAGAATGCTTGCCACATTGTTCAAGGACGAAAGATGCCAGCAGTTGCCGGCTTATTCCATCCTAGAGAAGATGTACTTGGATCGAATCATTCGCAGATCGGAGCTGCATGAATTTGAAGCTCTGATCCAGAATCATCAAAAGGTAAGGTTCCTTCAACTTTATTCATATTGTACAAGAGGCACAAGAGTTGGTTCCTACCACTTAGGCCGTGATGTTTCGACGACGATCCCGAAGATGGTCACACCACCACCACACCACTTTTTTTTAACCTGACAGGACAACTTAAACATGATCCTACTAATTGTATAAATGCGAAAGATTGTGTGTGTGTGTGTTTGTTACTTCTTCGCGCTGCAACGAATGGACGAATTTGGATGAAGTATTGAAATGGAGATAGCTTAGGTATACCCTAGGTAAAGACATAATCCTACGCAGAAGAAGTCTCAAAAAAACTACCCCGAAGGGATAAAAGGCGGGTGTAGGATTTTGTATCAGAGTTTTGTCATTTTTGAAGTTAGAAACGTATAATGGCTACTATTTACAAATAAAAAATATAGCTTTCAGCGATTTTCGAAAAACGATTATGGGATATAGTACCGAAAATTAAACATGTAAAAAATTCAAAACGTGTATTTTTCGAATTATTATAATTATGATGATAATTATGACATTGATTTGTAGGATATGTATGTGTAGTGATCGTTATCAATGTGCTGTATTGGTATCAAAAGCATGGTTGACAAAAAAACAAATACACAAGTATTTAAAAACATTATATATTTTTCAAATTATGAGATTTATGTACATCTATAATCACTTTTCCAAATTATACTGAATAAACGACTAAATAAAGAGGGATGAATTATCAAATCACGCAATTTACAAAATAACTCACTGTCTTTTTCAAAATCAGGGTTGTCTTTTAAGCTTTGATGTAGTTTCGAATGAATCGCTTATTTTATTTAAATGAGATTTTGACTTTAGGTGCTTATTTAAATTCTGTTTTTTCCTTTTAATATTGACATTGCAAATAGTACATCGCGTGCCTTCGTTCATCGTTATAAAATTTGGGTATTGTGTCAAATCCATACTGTGAATGTAAATACTGTGAGCATACGTGCACTTTACTAGAACTCCACTTGAAATACTCTAAAATAAACTGTACCTAGGTACATACGATGTGCATTGAATTATTTAGATTAAAATAAACACTTCGCGTAATATAATAAGATTTTCAAAGACGTTGTATTTTTATGACATAAATTAAGGTCATTTTGACTTTTGTTTTAAAAATATATTAGGGCGAAATGGTTTTGTACCATAAAGAGTTAGTCTAGAGGTGTAATTCTAAGAGGTAAGTATTTATTTTATTTATAGTTAAGAATACAAGTGAATATTCAAATGTATTTGATTTTTCTGCCCACCATACCCTTTGATACGAAAAGTGCACGTTGATAACGATCACTAGATATGTGTATGTCAATACTTTATTGTATACAAACGGGAATAGTACATTTTGATGCAAGTGCGGAAAGTATCTCATTTTACACTAGTTAAAACAAATATTATAACATCGAATACTAGGAGTGCATAAACATTAAAAGTAACCTATAAGGGTTCCATTAGGCTGATAGTAGGTACTGTCTAGTTCATAAATACGTTTACACTTTAGTACTTTGTCACTTTAATCCCTGTAGGCACTTTAAACATGGCATTAAATTGACAAGGTATGAATGAAGGTACTAAAATGTACACATATTTATGAATTCTACTGTTACATACATAAATGACATATGAAAAATCCGATTTCTGTTTTGAACACTCCATGTAGTGTGCTGTGTGCATATTTACTCGTATATACGCACACACATCATAATTGATTTTTTGCTTCGAAGCATTAAATTCACCTACAACATTTTGGGAGTACTTATTCTCCAAGGAAAATATTGTAATGAAATATAGTAACGTGTATTCCCAGGCGACGACGCCAGACGGGTCGACGATCCTGGACCGCGCCGTGTTCGAGCACAACCTGCTGTCGGCCAGCAAGCTGTACAACAACATCACGTTCGTGGAGCTGGGCGCGCTGCTGGAGACGCCGCCGCCGCGCGCCGAGCGCATCGCCGCGCACATGATCAGCGAGGAGCGCATGAACGGGTACATCGACCAGATCAACTCCATCGTGCACTTCGAAAGTGAGTTTGCCTCTACTGAGCTTTGGTCTGATGGCTTAGGGCCGTATTAATAAACTCATCTCGACTGTAATGCTCGTCACAAGATACGTGAAAGTAAACGTCAAACCATAGAAAACTGTCACTTTGACGCATCTTGAAACGAGCATTACAGTCGAGATAAGTTTATTAATACGGCCCTTATTGTGTAAAGTCGAGATAACTTAGTACCCCCCGACTTTTAACTCGAGCGGTTGCCATTTGGTTAGAAAAACACATTGGTAGTCACCAGCATCAATATATTATCCATCCAACACGGCGCTCAAAAATACCTCCAGTAATAAGGGCGTGTCAGATATTTTTAAGTCCAATGTTGGATCTTATTATTGCTGGTGACCGTACTAATGTTTTTCTAAACAATAGTCTCATGGTGAAGGAAAAACATCGGAACAGTCAGGAGTATATAAGGGATAATTGCATGAAAGAATCCATCTGGATTGTACCTTTCCGACAAGTCCCATCACTTTAACCTTTGCGCCATGTTCGCAAATTGTCCCGCCGTTCGCAGTACCGTTATTTGCGAACGGCACTTTATACCTATATTACGTGCGTGCCCCAGACGCTAAGACATTTCGACGCACACCGACGTACACCTACGTGTAAAAGAGCCCTCATGTGGCCAATTTACTGAATAAATATTTTCATTTTCATTTTCATTTTCGACGCAAAGTTATTGATGCGTTGCAGAAAACGAACATAGCCCTTTCTGTATGGAACCGAAAATATTTATCTTTTATTTTATTACATTAATTACCTCTGATTTTATACATTCAACTAGTCAAGGCAAACACTATCAAACCCCTAGTGGGTTTGATAGTGTTTGCAACACCAAAGGACACCGCACGGAAAGTATGAAAAAAAAAACATCGGTGAATTTTGATAAAAAAAATATATGTTACGCGCCTTGATCAATATATAGAAATACTTGGAGGGCAATAAAATCCTATGACTAGTTTTTGTCAAAAAAAATATTTAGTGAAAAATCAAGGGGATTTGGTTCCATAGAAAAATGTATGAAGTAAAAAAAAAAGTGTTCTGTTTTGAACGAAAAAAATATATGTTTTAGAAACCATTAAATTGATCAACTTCATCGAAAAAACTTATTTAAAAAAGAGTTTGGTTTTTAAGTTATAGCGTTTCATAAAAATAAGTAAAAAAGGTATTTAATTTTTTGATTTTTTTTTTATCGTTAATATTGCCGTTTATGGCGATAGTAAAAATAAGTAGAAAGATACTGTGTGCATCTTTTTTACTTACATAAGTTTTGTATCACAGTCACCTGTTTTTCAGTATTTAGATTTGAAATGAATTTTAAGGAAAAAAACTTGGTTTTTCGTGATTTTTTTTTAAACCGATCGGTGAAAAATTGTGCCTTTTGAATATTTTATAAGTTGTGTTATTGTTAACATAAATCATTAAAATTCAAACATATTCTATGAACGGATTAAAAAAAAAACATTTTTTAAGTCTTATTATTATTAAACTTTACACTCACTATAGCCCCAGCCCAGCTTATCTATATACAGTATTTTTATTCTATAATACACTACTCATGTTCATTCGGATCTCGTCGACGAATTGGTCGTTGCCCAGCGTCAATAACATTTTCGAGAAATGCGGTATCGGGGTACCAAACATTTTGCGCAGCCCAAAAACCACAGAACGCTAATTACAAAGTATTTATAACTACGTCAAAAACACAATTTGCATTTCAAGAAAAGGCCAATCCGAATACTGGCTGGAAAGACACAAACTAATGGCTTTCTGAGCATAATATAGCCGATTAAAAAAAAACTTTTAACTTTTTAACTCCTGGCGGGAAAACGATTTAATTTTTTTCAACATAATATGTAAATGTGATTTTCATTTACTTTTGCTGTGAGTCAGTAATTAAATAATAAATTGATCAAAGGTCCGAGCCTAATTATCCCATTGAAAACAAATATGAAATAACTATTTACATCGAAATAATAATAAAGAATTTTTCTCAAACATGCTATGTAATGTCGGCGTTATGTTAGTTATTTTAGGCTTCAAAGTGCCACGTTCCCGACGGAACAACTCGAGAGAACTGTAAAGGAATTTCATACAAAATTGAAGGCCTAGGCCTGGAAGTAATTTTTTTTTAATTTTAATATGGCCATGACAGCTGGTTTTATGAACAGGCTGAATAGCTGAAAATTGTTTTTTTTTTGTATCTGTGTGCTTCGGACCAAAAATATCCGCGTTAATGCCTATTACACAAATGTTTTTTGAGTGATGTTTTTTTTTTATTTCATTGCATATGTTTGAGAAAAGCACTATACATACCTCGCCGTGAAAAGGGGTTGCCAGCCTCGTGACTATCCGACCTCGCTTCGCTCGGCCGTCTATATGAACTCGGCCTGCAACCACCTACTTCCCGGCGTCTGTAGTAATGTACTATTAATCAAAACTTTTGTTCACTCCACTTTCAAATAATAATGAGCAGTAACTTCGTAAAAACAGTGAACCTACCTCTTGAATCAAAGCATTTTCGTTAATGCGGCTCATTTGTGCCGCTAACTGTGACACATTGCACACAAAACAGTTTAGACGAAATCTAAAATACATTTTTATAATTTATTTCGCTCTACAATTAATGACAATCGTTTTCCCGCCAATACTAGGAGTTAAAAAAGTTAAAAGTTTTTTTTAAATCGGCAATATGCTCAGAAAGCCATTAGTTTGTGTGTCTTTCCAGCCAGTATTCGGATTGGCCTTTTCTTGAAATGCAAATTGTGTTTTTGACGTAGTTATAAATACTTTGTAATTAGCGTTCTGTGGTTTTTGGGCTGCGCAAAATGTTTGGTACCCCGATACCGCATTTCTCGAAAATGTTATTGACGCTGGGCAACGACCAATTCGTCGACGAGATCCGAATGAACATGAGTAGTGTATTATAGAATAAAAATACTGTATATAGATAAGCTGGGCTGGGGCTATAGTGAGTGTAAAGTTTAATAATAATAAGACTTAAAAAATGTTTTTTTTTTAATCCGTTCATAGAATATGTTTGAATTTTAATGATTTATGTTAACAATAACACAACTTATAAAATATTCAAAAGGCACAATTTTTCACCGATCGGTTTAAAAAAAAATCACGAAAAACCAAGTTTTTTTCCTTAAAATTCATTTCAAATCTAAATACTGAAAAACAGGTGACTGTGATACAAAACTTATGTAAGTAAAAAAGATGCACACAGTATCTTTCTACTTATTTTTACTATCGCCATAAACGGCAATATTAACGATAAAAAAAAAATCAAAAAATTAAATACCTTTTTTACTTATTTTTATGAAACGCTATAACTTAAAAACCAAACTCTTTTTTAAATAAGTTTTTTCGATGAAGTTGATCAATTTAATGGTTTCTAAAACATATATTTTTTTCGTTCAAAACAGAACACTTTTTTTTTTACTTCATACATTTTTCTATGGAACCAAATCCCCTTGATTTTTCACTAAATATTTTTTTTGACAAAAACTAGTCATAGGATTTTATTGCCCTCCAAGTATTTCTATAAATTGATCAAGGCGCGTAACATATATTT
The DNA here is from genome assembly GCA_927399475.2 of Acleris emargana. Taxonomy (NCBI): domain Eukaryota; kingdom Metazoa; phylum Arthropoda; class Insecta; order Lepidoptera; family Tortricidae; genus Acleris; species Acleris emargana. Next base: position 12,322,439 of record OV656851.1, on the reverse strand, counting down.
TTTTTATCAAAATTCACCGATGTTTTTTTTTCCATACTTTCCGTGCGGTGTCCTTTATCAACTTAAAAAATAAGCGAAATTATTAAAAATTTCGCCATTTAGGCTCTGACGACAGATATGTAGTAATGATGGGTGGGAGACGCCGTGTGTAGTCTCTCCGCCGTTCCCCTTGGTTAAACCGTAGGCTTCCGGCCTGGCGCCGCTCCCAACCAACATAACTCCCATATAGACGACAATATATTTCGGCACTGGTCCCACCAAGGGCGAGGAAGCGATTACTATCGGCGATTATCTCGCTCAAAAAATGAACAAAATATAAAGATCTCCTGTCAGTAAACGAGACAAGTATATTAATAGTTGATGGCTGGCTGTTTACACTGTCGGCGAGAACTCTTTCCAATAGTTTGTCGAAACAAAAAATACAGATCCCGTGTCAAGAAAAGACACAAATATGAAAAGTTCATCGCTAGCTGTACTCTCTTCCCGCTCATCGGCGGCGGTGGGACCAGTGCCTTAAGGCCGTAATGGCCGTATTGATAAACTGATCTTGAGCGAGATATCCGTCCCAAAACATGTCGAAGTAAACTTAAAATCATACAAAAACTTATGACGAGTAACCCGACCAAATTGTTCAGCTCGCGAGATCCTGCCGCAGTGGGACAAGCAGATCCAGAGTCTGTGCTACCAGGTGAACAGCCTCATCGAGAATATCGCCGCCGCGGAGCCCGAGTGGATGGCCAAGATCGTCGAGGAGGAGATGATCCAGTAACCTCGTAGCTTGTGTAACCAGTGTTTTGAATAAACTACGTGTTAAGTAAACTGCTGTTGTTCATTTACTTATTGTCATGTTTTCGGTGTGTAGCTTGGCAACGTTTTACGTGGAGACATAGGTAAACAATATTATTAAGTGGAAACCATCATCAGTATAGAGGCAGCAATTTTCTGTTAAAATCGGGAAACAGTTTTGCCAAGCTACAAGTTTGTGTTTTCTCGTGGTCCCATTGCACAAAAAGTGTAAAAAGTGCACCTAGATTTGACCACCAAATACTCATTATGATTCTAAAAGTAGGTAGGTTACGTTCGTTAGATCTTCAGATGCCCGAAGGGCAAAACTACCCGGAAGCAGGAGCCCCGCCCCGTGCGGGGCTCCGTAGAAATTCAATGGGACAAATATAATAGGACCACGAGATAACAGCCCTACGAGTATAGCTCGTCGATGTTATAAAATAAACTAGTCTTACCCAAGGATGTCCTCGCATCCATCGGTTTTCCGTGATCTGCACCCTACGGGCTATTGACTAACACTCAATCCCAATCGTTTTCATTTTTAAAATCGAAAGCTTGTCTGCATACGCAATTAAAACAAATTGTTCTTCTTTGAAGTCAATTGCGAGTGCTTTAGGCAATAGGCCAGCACTGCAGGTCATCAATAAGTATGATTTAGTTTTGAGAACTATCAATGATACACAGCTGCAAATTGTCACTGTATAGAAACTTCTTTTCCTTAAAAGATTCTTTATCTCCGGTGTAATTTTTGTGTAAACTTTCTTTGATCAAACATTACAGCTACCAGTAAAAAACGATGTTTTAAAAAAAAGTTTAGAGACTAACCAGCCAGCCAACAGCAAAATTGTTTAAAAATCGTTCATCTGCAATACCAACTCTATTTCAATTAAACTTTGGAGCTAGTGTAAACAATTTTATTAAGCATACTATAGATGTAACAATAAACAAAATATAAAATCTTAAAATGAAAATAAGCTAAAAACAAACACTGCATGTGGGACGAGGCGGTCCGACGAGGGGAGGTGTCCAATGAAACAATCGATCGGTGATTCCAACAGACTATTCATTTAATTCACAATCAATAGGGTAACACACCATAGGTGCTTATTTACAAGACTTTACGAACTTACGCAGATCGCGTAATTTGCACATAGTTTAGGAATTAAATAGGGATGCATTAAATGTCGCGTGCTGATACAATACCTAAGGAACGATCATCGTAAAGCGGCCGTACACGAAGCGGTAGCGGCGCGTGAATCGTCAATAATCGCGTTCTTAACGCTAACACAGACTGACAACACTCAGGAATATGAATTGATTGATATTGATTTTTCTATACGCTTCGTTTCTCTATTATTATATAACAGTTGTAGTGGCATTATGTAATATCTACAAGCGTGCGGCCTAGGGCTCCAGCTCGAGGGCGACGCCCACCTTGTGTCCGCCCGCGTTGAAGTTCTGCCCGTCGATGGCGGCCGACAGCGTCAGCGTCACGCCTGCAACACACATCGCGTCAGTCGCCGTCGCCGCTCGTCCGCGCGAGCGAGTCAACGTCATAAATATAATCATTCCATAGTTTTTACCTTGTTTTTTACCGTCTCAATCAATGGTAGTTTAAACTTGACGTTAAAGTGACAAGGTCCAAAATTGATCATTTACTTATGACGATGGCTGTAGTGCAACGGGCACCGCAGAGATAAGCTAGATAAAATGAGTCACGCGCGAGGGAGCACAGAAACATCATATGATTTCATTAAAGATAACAAAGGAAAAATAATAGCTGTCTCAAATACTTTTTTATGATGGATGAATATTATCTCTATTTTTCAAGTATTTCTCTTTGTTTCTTAAAAGAACAATTTTAAGATTCTCAATGTTGTATGTGTATATCGATCACTACCTTGGCCCCTTAACACTATTAATTTATCGTGATAATTGTTTAACAAAGTGTTAATGCAAGTAAAAGTGAAACAACAGTAAACACTGATAACATGATGATTATTTACAAGTAAACGATAGTAATCTGTAATAAGTAGGTACAAGTAAGTAAGAGTGATTTGGTGTGACATTATGTTATGACATCAGTGGAGTTATTATGACATAACTTTGCAATTCAAGTTACGCTGAGAGAAAAGGATAGAGCTATATAACTGATTTAGCTCCGTCCTTCACGTAAAATGAACTTCATAGCTGTCATAATAACCCCCCCGATTGAAGTAATACTACTAATACTAGTAGTAGAATAAGACCAGTTTATAACACCTGTTAAAGGTAAAGATATGTCAGTGGAAATCAAATCAGGTAAAAAATAAGAATTATACATGAGTAATGGGGTGAGTTACCTTTACGCAGTTTCTGCTGGTAGCCAAGGCCGATGAGCGACTTGTTGTTGACCTTGGCGTGCAGCGAGGCGTCGGCGTCGATGTTGTACCGGGCGCCGACGCCGAACAGCGTGTCGGTGGAGCCCGACGACCACTTCATGCTCACGCCGCACTCCGCGTTCTCCGACACCTTCTGGTAGATCGAGCCGCCGAAGTCTTTGCCGTTGTCGCTGCAGAACATATTTTCATACCTACTTACAACACTGCCAAAAATGCTAATGGGGAGCAAAGTTCTAAAGCAGCATTGTTTTTTACGTATTTTGATTTGTCAATAGTTAGATATGTACTGTTTCTATTCATTCAATTAGACTTAACAATTATTAAATGATACTTTTATATTGTGTGTATAAAGAGTAAAGAATTGAATGACAGATTAATAAATGTTTATAAAGTAGCCACATTGTAAGTATGTAAGCCTTTGATCTTATGTAATCCAGACTCTCGAGAGTAGTAATAATATGCATGAGTTCACACCACATTTCTAAGTAACCACTTCATAAACATACTTAGAGAACAATAGTGTAGAGTATTAAGGCCAATGTCATCCGACTCTGCACTGGATTTAGCTGGTTTAAATCACTCCTAATATCCTGTTAAAGTAAGGCTTATGTAATGTCTCAAAAATGCCTACAGTCTTAACAATGGGTACTTTGGAAGTAAATGATGAATAGGTATAAGGGAACTGTAAGTTTCAACACTGCAGAACACACAAATTTTCTTGGCCCCTAAATCACAAAATTCCTCTCTACCTTAAGAATTTCATAAAATTAAAAGATTTTTCGTTAAATTCTTTCTCAGTTATATTAACTTATTTTTGGTAGGTGTTAATTTTAACTGCGACATTTAAATGATAACAAGATGATACAGTTTTAATTAATAAATCAATGATCATAAAGTCAATAATTACTTACACATTTGTGTGTAGGTTGAAGTCCTTAGTCTGGTAGCCTAAAGCAAAGTTGTTCTTGGCAAACTTTGTCTTCTGAGAGTCAAACTGTGTGAAGGCACCAGCAAGCCAGCCCTGGTACTTGAGCACAGCAGCAACATCCACGATGGGACCAGCCATGTCCAGGTCCAAGTTGGTATTGATAGCAACAGTCTCATTGGCAAACGCGGTCTTTAGTTTACCAGTCTTGCTCCTGAAATTTTTCATAAAATGGTAATGCAAATACTAGTAAAAAATTGCATGCAATTATGCTTAATAACAACTATAGATGCAATTTGCTTAGTAAACATTATTTTTTAATAGATATTTACCCAGTCTGAGGTGCAAAAGTTCCCTCCAAAGTGATCTTTAGGCCCTGTGCAATCTTGTCCTGAATGGTGATGTCAGTGGCAAGAGTGTTGTCAGTGTTCCATTTCTCTGTGAATGTAAGGCCATAGTCCTTCACCGCGAATTTGGATGAAAGGCTGCCGAACACCTAAGTAAATAAAGAGTGTCATAATTCAGGCCTTAAACATAGCTATAATAAATGTTTTGAGGTTGATTCTGTGGCCCTAGTAAAAAAGGCTTCTAGTCCACTCAGGTTCTGGTGAAATCAATATTAGTCTAGTATACTCTGTACATGATTGTTATACCCTTATTTATTACGACTTAAGTCGACTTGTATAATGTTTAATTGAAGTAGATACTTTCATCCACTTAGGAAACTTGCAAGGTGATGTTAAGTAAATTTGATATAAAAAACATAAATAAAAAATCTGAATTTCTTACCTTTCCACTTTCCTGGTTGGAGACAATTCCACTTGTGAACTCAACTCCTGATTCACTCTTGGTCTTCAAGTCAAGCTTGAATAGCCCGAAGTGGTAACCCTTACCGAAGACATCATTGGCCTTCTTGCTGAGGTCGGCGTAGAATGGGGGAGGAGGGCCAGCGGCAGCGTCACCCATCTGTGCAATCAAATAAATTTGTCGTCTATAATTTTTAATAGATTAGGTTTCAAAAAATGACTGATACAGATGTGGTGAAGAATACTTTTCCATATGTTTTTGTTGAATAAGTTTGTATTTATCTTGCTCACTCAGTTGGCTTATTGATGTATACTGAAGCTAATTCAGAAAGCAACATAAATACGAACTTATCTGACAAAAACGATGGGAAAGGATTATTCACTACATCTGTACAGTGCTGTAACATAAAACACAAAGTAAGTACTTAAAGGATACCAAAGACTGAAGGAAGGACTGGTCAATCTGGTCACATTACCCTATGAAACAGACTTGGTATTATGTGGTACAATAGGTAAGTCTCAAAATTAACTATCAGTGCCAGCTATGTCAGGGTCGGGCTGGGCTTTGCTAACTATTTACAATCCGCGTTCAGTATCAGTATTACATAACACTAATAAGGAATTTCATTGTAAACCATTTAACATTTCATAGTCATCTGTAACATTCTTGAACGAGACAAGCCGTGTGGCCTTAAACTTGACCTTTGAGGAATGATACAGATATTCGTTAAAAGGTGGAAATCACATGCGTCGATCGGCCCCCACTGACATTTCCGACCATTCGATTTCAATCAATCGTAACATCATGAGACACAACTTGTAATATATTCTTAGGAAGATATATGAAACTGTTTATAATAATGAAAACGGGAAGTAAGAGAATAATTATTATCAATAAGGTGACGTCGATACTTCTCCATTGAAACCGGCTGAAGCGAAATCTTTTAACCTAAATAATACCCCCATAACAGAATACACCTAACTCGCCCCAGTATTTATAATGATAATTCACTTAAATCAATACTTACTGCGGTTAAATTAAGTTACAAGTTGGAGTAGGGAACGTGGAATAGATAGGGCAATAAAATTGCCGAGATGAGATGAACCTTCTGCACCGCACCACAAGACAGATTTAGGTTACTGAAGTCTTCGACAGAGTGCGCTGCGGTACTTTTTTGCCGGAAAATGTGTTATTGATAGTCTACTTTTACTACTTAATTACATTAATCTCAACTTTTTTGACTTTAAAAGCTGTTTAAAAATAAAGATTATTTTATAAAAAGTTTACATTACAATATTATCATGATATTCAAACTAAACAATATACACTTTAAATAAAGAGTACCTATACTGACACTAAAGCAGTTTGACGTCAATGTCACAAGTAGTAAATATATGTTTTATTTTTATAATTTATTGATTTTCTTCTAGATTACACAATATCATGAAATAAAACATAGACAATATAATTTGTATATATTTTTCTACTGTACAATTTATTTTAGTACCTAAGTGAGTAGTTCGTAAAATGACTCATTTAGCGCGCTATCTGTGGCACTATTATGTATAATTATCATACATAACATTATCTAGGTAGGTACCTACCTACCTATCGTAAGATTGAAAATTATGGCAGAAAAGGCGAACGAACACACAGGCCGAAATGGTAACTTGCCAATTTACTTTTGAGCTGTAGCCTCAGAACTTCGGAGGCACATGGCAAATGTGTCGCCACCCCTAAGGACTAAGAATACCTACTACTTATGATGAAACGTAATACCTCAATCAATGCCTCAGAAGGCCAGTCCTGGGTTACTATTCTACAGGGTAACTGGGTAATACGATAACAAGTCAAAGGCAATATGGTTTTACCCAGTAGAATAGAGGCACACTAGGTTTTGATTTAGGTAGCACTAGTGGACCAAGAAACTCCTTAACCACTTTTAAACTCTATTTCAACAGTGTTGAGGACCTTTATTTAGTGATAATGGACTTTCTTGGTCGACTATACACGCTTAAAACGCTTACCTCGGTGTCGCTGCTATTGCTCCCAAAGCTGCCGGACCAGAACGATAGTCCCCAGGACGACTCCTTTTTCTCCTCGGGGCATTCCACGTGTTTTCCGTCATCGTCAGTGCATGTGATCTTTTCGCCTAAGCTCCCATCCTGAACGTTTTGTAAAACATCCAAAGTAGGTTTAACTCATATAAGTTGAGACAATTAATGTAAACACATTTAATTTTATGAGACAATAAAAGAGACAAAGCTGTATTTTTACTTTTACCCATAGAACCCGGCCATATTAACAGCATCAAGGTAGAAAGTATACTTGTAAATAACGTTAAAATTAACCATAGGTACACGTTTCTCGAAAGGGTTGCCCGCAGTGGCTCAATCATTAAAGTTGTTGACCGTACATAAAATAACTATCTATTTAAGCGTAACGTTCGACAACAAAAAAATAAAGTGTTCCCTTGTCCCGTCTCTTTGAACTGTTGTATTTAGGTAGGTAGGCATGTTTAGTTGAGTTTATTTTATTTTAATAGGTACCAAAAAAAAAAAAAAACTTTTTTAAGAAAAAATAGCCATGTCATGAGGAGGGATGAAAGTCATTTGACGAAAAGAGTTTTGTGTAGGTATTAATGTGAAGGGTTATAATTATAAAGCAAGAAGAAGACCTAAAAAGAGATGGGTGGATTGTGTGAAGAGTGATATGAGAAAGAAGGGATCGAGTGAGTGGAAGGAAAAAACATGTTGCGCCGATCCAAGATGGTTGGAATAAGGGCAAAGAGATGATGATGATTAAGAAAGAAAAGATATGATCTACGATAGATCTACTTAAATGAAACAAAAAAAAAACCGAGTTGGAAAAAATATTAAACTGACTCTGCCTCAAAAGTCTTACAGGTACAAAACAAAACTTACTATAGGTACAGGGATGATCGCAGGTTGCAGACAGATACCTATAGGTTATATGGTTGGAGAAATAATTAAATAAATAAAAAATAAGTAAATAAATATCAGGGGACAATGTCACACCAATTGACCTAGTCCCAATTTAAGCTCTAGGCTTGTATTATGGGTACTAGACAACGATATAAATAATTATATAGAGAAATATATACTTAAATACATAGTAAACATCCATGACTCAGGAACAAATATTCGCGCTGATCACACAAATATCTGCCGTCACCGGGATTTGAACCCAGGACCAAATAATAATAATAAATTTAACTCAGAGGCTCCGGCTCATTCTTCCAACTATTGAAAAAACAAAATAGTATATAATTGTTACGGACTCGACTCAAAGGTATTTAAATAAATTCATTGTCTGGAATACAAGATGTCTTCTAATTATAGATCTGTTAACCAATGTACGGCCGCGCACCGAATCGGACGATATTTTATTCTTGGCTAAGACGTTAAAGGTGATACGGATAAAAGTAGTTTTTGGCAGCAGCTCCGGTCGGCGACTTAAGTCCTTCGGGCGAGGGGAAGGTCGCGAAATTTCTGGATTCATCACGAAAAAAACACAAAAATAGTAATTAAGGAGTTACGACGGACTTACGAGGAAGTTTGAGAAAACATTTAACTACCAAGTACTTACAACTGGAAGAGGACTTACTCTATTAACACACGGCTTCGTTTCGTATGTTATCGCTGAAACGTTCGGCAGTCTCCAGTATATGAATACATTTTCAGTGTCTGCCAAACTATATAAATACTCAAAAATGGTCATAATTAAAGAAAATACATTAAATAATTTTTATGTCTACGGTTGTTTTTTTATGACAATTAAGTAAATGACGGAAAACACGCATGGATTTTCAAAAAAATATCTCGTATAATCTACATGGCTCAGGTAATGTAAGATTTTAATACCCTAACTAACTACGAAATAGCGCTACGGCATATACTTATACGGTAACTCAGCATTATTGTACATAATACGGGTTTTTTGTGGGTGCTGCCATCTATAGTTATTTAAGTATTTTGTGTGCATAATGCAAACTCAATGCACATACGTAACTCAATATTAAAGTTAAATTAATAGGTGAAGACACTGTACCGAAACATGAAACCGATAAAACTGTAAAAAGATTGGTTGCTCCATAGCCAAGAGGCAACAAGCGTATTAAATCTTCATATTTGTCTAGTCATCGCATCATTAATATCCAACAATATTCCCTCAAGGTTAGATTAAAAAAAAAATTGGTTGCCTTTTCAAATCCGAATTTTCCTCTATGTCGCCACGCCATTACATAATTGGCAATATTGGCATGGTCAATTTTTACTCAATGCATGTAAACAAGCAACACCGCGAGATAGACTTATTTATTGTACCTATTTCACTTACTACGTACACTCTTGAAAGAGATGAAAATCAACTAACGACCTTGAGTGAGGCCAAGACTTTTGATTTTCGAGAACTGCCAAAATGTATAGGGTTGACGTAACTAAGTACGTGCCTAAACCAACGATCTGTCGCGTCAGCCGCTTATGTCAATTCCATTGTTTTCTCAGTTTTCGAAATTCGCTAACGTAAATTCCTATCATGTAACTTACACTTGATGTTATGAATGTATAATGTAGTTGTATTAGTATGCATCTAATGCATCTTAAGGCGCCATCTGTCATCACTCATCAATCGCTCCTCATCGCAACTCTTACTTTATCGTATACGACAGTATTTTTTTTTAAATGTTTGTTTTGTACAATACGCAACGCACACTCCCAAAATAACACAATTTAAAAAATTTAGCTTTTATTCATCATCATCATCATGTCAGCCGAAAGACGTCCACTGCTGGACATAGGCCTCCCCCAAGGCTCTCCACTCAGACCGGCAGCTTTTATTTGAATTCTGTTAATATTAATAGCGTTTATATTGACGACATCTAAGTACAATTTCGACATACCTACAATTTAATTTATATTGACAATACATTAACGAATAAATATTTATTTAGGGGCAGAATAGAGAAACGCATAGGTACGTATGTGAACGCGTTTCTCTAATCTGCCCCTAACTAAGATGTGTATGCTGGATAATGGGGGTTGTGCGCGTGATTATGTCATTACGGACGGAATATGAAATATAAAGCTAAATTAGACCCTGTCATAATGACAGCAATCATACTCGAAATAAATTAAAGATTTTCTGCGACGAGATAATATTATGGGCTCAACAGTCTTTAACCGTACGCTAGACGCAACTTGGACAAGGGCGTGTCGAGCGAGATACACACGAACATGTAATTTATTCGGCCTGATAAGTCATTTAGTGTATCGAATTTATTTATTTATTGGAAAACAAACAGCTTAAATATTACAAAAAATATAAAATAATATGGATAATACATGAGCCAAAACAGTTAGTTCGCAGTGTCTCAATATTGATTATATTTAATTGAAATATTAAATAAATAGGTAGGTATTTGCATGGCTTTAGTTGAACGTAACTTTATTTACAGAACAGACTGACTACGTACGGGATCGAATCATATAGGTAAATGGCATATTAATTATATCATCCATACCGAACATAACGTAAATTCGAAAAGCGTATCGATACGTACGTAGAGTAGAGCTTTACATTAACAGCCTAGCCGGCACGAGTGGCTAATTTATTCGCGACATACTTATATCATTTTATTACGAGACATCGCTTCAGTTGTTAAGAAAAACAAAAACATAATCAAAATACCTAACAAACGTAAATAAACGCGATCTAGAATGGCCGAGATCTCGGGTCTCGAACTCTCGAATGATCGGCGGCAGCTTTATTTAGACGGCAATCGCGTACTGTTGTACCGTACGGAATCCGCAGTCTGAGGAGAAAAGCCGCACCACAAGCATTACTCTCGCGACGAACAAACAACTAAGTAACTTTAAAAATAATTAAAGGAATTTGTAAAGGATGGCTCAGGATGTGTGCTCGTTCGATGTGGCCCGGAACGACAAGTACGGTCGTTATTTGATCGCGAACAAGGACTTGGAAAGCGGAGAGTTGATTTTTACGGACAAACCGTTCGCAGTCGGACCGAAACCAGGTAAAAGTCTTGTAACTGTAGTATCCAGAGATCACAGAGAAATGAATGAGTAAAAATTATGCTAGGTACTTGTTAGTAAAAATGCAATACCTTTTTAGGGTACCGTACCAAAATGGTAAATAAGGAAACCAATCGGAAAATAATCGTAGCGTATAGATAATTATTTATATCGTATGGGTAAATAAAATGAAGTGTTAATTATTTACAGTTTTTGAGAAATAATAAAAAAACTTTGAAATCTGTTTTTAAATTAAGGCTAATAAAAATGGACCTTAATTCATAGAAAATAAAGTTCATAACAAAATGAGTATTTTCTTTTGAGGATACCAAGCGTGTTATCTTAAATACGGGACCCTCTGTGCGCGAGTCCAACTCACACTTGACCGGTTTTTTGTTTGAGGGTTCGTAGGTTTATGGCAAAAACGAAATCATTTCAATAATTTTGTACCTATATCCTGGCAGTAAGTCACAACCATTTTAAGAAAAGAATATTTCGAAAGTATAGAATTTGTTTACACGATATATTTTTTGGGAGTTAAGTTAACCGATCAGATGGTTGCACTGCTCTCTGTTCAAAATCTACTTTCGTTAAGATCTATTGGAATTAGAGATTATCTTTAGGATCTTTTTCTCTAACTTAAGTTAAAAAAAACAACGATTTTTTCGGTTAAAATAAAATAAAAACTGGTAGGTTACCTACCTAATGTTATCTGCTACCTACCTATACGTCGTTGACTGAAATGAAATAATACTTAATTAATCTGTTCATTGTTCAATTAGCTTAGCTTCTCGTGTGAAAGAAACACTAATTTACATATATTTAATTTGGGCGGCCGGGTCTTAACGCCGTATTTCAATATTTTTGGAGCTCATTTTCAAAGGCTTAGCCAACTTAGCCATAAACAAATCACGGCATGAATAACCCTAGCCTAGTACGGAATTATACGTACAGTCTGTGGGCACTTAGAAGATGATTTGGTTTTATACTGCTCTCTCACTCGCTCTCGTACAATCCAATAACAAACCCGAAGCACCCTCTAGGAGCTGACGTCACACGTTAAAGGGGTGCTAAGGCATCAACAAAGTGCGAGAGCGTGTGATAGATAAGCTTGTACAGGGTGACTGGATATTCGATACAATCCTTTTATGTAGGCATAGTACAGCTCATTTGAAGCAAATTAGGTTATGAAGTTATTAGTTTCTGAGATATTCATAATTTTAATCTGAATTATGGTGATCGGGTCTCGACATGCCTAATCCGGCCCTGGTGGTGGAAATGGTGAAATTCGCATGACCCGTCTGAGCCGGTAGTACTAAATATTTGCCGTTTTGTTGACGACGTAGGGCTAATTAATAATCCAAGTTTACAAACTCAAGAGCCGAACAAGTGATATAATATGCGCGTCATCAAGATCTATATTTATGCCAAAATTCATATTTCCAAGTGGATTAGTTTTCAAAAAAAATATCACGGACACAAAAGTGATTTTATATGGGTTCTGTTGTTCCATTTGCAATGTACTTTGATTATTGATTATGTAATGTACCAGTAGGACCATAGGACCGTAGGGTAGGAGTTAAGACCGGAGCTACTCCTAGGGTCGATTGGTTAGAGCCCCGTCACAAGGTTTTTTTAAGTCCTGTTTGTGTTGAGATTACCTTCTGTCGACGTTTTAAAACGAGGAATTCTGGCCGATGGGTGACATATTGACATAGTGGCAGCCGACTAGCTGACACCGTGAAAGTGTATTAAAGTAGTCATGTTAATTTTAAGTTATATTTACTGTTAAGTTAGTTAGTTTGTATTATTCTGTATCTCTGCCTATCCCACTCTGGGAACGAAGGCGTGATTTAATGTATGTATGTAAGTTAGTTAGTCTGTAAGGAATTTGCAAATATGGGCCTTGTGGCCTGAAATAAACTTATTCTATTCAATTAGGTATACTGCGGAAATATTGGATCTTGATTTTAGGAATTATAATTCCTACTGAACGAGTGCCAGAGCAGGCTGGTAATCAGGTATAAATGTAGCATACTCTTGATACTCTACATATACCTACGTTAAAACCTTTCTCACAAAATATTAACCCTTCCTTGAGAGGTCCTGTAGGGCCAAAATAAACTATGTTCAGGCTCTATAGGGATCCTTTTATGTTGCTTTACTGCGCGTGGTGTAGCCAATACTTTACTAAATCTAGGCTATCAATCTTATATTCATTCTTCGAGCAATGGAGATCTTTAAATACAAAGTATTTGTTAAACAGACAGTCCACCGCTATGCCTGGGCTGCTACTGCCCGGTGCAAGAGACGCTGTGCGCGCGCTGCGGCTGGCCCGTGTGCGGCGCGGAGTGCGCGGCGGCGCCGGCGCACGCGCCCGAGTGCGCCGTGTTCACCGCCGCGCGCGTGCGCTTCCAGCCCGTCGAGGATTGGACGGCCAGCACGCCGCAGCTCGACTGTATCACGCCGCTTAGGTGAGACCTACCTAAAAGAAAAGCACTATCCCCTGAATAATCATGCAGCGAACACCAAAGAAAAGCCCAAAGTTCTCATCGACTGGTCCAAGTACTTTTGCTCCTGACTGTACTATCAGCCCAATAATGGAACCCTGATCCACCATAGAGTGTCACAGTAACATTATAAAACAATTTGTTTGACACTTCTTACGACTTCAATCATAACGTCACTGTGACACAGTTCTATGGTGGGTCAGAATTCCTTGGGGCTGATAGTACCTACTTAGGCACTTCCAGGTTCTTAATAGCGTTCCGCTGGCTATCACACTCACACTCGCAACTGGCAGTATAATTTGTCACACATGATTCCTAGTAAAAACCGAAGCGGACTCGAGCACCGAGAGTTCCGCACCTAACGTCATATTTGTATGGACTTATATTAGAAACACAATAAAGTCCAGCTACTAATTGCTATGTTCATATTTTAAAAGCCCAGACATACAGAACATGTTTTTGAAGTAAACAGAGCCTATAAATTCACCAACCTTAGTAGTGGGTTATAAGTTTACCCTGTGACAGAAATTATTTGATTTTTCCTGAATTATGTACTTACTTAAGATGATTCCCTGGTCTATGGATGTTTTTGAGATTTTATCTTCTGTCGTTTCTGTAATAAAGAGGGGGACAATTAGGTTTGATTATTCCGAAAAAATATGTAATTTTAAAATCATTTTGCCAGATTAAAAAACTGGTAGATTGCGTATTTGTACGGCACCCCTAATGTTCCACAGGCTGCTGCTAGCCAAAGAGCGGGACCCGGAGCGCTGGCGCGGCGAGCTGGAGCCGATGGAGACGCACGCGGCGGCACGGCAGGCGCGCGCCACCTGGGGCGCCGACCAGGTCAACGTGGCTAACTTCCTCGTCGACCACTGCAAGCTGGGTATGCGGTTTGACAAGGAGCTGGTGCAGCAGGTCTGCGGCATCCTTGAGGTAAACAAGAAGAAACAGAGGCAGTATTATAAAAGTGTAGCCAGTGTAAGGGAATGCCGGTCTCGGAGCTTGTATATTGGACTTTGTTTTAACCCATCCACCTACTTGCACTGAAAACTGTAGCTACATATATAGATCGTTTACAAACGGACGCCTATTTCAAGTGAATTAGAGCTACTTTAACGTCAACAATAATTCCTAATTTTATAATGGTTTATTATGACAAAGTGAAATATAGAGATACTAAGTATGAATCGAAAAGCCGAAAACAATGCTTCGAAAATGATTCCAGGTAAACGCGGTGGAGATCCCGTCGCGCGGCGGTTTTAGCATCCGCGCCGTGTACCCGAAGCTAGCCATCGCCTCGCACAGCTGCGTGCCCAACATTGTGCACACTATACTGCAGAGCGACTATGAGTGAGTCAATTAACCAATATTTTTACGCCACCTAGTTCACAGATGCCCTTGAAAAGAAAATGGCACTTCGATTCCTAGCGAGAAAATGATTTGGAAAATAGTGTTGGTCAAAGAGTCAGCTACATTTGACCCATTACTTATTAGATAGATATATGTATTTGTTTCCATCACATGCGGGTAACGCAGATTTACCAGTAAAAAACCACCTCATTTCAGAGTACAAGTGCGAGCTGCGACCCCGCTCAAGTCCGGCGCGCCGCTGCAGCTGTGCTACACGCACGTGCTGTCCCCCACGATCGTGCGCCGCGAATTTCTGCTAGAGTCCAAGTTCTTCAATTGCGACTGCGCGCGTTGCGCCGACCCCACCGAGCTGGGCTCGCACCTTAGCACACTAAAGTGCAGCAAATGCGACAACGGGGTCATACTGTGCACTAAACCATTGGGTAAGTCTAATGTGGTTTCTCAATTGGCTACACTGCTGCCTTGCTGTGGTTGGCCTCTCACTGCACTTACAAGCAGTAAATATGTTACCTTGTCTCATCACGATATATTATACGCTAGAGAAGAACACAAGAACAGAACGGGCGGAACGGGGCCTGAGATAGTAGATTTATATTAATTATACTGGTGCCATCGACAACACAATCCTAAGCATTTGGTCATTGCTTAGAAACCGACGCGCCCTGGCAGTGCACTGACAAGAACTGTGGCTTCAAAACGTCGAGCGCTGCAATGATGAAGATGCTGGGCGTGGTGCAGGCAGAGATAGATCAGCTGGACGCCATGGAGCCGGGCCCGCAAGCCGTCGAGATGCGGGAAGCAACGCTTAAGAAGGTAATTAAAACTACAAAAAAGTGCAGAATCGGAACTTTAATTATTAT
Organism: Acleris emargana; assembly: GCA_927399475.2. Lineage (NCBI taxonomy): Eukaryota > Metazoa > Arthropoda > Insecta > Lepidoptera > Tortricidae > Acleris > Acleris emargana. The sequence goes on along the minus strand of OV656851.1, from coordinate 12,306,743 downwards.
TACGCGTAGCAAGACTCAATTTCAATGTTCTTCTACTTTTTCTAAACAGAAGAGGAACGTGCAACTTGTGTTAGCCCTCCTAATAAATCATTACTTACATCAGTATTATGTAAAATGTACTTCCAGTATAAGTCGGTGTTCCACCCACGACACGCTACGCTGCTGGCACTGAAGCAGGCGCTGGCGCAGCTATACGGGCGCGTCGAGGGCTACGCTATCGACGAGCTACCGGACCTGCTGCTGGAGCGCAAGGCTGAGCTGTCCCGCCTCGTGATCGCCGCGCTCGATGCAGTGGCACCCGGCGAGACAAGGATGAGAGGTACGGACGTGTAGCTACACTGTAGGTCTACGAGCTACCCGACCTGTTGTCGGAGCGCAAGCTATAGCTAGCCAATATTTATCAAAGAAACTTGGCGCTAACCTTTTCCAGGCCTTCCGCAAAATATAAAAATATGATTATTTAAATAGGTATATAGGTATGTGCTTTGTGATTACCTATACTAAACCATAAACGTTCAACCTGAAACTTGCGCCGTTGCAGGTATGATGCTGTACGAGCTCCACGCGCCCCTGATGTTCCTTGCGCGCAGCGAGTTCAGCGCGGGCCTCATCACCGCGGAGAAGCTGAAGGAGAGGCTGCAAGAGCCTATCAAATGCCTAGAAGAAGCCTCCAAAATCCTCATGAGAGAAGACCCGCAGAGCCCCGAGGGAATCTCAGGACAGATCGCCTACCAGTCCATGGGACAACTCAAAGCTAGCCTCGATTCTTTGTAGTGATTTCACATGCTGCCAAGAGTGAAGCACGCCGAGACTGCCAATTAAACGTGGGGTGATGAATAATATATTCCTTTCTTTTTTGAAAATATAAAGTGTTTGAATTCTAATATGATATTTAAATTAAAATCAGATTATTTTGATATTAATATAATAAGGTTTCAAATAAATAATTTAATTTATAGGGCTTCCCTACAATTGTATCTTCAATATCTAATTAATGATAAGATTTGGTACATTTAGACCGATATTTTGTAGTATTATTATCTATGTTATTAAAGAAAACGTGTGCGAATTAACCATTAACTATGTCAGTTTAAGCTATTTCAAGGCCAATCAGATTGTCTCGTATCTCGTCCTTTATTATAACTTATAAAAGAATGTACGAAAACATGTCAGAACCGAAGTTCGAAGTTACGTTAGCTCTATCCCTGTCACTCGTCATTCAAGACTAAATCGAGAGAAAAGGATGGACCTCACGTAACTTCTAAGTTCGATTTTCAAAGTAGGGCCTCAGTTCGAAATAAGTGCAACTCGACCAAAAGGAAAGTGTGAATAAAAAAAACTACTTATCTGTGGCAGGGAAAGTCCAGGGAAACTCCCTCAAATATGTGTGTATAGGTGTACCAGAATCTGATGGCATTTTTAAAAGTAAAAAAATAATGGTTTGCATATGGCAACTGTAAACTGGCAGCTGTGTCAAATCGTTTGTTTACTGTTGCTTACATTTTGTAATTCGACTTCAACGATTGTTATCTGGTGAAAATGTCGAGAAAACCACTTAGATCTCAAGCGAGGAATATTGTATACAATTTATATAATACAATACGCGAAGAAGGAGGTATAAATCAATCACAATCTTCAATTTTAAAGCGTGTCGTGGAGTTGACCGGTAAGTTGAATCAAACGGTTTTGATACTTTTAGGTTTAGGTATATTTTGTCTTACGTAAATGTTACTTATTACAGGGGTTCCCAGCACTACCATACGATGAGATTTCAAGTTATTTTTTATACTCATAGAAATAATGGTGTGTTTATTATTTTATTTGTGAGCAATAATAATACCTCACCCCAGCAATATACAACCATTTCATAATTAGTCTAACCCAATCCAACCTACTCGACTCGATGGAACTCGTCTTAAGGGCTTCATTATGTAACGATTGTATTAATTAAAGAATATATAAATACTATATACAGGGTGTCCCAAAATCGGTAAACCACATTGACACCGGAGGTAGGTCAGCTTAAGAGGTGCCGAACTAGCCTAACATGACCTCAGTAAAATGTGCACGGTTTTCGAGTTATTGCCAAATTAAAGGTTTTTATAAATTTTCACCTTTTTTAACACTGTTTGTGCCAGGATTCAGTCGGAAAGCTCTCGAACTTATTTTTTTTTAAATGTAGGGAGCCTGAGATAGTTTATTAAGATATCAAAAGTGTTATTTTGTCAATAACTAATGTAAATTTATGAAAAATATTGGATTAGTCTCGATTTAAATTATCAGTAAATCATTAATTTCAACTTTTGACACCTGCCGTGAATTTTTTTTACTAGAAACGAAACGAGCAAATGATGTTTAAAAATTGAGCATGTTATGCAGATTCAGAAATGGTACAATACAAGTATCTTACTGCGATAAGAAAAGCATTCAATAACACTTTTCCGATGCCGCAAACCGTCGCCGTCAGGTAAAAACAATGCCGTACGATGTGATATCGCATTTGAGGCCTAAACATCTCATTTTTTGCCAAATGCACGGGAACGAAAGAGATGGAAATAATGTTCATCTCCCTTTTGAAGGATATCGGTGACTAATAGCACGTGTGGATTTCTACCTGGACCCCTCCACTTCGGGCTTTGTACCTGCCTTGCTTTACCAATTGTTTAAAGAAAGGGATGGATAGAGTGCTTTGTCCGTTTATTTACAAGTAGCACGATAAGCAGTAGCCTTCGAACCAAATCAGTTCGTTACCTTGCGTTTCGTGCGACACCCGTGTTCTCTGCGTTCCATCTGTGTGTTATTATCGACTTGGCTTTTCTCTGGACTCTGATTTCTCTGAAAACGACAACTCGGCACTCTATTGGACTCTGATTTGCTTTGTGGAACTGCTACGACAACAACGATGGCAAACCGTGATCCCCAGTACACTCATGGCGACTACGCTGACATGCTCTTGATTTACGGTGAAACTAGGCATGTTTCAAGTCGAGGCAATGTTACGTACAACGCAAGATTGGCTACAAGGTTGTACTCGGAACGATATCCAGGTCGAAATCCAACGACTCATAACGTCATTTTAAGAGCCCTAAACGCTTATCACGAGGGCAGGCTACCAGGAACGAGTACCCAAGGAGGAAGACCTCGGACTGTTAACGACGACGTGGTTTTGGAAGAAGTACGAGCGGAGCCAGGAACTTCAGTGCGAATTATTGAACGCCGCACTGGAGTCCCCAAATCATCGGCACAAAGAATTTTAAATCGTCATAAATACCATCCCTACCATATCCAACGCGTCCAAACACTACTTGCAACGGACTACGCACACCGTGTTGAATTTTGTCGGAAGATGACTCAGAAATACAGGGAAAATCCTAATTTCTTCAATGAAGTACTGTGGAGCGACGAATCAGCCTGCAGAAGGGATGGATATCTAAATTTACATAATACCCATAGCTGGCAGCTGTCAAACCCACATGAACAAAGAGAAGACCGGTCCCAATACCAATTCAAAATTAATTTGTGGACGGGCATTTTTAACGGCCAAATAATAGGACCGGTCGAACTGCCAGCTATTTTGAATGGAACAAATTATCTTCAATTTTTGGAAAATGATCTTCCAGTACTTTTAGAAGATACACCGTTGGCACTGAGACAAAGGATGTGGTTCCAACAAGATGGCTGCCCGGCACACTACGCTCGACTAGTCCGCGAACACCTCAGCAACACATTCCCCGAGAGATGGATTGGGCGATTGGGTCCAATTTTATGGCCACCGCGTTCCCCGGATCTAAACCCATTGGATTTTTTTTATTGGGGATGTTTGAAAGATAAAGTTTATGCAAAACCAATAAGATGTGAAGAAGAATTGCGGCAGCGTGTATTCGACGCAGCCCGGACCATATTGGGAATTACCTTAAGAAAATTGAGCCGAAATTTTTTGAGACGGTGTTATTTATGTATTAGAGTCCGAGGCAGACAATTTGAACATTTATTGTAACTAATTTTAAGTATTAAAATAAATCATTGAAAGTTAAACCCGTTTTTTTTTGGTCATCAACTTTCATCCAGCCCGAGATGCACATTATTTCCATCTCTTTCGATCTCGTGCATTTGGCAAAAAATAAGATGTTTAGGCCTCAAATGCGATATCACATCGTACGGCATTGTTTTTACCTGACGGCGACGGTTTGCGGCATCGGAAAAGTGTTATTGAATGCTTTTCTTATCGCAGTAAGATACTTGTATTGTACCATTTCTGAATCTGCATAACATGCTCAATTTTTAAACATCATTTGCTCGTTTCGTTTCTAGTAAAAAAATTTCACGGCAGGTGTCAAAAGTTGAAATTAATGATTTACTGATAATTTAAATCGAGACTAATCCAATATTTTTCATAAATTTACATTAGTTATTGACAAAATAACACTTTTGATATCTTAATAAACTATCCCAGGCTCCCTACATTTAAAAAAAAATAAGTTCGAGAGCTTTCCGACTGAATCCTAGCACAAACAGTGTTAAAAAAGGTGAAAATTTATAAAAACCTTTAATTTGGCAATAACTCGAAAACCGTGCACATTTTACTGAGGTCATGTTAGGCTAGTTCGGCACCTCTTAAGCTGACCTACCTCCGGTGTCAATGTGGTTTACCGATTTTGGGACACCCTGTATAGGAAGATATAGTATATATATACACATACTCACTTTAAGCGGCACGGTAACTCAATTGCCCACGGACGCAAGGCGTTCAAATACCGGTAGAGACATATTTGTGTGATGAGCACAGAATTTTGCTACAAATCTTGGATGTTTGTAAGTTTTTAAGTTAATATTTCTTTTTATATACCTACTGCTTTCTAATTATATACTGCTGTCGTGTATATAGTTGTCTAGTACCGTTGTATACGAAAATAGCTTAGTTTGAGTCATGGTATATATGAAATTGTCCTTTGTCCTCAGATATATTAAATTATTATCCTATACTGAGAGTTTAATTTAATAGACCTCTAGTGTCATATATTTTTTTTAATAATCCTAAAAGCATAAAAAAATATAAATTCGTTGAATCTTAAACTTCTTCATTTTTTTGGAATCGGTTAAAAATTACACAGTATCAATACCGTTTAGTCCAATTTCCCCAATATTGCCCTCTACATTTTTTTATTTCCCCATTTGCCATGAGATTCTGGTACACCTATAATGTTGCCTAGTTTTTGACACAGTCGGTGTAAAAGTAGCAAAATACTTACTGCCGCACCCAGACGTCAATTAAATTTAATGCTAGTTTAGTGAAGTCTTGTCTTATTTTATTGATGTAGCAAAGAAAGTGACAGCAGCAACTTTAATCAAGCATTAAATTTAACTGTCGTCTCTGAGTGCGGCAGTTAGTGCTTTTAGTAGGGTTCATTTTAACTAACCATCAATTATTAAATTAAACTTCGGACCTGCTAAGTATATACTTAGCGACCTTAGCGTACGCAGTGTAGCGATGATGTTTCGTTTCATAACACATGCGTTTTTTATTTAACCCTTAGGTATGTTATTTGTAGGATTAACTATCGTTTTGACCACATTTTCTCTGACTTTTGTTGATTTTAAAAGACTAAATGAAAAAAGACCCAATATAAAAGACAATAATTGTACAAAATAAGATCTCTTAACATAAATAAAACATCATAAATCATGGCAACTAACAGGATGAACACGGGAACAGAACTAACTAGAGTGTATTATTATAAGTCCACAACAGAGTTTATGACTAATTGTGTAATGTAGAGCTCAACCCTTCCAATTAGCACTAGGCATGCTAAACCCGTGAACTTTTGTCAAGCCAATAACTTTAATATGTTGTAAACATGTTGTGGTTGTAAAGCTGTCAATTTCGCTTGAACATTTTAAATTGTACAAATAAAATAACTGCACTGTATTTTCAAGTAACCTTTTTATACATTATCTTATTACTAAGGTGTAATCATGTGTTATTGTGTAGAAATAAAAATAATGTGTTCAACAATCTGATTATTTTATTATAACATGAGTGACTGACTGACAGACAACGCTAAGCCTAAACCACTGGTCCTAGGGACATGTAATTTCTTCAAAAAAGCATTCCTTGGGTACCCTAGGGCTGCACTAAAAAAGGATTTTTCGAACATCGACCCCCAACGGAAAGAAGTAGGGGGAGTATTGAGAAACTAATTGCACGGGTACCCTCGCGGGCGCCCTCTAATATTATACAAAAAAGAAGGTCACATTAAAATTTAATTTTCTTGGGCTTCTTTGCAGATTCTGTAGAAGTAACCAATTTCACTTGGTGACCTATGTCTTCGATATTATCTGTACTTATCAGTGTATCCAATTTGACAGAAGTTTCTTCTCTTTGTGTTTGAGTCTGTAAATTAAAAACATATTTGCTACAGGTAATGACTACACAGGTTAAAGTCACTCTTAAAATTCCTCTATCATCTATCATTATCAATTTACTTACAGTAATGAGAGAATCAATCCAGTTTGATAAATAAACATACTTTACTACCAAAGGAATTCAAAAAATATACAACTGTCATATTCATTTTTTACTTGATTCTAACGACAATATATATTATAGCTACAATAATTATATACAAAACGGAAACATACTGTTGGGCAATCCTTTCTCAAATGTGTGACATCTCCGCACAGCTTGCAGGAGCCCCCATTGGGATACAATCCTTTGGGGTTGTCTGGACACTGCCTAGCTATGTGACCCTGCAATCATTTAAAAAAAAGTGTAAAATTACTGTAGTAATTGAGGCTGTAACTACAAAATATTAATATAGTAATAAAGTTGACAGAATACACCCACCGCTTGTCTACAAATGAAACATGTTGCGAATCTGAACTCCTTGTCCCTTTGGACCTTGCATTCGAACTGTCTGTGCTCTGTAGAACCACATTTGAAGCAAACTCCATCTGCCATATCCCCTCCTGGTATCTTGGACTTCAGCTCGGGGCAGTCTGAGAGATTATGCCCACCCTTCCTGCAGTTGTAGCAAACCTCCCTCTTGATTCTTGCTAATGCCTTCTCTGCCCTCCTTCTCTCCAGTTTCATAGTTCGCTGCACTTCACTTTTAGGAATACCTTTCGTAATCATACTTTGCTTCAATTCAGCTAGACGTTCAGCATCCTTTTTCATGATTGGGAACCCATCAAACCTTACAAGTTCAACCTCTTTCCCATTTATAATAAATTGAAAACTATTATCATTTATTTCCTTTCTCCTTGCAGGCTTTCCTTTACTTTTCTTTTTCTTGTTCATGTTGTTGTTGGGAGCATTGGAGTTATTAGAACTAAGATGATGCTTATTTGGGAAAGATTTGGCCTCATCAATGTTTGACTCCTGTGTATTATCTATTTGTGGAGTGTTTTCAGTTGAATTGACTACCTTTTGCTTCTTTTTATTCTTTTTCTTTTGTTTTATTGCGTTTTGGGAACCACCCTCTCCAGACTGCACTTGATCCGCATTCTGTATTGGTTCAGAAGGTCCGGAGTTTGATGTTTTAATTTTATTTTTATTTTTCTTCTTCTTTTTTTTAATATTGGCATCTGTTGATTCAGCATTGACACCCGTTTGCTCATTTTTATTACTTTCTTTAGGCTGTTTTTCAGGTAAAAGCCTTTTTTTTGGTTGCTCTTCAGGAAAATCACACCAAGTTGCTTTGCGCTTGGACACTTTATGTTCCTTCAGAAAGTTTTCATAATTTGCAATTCGCTGGTCTTCTGCCTGTAATTAGTAAACATAGATATTACACAATTGATAATATAGTGATAAAAATAAGAATTAACTAATAATCAAACCGAATATCAAAAAACATATTAACGATTACGATACGTTTAATACGATTGAATGTCAGTAGGAAGTATCACGGGTAGGTGTCACGTGAAACGGAATTTCAATATTAATATTGTGCAAAATGTGGTTACAGAATTATCAACAAGTTTAAAAAGTTGTTGGTAATTCTTTAGCTCTGCCTACCCCACTTTGGGAATGAAGGCGTGAGTTTATGTATTAATGTGTGTGTTTATGTGTTATTGTCATATTATAATATCACCTCTTTCCTATTGCCGGCTTCTTCCTTTTCTTTTTTCGACTGGAGAAGCTGTTCTTTCATCACTTCCCATGGCGTGCTATCTTCAGGGGTTTTTTCATTGGAAGATTTGGAGCCCTTTGCTCGAGCAAACCGGGTCATTTTACAAGGAGAATTGTTTTATACAATAGATAATCACAAGGTGTACTAAATATTTTAGTACTTATTTCTATCACAGATTATAAGGGTAGATTTCTATTATCAAGGTTGATGGTTCATTTCAAGTAATTCCAACTACACGTGCAAAATCACAAAATGTCAACGTAGTTAACGTCAATCTGACACATGTCTGACATTGACAATTTGAACTTGTATTTTCGTTCTTAAACTGACTGCAGTATCCGCTAGGGATGGCGATCTGAAATCGATTAATCGAAGAATCGATTTTTGGAGCCAACAAGATCGATTTTTTAAATCGATTTGTAGTACTGAATCGATTCGGTGAATCGATATTTCACCCTTGAAAATCGACATTCGATTTTTTTTGGTATAAACCATAAAACTATTTACAATTAATTGAATGTATCCGTATATATTAACTTTGTAAACGATTTTTCTTAACCATTTTCTTAACTCTGTAAAATTTCAAAATGTAGAAAATAAATGTCTTATTTTATACGTCATCTGTTAGTTTGACATGGTAATGAAAATATTTTTTATTATCGAATTACCTGATTTTACTGATTTGAGATCGTTAAATTATAATATGTACCTTGTTTTTAATAAAATATTACATTATAAACGAAAACTTGAAAAAAAGATCGATTTTTCGGAAATCGATCTTATAGACCTCGATTTTTTTGTGAATCGATTCATTAGGTCACGATTCGAATCGATTTAAAAATCGATCTTTTTCGACAAGAATCGCCATCCCTAGTATCCGCAACTGACATTGGCACAAGCCTTGTGGCTGCCACTAAAGAGAAGAAGAAGACTGCAGTATCTAATTCAGAGGGGGGACAGTCTCCTACATTGTGCTATGTTAAATATATAGTTACGCCATCTACACTTCTGAACAGTAAAAACACCGATTGTTATCATGAGTCTCCGATAGATGTCACTGCATGCATGTTATCATTACATATAAATCAATAATAAATATCCTGCATTGAAAATAATCACAAAAAATACTTTTATTTTGAAATAATACTCCGAATAATCTAATTTTATTAGATCTGGCCGAGTGAAACATGATTTTTGGAATGGCAACCCTGCCTGCCTACCAGTCATTCATTTAACATGGCCACGGTTGTATTTGATCCGGTCTGCAAGTGCGATTCTGCCCTGGTTTTTAGGTGTTTTCGTTACCACAAACCTGACAAACCACAATACTTCAGTTCTGAGCTTGCTCCTCGTTTGGGTATTGACTTACTTCGCGTGTGAAGTTAAATTTCTGTGATATGGACGCTAAATTTTAATGTGCGACAGGGACGTTGTTTTTTAGTTTGTGTACTTTTGTATTATATTGTTGATACAATAATAATTACATATACAAATGTAATAATTTACAGCTGGTGTCAATCGGATAATCTGATTTTGTCCGGTAAGTTAACCTATGATGGGGATGACGAAGTAAAAATAGCTACACAAAAATATTACCTACAACAAACGTAAACATTATAAAAATAGAAAATAAAGCTATAAAATAATACTTGTTGTCATTTCATTTCATTATACCCTCCCGCCCAATTAGTTAGGTATTTCCCAGTAACAAACTATTTTGTTCTCGTCTCGACGTAATTCTTAAATTCAGATTAATATTAATCAATTCTAATTACGACAAGACGAGAGCAAAATAGTTTGTTACTGGAAAGCCAAGCCATTAAATTTTAAGAATACCTGTAGCTGGCTATACGTATATATATGAATGGTACTTGTTCAAAAATGTAGATGGCGCTTCAAATCAGTCTGCATGAATAACCCGTGAGAGGGCTCTCTTTTCCCAGTATATTACACTACTCTTTGATCTAATTGCATACAATCATACATACATACATACATAAACTCACGCCTTCATTCCCAAAGTGGGGTAGGCAGAGCTAAAGAATTACCAACAACTTTTAAAACTAGTTGATAATTCTGTAACCACACTGCACAATTAGGCTACGCTGTTTACCAGCGTACATTCAAAGTATACTTTTTGGTTGTTTTATAAATAGAAAATAATAAATTAATAACTTTTAAAGTAAAGAAAATTACTAAACATTGAGCATTTAACTAACAATATAACAAAGTCAATCAAAGTTGATGGCACCATATTCCTTATGCTGACTTCGACTATCGTTCAAGACCCGAACCGGTTATTTCCCGATTCGCCGGATTCTTGTTTCGCCGGATTCTTGTTTCGTCGGATTGTTGTTTCGCCGGATTCTTGAGGGAAGAGTTGTGACTGGCACATATTGTATATAAGAAATTCCGGCGAAACGGGAATCCGACAAAACAAAAATCCGGCGAACCGGGAACTTACCCCCGAACGATCCCGAACTTTGAAAATCAGACTCTACTTTGAAAATCGAAGTACAAAGTTACGTTAGCTGCTCTCACTCGATTTAATCTCGAGTGACTAGTGACAAGAACTCTGTACCTACCCGAAGTTTCGAATTTAGTGGTTTGTGGTAACCCATCGTGGGCCAGCGTAAGGGACAAAGTAATAGGCAAGAATGAGATACAAGAATATGTTGCTCGCTTTAAGGTACAATGTGTCTCTTACGCTGGCATCATGGGGCATAAGGAATTGGTTCGGCCTTTGGACTAGATATTAGTCAAGTGTGGTTCAGGTGCTGGACTGTAGTGTAGTAAAGTGCTAGCTTTTATCCTATATGGAGGGCTCCTTGCATTTATTTGGTCTTCATTAATTCGTTGTTTTGATGTAAAACTAAATTAACTGCTACTGAACTTTTGATAGCTTTCTAAATTATTTTTAGGTTGGAATGTATAAGTTCACTCATTCTACATTATAAACGAGTGATGGCAGCAGGCCGGGCAGACATGTCATACCTGGTCATTATAGCCTACCTTCCTCGGAGATATCTTGCTTTTTCCAGCAGCTACAATAAAATAACAATAACATAATGTACAAATGGACAACATATGAATGGTTTGTTATGTGGATTCAATCACAAATACAAACATTATTGAGATAATTTATGGATTATAAAAGTTTGATGGTTTTGTTAAAATAATTATGCCATTTAAAAATAAACACAATTTATTACATTTAGTAAATATGTACAAGTCTATTCCATTTAGGGCAAAATGTTTTCGCGCAAATGAATCATTTCCCATATTTATTTGTCAAAAAGATGTTTCCTGTGCAATTCTTTTTATATAGTCACTAGTCTAACCTAATGTAATAGACATCCTATTTACTATACATGGTTCTTAAATATTTAGTATATCTACGATTTTACACAAAAATCCAGTTATTGAGAAAGTATAGTACATATATACCCTAAATTTAAATTCTTGTAGAGCACAAATGAAGCTGTACGGACATTGAAATTTAAGGTATTGACATGGTTGGTAAATAAAAACAAGTTTAATTTTTTGCCCTCGCTGGGGGTAAACTTGCTTCTATCAGTTTGACCCACTCCTCATACTGTTTGTTATCCTCCTCATCAAGCTCATCACAAAACCTATCAATGTCTTCCTCAGTCACTTGTGATTCTTCTTCATTAAGAACAGCATTTCCTGTCTTACTTTTAGATTTTTTCTTTTGTCCCTTCGCTTCAACAATAACCTTATTATTTGTTATCTGTTCTTGTTTTTCATCCCCATTTACTAAATTATCATTTATCTTTTTTTGCTTACTAACTTTTTGTTTCTGTTTCTTTAACTCTACAGTTTCATCATAGAACTGACCATTTTCTTGAACGGTGTCTTCGACTTCTACTAATTTCCCTTTCTTCTTTTTTTTCTTAGGGACTTTTGTGTCGTCATCAACATTACTGACTTCAGTATCTTCCAAGATTTGCTCATCTAAATGCCGCTTTATCTTTTTCTTTTTAACCTTAACGGAATTCTGCAGGTCGTGTTCTTCCTCTTTTATTACTTGCTCACATTCTGTGTTCGGGTCTTCACTAGCTACAAAGATATTGTCGGGAGTGAGGTCTAAGTTACGTTTTCGGTTCTTTTTATTTTTTATTATATCAGGAAGGTGTTCACTTGGCGTAGAAGGTTCCGGGTCATTTGCCTCCTTTAGTTTCTTACTTCTTTTTCCCATTGTTTCTTTTTAAAATCAGTAATGAGTAAAAGATAATTTTAATTAAGTATTGTTTTTAGGTTATAATCTCACTCTCGTGTTTTCTTTTCGTAAATATAGATTGGAAATTATTTATATTCTGTCAAATCTACGTCTGTCAATGTCAAAAATTCGCACAGATTAGAAACTAGTTTCAGTTGGTTGAACATATCTAATTTCGTTAGTTACGTTGGCCAACATGTATTTTGCTTGGTTTAAAGTTACTCTGAATAACATGTTAAGCTCTTTAGGATCTCTTTAGACTTTTAGAGCCTTCCTTATCATAACACGGAGGCCCTACATTGAAAATCGAAGTTCGAATTTGCGTTATCACCATCCCTTACTCTCAATTTAAAATGGTCCAGTAGATTAGGAGCAAATTAAATTGGCATGTGGCAGACGGACGGACGGACAGACAGACAGACGCACGAGTGATCCTATAAGGGTTCCGTTTTTCCTTTTTTTGTACGTTACCCTAAAAAGCATTTTTTTTTAAATTAACTGTTGCTTTGATAATTGTCACAAGGACCTTTTGCTTGAGTATAATTCTTGCATTTTCATAAATATATTATTAAACACTGACTGACTGTTAGATTTCTTGAGGCACTTCTTTTCAGCTGTGCCGGTCTCGTCTTGGGAAGCGGTGCTGGTACATTTTTGACGTGTAAAAGTGCCCGTACGGCCTACTTACAATAAAAATGTTTATATCTTTTTAGAGTTCCGTACACAAAGGGTAAAAACGGGACCGTATTACTATGACTTCGCTGTCCGTCTGTCCGTCTGTCTATCTGTCACCAGGCTGTATCTCACGAACCGTGATAGCTAGACAGTTGAAATCTTCACAGATGATGTATTTCTGTTGCCGCTATAACAACAAATACTAAAAACAGAATAAAATAAATATTTAAGCGGGGCTCCCATTCAACAAACGTGATTTTTTATAGATAATGGATACAGAACCCTTCGTGCGCGAGTCCGACTCGAACTTGGCCGGATTTTTTACTTATTATTAGATTAGTGTGTTTGCTTACGGATATGGAATATTAAACGGTTTAAAGTAAACGGGTGTCCTTTTACCTACTCATACGAAAAAACTTTTAAACTTTAGAAAATGTATAGCTGAGCGTACTTGAAACTTTAATTTTTTTACAATTTGTTATAAGAAATCGAAAAGTAATCGCTAATGCTAATACAACTACTGCCACAAACAGATACATGTTTATTTCGGTACGGCATCGAGCCGGATACATATCTAATTCGGTACAGTCAGCATCACATATCGTATCATCCAAAGTGGCCAAATAGGTTGTCACACCATACAAAATAAATGGTGTTACGAATTGTTTGGTCACTTTGACTGTTACAATATATTTGATGCTGACTGTACATAGGTACGTACATACATAGTGATAAGATAACAGCGATAATATCTTATAATGTATTAACCAATTTATTATCTAAGTAAGTAGGTAATTGTTTAAAACATGCCAGCATTATTTATTAGCTGTTAGTCAGTTAACGCTGGAGTGGTTGATAAACAAATAACATCCCACCCGTGATAAACTGCGGCTTTACGTAACCCGAGGAGCTATCGGCGAGTGAAATAAAGCGGCGGCGTCCGGCGGCGCGGCGCGTCTCCGCCTCCCGCCCGCCGCGCCGCCGCAGCGCCGCAATCTAGCCGTAGCCATCAAATACACTCGCTGCCTACTAGTCGTCTGTCAGACTCGCCTGATCAGTACCTCGCGACATAAACAACGTTCAACTAAACACACGACTCACGTATTGTTCTTAGAAATTACGACATGGCCGACAAAGACTATATTTTGGGCATGGACATTGGGACCACCTCGGTCAAAGTGTGCGTCTACGACCCGAACACCAAAGAAATAATAGCTAAACAAAACAAGGATACGGCAGCAAACATTCCTAGTGACCAAGGCATCGAAGGCAACAAGCAGGATGTACCGAAAATAGTTTCAGCTGTGCACTACTGCGTCTCCCGGCTCCCGAGGGATGTGCTGCCGCATGTTAAGAAGATCGGGGTCTGCGGGCAGATGCACGGTGTGGTGCTGTGGAAAAACTCGGGGACCAAGTATGTGTTAGTTTTGAAATATATTAACGCATGTACCTTATACTCAGTTAACGGCTATTTTAAAAACCGAATTAATGTGGTATCGCCCTATGGGATACAACCAATATAATTAATGAGAAAGTCTCTTAAGATGTTTGGATGTTTGATTTTGACGACCCTGGCATACCTACAGGAAGTTCATGTCCTTAATTCAACGTTAGGGCATCTTTTTTCCTAAAATATTAAGTAGATAGTTCCCGTGAGAATACCGTTTAACGAGTTCTACGCGGACGAAAAACTCTAATAATAGTAAAATTTAATTTATCTCTTATACCTAGACAGTCTTAATTAATAATTGATGGTAATGACCACTTGTAAAATTTTAATTGACTAGTGAGCACCGCTGCCATTACATCTTTAATTGACTAAACAGTTGACAAGCTAACTACACAAAAGGATAAGAACTCAAGAGAGAATGATGTTCGTGCAGTAGGTAGTAATAATCAATTTGTTTAGAACTGTAGATAAACAGACCAATGTTAAATTCGAGACGAAATAGCTAACTACACTTTCTTTGAAGTTAATTTAAAAAACATTTCTTCAAACATAACACTTTTCAAATAGGTTAATTTACTTGTTCGAGTCGCGCGCGTTTGCTTTTCCGGTTCATCTCTTAAATTAGGTAGGTAGTTTAATTACTCGCCGGCAAGCTCGTCGACCAAGAGACCAAGACAGGGCACTACGCTGGCCACGCTGGGGCACAATCTGGGCCGATCGTAGATAACATTGCATGACCCGTCGTCGCATTTAATAAACTGCTTGTTCGTGCGGGTATCAACCTTGGCAGTATTTTGATGCAGCTCATCGTTGTAGATACGAGTACCTAACACGCCATAAAACCTACGAGCCCAGGCTTTAAATTATGATGTTTTCTAAGAGAATATACACTAGAATAAATACCTAAACTAGAATGGTACATTTAATTGCGATGTAATGATCATATTAACTAATTAGTTATTATATACGCTGGAATAATATTGTAAAATATATAGTTAGGTATACTAAAGTTTTGCATAATTTATTATGTTAACGTCCCCATAACGTATTCAAATTTTAATACCCGTAAATATGTAAATGTTAATAACATGGAAATAAAGAAACGATTAAGAAAACGAATAATAATGGAGTAGAAAATATCTTTGGAAAAATACAAATGCTATACCAAACTGACGCTTCTACCGGAAAAAGCCTTCACGAAGGGGGCGCAGATCGTTTTGCGCCCCAGCTCCAGTTTTCTATTGATAACAATCCCTTTCAAACAGTATCATTTGCACAATGACAGAATCATTGTGATACCGTTTGTACGAGCTAATGATCCGTATTGTTTATTTCAGGGCATGGGAAAAAGTTGAGAAAGACGGCAACGTGATAAGGTTTGAAGCCGTCAGGGAGAGCATGTCTGCCCTGTACACTTGGCAGGACACGCGGTGCAAGCCGGAGTTCCTGGACACTCTGCCGAAGCCCGACTCGCACCTCAAGTGCTACTCGGGCTACGGTTGCGCCACGCTCCTATGGATGCTCCAACACAAGCCAGAAAAACTAGGAAACTTCAACTGTTCGGGCACGGTCGAGGACTTCGTGGTGTCGATGCTCTGTGACCTGGAGATCCCGGTCATGTCTGACCAGAACGCCGCTAGCTGGGGCTACTTCAACACCGAAAAAAAAGAGTGGAATATTGACATATTAAAGTCAATAGGATTTCCAGTTAACCTTTTACCAAAAGTTGTAAAGAGCGGAGAATTTGTTGGCAAATTAAGTTCTTCCTGGAATGGAATTCCAGAGGGAACCCCGGTCAGCGCCGCGATGGGAGACCTGCAGTGCTCCATGCTCGCGACCCTTGAGAACAATCAGGATGCTGTTTTGAACATTTCTACGTCAGCTCAGCTGGCCATCATCGCCAAGAACATCTCCGACCTCGGGTGCAGCACTGTGGAGCATCTGCCATACTTTGACAACTCTTATTTGGTTGTAGCCGCATCACTGAATGGAGGTAATGTCCTCGCAACGTTTGTAAAAATGCTCCAACAATGGATGCTTGAATTCGGTTTTCCTATTCCTCAATCAAAAGTGTGGGAAAAGTTGATCGCGATCAGTGCTGCCGCGCCGCCCACGTCGGGAATGAAAATAATCCCTCATCTACTGGGTGAGAGACATGAGCCGACGGCTAAAGTCTCGGTGGCTGACATTGACTTGTCTAATATTCAACTGGCTTCCGTATTTAGGTCACTGTGTGACAGCTTAATACAAAACTTGCATTCCATGATGCCCAAAGAGATATTGCGCAACGCGAATATAAAGAGAATTGTCGGGAATGGGTCGGGGTTGTCGAGGAATGTCGTTTTGCAAAGGGCCGTGGAGCATTACTACAGCTTGCCTTTAGAGTTTACTTCGGGTGGTGATGCGGCGAAAGGCGCTGCGGCGGCCGTTGCAGAGAAAAAAATCAATTAAGAATGCAGCCGAAGACCCATTTATTTATATTTTTACCCTTTTAAAACCGTTATGTGAAACGCGTGTTGGACGAGTGCGTCTTCTTTGCACAATGACAAAGAATGGAACATGTGTGAGACAGAATATTACTGACATTTACGTATCTCGGGTTAAATATGGCCCTGTCTCGCGTGCCACGTTAGTCACATTACATTACTTACTTAGCTGTAGGATTCGATCCATGTGATATACCTATATTTATCGAGACCAAAACTGGTTGTCATATTATATTTAACTAGGTGCATGTAGTTAGACTGTAGAAATGTAGACAATAATTATAATTTGTGTACGCGGTTGTTAGCCCTATCCTTATTTAGGAGTATACTTATAAGGATGATGAAATCGTCGCCGTGGTCACCGTATCTATATTATAATGAGAATGAACCATTTTGTGCCTCGACTTATGTTAGTAACTTGGTAGGTACAGTCAAGGACTTTACTTGTTGAGCCACCATGGAACCCTGTCATTGTGACAGCGTCAAGCCACATGAAATAAATTATGCCAAAATTAATGATTAACGTTATACGACAGGGTTCCATGGTGGCTCATCAATTAGAGTCCTTGAATGTACATAACGATTTCACTATTTCCTTATAAGATTTGGAGCCCTAAATATATCGGGGAAAACTGTTTTCTATTGCCATCCATAGTAATTAACTAATTATGCGACCATGTTATAAGGTGGCGCTGGTACAGGTAGTAACTTCAAGACACTTCATCTAGAATTTAGAACCATTTTACATAATATAAAACAAAGATGCTTCCCGTCCGCTTCCCATTCTTTCAAACTAGGTACGCAACGGATTTGAATTAATGTATTTATTTCAGAAACATACAAGCTAACAGTTATAATATAATACACCAAAACGCTTATACATTAGGAAATACAGTACAAATAGTATAATTTGTTGAATATGAGTAACTAACTACAAAACGTACTGACTAACAGGTAGAATACGATTTAAATGACTAGGTATTTATCTTTCTTGCAAATGAAGCCCATGTATCAAAAAACATATCAGCATCCGGGACATCTAACACATACTCAATCTTTTCATGGTAATAACTTAATAAGAAACTTGGAGAACGCTGTGACCTTATAGGTATATGGCATTGCGGCTTATTCAAGCCTAAAAGTTCAAGGGAATAAATAGGAATAACTATACTTATCTATGTTTTTTAAACTTATCCACTGCATACTCGTCTTGCAAATATTTTCGTATGTGCATAATAAGTCATAGATGAGAAGATGTTATAATGGCAGCTATTTATTGGCATTTAATAAACTATTTATATACCTACTACTGGGTATTTTTAATAACACAATGCTCCTTAGTGTAGTCGGTATTGATCCTGCACTATTAGTATACTGTGACCCGAACTGAACCGGTTTAAGCCTATTATTACATACTCATGAGTCATGATGATACAATAAGCCTAGACCATAATAGAATGAAACTAGACTAGATCAAATTATGTAACATTATCTTTGATTATTTTAATCCTGAGTTATTTATGATTATATTTTATGAATGGTAAAAATGAGACATATTTTGTAGTACCTACCTACCTACTTTTAACAATAGAATACTTCTAACGGTCGCAGATGAAGTAAAACTTGTCTACCTAATAGTCCCATCACTTATCTGATAAATTTATACGGTATCGTAAGTTTATGCACTATTAATCTGTAACTGAAAAAGAGAATAGCGTAAATACGATCTCATCTAGCTGACGATATAGTACGATGTCGTAAGATTATTGTATACGTCTGCTACGTGAGCTACGTCACTTTCAGCGTCGGGGCGCACTTTCGGGAATTGAGAACACGACATGTAGGTATAGTCGACAAAGAAATCCCCGTACCACTTTTGGATCTTAATATCCTACAAATAGAGTCGAAAAGTGATTAAGGAGTTTGTTATTAGAGTACGACGACCTATTTACGGTACATAATTAAGAAAAACTTGTTATCTTTTTACATGTTAAAACATTAAAAGTGACAAAAATTGCCTCGACTTTTTGTTTGCGCTAAGCATCAACCTATTTAGCGTAAAGTACCAATGCCAAATATAAATATTTAGTACCTAGGTAGATAATGTGGAAGTCATAGCATGGCAATGCTTCAAGGTTACGAATGGTTTCAAGAATGGAGGTCAGTTTTTATCTAGTATTTATATGTACAGTCGAGTTCATAAATATGTGAACACTTTAGTACCTTGTCACTTTAAACGCTGTGACCATTCATGTAGCTGTATGGAAGTTAAAACATGACATTAAATAGACATAGTTCTAAAGTGTACACAATTTATGAACACGACTGTACCAATAGTTGGTAGGTACACAAGAAAGAAATACCTACAAATCAAGCAAGTTAAGTAACTGGTGGATGGTGCATAATCGTGCTAGGTAAGTAGGTAGGTACATATTTATTTGTCTACCGTTTTTAACCCACAAAGGCGCGCCCTGCCCCAGTCAAATTAACGTTGCACATGACAGGGTACATACCTATCGAAAAATTAACGATAAGTACTTACACAAAGACATCTTTTGCTTCACGCCTCATTTAAATTCCTGTCAAAACAATTGATTCATCTATGAAAACAAAAAGACAGTCTTTAAAATTCTACGAGAAGCTCATTTGCACATTTGTACGTAATACCCGTACAGTTATTTATTATACAGGGTTATTGGTGAGTCGCCCTATTGCCCTCTAGGGGTTATTGGGCAGATCATTTGCAATCATTTTGGTCCCATAATACCCTACGCAAAAGTTAGTAAATTTTTCTGTGGTTGTGTCATTTATGGTCCCTCATTCCTAAACGTGTACAGATAATTCTACTTTTAATATTGCATAACAACAGCAATTTTACCTTGTACAAAAGCTATTAAAAAAATGATTTGGCTTTTTTTTTTGTTAATTTTTGAAGATGCGTTTCTGACTTTTTTAGCAAAAATTTTAAATTTAAATTATCCAACCTTACCTAGTTTTATTTTATTATTACCTTATCTAGTTACCGGAAAAAAAGCAATTTGTAGAAAAAGTAGAACATTGACGGTGCTAAAATGAAGTTGATCTGCCGAGGCGCAACCCGGCACTTTTTTTGCAGCTTTCTTTGTAATGATTATTTGGCGTACAAAATATCTCATGTAATTACCGACAGAAACTAATGTTTGGGATAAAAACCTATAAGTAGAACTTAATACCTACTGTTGGTCTGCTACGCCGACGTTGGCGGGTCCCGCCAGCAGACCGAATTCAGAGGCCCTACTTTGAAAATCGAAGTTCTAAGTTACTGTATCCTTCATCTCCATCCCTTTCTCTTGATTTAGTCTCGAATGACGAGTGACAGAGATGGAGCTCACTTAACTTCGATTCTCAAAGTAGGGCCTCAAGAGACAGTTAACAGCTCTATTTTACCTCATCGAGTTACCGAATGAAACCAACTACTAAGGCATACCATATAATCTGTGCTGAAACTGTTCGCCTACCTGAGTACCTACTCCTATTGAGTTAAGAGAGCAATATTTGTGAATGTGTTATGTATCTATGAATTTGTAATCACTAATCACGTTCCCAAAAACAGGCTGTAACAATTTCGACAAAATTTGCAATATAGTGGTTTACGGGGATAAAAAATCGAGGGTTGCCCATAATTTCCAAACATCAAACTTTATTGGTTGCAGAATTTCCATTCCCATTTTTTCCCGATCTTAATTTTTTCCAATCGCATATTATCCAATTCGAAATTTTCCCAATTACAAATAAAATTGTTCCACTTATAATTAGGTCAAAAAAGGAAGTTAGGCGGTTAGTTTTGCAGCAAGCAGGAAAAAATCGTTTTCAACCCGAGCCACACTTATATATCTATACCCTCAGCCCCTTACTTATAAACGTGTAATAAGCTTGGAATAGTTTATGCCATGCTTTGTCACTTTCTGTCAGATGCTTATGTAACAATTACAGATAAGGACAAAGCATGACATAAACTATTCCAAGCTTATTCCAAGTTTATAAGTAAGGGGGTCATTGTCTTCATGTTTAATTTGAGGTAGCAATCTCTATTAAATATGGTAGTTTTTGGCGAAAATCATTATAATAATGCTTTTATTCAGTATTCAGTATTCAGTATTTATTTGCAATAAGTATGATATTATAATAAGAATTGTTATAATATTGGAGCACACACTTAGCTAAATCTAGCATGCAAATTTTATATTTTATTATGTCCTAAAGTTCTAAGTGTAAACATGTCAATCCATTAATCTTATAAATTATAATCAAAAAATAAAATTATTACAACAATTTAGTGTCAAGGTTAAAAAAATCTTGCATTGAGTAAAAACACTTTTCCCTCAACCATGCATTTAGCTTATGTCTAAATTTTCTATTTGGCGTAATTTGCCTTAAGCAGTGCGGTAAATGATTGTAAATTTTTACAGTCATCCCGTGACAATTCCTATGAAACAGTGCACTTTTGCACGTCGACACATTTAACCTCGTAGGGTCCCTAGGCCTCAGCTTTGCGTTTAGTAGAGGTTTTTTGTACAAATCTGGATAGTTCGTGACAAAGATGCAGGCTTCCAAAATGTACATGCTAGGCAATGTCAGAATATTTAATTTTTTAAAAAGCGGTCGACATGATAGGCTGTGTGTGCAATTTTTTCCCCCGCTATCCGCTTTATACGCCTTAATGCAAAAGTAAACCTCTCTTAGTCTTGAGCATACATTATTAACGTGCGATTTCCAGTTACAGTGGCGATCAAGGATAAATCCTAGGAACTTAATTTCATCAACTTCTTCAATTTTTTGTACTCCATATTTAATATTTAGCAATGGTCTTTGTGTCATGTGATTACTAAACTGTATACATTTAGTTTTCATTACATTTACAGATATATTATTACATTCCATCCAATTTTATATAGCATTTATAGTCATATTTATTTTATTAATATAAGATTTATTCATTTCGTCGTCAGTTATAATAATTGAGATGTCATCTGCAAATAATACAGTTTTGTCAGTAGTTACATTTGGTAAATCATTGATGTAAATTATAAACAGCAAGGGACCCAACGCACTACCTTGGGGAACACCAGTTCTATTTACCTCGTGGGAAGAAAGGTATCGTTTATCTTCCATGTGTTCATCCAGTTTATTAATTTCTACGTACCTATTGTGTTCGGCCAGTTAAGTAACTCTCAAGCCACGTAAGAGCATTGCCCCTTATGCCGATACTCTCACACTTATTAATTAATATGTCATGTCTAACAAAGTCGAAAGCCTTACTCATGTCAAAAAAGATACCCGCAACTGGTAGCTTTTTGTCAATGCCTTCAGTAATTGTCTTTATTAAAGAGTAACAAGCTAAAGTTGTAGATTTGGCTTTCTGAAAGCCATTTTGCTCTGCGTAGATGATTTTATGTTTGTTTAAAAAATCTGTTATTCTAGCATGCAAGGCCTTTTCAAAGATTTTTGAAAAATTTGAGATTAGTGTTATAGGTCGGTAATTGTTTAATTCTTGTACGTCGTCTTTTTTAAAAAGAGGCTTTACAACTGATTTTTTTAGTCTCGCTGGAAATTTCCCATTTATGAAAGACTTGTTTATAAGGCACTCTAAGATTGAGGCTATTTTATCTGCACAGATTTTAAGTATATGAGCAGTAATTCCATCAAAACCTACCGCATTGGTGTTACTTAAAGACTTGATGATTTTAATTGGGTGGATCAACTTTTTGTTGTTGTTATTCTGTCCCGTAAGCCAGGAGACAACAGTGATAGAGTTTCTTAGAAAAAATGTTATAATGCATACTTCCAGCACACTCAGGAGAAAGGCCATGAAAGAATGGGTGTGTAATTGTCAATAAAACAGTTTTTTAGTGGACTTATATCCTTTGAAATCATAGTTTTAAAGAGTGACCCAGGAGACGTCACCATGGCAACGAGCTACAAAGAAAAGTTGATTGACCCAATTACTTCATTCACTGTGCAAGGTGCGACAAACATGCTTGCACTTGTGGTATTAATATATTTAGTGCCCGCGCTTTTCTTATTAGTACTATTATTAGCAATGCTTGTAAAATAGTGATTAAAAGCGTTAGCGATTTCTTGAGGATCGTTCACAACTTTACCTTGAAAATTTATGGATTCAATACCTTTTAAACATTTTACGTTATCTGTTTTTCCTTTTATAATGTCCCATGTAGTTTTACATTTGTTTTTAGAATTTAACATTGCCATATTATTTAAGTTGAATTTAGATTTTAAAATACAAGTTTTTAACAATTTATTATAGTTTTTGTAGATTACTTTCTGTTCTTTTGTCTTGTTTTTGTAATATAAAAATCTATGTTCCCTTTTTTTAGAGCATGAAGATTTGACACCCCGTGTTATCCACCGTGCTTTCTTGTTATTCGCGTTTTTTCTTATTTTTTGAACGGGAAAGCAAAGATTATACAAAAGACAGAACGTGTCATGAAATGTATCAAACGCGATATCGCTATCGGGCTCATCAATCGTTTCAGACCAGGTCAGGGACGACATACATTGCAAAAATTTAGTAATATTCGCTTTGGAGTAGTCTCTTTTGTAAGTATACCAGAAAGTGGCCTGTTGCTTCAGTTGTGCGTCATTTTGGAATTTTATTATTTGACAGGTTTCATGGTCTGAAAGACATAAATGCTTGACGTCGCCAACTGCATCCTTTATGTTGCTTATTATTTGGTCAATACATGATTGTCCACGTGTCGGTTGCTTAATATGTAAGAACATGTTATAGTTTAATGCAAGGTTTTGTAAGTTTTTTGATGCGGAATCTACGCGTAAAATATTAATAATAAGATCGCCTGCAATTATATATTTTTTTTTATTATTTCTAGTCAATTTATATAAAAGTGTATTTAGTTTTTCGAAGAAAATACCTAGATTTTTCCTATCAGGAACTCTATATAAACAAATAACTATACATTTTAAATCCGTTAATTCTACTCCACAACATTCAAAAGCCTTTTCTACTGAGTGTTCCTTACACAAAGGTATCGCCTTATAGATAATGTTTTTTCTTAATAATATACAAGTTCCGCCCCGTTTTTTGTTTATCCGAGAAAAGTGTGCCGCTAAATTAAAGCCTTTAAGGTTTATGTTTTGTTCACTCCCGCGCTTTATAAAAATTTCAGTAAGACATATGATATTAATGTAACAATTTCCTTCTCTTAGTTCCTCAATACATAACTCTAATTCATCCTGTTTATTTAACAAACCCTGAATATTTTGATGCAGTAGTAATAATTCTGTATCGGGCTTAGTCAGTAAGGGGCGAAAAAACTGGTTTTTATCCTTAGTCAGAGTTATGCATACTTTCTTGGATTTATTCAGGAAATAATATGGAATAGTTCCCTTTTTATAGTTTTGTTGCGTGTTTAAGGATGGAAATAACTGGTCTTTACCCTTAGATAAAGTCAGGCTTTCCTTTTCTCCCCTTTTAGATGTATTTTTGAAATAGAATGGAATAGTCCCCTTTTTGTAATGTTGTTTTAGGGAGTCTTCTGCTGAGGAATGGATTTCACTTAATTCAAAATCACTTAACTTTTTTATTAAGTTCGCAAGGTCGCTAAATATTAATTTCAATCCGTGAGTATTAATCAATCCTACTCTCCATTGAAACATTTCATTCGTGTAACTTAAATTTAAGTTAGAATCTAAGATATAAGCATATTCTTGTGATAAGTTATCAAGATATAACAAATTATTAAATATTTCTATTCTTTTATTGAACAGATTAGCGTGACCGTTCAGCTTGTACGTAGGCAGGCAAATTATTATATTTGTGTATTGCACATATGATAGCTGCTGCCTTATAAAGTTTACTAGCTCATGGTAGTTAGTTGTCACTTTAAAGTCGCTTTCTCCTATGAACACAACACAATAGTCCCTATTCCCAAAACGTTTTGTTTTCTCCTGAATACCCTGAAACAGTTGATGTACTCCTCCGTCAGGTATGAGGTAGTGACATAGACTTGAGTTGTCCAATTTCTGCTCGGCGGTCAATAACATATTTTCCCTGTTGCTGCTGATTAGACAAATTTTCCTCCGAAGTGATTCTGCGTCCTGTTCCAGTAGAGGTGGTTTCGCCACCTTTATTGACTGATCCGCACTACATTGTTCTAGAAGAGGCAGTTTCACCATCTTGAATGACTGATGCGCACAACCTATCTCGCGCACAGGTAAGTTTTTCTGTTCGTCCGGTAAGAACCGGTTTTTTGTAAGGTCTGCTTCACCCATGGAATCTAAGAACAATTTTCTGCGCCGATTACTTAGTTTTTTTAAAGTAGATGTTTTCGAGCTACTTATGTTTCTTGATGGAGTTCTTGATGGAGTATGAGTAGTGCTCGTGGAGGTACAGATTCGTTCTAGCTTTTTTATTTTTAATTCATATTGACAAATTGTTTCTTTCAAGCAATTATTTTCAGAGAGCAAAGATTCAATCTCATTTTCAGCCGAGCTATATTTTTGTTCCATCTCATGTAGTTTGCATTGCAGTTCTTCCGTGTTGAAATAACTCGTTGTGTTTAATTCCGGGCAGCTTCTGTTTAGTTGTGAAATATGGGTTATGGAGTCTATAGATTCATCATCCTCAGACAGTTCCTCATCTTCCGATTCATGTAAAGAATTAAATGAGTTTTCTGTCGAAATGTTTATAGTAAACTTTTTCCTTTGTGTTACATTATTAGCCTCCGGGCTCGTTTTTTGTGGTGAACTTAAAGCACCAGACATGTTTTTGGTCGCATTCATCTCTACAGGGTGAGAATGAGAGACAGACAATTTTTTCTGTGTTGATTTGGAAGGTCCTGTACCAGTGGCTGTGGTCAGTGTTTTTTCTCGACATTTGCTACACCTCCAGTTTTCTTTATTCGACTTTGACATGATAAGTAATCTTTTTGTCCCGACCCCTGCACAATCCAAATGAAAATTGTGTTTACATTCAAAACATTTTTTTCATCACACTTGCACGTAAACAGTATCTAAACATACAGGTTGACTTGGCCGCAATGCCCCATATAAAACCCTCGACCTTTTTTTTTACCATGAAACCCAAGGTCGGTAAGTGTTTTTTTTTAATTTATAGCACAGCACCCAGGTCTTGCAAGTTCAAGCAAAGAGTTTACACGCAATTGAAAAATTGTCTTAAAATGTTATTTAAACAGGAATTTCATTGCAATCTCGCTACATGTTACTTAAATACTCAATTAATGTTCTTAATAATCGATTTGAATAGTATCAAAACGTCGTTTTTTTACACTCCATCAGGGCTGTATGTATGTATACCTACGTAAGTATTTGTCCTTAACGTTTCTGAACGAAACATTTGTATAATCTGTGGAGTCCGCCCGCCATCCGCTTAAAAAAAGTTCAAGTAATTCGTAATAATAGTTGTGCTGACTTGTGTAGGTAGTTTTTTCTGCTCTATAATTTTATTTATTTACTCGCAAATGTGATGAAAAACATTGTATGTTTCACGGGCGGTACGGGAATTACGAACCTCGACTCAGAAAGCCCTCAGTCTTCGACTTCGGGCTTCTACTAGAGCCTCGGTCGTAATTCCTTACTTACCGACCTTAATACACAATGTACTAATAAATTCCTTCATTTTTAGTTCCCCATCACAATAAAAGCATTTTGAAGCTTTATTCTTGTTGCGCGAAGCCATCGTCTGTTTTTAAATTAATAAAATAGGCTTCTAAACTGCTAGAAAACAAACAAAAAGCAACGTGCTTGATCTGAGATTAGAACTTGGTTTCTCGTGATCGATATACCGCTCCCTTCGCCGCTAGGCCACAGCAAGTTCACACTAAGAGGTCGAAAAAAGTTATTCATTGGCTACTATGGCGGAGTGGGCGTGTAGGTGAGATAAGGACTGTGCTCTTATTGGTCACTTCACTTTATCACTTATGCTCGCGGTGAAATGTTTGGTGGTGTGAGTGATATTTGAACCAAATAACGTTCTGCACTTTTTTTGTTTTTTAAACTATTTGCATTTACTTTCACTTTTGGGTATATTTTTTCCACTATATTACGTAATTGTCACTATAGAACAGATATTTATAACTTTTGCACCAAATCCTTTATTTTTGCAGCTGATTTCGATTTATTTTTGCGGAGCAAACTGACAGCGAGTCGGTACCAGCGTTGCCAGGTCCAATCTGAAATTCTGAAACATTCAGTAGATATAAGGTCAAAAAATCAGGAGATTTATAAAAAAATCAGGAGATTTTGTTATAATACCTGAATAACCTTTTACAACAGCTTTTGCATTATCTTCTTAATCAAACCACGTTAATCATAATAAATTCATTGACTTACCTAATTATATTTAGCACTAACACTAATAGTACTTCACTTCACTACACAACTGGAGTGCTACAGCAGAAAAGACAGTGTTTGCATTTGTATTTTGTTTGCCGCCAACTCAAACTCAAACTGATCTGATCAATTAATCAAACTCAAACAAAATAGAAAGAACGTTAAACACAGTCACAGATTATAGGATAATATAGTAGTCGCCAAAGAGTAGTGTAATATACTGGGAAAAGAGAGCCCTCTCACGGGTTATTCATGCAGACTGATTTGAAGCGCCATCTACATTTTTGAACAAGTACCATTCATATATATACGTATAGCCAGCTACAGGTATTCTTAAAATTTAATGGCTTGGCTTTCCAGTAACAAACTATTTTGCTCTCGTCTTGTCGTAATTAGAATTGATTAATATTAATCTGAATTTAAGAATTACGTCGAGACGAGAACAAAATAGTTTGTTACTGGGAAATACCTAACTAATTGGGCGGGAGGGTATAATGAAATGAAATGACAACAAGTATTATTTTATAGCTTTATTTTCTATTTTTATAATGTTTACGTTTGTTGTAGGTAATATTTTTGTGTAGCTATTTTTACTTCGTCATCCCCATCATAGGTTAACTTACCGGACAAAATCAGATTATCCGATTGACACCAGCTGTAAATTATTACATTTGTATATGTAATTATTATTGTATCAACAATATAATACAAAAGTACACAAACTAAAAAACAACGTCCCTGTCGCACATTAAAATTTAGCGTCCATATCACAGAAATTTAACTTCACACGCGAAGTAAGTCAATACCCAAACGAGGAGCAAGCTCAGAACTGAAGTATTGTGGTTTGTCAGGTTTGTGGTAACGAAAACACCTAAAAACCAGGGCAGAATCGCACTTGCAGACCGGATCAAATACAACCGTGGCCATGTTAAATGAATGACTGGTAGGCAGGCAGGGTTGCCATTCCAAAAATCATGTTTCACTCGGCCAGATCTAATAAAATTAGATTATTCGGAGTATTATTTCAAAATAAAAGTATTTTTTGTGATTATTTTCAATGCAGGATATTTATTATTGATTTATATGTAATGATAACATGCATGCAGTGACATCTATCGGAGACTCATGATAACAATCGGTGTTTTTACTGTTCAGAAGTGTAGATGGCGTAACTATATATTTAACATAGCACAATGTAGGAGACTGTCCCCCCTCTGGTAGTCGCAGTCGCTTCCATAGATTAGAGTACCTATGATTCGAATCATTCCATTTTACGCACCCGCACTATAAAGGTAGATTCCCAATGAGTGCTAGATACGTTCTTTGTACGGAAAATGCTTGCAATTACATTAAAAAATCCATTGATCTTTCTACAAAAAACCTAAAGTAAATTCAGATATATACAAAATTCAGTAGATTATCTAAAACTAAATTTCTTTTGCAAATTCAGTAGATCAGTAGACATATGCCAAATTCAGTAGATCTCCTGATAAATCAGGAGACCTGGCAACACTGGTCGGTACTGACTAAGCGCTCACGCACACCCCGTATGTTAGTTTAAAATAAAAAATAGTACTTACACCGTAGTCTAATACACTTTAAACCTTAACGCAAGCAAAATAAGCTTATTTTGTTCTGTCTAGTAAGTTTGTCTACGGAATAGTAGTGTTGTGGAAATGTCAGTGTCAGCTGTCAAGTCGTGTGCTATTTGAAACGGATACGACGGATACCGCCGGATAGTTTACCGTAATATAAACACGTATAATAATTTGCGTTCGTATCTAAACTTCGAGTTACCAGACGACCTAATTGTTAACGTACGTTAAAAAAACTTGCAACGGCGTATACAAAGTTCTCATAGATAATGTAGTATCAGGATCAGGTGGGAGACCGCGTCGATTTTTTGCTGCAGTGAATAATTGGATGCGCGGAATGGAGAGCGACACGCAAACCGAGGAGATGGATATTCGTCAGGCGGAGGGTAATCTGTTGGAGCAGCGCCGGGAGGCGCGGGTGGCGGCGCGCAACCCGTTGATGAAGGTGCGCACGTATGTCGTGGCGCTGCGGCCCTGGTCGCTGAGCGCCTCGCTGCTGCCGACGCTGCTGGGCGCGGCGCTGGCGTGGCGCCTGCCCGGCGAGCGTGCCTTCAGCTGGCCGGCGCTGCTGCTGACGCTGTGTACCGTGCTGCCCGTGCACGGCGCCGGCAACGTCGTCAACACCTACTTCGACTTCGTCAAAGGCATCGACAACCGCAAGTCGGACGACCGCACCCTCGTCGATCACATCCTAAGCATTGATGAGGTGGTCTCCCTGGGTGCCATTCTGTACCTGGCCGGTTGTGCCTGTTTTGTTCCATTAGTGATTGTATCACCGGCTCGTATGGAGCATTTAGCTTTAGTCTACTTCGGTGGATTGTCATCCTCATTCCTCTACACTGGAGGCATTGGCCTGAAGTACATTGCTCTGGGTGATATTCTAGTTCTAGTCATATTTGGACCAGTGTCAGTAGTGTTTGCTTTCCTAGCACAGACAGGAAGAGTAGACTGGCCTATAATTTACTATGCAATACCGTTAGCATTGAATACGGAAGCTATTTTACATAGTAACAACACTAGAGATCTGGAGACGGACAATAAAGCTGAAATTGTGACATTGGCTATTCTTATTGGAAAGACTGCATCTTATTTGCTGTATGCCTTTTTATTGTTCATCCCATACATAATGTTTGTGGTGGCGTCTGTGCGATGCTCTCTGTGGTTCTTGTTGCCCATGTTGACATTACCCAGGGCTTTTAAAATAGAGAGGATGTTTAGGAACCCAGACACCATGCGGTATGTTCCTAGACAGACAGCTAGGCTTAACTTTTATTTTGGTATGCTTTACATGATATCATGTTTGTTTGCCTATAGGCTTCCTTTCCTGCTGCATCGGTAGTGCGGGTCTTAATATTAGATTGAAATCTTTGTACTTATTGAGCAAGCACGTCGTGTTTTGACTGCTTTCTTTAACTCTATAAAATAGAATCATCAAGCTGCATTCATTATTTTGCTCAATGCAGATTTATTTTAAATACTTGTAATAATTGAAATGTTATATATTGATAAGGAAATGACCAGATTACTATTTGAATCAGCTAACTATTATTTACTATGTACTTGTTCAGTTAGCATAATATACTGTTTAGATCTGAATATGCTTCATGGTTAAGTTTGTGTGAATGTCATTGATGTGAGGTTGTGATGTATGATAAGCAGATCATTTGCATGAAGAATGTTAAGCAGATTTGTTTATGACTGGTGGTAACAGGATGTGTTATGAATAGAAACTTGAACAATACATATCTGTATATTAACATAAATGTAAAAAACTACCTCTATTTGTAATACTAAGGGTTAATGTGCTTCAGATATTTTAAAGTGCTCAAGGATGTGTTTTATGCCAAATTGTTCAAGGCATTTCAACTTAGTCTAGTGATGCCTTTAATATTTTATGAGTAAAATGCCTTAGATAGAAAAGCATAAATTGACAATAAACTAACTTATTGGTGTAATTATTAAAGATTATGTAATTTTTAGCTAAATATACTTGTAGATTCTGATAATATTTTTATTTCTTCCTGTAAATGAACCCAACTCATTCATTCATTATGTATAGACAATGATTTTTAATGGTTGCAGTTACATGGAACCAAACTTTTTATTTGTAACTTTTAATTTTTGTTTTGAAAATTAGATAAATAAATAAATAATAAATATCAGGGGGACAATGTCACACCAACTGACCTAGTCCCAATTTAAGCTCTAGGCTTGTATTATGGGTACTAGACAACGATATAAATACTTATATAGAGAAATATATACTTAAATACATAGTAAACATCCATGACTCAGGAACAAAAAAAATAGCGCTCATCACACAAATATCTGCCCTCACCGGGATTTGAACCCAGGACCGCTAGCTTCGTAGGCAGGGTCACTACCAACTAGGCCAGCGCGTCGTCTAAAATTTACTTTATCGACATTAATTGTCACCCTACTGTTTCTGTTATAATATAACGTAAACATCAATGTGATTTGGTAATTTCGTTGAAACATGGCCATAGCAACCCTATTATGACGACGAATAACGACTATAAATGGAGCTAATGAAGTTATGTTAGCTCCATCTCTGTCACTCGTTATATACCTACACAGAGAAAAGGATGGAGCTAACGTAACGTAACTTCGAACTTCGATTTTCAAAGTAGGGCCTCTGTGTTCTGTAAGAATAGCTGATTGGGCGTTGTATAACCAATAGCATCTGTTTTTTAAACGTAGCCATAGCAACTATCAGCGTTCGGATAAAATCGTGGATCTTTCGTTTTTCCGATGTCGAAATTACCAATCATAATTTGCCCGGACGCTAACAATGGTCGCTAGGTTACGGATTCAAGGTCTGCACATGACCCCTCGTTGACTTTGGGCGGAGGCATTCTGTTGTCACGTCTGCTTAGTAGGTACAGTCAACAGCATAAATAAGTGATCATTTATGTACCTTGTCGCTTTCAATCGTTTCAAAATTTTGTATAACATTTCAAACACAACGTTAAAGTGACAAGGTACATAAATGATCATTTATTTATGCTGTTGACTGTACATATCACTTCACTTCAATAATCAATGTAGGTTGACCCATGCCATTCAGTTATTAATGGGTTTAACAATATATTTAATTGTAAATAATTAATCCGTGAGGTAATTGCGTGAGACCTCGCTTATTGATTCAATTTTGGTTGGTAATTTAATATTATTAAACTCCTGATCAACGAAAAAAAATCACCTGGTGAAGAATTAATTAGGGGACTGTTTACGTCAGATAAAATACTATAAATGATAGTAAATTATGAATTAACATAGCCTTTATGTGTAGTGTAGAGGTGAAAGCCAAAGAGAGTATAACCACTATGTTTGTGAAAGGTGGTGTAGAGGATATTACAGTATGGAAAGGTTTGACAGGAACTGTCCATCCCTCTTTTATTGATAATAAATAAAGTAGATGAAAAGGAACCCATATCATATCACATTCGCAATTATTAACAAAGGATTGAGGATTAAGAGGCAGGAAAATACTTCATACATTTATTATTTTTATTGATATATCAACATAAAGAGACTTTTATCATAGAATCTTTATAATAATATAAAGATAAATATAAATCAAATTATAATACAGATGAGACCACATACGTTTAAACAATTGGATTTCACATGGGAGTGTGAGTTTAAAATAATTATTAGTGGCAGTGAGGGGCATTTAATTTAAGCTCTGGTCTCCTGTGACAACATAAGGAGCTAAGAAATGGTACTTTAATGCGAAATGATCCATTTCTTTAATTCTTTTAATGAATTCTAGGTGATCACAGGTTAGTCAATAACTTATAAAAATGTTCTACTTGGTACCATGTTGGCGAATTGGCTAAACATCAATGTACTCATAACATTCCCAAGTGAATATCCAATTCATATGATGATAACTAAGGTAAAGGAACAAAATTACTCCATTGTCATATTTGAGATATAAATTCAAGTTACGATCCCTAACAAAGACTAAACATAATATCACTATATGCAAATAGTAATAAAATTTTGCACAAAAATAAGTCTTCAACATTCCATTAATACAATTTAAAGTAAATCATTAGTTACACTAATGAAAGATTTACAATCGACCTAAAGTTGTTGATAGTTGCAATTTGCATACGGGCTTTTTTCTATAAAATTTATCAAATACGTCGCCTACTTCCATATTTCTACGACTCGATACCTCGAGGCCTTACGTTACCTGATATACAATTTGGGGTCAAATTAACATGCTCCTTCTAAAAGGAGACTTGTCGAAATACAATAAATAACCTTAGTATTGTGAAAATTTAGGCCTTTAAAATATGTGACGTCAAGTTACAGAGCTACGTCTGAATGATGATACAACACATTGCAGTCAGATGTTGGAATAGCTGGTTGGCTAACTAAACGACAGGTTTAGCTTGGAACAGCAAGATACAGGATACACCATACTTAGAATAATCTCACATTCATGCTACCGGACAATAGTCCACACTGGAAATAACCAGTCAATAGTCTTTATATATGCAATAGGGTAGGTATATACATCAGACTTGGTATGTTGGCTTATGGACTTTGCGAGGTCGACCCATTCTTCTCGCGCTGCCATTGGATGATTCTCTCTTTCAGATCCGCCGCTGGAACAAAACAAACCTTTTAGTACATGTCAACAATTATCGAGACCATTATTTGCACAAATATAAATTCGAGGCCATCCTTATTCGATTACGACACTTATTTCGTAACAGGTTGAACCTGATTTAACTCTTGGTTTGTCTAGTATCTTATTGTGTACAGGGAACAGATTTACAAAGTACACTTTACCATAGACAGTCACAACATATCTGAACTCTATTCTTGGCGAATGTTGTGTCATTAAAATCATATTTGACAAATCTGTCATTATTTTTCACTTACATAAAGACAAAGAATTACCAACAACTCTAAAAAATTGATAATAATTCTATTACCACATTTTGCACAATTAGGCTTAGTGGTTTGTCAGAGTATTTTTCACTTAATTTTACTTTATCAAATCGAACCACTATATATATATTAAAAGTAAATTATGAAATGGTCGGTGCCGAGAAATAATCTTCAAGTATTTTATTTAATAAAAAATCTATCTTCCCATGAGGAATACTCAAGGAGTCAAGCTGTGGAACCACTAAAATACATTGATTGCAAAATCAATTGTATCTTAATCGATTTTCAATTAAATTTATAAAGATTTTGCTGTTCGTACTCTACTTTATTTTGTATTATATTTTGTCAATACGGACAGCGCCCCCCTTTATAGCTTATTTTTCACTAAGGACATTACTGCGCCCCCGGATACCTTCAGAGCGCACTGGTAGGGAAGTCTTTGGGAACTTCTTGGGAACTTGATTTACAGGGTCGCGACAATAGTTGGTGCTCTTTAGAAGGGCGGTTGTGTGTGTACCTGGACGCAGCTGGTCTTCGGTGAGCGGCTGGCGGTTGAAAGGGTCCGTGGAGCTGTTCAGCAGGTGCCGCAGGATCACCGACCGGTCCATCACCTGCAACACCAAGTATATATAGTTTTACTACACTTTGTTGCATCTAGGATGATCTCGGTGACAGCCGTATAATTTCGTAATTTCAATCACTTACTATACTCACTGGCGAGGTATTTAAAAATAGGCGACAATTTATTTACATTCCTGAACGGTGTCGCTAGGTTTGTACTAATGTAGTATTTTATTTATGTAAAGTTAAAAATCAAGTGTAATACGTGTTTATATGAGCTTTCACAGGCATCATCTTATACGTAACAGACAGTAAAGGAGTATAAGTCTCTGAAAATATGAAAATTGATGCAGTTTAGGATTCCGTCAGTGTATTTAGAACATCAGCCCAATCCAATAACGAGAAGTGCAAAGTTGACTTGCACGATTTGAACTGAACAAACTATTAAATATGTGACTGTGTTTATGCGTCGCCTCACAATACTCTTAATAAGGTAATGATTACGCTATGGAAGCGAGATGGACTTATGTATAGAAGCAGAGGCCCTGCTTAGTGCAGTAACAGGTAAGTATTACCTTTCCGGATGGCAGTAGCACGGGGTCGGTCATTAGGGTGTCCATAAGAGGATCCCGGAACTCCTCCGGCGCGTCCGCGAACTCATCGCTCTTCTGTTGATTCGACACTGAAACGACACAAACAGTTCTATACCACACGGCGGCACACTGGCAATATTTGGGACCGAGTTTCACGAAATTATTAAAGTTAAGCCTCTATGCTTTTCGGTGAAACCATTTAGCTTTTGACTTGTTATTGTATTGTCAACGTTACGATAGCTCTTATTTATTGCGAGTAATGGCGGTTGAGTTAAAAACAATACGCTAACATGCCAAAGGCATAATTGCTTTTCAGAGCAGAACAGAGGCCTTGTCCTGTATTTTTACATAGCTCTCTCTTCTAAATTAAAAACATGGCGATGTCGAAAGTATTATGAGACCCTACATGGGTCCTATTTTACTGAGATTATGCCGGCGCGACCAGCCGAGCTAGCAAACAAAATGTATACATGGTGTCATAAGCTAGATGACACCAGGCGAGATACCTCCGTAGAGCTGTATTGCCCAGGTCTTAATCATATTATATATTATAGAAGCTTGCTTGCTTGAGTTTGAGGCCCTAATTTCGCTGAAGTAGGATAACAATGTTGGGCGTTGTCAAACGTTTAGTGCATCCCGCCAATTTGAAAAACAACGTCGTGTGGATTTATAGGGTCTAAATCGTTGCTAGGGTACCTGCGATCTGGTAGGCGTTGTCTGCGAGTGCCACGAAGCGCTCGATCTCGGCGCGCGTCTTGATGTTGGACTTGCCAAGCCGCACCGCCGCCTCTTCGAATAACTCTTTGCGGAACGAGCGCTGCCAACACAGTAACTATATTATACCAACTAAACAGTACTGATAGCGTAGCTTCTATAAGCCAGAAATGTTTAAGGGACAAATTGAAATCATGCAAAAAATAAAACGAATATGTCTGAGTTACTTGGAAACTTTTTCCAGTATTGCATTAAATCGAATAAGTAAAGCTTGAATTAAAAGTAATTTATGCAACTGTCACATAATTAGGGCTTTTGTGATACAAGTGTCGTAATGACAGGCACGGGTATCCCAATAACGAATTGTTTATGTTCAATAAATCAGTAGCGAAGCTACGTTAGCTCCTTCTTTTTCTCTAGATTTAGTCTGGAATGATTTCGAACTTCGATTTTAAAAGTAGAGCCTCAGATATGGCGAGGCGATTATAAGGCGTGGCAAGGTATAAGAGGAGGTGTGTGTCACCTCGTCGGCGGCGAGCGCGGCGTGGAAGGGCGGCGAGTCCAGGTGCAGGTAGATGTCGACCAGCTGGCTCAGCAGCCGCCGCGGCTCCCAGCCGTACTTCTCAGGCCGCCGCACCTGCAACACATACGGTTCCTTTATTTGTTTCAACAGATCGTCGTGTCGGATACATTTCGACCCTGCAGGATGTTTTGAGGAGGGGATCTTTTCATACATCCCCTAACCCACACTATGCTACCAACTACCAACCTTAAATCTTGATTGATTATGATTATTGCTAACTTTCAAGTCACAATTGGCAAGGTAACTCAAAGAGTATTCAAGCGTTTCCGCTTCAGACGAGACGTCCTTGAAATGCTTTTAGATGTAACATCGCAGCAATATTTAACATATGAACACCGTAAAATTTCATTCAGCTTGTCTGATACTACCATGTATCCATTGTCTCAACCCAGAGTGCAGACGTACCTTGAGGTTCTTGCACTTGGGCCCGCAGAGCTGTTGCAGGTTGAAGTTGAGCATGGAGGCGAGCCGGTCGGCCAGCTCGGCGCGCAGGAACGGCTCCTTGATCTCCACCGTCAGGTACTCCAGCATGTCCACCGTCTCCCTGCGCTCAACAGAATACCGGTCAGCACAGGCGCCAGTTTGCTTTAACTGATCACATACATACACAATAATACACATACGTAACATTTCAAGCTGATGCGACTCGCTTAGAGGTGATCCGCAACGTGCCTTTGCCTCAGAGCGAGCAGCCTCAAAATAATGCTGTGTTCCTCGAGTCGAGGGTGCCCAGCCTGAGTCTGCTCAAATGGATATACGGATTTCTAGTATATTGTATTGTAAAAATAGTGTCGTTTAAAGATGGTTTAACAGAACACGGTCCGTGCAAGAAATTCACAATTGTTAGGCGGTTCTGATAATAAGTGTGTCATGAAGTAGATAGTAGCTACATCCTTCCTCTCGCAGGGCTAGACGAGGGAGGCTCATTTAAAATCTCATTCGTCTTTAAGTGGAATGAGCTTGTTTATAGCAAGGAGAAGGCACATGAGCACAAGGGCCACCTGATAGTAAGTTGGATCTAAGACCCATAGACTTTCGCAATCTACAAACAACAATTCTAAGACTGCAATTCCGTTGCCAACCGTTGCTGATACTGTAATTCTATACGCAGGTGACCGCTGTATTTATGGTCAGATTTGTCCCGCTAGCAATTAAGAGTCGGTGTAAATTAGATTCCGATGTACGCTCAACGCCGAAGATTATATTCCCTGATGCATGCGAGAGGCAGCGTGCCGCGTACCTGGCCAGCGTGAGGTAGGAGCGGCACTGGCGCTCGTCCTGCGCGAGCGCCCGCGCGCGCGCCTCGCCCGCCGCGCCGCTCGCAGCGCCCTCTTGAGCTTCGTGGATACGCTTCAGGTACTGGAATAGATAACAATTAAATGTTAGTAAGTATTTATGTCTGATGACGATAAGCTCAACATAATAGTAACAAATTATTGCAAGAGCTAATAGTTATAGCGTTAACGGTTTCATAATGCTACAGATGACATTTCTGTAATGAACGTTGCCATGGTTGTTCTCTAATAACAATACCAGCATAATATATTTTATTATTATTACCATTGTTACACTGGTCATGCATATCAGTAACGGCGTTCGGTGAACTGTTGACATCCAATTTTGACATAATATTACTCGGCTATGCCTCGCATTATAACGTCACACTCGGCTTCATTGTTAACTATTAGCGGTCTCGAGTTGGAGAGGTATTCAAATCCAAAATGCAAAATACGTCACGTTGTCAGCATAGCATTGTATTACTTAACGTTCTTAACAGAAACATTAGTTTACCGTGAGACACTCGTCGAGCAAGAAAGTGGTGTCGTTCATGAGCATGTTGA
Organism: Acleris emargana; assembly: GCA_927399475.2. NCBI lineage: Eukaryota > Metazoa > Arthropoda > Insecta > Lepidoptera > Tortricidae > Acleris > Acleris emargana. Next base: position 12,268,576 of record OV656851.1, on the reverse strand, counting down.
TGAACTTCACGAACTGCCGCCCCGAGCGCGACTCCTTGACGATCGCCTGCGAACAAACACATATTTTGCTTGAATTAAGATCATTATAGAAAAAAAGAAAGCAAAAACGTTTATTTACATAAGGCTAACAAAAGTACACGACTTAGAACTAATGAATAAACAAAACACAAACTTAGATAAGGTTATAGCTTGAGTAATATAGCAGAAAGGAAACGCCATATGTAATTTTGATGACTGTCATATCTTTAGTGACACTTACAAGATTAAGATTAATCGATTGACATAAGATTCATCAAAATCAATCCACGCGTTTAATTTCTAAAGCGCCACAAAGGAACAAACATACATGTATAGAATAGACTGATACACACACTAAAAAATGATTAATATTTTCAATTTACACGGTGAGCAATACTAGTCCACTTATAGCACTTACACACAGCTTTACTTGGTAATATATAGAATGAGATCGGTAGCTATAAAAAAGTTAGGACTCGAAATGGAATCTTTCAAAATAACAACACAACTGTTTACCATGATACAAGTTCCTAAGTAATCCAGGAAGTTGAACTCGCCAACGAATGACACCAAACGAGCAGTCTAATTTAACTCAATAGCACAACTTACTTGTTTGTGAATGGGCCTCTCCCACATCCCTTTCAGTATGATGCTGATATGGAATCTGATGGTGAACTTATCGTAGAACTCTGTGCTTTGCCCAGTAGTTTCAATATCCGTATAGAACTTCATCAGAGAACTGGGCAGGGCTGTCTGCGACATCGGATGGTCCATGAATTTCTCATACACGTTCTTCAGTTTCAATGGCACGGAGAGATTTATCACAAATAGCACTTCGACTATTTTCGCGACTAAATACGGGTTTTTGAGAAGATGCGAGTTACAGATGGCACTTAGTAGCCAGGATATGATCGGGTCCTCGATATAGTCCGCAACTATAACAGGTACGTATCTGTAAAGGAAATATTTGCATGAGTCAACTATTTAATATTTTAGTGCCGTGACCAGGATTAAATTATTTAATTTAGAACATCTTAAGATTTTGCTTGACTATTTAATTTCAAATTCGATTATTTTCAAAAAAGTAAGCAAAGTGTTGTTACTATTAGATAATGCGTATATTTATAGAGATTTTTATTTATTTATTTACAGTGCAACGAGGTTTAACCATAACAATAAATAAGAGCTACGTGGAAGCGAACCTCCTTACCCAGGCCCCGGGCCCAAAATGCCGCGCTTTAAATACCTACTTCTCCCTTCACCCCGCTACGCCTCGCTGTCTTCCGTGATCAAAGTTAGGGCTGTCACTTGTGAAATATTTGAATCGGTTTATGGATGTGTTATACAAGTTTAGTCACGAAATTATGTTATTTACGTTTTTATTCAAAGTGTAAAAACTGTTTTAAAATCAGTTTTCCCATGGCTAATTGTATAAATAGATACGTTTAAAAAAAACTAATAGCGACACGCGCAGTGAAATAAATACAACGACCACGCCGCGCCTCGCTGCAAGGCCTAAAGCCCAACACAAACCGAGCTATAATATATAAGACATTATAGCAAAGAACCACACAATACCAAGATATGAAAATATATATCCATCCCATTCAAAATAGTGGCGAGGGAAAGAGATAAATATATCTTACAGCAAGGTCTATTAAGAAAAGAAAAAAAGAAAAAAGAAAAAAAATATTTATTCGTGATAAACAAGTATTAAGGTATCTAAGGATACCTTGCTATAATATACAGGGTGTATTGCAAGTCGTGTGCCAAATGAATAGGGTGGGTAGCTAAGGTCACTTGCAACACGTTTTGGGCCAATTAACACTCATCCTACCCACGGTGTTTTTTTAATATTTTTTTTGAAAAAATCTCGGAATCTTCCAAAAGTTAACCATTTTGATCACCTATCTTTTTTTTTAAATGTGACAGCCCAAAAGTATTTGTAGTTCTTTTATCTTTAATGTTTGCGCATTCTAATGAAATGTAATTTTTATTCATATAGTAAACAAATAAAAAAATATTAGCCAACAAAGTGTGAAGGACAGAAAAATAAAATCTTCACGGTCAACTTTACGGCACAATTAAAAAAAAAGTAGAAGCTCCTCAGATCTTCCAACATCATAAAAACTTCTCCAGTTCCTGACGATTCTTACGGTATACCACATGTCTAGAATCACGTTCAGTTTTTCGTCAAAATATGGTTTCAATCTAAAATGGTGGTTTTATTCGGTCAGTAGATCCAGCCAGTTAAATGGGCTAAATGCACAATACAAAACGCAATATGGTTAAAAATCATCTTTATTTTAATAATTACTTCAAATTTTGTTCAAATTGTCTTCCTCCACAATTGATACATTCGCGACACCTTTTTCGTATTTCTACAGTAGTTGATGTACGAAGTGTCTTTGACTTTTACGTCTGGGAAAGGGCCAAAGAGCTAGTGTACGCAGGTAGAGAGCAGAGAGCATCTGATCGCAAAAATTAATGACGCGTTCGCAATAATGCGGCAAGAAATGACACTTCGTACAACAACTACTGTAGAAATACGAAAAAGGTGTCGCGAATGTATCAATTGTGGAGGAAGACAATTTGAACAAAATTTGAAGTAATTATTAAAATAAAGATGATTTTTAACCATATTGCGTTTTGTATTGTGCATTTAGCCCATTTAACTGGCTGGATCTACTGACCGAATAAAACCACCATTTTAGATTGAAACCATATTTTGACGAAAAACTGAACGTGATTCTAGACATGTGGTATACCGTAAGAATCGTCAGGAACTGGAGAAGTTTTTATGATGTTGGAAGATCTGAGGAGCTTCTACTTTTTTTTTAATTGTGCCGTAAAGTTGACCGTGAAGATTTTATTTTTCTGTCCTTCACACTTTGTTGGCTAATATTTTTTTATTTGTTTACTATATGAATAAAAATTACATTTCATTAGAATGCGCAAACATTAAAGATAAAAAAACTACAAATACTTTTGGGCTGTCACATTAAAAAAAAAAGATATGTGATCAAAATGGTTAACTTTTGGAAGATTCCGAGATTTTTTCAAAAAAAATTAAAAAAAAACACCGTGAATAGGATGAGTGTTAATTGGCCCAAAACGTGTTGCAAGTGACCTTAGCTACCCACCATATTCATTTGGCACACGACTTGCAATACACCCTGTATATATTTATGTATATTATAGCTGCGTATGTGGACTCTGTCAACTAGTACGGAAAATATATCGTAAGATGCATCGCTATAATATATATTTCGGCATAATAATATATATTCCGTGTGTGACACTCCTGACTGACTAGACACCTCAGGTGTCGTCAGGCGAGAGGTATCTAACTTGCCGAGCGCGCGTCGGGAGTCTAGAGTTTCGCTTCTACGTAAGTTTTTATTTATTCTTATGGTTTAACCCTATAAGCAAATCTTTGAATTTCCATAAATAATAACTGTTACATTTGAAGTCGAGGTAGCAGTATATTTTCTTAAACTCCAGCAATTGCCATACTTATTGGTTGCTAACCGGGACATTAAAAACTTGCAGTAATAACGACATGCTATGTAGCGTCGTGAATTTGGAGTGTTTCGCAGTGAACACGTTAACGTGTGATTTAAGAATACCTATCAGAAATGTTTTGTACTCACTGCACGGCAAACAGCATGAACTCGGCGACATCCTCGACGTACCACTCGGGCAAGGCGCGGAAGGCTTCGGCGCGCACGCCGGCGCCCGCCGCCGCCCCGCTCGCGCCCTTCGCCGCTTCTAGCTGTGACGTCAACAGTGCGCACACGCTTGAGTAGAACTGAACGCTGCGACGCATCAGCTCGCCGTCTAGGAGGGCTGTTTCGGCGCACTGTTTTGACCTGATAATAAGGACACGTAAGGGCCATATTAATAAACTGTTGCCGTGTGATATGTACGTACATATGTTATAGACCGCGAAAACCAACATCATCCTTGTCGTGAAAAATAGTGCTTCATATTAGACACTAGTAAAAAAGTACATTTCAAACATGATTTCGTCGTCGTCGTTGATGTTCGAGGGCTTACAGCGCGCAGTCTATACGCGGCTTTATACCAACAAATATTTACGACTCGGCCAAATCCGTGGTAATTGTGAAATCGAATTACTTGCGTATTTCAACCTATCAAAGTAACTCAAGCCTTGTGAAGCTTATAAAGCGTTTATTCTTTACTAGCGGCCCGCCATCGGTTTGCTTCGGTTTCTGTGAGTTTTTTGTAACACGCATACATAAACCAGAATAATAATTGATAATACATAAAAACCTTCCGTGGAAAAATATCTAACCGATAGTGAAAACCGCCTCAAGATCCATTACGTGGGTTTAGGAGGGGTTAGCGGATATACAGACAGACAGACAGACCGACAGAAGCGGAAAGAGTCTTTGTTTTATGTAAGGAAAATATATAATTGAGTAAATCACGATATTATGAAGTTAAATGTGCCTGTGGTATTTGAACATTTCTATCTTCCCTTTGTTCCTCGCAATAGTTGTGAGTGCTTATTGTCAGACTCGGTGGAAAGGGCAATTAATGACTCGTACATAAATTGCGTATTTTCCAGCCTCAGCGACAACTTATACTATACAGTGTGTCCCTGGATAAAGTGCACAAAGGAATAGGGATGAAACTAGATGCTTTTTCACCGACAGAAAAAAAAGAAAGATGGTGTCATTATATTTTTTTTAGGATTTAAAAAAAATGTGTAAATTCCTGTTAATTCCTCAATTACTTAAAAATATGCCTATATTACCTTATCTTATTCCTAGGTATATTTTTGTGAACTCATTGTCTTTAATAAAAAAAGAAGAATTACATGTCTAATGCAAACACGACATTCTTGATCAGCGGTCAAAGTCGTTTGTTGCTAAACCTGTTTTTTTTGCGTTTTGCGTATTTTTTTCGTTTTTTTATTTATTTATTTGTTACAGGAAATGCTCTGGGATTGAAAAAACCGTTTATTTCATCTCAATAGACCTCATATGATACGAGATATTTGACTTTGTTCCGATAAGGTTCACACACAGCAATCAACTAATTTTTTTGGACCTTAAATAAAGACACCAATTAAAAAAAATGATTTTGGTAATATTGTATCTGGATTCATCACTATTCGTTTGTGAACTTTATCGGACACTCTGTATATAACCCACCTGTGTAGTCTCTTAATTTGCCGCCGCCAGCGTCTGAGCAGCTCCCGATTCCGCAGGGCAGAAAAACTGTTGCGCCATTGTGGTTCAGCCGCCATGAGTTCCTCGATCACCTTTTGCAGGTCTCGGAATGCTCTGCAGACACAAAAATTGGTGCCGTGACCAGGATTGCTTTCATTCCCTTCCGTTTTTTATAACAATATCTTGGCAAAAAGAGATTGACGTATTTACAATAACAAAATAAAAAGTTAGATCATGTTGCCAATTTCTTCCTAAACATTATTTATGATTGCCAACGGGTGGATATACTCATCATGTAATGTTGACTGGAATATGAACGTATCTTACCGAATTCTCCGCTGATGCGTGTGCAATGCTGGTATAAGAGCCACGTGATGCATGTGCAGCGTAAGGAACCAGCAAACCGTTTGGAACTTCGCTTCTGGCCATTTATGAGTGGGGTCTTTATCTGTAAAAAATAATTAAACTTATTTAAAGTCTTATTGGTTATTATTTACGTAACAAATTAAAAATCTCCGCTTATCATAACGGATAACTTCTTCATAATAAATTAAATATTAATATTTTGGAGAATAAGCACGAATCTTGACGTGTAGTGAACGAATTACATTCCTGAGGCTTAGGGCAATAACGAACTCTATGTTTCAAACTAAATTCCTTATAAAAGATCCGCTTTACAAAAGCAAATTGTTTATTTTCGATGCTAAAAACATATCGTCCGTGAAACTGCAAAACCGCGTAAGTAACTTTTTTAATAAGGAGCAAAATGCACCTTTGAAATGAAATATTAAGGTTTATTTTGCTCTATCATAAATTTGTTATTTACGTGGATTTGCAGTATCACCGACGATATTGCGGCCTATATTGACCCCCACAGTAGGCATAGCCAACAAGTAGTACCTAACCTACACAAAGATAATAGAGGCAATCCTCTGGACACTTACTGAGAGCATCGAGCCAATCCTGCGCCTCCTGCGCTGTGAAATACAGTCTAGTTTCATCACGCACGTTCGCCCAAGAGTCCGGCTGGAACGCGTACAGAGGGTACACCCGTTCAAGCTTGATCCGGACCGATAGTAGTTGCAGTACCGAGCACACGTTCAGCATAAAACCGTCACCTGGGAACCAATGAAAACTTGTATAGTCATGGATGAATGCGATAAGAGGAATGTGCTGTATCTATAATTTATATATCTGTATATCTGATAGTTTGAATAGGTACCTACATTCGCGGTCTTACCGCAGTTGCTTGAAATACATACATACATGCATTAAATCACGCCTGTTTCCCAGAGGGGTAGACAGAGACCACTTCTTTCCACTTGGTACGATCTTGACAAATTTCTTTCGCTTCTTCCACATTCATACATCGAGTCATGGACGCACGTCGGATTCGGCCCTTTTCCTTTTTTATTCTGTCCATCGATAGGCTAGGAGCCTAGGATGTCTATTAAAACATCAAGGCAACACGTGTTTTGGTAATTGTGGGCCTTATTGTTATTCATATTTAGAATATTGATACACGTGAATATTGAAAAAAAAAACATACAAATAAAAAAAAATGGCATTGACTTACTGAGCTTGCACAAAGGTTAAGGTTTTCATTATAGTTTGAATAGTTTTGAGAACGATGGTACGAATACATAAAATTAGCCTATTCATTATCGTGACCAGCATAATAGATTACTTACGAACAGTGAATAAACAAACACGATTCATGACGTTAGTTTGATGACAATAAATGAGGACAATTGATGACTGAGCATTACTTCAATTATTTTAATTAAAAATCAAAATTATTACAAAGCTCATTATTTTCACAGAGTAAATTGATGAAAGTAAAAACACGCCTTTAAACAAAAGTTTAATGCATGCTATCTTCGGTTAATTGCACGAGGCATGTGTTAATTTCCCGAAACTGGGATGTATTTTGACCGCATTTCCGTACATTGCTTTACACATGACTGTGCGTTTTAAGGACAACAAAGGATGAATCATGGCATCGTTCGACAAAGCCCGGCGGTATCGGAAGACCGACGCAAATTAACAAGAGTGTCAAGGCGAATGCAGTAATAAAGCGCAAGGTAAAAGCTCGAACAAAATCTATTGAATCTCTCGCCAGTCGTTAATACCGAGACAGTTGCGACGCGTTGTTAAATACGAGCGACGCCGAAACTTATTTTCGTTCTTTTCCCAAACAACCGGTAAACAAAAATATTTGCTCAAAATCTCATAGAAATAATGAGTAAATCTGGACGCTGGGAAGTAAATACATTGGAGTAATGCCAATACAAAATTGTCTATTATAGACGCAATCGAGGTGAGCGACATTTCAGCGAAATACAACGTCTATTTTGGCCAGTGATTAAACACGTGTTTTGTTTTTATTGTCCGGCGCGAGGCGTAGTACTATCGTTATAAATTTAGTTACCTTAATTCGTAAGGCATATATATAAATATATATTTTAATCCATCGACCTGCGCAACAAATAGGTTAGCTCCTAGTCAATGGAAGATTGATGCCGTAACACCTGTTCTCGAAACCGTAACTCAAAAGTCAGTGTCAGAGATTGTAAATGAGCGTACATTAACATGCGCTGGATAACGCCTGCCAAGAGAGCACTCGTGGTTGGTGTTCGTTTCCCGCTTTTATATTTTTAACATTTAATATCGTACTGCTTAGCAAACGCGACGCGGAGTCATTGCCAGTGCCAGGTGGATAAACTCGGGTTTACAGCTTTTTTATGTAATTAACCTATTATTATCCCCGTGTCCAGAAATCGCAACTTAAGTTTATCACTGTTGTTGAAGCGAGTATTTTGAAAATTTCTTTCACGTTTAAAACAAATAATTACAAAACAATTTAATTTAGGAAGGAATGGTGTAGACCAGGGGTTCCCAAACTATTTTTTCTCATAGACCACTTTCAAAAGTGGACTAGTTCTGGTAGACCCCCTATACCACATTTCTACCATATTCCCAAAACTCGGCAAAAAATGAGAATATTGATGGCTTGTCGAACAGCTCGCTCGCGATTTGTTGCAGACTTGCAGTCGACAAGTTCTGGAGGCAAATGGTGTAATTTTTATAAAATGTCAGTTTAATTTTTCGAAATTTTAATCGAGGAGCAGCGTAATAAAGCTATCTTGTATTTATCAGTCATCCAGACTATAAAAATAGCACAAAAAATAGTATCTGTTTTCGTTCTTTACTATCGAAACCAGATACATTTTCGTGGACCCCCACTTACGAATTGTGAACCCCTATTTTTTTGTCACGCCAACGTAGACCCCCGTCGAGTCTCCTGTGGACCCCTGGGGGTCCACCTGGACCACTTTGGGAACCCCTGGTGTAGACTCTGGTTTGGGGTCAATGTTAACAGAAATTAGGTCAAGTTTACAACACATTTTGCTCGGAGTTTGCGTTTTTCTTTTAACGTTTGCAAACATTAAATTTTGTTTTTTAAACCTGATCAGCGATTGGCCTCTTTATCAGACAAGGAGTTCCTTGGTTCAGTAGCAGTCTATTTACTCTTGTCTAAAAGGTAACTAAGTTATATCTGCCTGGAAACTACAGATGAAAGAAGCGAATAACTTTTTTTTATGGCAAAGAGAAGGCACGCGAGCACACAGGCCACCTGATGGTTGCCAACTTATTTATAATCTGAAGCTACACTTACCAGCTAAGGACCTCTCATCTGTTTGCAACTGCGCCCTGCGTTCGTTTCTCTGCAGCAGCGAAGCGAAGTAGTTAAGGAAGGGTTCCCTCGAGTCGGGGCAGAGCAGAATGTTGTGGCATATGTTGTGCAGCGTGTTCCGGCTCGCTTCTACTTCCAACTGGAGCGCAAACGCGAGGCTGCGGTCGCCGGACCCGGTTGCGAACAGCCGCTCCGCTAGCCGCGGGTTTTCTTCCGCGAAAAGTGATATCTGAAACGTGTGAATTCTGGTCTAAACTCACGGCCAAGAAAGTTCATAGGACGATTTCACGTTGATGTCGAGCTGTCGCTATTGCGTAACTATGGGGCTAGAAAAAGAGTCTAAACGTCATAGCTCGCGTTGCGGGGAGCATATATACTTACGGCAAAGAAAGGTCCCAGGAAGCTGACGCGTGCGATTTCGCGTCCAATCGCGGTGGTGACGGGGTCGGGGCAGAGCGAGGGCAGGCGCGCCACCAGCGAGCACACGGGGCGCAGCGCGTGGCGCGGCCCGGCGCGCAGCTCGCACAGCGACCGCAGCGCGCGCAGCGCGGGCGACACGCAGCCGCGCATCTCGGAGCGAATACCCATGAGAAGGGGCACAAATACCTAAGGAAGAGAATTGGTTATGTGCCTGTAATATAACAAAAGTCGAAAAGTTTACGCTCCCAAATATTACATGGCTCCTACTTTAAAAAAGTTCGGTTACTCAAGAAAACGGCAAACGTTACTTGCAAAGTATTACTTTACTACACAATTTTTATGATTCCTACCAGAGCAATCTGATCGTGAAAAGAGAGGCTATATACCTAGTGATAAAAGTAATAGCTCTGACCTACCTCCTCGAAAGCTTCTTTATCTAAGTATGTAGCGAGTAGCAGTTCAGGGATGAGGCCGGTCGGGGCGTTCCCGATCAGCAGATAAGGTAGCAACGGCGACTTCTTGCACTTCTCCAGGTCAAACGAATCCCGCAGCACTAGCACTAAATGACTCACAAGTAAAGTTCTTAGGTTTTGTAAAATATCACTTAAAGGCGGTTCCGAACTTTTCTTTGGATGCTCTCTTTCGTATAGGTTGATATTGTTGTAGAATTTTAGTAGGTAACTAACAGCTAGACCCTGCGTAGGAATGGTTTTGGGCATGGGCAGCGCCGGCGCCGGGCAGCCCGCCTTGTCGGTGTCGGTCTCCCCGGACAGCTGACAGGTCGACGTGTCGTCACTGCAATCCTCATTCAGTCTTTTGGTCGTTTCAGAAACAGCGATAAGTTTTTGGTTCAAAGGGTCAGAGCCGTTTGTTATCTGAAGGAAGACGTCCATGAGAGCCTCCGCTGCTAATTCATCTAAACTAAGTTTAGGGTTGTCCAGTAACGCCGCTGCGACTGATGGTACATAAATACCACCTGAAACAAAACAATCTTTTGTCAATGGTTTGAAACTATTGGGACTAATTTAAAATCAATTAGGTCAGATCAATACGGTCAACGTCCGCCGAAAATCATTCAGCAGCTGCGAAAACCGTGACCGCGAATACTTGCTATTCAGTGAAAGAGTTGGTACCTTATTTAAACTATTCTTACCCGCACTGTCCTCTGACCAGGACACCTGAAGGATCTTGCCGACGATGGTCCGCAGCTGGTCCTCGGTCAGCTCTGTGCAACTCACAGTTCTCGACCGTGATATCTTTCGCGCAGGGGACGCCATCGAATCATTGTCTTCCACCTGGCACAACAGATGATAGGAATCATTTGCTCTACCATCAGTACTTATAGCCTAAGAGTTATAGTATAATATCATGAAATTATAGTGTATAATAAGTATTATTAATGGAAACACCGTAAAATTCGTTTACTTTCCGAATATTCATTAGTCCAAAAATTATTTTATCAGATAGCTATGTTATGTTGTTGCTATTTTAGATTAAATGTATCGGTTTGATTTATGCGCTATATAAAAAAATTAAGTCTTTTGTCAAATCATTGCATCACAATTTATTACTCTTCGGAATGATGTATTGTACCCTACCCGTTTGTTTGTTTAGTTAAGGGCCTTTTCACACAACCACCGATCTGAACTAACAACGCAGTTTGAACCCTCACATTCTCTTCTTGTGTTTATGGATCGTATCAGTCGTATCTAAATCAAAAACCTAATCAAACTCAATAGCATACCCATTAATGCAAAGCAATGCCTAGCAATATTACCTCTTATGCTATAATTATCTAAACAAATATTTCCAAACATCAGTCATTAGATGTTGACTGTGACTTGACCTATGAACATAAGGTGACGAATTAGTGCCATTGATTGCGATTATAAATATAGCGATACAATCGACAACGGTCGCGTCGTCGTCTGCTTATACAAACACAGGTCACTATTATTTTCCTAATTTTATAAAAAAAAACCTGATTTGACGTTAACATCAAACCAAGCAAATACAACGTCATGTTATTTGAACGATTGGTGCAAGGTTTTAGCAAGTTTTAGTGCTCGGTCTCGAACGAGACACAAGGCACAAAACGACCACCAAACGGTGATTTAAGCGCGACTTTGGCGAGTCGAATCGCAACCGTACGTATATGATTCACGCAACTTATGAGGGGAATCACGCTATGCCCTTCGCAATGCGATATTTGCGCTTTTAGACAAAATAAAATAGGTACTTATATACAAGAGTGTGCTCAAACGTTAATGTAATGACGCAGTTTGGTAAAATAATCATTAATTACATATTAATAACTCTCTTAGACCTGACTTCGCTTTAAGTATTAATACACCTTCAGTGTCGTTACAATCAGTTGAGACTTGAATCTCACGCGCATAATACAAGTAGTATACTACTATGGTCGCCTTTACTGGAGTGGATAAAAAATTCGTAATTATTAGCTATATATTTCAAAATTCCTATTTAGGCATGTACCACTTACTTATCTAATGGAGTTTAGGTGTACGGTCGGGTTTCTAAGTAAGTGCACGCTTTAGTGCTGTGTCACTTTAAGTTTGATTTGAACTGCTGCACTAATCTGTCGAAGGCGTTAAAGCGACAAGGTACAAAAGTGTGCTGCTACTTTATAAGGACGACTATACCTTGTACGTACCTACCTCCATGGAGAAAGAGTTTTATTTATAAGTCGGTAATAGGTAAAGGCGTAACATTCAAAGTCGTAAAATGTTTCCTACATATAAAACGTAATAAAGCAATCTCGAAACGTGTTTAAAGATGTTTTAGTAGAATCGAGCAGCCGAGAAAGTGAACAATGAATAAATTATGTAATACGCCTAGGGAACGTGAATGCGGACATTATTGTGACGTCACATAACACGTTTCTCACGTAACTGAGCTCTGTCGCGGTTTAATCGATGGTCAGGGCACACCATGCACCAGGAGACCATGGAGGAGCTGTAGTTTGTCCATGAGTAGATGCATATTCATACTAATGTACCAGCTACGAAACCTGAATGAGTTCAGTTGTTTGGTATTCTTACGGGTTTCAGAATACGGATTTAGATAAAGCATGCAACGGAGATAGCTCAGGTTGCAGGGAAATTTACAACAAACGATAATAAACTAGGAAATAATAATTTAATGGTACACGAGGTTTTTTTTTGTCCTTGATTTTGTCCGGAAGGGTTTTTCAACTCTGCCTCTTTCAAATGTAATTTTTAATATCCTGCTATATTGAAAATTACATTTGAAAGAGGCAGAGTTGAAAAACCCTTCCGGAGACCTGGGAATGGAGGGCCCAGGTACTGCCGGGCTCGCACCGGCTAAAACACCAATGCCCCCTGTTTAAAGCAGAAAAAGTCGCGGGTAAAATTGAATATAATAAAGGATAAAAACTGGCCAAGTGCGAGTCGGACTCGCACACCGAGGGTTCCGAATTTAAAATAATATGCTTAGTAACCGCAAGGGAAAATACTCATTTTGTTATGAATTTTATTTTCTATGCAATAAGATTTATTTTAACTAGCATACATTTTAATACAGATTTTGAAAGTTTTTTTGGTTTTCCTCAAAAAACTGTAAATAATGAACACAGTAATTATCTTTATGTCAGGATTTTTTTACATGATTTGATTCGTAGATAAAGATCGGTAAATTTTTGAATCATCACAGAAAAAAAATTTTTTTTTGAAATGTGCAGATGAAACCCCATTCGCTATCATAAAACCACCATTTCTTAACCCCCCATTCTATATATATACCCCTTTTCAATTAGATGCGCGCAAGCAAGTTGTACAACTATGCCAAATTTCAAGTTGATAGCATTTGTAGTTGCTGAGAAAACCTGCTGTAACATACAGGCAGACAGACTGACAACCAAGTCTCACCATAAGGGTTCCTGTTTTATTTACCATTTTGGTATTGAACTCTAAAAATGATAGGTTTCTTTAAACCATTTTTATCGCTCATCTACTGAACAGATTTCGAAATCAGTACCTAGAGGCTGATGATGATACTGTAAAATTATAAATAAAAGAGACAGTGCAAGTAAGCAGAAGCTGATTATTTTTCGTTTTTTATTGTTGCCAAGTACACCTCTTTCGCTGTGGAACTCATGGACTATTAAAAAGACGAAGCTCGCGACAGAGAAATCACGGGAAAATAGGCAAAGACGCAACCGAAATGACCCAATTATTTCAAGCATAGCAATTTTGATGATGACATCCCAAAAACTAAGGCAAAGGACACTAAGGGTGGCATGTTAAGAGGAAAGATAAAATTATATAGTTCAACTTGGTGTCAAGATATGTATTAACTAAAAAAAAGGAGACTGAATAAGGCAAGTTTTCAATGTGTATTAGCTTGAAGGGAATGCCTCCCTACCCCTAAATGAAATTCTAGAGCTGACTGTCTCATTACTATGTTTATTAAAGCACATAGTGAAGTGCTAAGTGTGCCTCTTTGAATAATGCTTTTTGGCCTTAATAATATACACAGACAATTCCAGTGTTTATGATGAATAGATTTTGAGTTATTAGGGGGTCTTGGCTGATACATTGCCGTGTATCTAGATAATATATTTTATCTTCATTTAAATGGACCACTTGGCATTTGTTTTGGTTTTGGTGCTTACCTAATCTTTACGTTATCAACTTATCACGTAAAAACTAAGCACAAAATCAAAAACATAATGTATGTAATCATAATGATTTATATATTTATAAGTATTATGACAGTAATTAGTTACCTACTATCTGTGTATGAATATGGATTATTCCATTACTTGAAAGCCAAAATTAAAGTCACAACTTGCATAAATGGGATCCACTATTGTGGACCGCATTATTTTTTCCCGCTCTTCGATCCCTGGCGGTCGATGTAGACCACTCTGCTATTTATGTGTTTCATACAATAAAGAGTTTACATGGGTACATACATACATACATACATACATACATAAACTCACGCCTTCATTCCCAGAGTGGGGTAGGCAGAGCTAAAGAATTACCAACAAGTCTTAAAACTTCTTGATAATTCTGTAACCACATTTTGCACAAGTAGGCTAAGATGTTTCCCAGTGTATTAGTGACAGGTGGCAAGCCCATCGCCTAACAGCAAGTACAAGCCTTTATTCCCTTAGTCGCCTCTTACGACATCCACGGGAAGACATGGAGTGGCACTATTCTACCCCGGCAACCACACGGTAAACATACATACATAAAATCAAATTATAGAAAATGTTTTATAAAGAAATTTAAAAGATGTACTCAATGTTTTCGGTGACCAGCACTATCTTAGATTTATTTAACTATACTATTCTCATGGAAACACCAACATGTACTTTACATTGAGTAGAAGGTAGGTTACATTACATTACATACTATTGACCCTGGCATACTAACATTGAATAACTACTCAACCAAGATAAATAGCCTAATGAAAGGAATAATTCATTTTTAAATTACTAAAAAGATTATTAAGGAAATACAGATACGATTAACTTTAATTAATAAAAATCTACAAAGTTGCATGTGTCCTTTACATCTCTTCTTCCAGTAAGGCTAAAACAAACTACTAAAAATTAAAATCTAAAATAAATGCTGAAGCACAGTACTATATTGTTTTAGTTTTAATTGAAAGAAAATGAGAGAGATATCTTTATTTTGTGGCATTATGTCATATGTGGAAAGAAAATGAAACCAACCAAATCATTGTAAAATATTAAGAAATCAAACATGAAATCCAATTTGATTTATTCTTATTAAAATCTTATTTCACTTCTAGATTCATAAAAATGTTATGTTTACTGATGAGGTTAGCTGATCTGATAACCTAATTTGTTGAGAATAATAGGATTGAATTAATCAAATTGTTTCATTATCATTCTATTACTAAGGCTTTATTTCTAAAACTTATTAAGACAAAGATGTGCACATGAAAGGACTCACCTCCATGGGTTCTTGTTGTTGCTCTGATTGTGAGTTTCTTTCTGACACATCATCCACTTCCATTGACAGGGATCTCCTGGAACAGCTGGGTGATGCATTGCTAGGTCGTGGCCTTACTGGAGACGGTTCCACAAACTGGGCAGGGGATATTGATCGTGATGTACTGTCATCCCGATTGGTCACTTGTTCGCCTGCACCCACAGTGGGCTGAGGCAGACTGCCCACTCGCACAGACCCACAACTGACCAAGGTCTCATCTCCCATAGAATCAAAACTGTACTGCCGCGTCTGAGACAGATCTGTCATTTTTGTGTCTGGCATTTCGTCTAACAAATTATTGTCCACTTTTTCCGTAACAATTAAACTGTCTGCTGGTATTTTGGTCTGGTCATCAGTCTTGCTGACTTGGTCTGAATAGTTTGGTTGTTTGGTGGCATCGGCGATGTCGGCGAGCACGACAGGAGCGGCTGGAGCGGCTGGCGCAGCAGGCTGCGCAGGCGCCAGGAAGGGCGCGAGCTGGGGCGGCACGGAGGCGCCCGGGGTGGCGGGCGGGCTCGTGGGCACCGTGCTGCCCGCGCCGAGCCCAGCCAGCCGAGCCAGCCGTCGTCTCCGTATCTGCAACAACACCACAGGGTCTTGCAGCACGTGCGACAAACAAACTCGCTCGATCTCGAAACGCCAACGCTTTGTTTTGTTACGAAATTAGACTTCCCATACGCACTAGGCAGATGCTCGCCTACAATACAAATTTTGAACTCACCTCCTCTTGACTAAGTTCACTCATGGTGGCGGACACTTATTTCGACTTTGAGCAATACTATTGAATGCAATGTTTCTCAGAATTTCTCAAAATGTTAAACAAGAATGAATACGGAGCAAGCCACACAACGTCAAGCAGTCAGTCACCTCTCAGCTGAGCAGTGCTGCTGTACTAAAATGTATATTTACCCCGACGTAGTTACACAACTGATTACAGGTTAACAAAAAAAAAAATGACTCATGACATTAAGCAGCAGTTTTTGAGGAAAACATGGATCATGTGGCAAATTTACTCCAATCAGAGAACGAATTTATTGCAAACTCTTTCTCGCCAAGCTATATTTTGATGCCAGGCGCCTGTTTTATAAAGCTACAAATTACAATTTACAGGTTACAAGTGTCCACTTGACAAATGAGCAAAGTCAAAAAAATTAAACTTAAGCACCCATCATCAAAATAAATATACTTAAATGTTTATGGATTCGAGTAAAGCGGTTGAAATCTTCGTTTCCACAATGAATTTGATTATTAAAAGTATCTTCTTTTTGACTTACTGTGTATATGTGGTCAAAAGCAGAACTTCCACTCACACTTCTTTGCAAATATCTCGAAAAGAAAACTGCATCGCAAATTGCAAAATGGATGTAAGAAGGTTTTTGTAGACCGGATAGTTTTCTTATTCATATAAACTGTAGAAGTTGAATATAAG
Organism: Acleris emargana; assembly: GCA_927399475.2. NCBI lineage: Eukaryota > Metazoa > Arthropoda > Insecta > Lepidoptera > Tortricidae > Acleris > Acleris emargana. Next base: position 12,251,803 of record OV656851.1, on the reverse strand, counting down.
GTCTAACTTTGTTTCAAATTTTACAAGTACCCTATATTCCGGCAATTTTCTTGAGGTGGCAATACTAGAACAAAATTAGTTGTTTGTGGTTGGTGGATGGATGACAAGTAGATTTGAGTAGAAAGTATTGAAAATACACGCGTCATTCTTGCTTTGTTTGTCGGGTACCTTATATTTCACTAGATGGCATAACAAGCGGATTACATATTTTTACTGAAACCTATCATCACTATTTTTATTGTATCGTGAGGATTTTTCCTCACGACAGTTTCATGCATATGTTAAAATATTTTAGTATAGTACAGTGACTTTTTCAGTTCGATGCATTTGTGTAGCAAATTGTACGTTTGAAAATACATTTTCTCTATCTGTACTTACTTTACTTGTCAAATCAAATTTATGTCAAATCAAAGCAAAGGAAGGCCGCATGCTGTATTTTTGTTTACATTTTATGAAATCTACTTGCCTGGTTAAACACCATTGATAATAGAAGTAAAAGATCGACTGCTATATTTAGCAGATTAGTATAATAATGGAGAACTGTTACAACTTCGGGAAATCCCCGTTTTAAGCAAGCCACAAGTTACAATGTAAAGAACAATAATTTGAGATGGGTGTAGTTTGATCTACCTAGTTTTTATTAATTGCCGGATAGTTGACCTATATAAAATGACGGGGTTTAATGTGCCGGACCTCGTCACCGGCCTAAAGTCACGGCATTCAGAGACAAGGCATAAAGCTATTCGAGAGCTGTTGCACTTCACTAAGACGGACCTCCGCGAGATGTCCCCGGAGAACCTGGTGCAGGTCCTGGACGACTTCAACCAGCAAATACACATACTCACCTCCAGCTACGACAACAATGAGAAAAAAGCTGGAATACTTACCATTGGTATGTTTAGGTTATGTGCCTGGTCAATCATTTATTTGAGACTTGCCTCAGATTGCCATTTTGTTGATGTAAAAGAAAAGGTTAATTATGTATTAAAGCTGTTTGCTCTGAAAATCCTGTTATCATTAAGTATTACTGTTGACTTACTTCTTGTCACTAAAATATGGTTAATTTTCAGTGTGCTTGATTGCTGGAGACACAGAGACCACAAAAAATAGAACATTACGGTATGCACAATATTTGAGAAATGTTTTTCCTTCCACCGACATGGGTATTGTGGAGCTTGCAGCCAAAGCTATGGGACGGCTCTCAGCCACACTAGGAGTAAAGAGAGGGGAGTTTGTTGACCAAGAAATTAAGAGATGCTTTGAATGGCTTGCTGAAGAGAGAAATGAAGGGAAAAGGTTGTCAGCTGTCCTTATCCTAAAAGAACTAGCTGTTGCCATGCCCACATTCTTCTACCAACAAATTACCAAATTTATAAACCACATAATGATTGCATTACGGGATCCAAAGGATCAGATAAGAGAAGCTGCATCTAAGGCATTAAGAGCTGCGTTGGTAGTGACAGCACAGAGAGAACATCCAGATCACACAAATAAATCTCAGTGGTATTCAGAGTGTTATGAAGAAGCAATGACATCATTTGCAGACCAGTTGGTCAGAGATAAAGGGCTGAGCAGGGATGATCACGTCCACGGAGCGCTGCTGATCCTCAATGAACTGCTAAGATGCTCCAACTCAACCTGGGAGCGGCAATACACTGCTCTCATGCAGAAGCTTGATTCTGAACAGGATAACTCTGATGAGATAATCACATTGAACACCAAGATATCAACGTCCTGGGACCAACAAAAAATTTCTGAAGAGAAACACCAATCTACTGTCATTTATGAGTCATGTATTTGTAAACAGCTTATCACTGAAAAGTATGAGAAAATTTGCTCTGGTAAGTTTACTTTCATAGTTTTTTCTAATTTTCCACATTATGGAAGTGAAAGATGTTAAATTTATATGATAAGAGAAAACTGGTCACCTGACTTGTGTTGGACTTGTTCACCAAGTGTTTCATACTGCCTGCCCAGACAGTTTGTATTATTTGTGGTTTTTTATTAGTCTTTGGTAATTCTGTAGCTCTGCCTACCCCACTCTGGGAATGAAGGCGTGAGTTTAAGTATGTATGCAGTTTTGCTCTATAATCTCATCAAATTTGATGATGTAACAAAAATCTAAAAACACCCCTTATTTTGTATTAACCTGTCATTAATATTGGCTGTTATAGTGAAGACTAAATTAAAATTATTAATTTGGTGAAATACTTAAATGGACACTGAAATTGGAGATACTTTTTATTTCTCTGATGCCTTATCTATATTGCAGATGTGATGGCGCAGCAAATATCTCGCGCGCCTAATGTCCATCAAATGCTACTACTCATGATACCGCGGCTAGCTGCTTTTAATAGAGAAGTGTTTTCAAAAAGACACTTGAAATCTACCATCAACCATCTGATAACATTTTTAAGAGGCAGGGAAAAAGAAAAAGCAATGGCTTTCACAACACTAGGTCTTATCTGTGTAGCTGTTGAAAATGATATTCAACAGTATTTAAGTAGAATTATAGAAATAATTAAACTCTTACTGCCTCTCAAAGAGACTCCTAAAAAGCGAGCAGGGACTGACACCCCATTGTTTAACTGCGTCACTCTACTAGGTTTTGCCATGAAAGAAAATGTGGCAGATGAAGTAAGAGAACTGCTGGACCCAATGTGTGCCACAGGATTAAGTCCTCAGCTCACCACCTGTTTTAAAGAACTAAGCCAAAATGTGCCTTCACTAAAGAAAGAAATCACGGAAAAACTTCTAAACATGCTCTCATTAATTTTGAGAAAGAAACCATATGCTCCTAATAGTTCTGAGCAACAGATAGTTCATCTCTTGTCCTCGGCTCTGCTAGTTGAACCTCATGACGGTAATAAGTTAGTTCTCGCGTTACGAACTTTAGGGGCTTTTGATTTCGAATGGAACAATACCTTGATGAGTTTCATTAGAAGATGCACAGACCACTACTTGATGAGCGAGCAACACGAGGTTCGGCTCGAAGCCGTGAGAACCGCCGCCAAACTACTTATCAAGGCCATCGATCGATGCTCACTCACTCAATCGAAGACGCTACATATGATCATCGACGAATCTGTAGGGAAGCTGCTTGCACTAGGTCGCGCAGATTTTGATCACGAAATCAGATACAGAGTCCTTGAAATATTTACGAACCCAGCTTTTGACCAATATTTAGCTGTAGAGGAGCACCTGAGCTGTCTCTTTGTTGCGATTAATGATTCAAACGTTGACATCAGTGAACTGGCTCTTTGCGTGGTGGGGAGGTTGAGCAACATAAACCCTAGCTATACGATGCCGACGCTGCGACAGCTGTTTGTACAGATATTGATGGAACTTAGGTATTCCGAATCCACCCGTAATAAAGAACAATCTCTTAAAATGGTTAACAACATTATAACGCATGCACCAAGGATCACGAGGCAGTTTGTTGACACCATTCTCAAAGTACTTGTGCCTAGATTAAAAGAAAAGGAAAGTAATGCTACTATGGTCTCTTTGATACTAAAGGCAATAGGTGATTTAGCTGAAGTGAATGGCGGTGGTCACGCTTTACACCAATGGCTGCCGGAAGTTACCTCGATTCAGCTTGACCTGCTCTCAGATCCAAACCAACCTGAAAAAAGAAGTATTGCATTGTGGTCCTTTGGGCAAGTTATCAGCGCTACTGGTCACGTGGTCACCCCTTATATGGAATATCCGCAGCTGATGGATATGCTACTGAACTTTCTGAAAGCAGACCAGCAGACCAGAGATAGACGTGAAACTATACGCGTTTTGGGCCTGTTAGGCGCTTTAGATCCTTACAAGCACAAGGTTAATCAGGGTTTGATTGATTTTCAAACGGTATCCACGTTGATACCCGTTCCAGATGACACGTCGATAAGCGAGAATTTCGACTCGAACACGAGCGAAATGTTGGTGAATATGTCGCCCTTAGTGCTAGACGAATTCTACCCGGCAATAGTGGTGACGTCACTCATGCGGATGCTGAGAGACCCTTCGTTGGCTCAACACCATACCAGCGTCGTCCATTCGGTTACGTTCATATTCCAGACGCTTGGCACCAAATGCGTTCCTTACATATCTCGTGTGACGCCCAGTCTTTTGTACGTTATACGTACAACAGAAAACGATAACTTTCGTGAATTTTTGTTCACTCAGCTGGCTCAGCTGATATCCGTTGTCAAAATACACATCCGAAACTATTTAGAAGAAATTTTCGATATAATTAGAGAGTATTGGACACCAGACACTCCTTTGCAGGCAACCTTGATTATGCTGGTGGAGCATATAACTGTTGCAATCGGTGCGGAGTTTAAAGTTTACCTCAGAAAGATATTGCCGAACATTCTGCGCGTCTTGAGATACGACCGAAGTAAAGACAAGTTTCTAACCGAAAAATTACTTTTAACAATCCAAAAATTCGAAAATAACTTAGATGACGTATTGCTTTCGATAGTGCCCGCCATCACAGGGCTTTTCGACGGCAGGAACGTGCCCATGTCAGTATCGAAGTTAGCGATGGAAACTATTGAGCATCTGTCGATGTATTTGTACTTCAAACCTTACTCAGCGGCCATCATACAGGCTTTAGCTCGAGTCTTGGACAATAATCCAGCATTGAGACCCACAGCTATGGCCACTTTGTGTGCGTTAATCATACAGATAGGGCGGGAATACATTGACTATATACCTTCGATGGAGAGATTGATGATGAAACATAAGATTCAATGTCCAAACTACATAGTACTGATAACGCGCTTGCAAGTTATATCCACTTTGGCATGCGATGATGACTACATGGATGAAACTCGTTTGCGGCTCCGGAAGAAAGACGTAAGTTATCCTTAACCTACGCAACTATTGCTTTCATGTACTTTTTAACTCAATCGGTCAATGTTTACAGGTCGTAGCACCAAAGGAAACCCAACCGATGCAGAAACTGACGGTGAATATATACGCGTTGCGGAAGAGTTGGGCGGTGAGCAACTTGATCTCCAAAGAAGATTGGCTGGAGTGGTTACGCGATATGAGCGTCACATTCCTTCACGAATCCAACAGTCCTGCCATCAGGTAGAACTTAACACTTCCCTTACACACATTTCATTTCATATCCCACACAATTCATCAATTAATTTTAATATAAGTCTAGGGGAACTAACTTGGCTTGTTTATTTTTTAGAGCTTGTTCTACGTTAGCGCAGAACTACCCGCAGCTAGCGTACGAGTTGTTCAACGCCGCGTTCGTGTCGTGCTGGACGGAGCTGGACGAGCAGTCGCGGCGCTCGCTGGTGGGCGCGCTGGAGGCGGCGCTGCGCGTGCGCGACGCGCCCGACGCCGCGCTGGCCGTGCTCACGCTGGCCGAGTTCGTCGAGCACTGCAAGAAGGGGGAGCTGCCCATCTCCATCCGCCTCCTGGGCGATACTGCTATTAACTGCAAGGCGTACGCTAAGGCTCTATATTATAAGGTGACATTTTAGGGCGATCGCGGTTCTGCAAATAGGTTCCATAAAAATCAGCGTCTAATTTATATTTTATTTCTAGGAACAAGAATATCGAACGAACCCTTCTACACAAGTAGTAGAATCTCTAATATATATCAACAATAAACTCCAACAAAAAGAAGCAGCCAACGGGCTATTGAAAACGGTAATTATGCAGAAGAAAGCCGGTGATTGCTCTCTGGATGTGCACGTGCGGTGGTATGAGAAGCTGCACAACTGGGACCAGGCGCTCGATCTGTACAATAAGAAATTGGAAGTGGAACCGCAGGAAGACGAATCCAAGTTGGGTCTTATGAGATGTTTGGAAGCCATGGGCGAGTGGCGGAAACTGTACAGCATCACGTCTGACCAGTGGGACACACTGTCTGATGACATCAAAAAGAATTCTGCGAAGAACGCAGCGGCCGCCTCTTGGGGTCTCCAAGAGTGGGACTCTATGAAAAAGTGTGTTGAAATTATTCCGGAAGACAGTCAAGAGGGTGCTTTTTACAGAGCTATACTAGCAATACACGAGAGTCAATGGCCCGAGTCTAGACATTATATAGATTTGGCACGAAGTTTGCTTGATGGCGAATTAACCACAGTAGTTACAGAAAGCTATCAGAGGGCGTATGGGTCGCTCGTTACTGCGCAACTTTTGACAGAGCTAGAAGAAGTGGTCACGTACAAACTAGTAGAAGAAAGAAGAAGTACTATTCGCAAAACTTGGTGGTCTCGACTACAGGGTGGACAGAGATTAGTAGAAGATTGGAGAAAAATGCTCCAAATCAGGAGCCTAGTTCTCAATCCACGAGAGGACTTCCAGACGTGGCTTAAATTTGCTTCTCTGTGTCGGAAGACTGGGGCTCTAGCTCAGGCGCATAAAATTGTTCTATCGATTATCGGAAGCGACCCTATCAATAATCCGGATGTTCTTTTGCATATGCAGGATCCTAGGATAGTATTGGCTTATAGCAAAAATATATGGGATGCAGGGAATAAGCGATTCGCTTATGATGTCTTGCAAAGGCTCGTAGACAATTCAGAACCGGAAAACGAGGAGCATTGTCGCTTACTGGCACGTTGTCATCTGAAACTTGGTTCGTGGTGCGAGTCGCTGCAGGAAATCAACGAGTTGTCAATACCCGAGATCTTACGCAATTATTCAGCAGCTACAATTTTAGCCCCTGAATGGTATAAGGGTTGTCACGCCTGGGCGTGTATGAATTTCGAAACCGTTCTTTATTACAAGCAACAGGACAACATTTCCGAGAGCAGTGTCGCGGGAGGATCGAGCGAGAAAAAGGTCTCCAGAGCCGACTTTATCAACACCCACACAATACCGGCTATTGAAGGCTTTTTCAAATCTATCAGTCTTTCCAATGGGAGCTCTCTTCAAGATACTCTAAGGTTGCTGACATTGTGGTTCGACCACGGACACAATCCTACCGTTTACGACGCTTTGTTCGAGGGTATACGGCAGATCGATATAAACATATGGCTTCAAGTCATACCTCAACTGATAGCAAGAATAGACTCACCGAGAAGTTTGGTGGCGAAGCTAGTCCATATTTTACTCATAGATATAAGCAAATTACATCCCCAAGCGTTAGTCTATCCCTTGACAGTGGCTACTAAGTCTTCGTTTGTAACGAGAAAGAATGCGGCACATTATGTGTTGAAGACGATGTGCGTACATTCGCAGAACCTCGTGAACGAAGCCGCCATGATTTCCGAAGAGCTGATCAAAGTGGCGATCCTGTGGCATGACCAAGTATTTATAGCGCTGGACGAAGCGTCAAGGTACGTAGACCTAGCACTGTTTATGCATACATGTTTAACTAAAACGATGTGAAAACCAAGTCATGGATTTGGTCTCACGTCATCTCTTATTTCCTTTAACTTATGTGAGTTTCCTTTAACTTATATCCTGGGAAGGCCAACTCTGCGAGTCTGCGACTCAATACCTCCGGTAGCCTTAAACGATTTTTCATGCGGTGGTGGTTTTTAACAAATAATATTTTTAGCTTTATTTAGATACGATATAATTCGTAAAGTTAGTTATTTTTATGTCGACACTTTTCTCAGTAGTGTCTGCCAAAGACTGATCCTACTTTTTTGATATACCAAATCAATGAGATGCAATGAACATATTTGACCATTACAAATGATTGTTTTTAGATTATACTTCAGCGAGAAGGACGTGAAGGGCATGTTCCGCACCCTGGATCGCATGCACGCGATGCTCGCGCAGCCGCCGCAGTCGCTCAAGGAAGTGTCCTTCCTGCAGATGTACGGGCGCGACCTGGCCGCCGCGCAGCGCTGGGGAGACTCCTACAAGGTACCGCTATAGCGACGGGATTATAGGAGTTCGTTAACAAACAGCTGCTCGTTGACTTGCGGGATGGATGTCACTTTTATCTGCTATCCAACGTATGGTTTTTATTTTTCAGTATTTTGATCCTTAATATATATATATGGGTTCGATTGGTATGAAAAAGATCAAGTCCTTAGCTCATTTTCCGATTTCCACGTTTCAACTGTCAGTAATTGGCGACGGGTTTTAAATGGGTATAGTATGAGCTCGTATCTAAATATAAAATATCATAGTTTGCAAGAAAGTGACAAAGCATACTCTAAATAAAACAGGTTTATAGTGCGTTTATGAATACATAAGAATAAAATAAAAGCTGCCTTTATTTTCTTAAGAGTTAATTTACATAAAGATTTATTATAATTTATACTATGCACTATTTTAATTAAGGATCTTCCACTTCTGGATGAAGGCGTCCATCCGGTGCCATCTTTGTTTGTCTTGCGCAGCCCCAGCTTTGGCTCCGATGCGTTATGAATAAGGGGTATAAATGACTGTTCAGGAAACAAACGACGAGCGTCACCTGAGCGAGGCGTGGGACCTGTACTACCACGTGTTCCGGCGCATCGCGGGCCAGTTCCGCGCGCTCGCGTCGCTCGAGCTGCAGTACGTGAGCCGCGCGCTGCACGCCAGCCGCGACTACGAGCTCGCCGTGCCCGGCTCGTACGTGCCGCGCGGGCCCGTCATCAGGATATCGCACATTCACAGCCAGTTGCAGGTGAGTTTCTGTGAGAGATGGTGACACACGAGCCTGCACCTGGGGCCTGTTTATCAAAAGCTTGTAACTTGTAATATAAGTGGAAGTCCCTTTTTAATACATACATACATACATTAAATCACGCCTGTTTCCAGGCAGAGACCACTTCTTTCCACTTGCTACGATCTTGACAAATTTCTTCCGCTTCCTCAACATTAATACATCGAGTCATGCAAGCACGTCGGTTGCGGGTACTTAAGATTCGGCCCTTTTCCAGTATTTCTCCGATTTGATTCGAAAAAGTACGCCTAAGGCGGCCCCTTCCGACCCTTCCACTTAATACATATTGTTCAAAAGATATTTCCGCTTGTAATATAAGATACAACCGTTTGATAAACGGGCCCCTGATGGGAAGTACCACAGAAGCACCACATGAACACTGGCAACTCAAGATGGGTTGTCGATTCATTTTATTACATACTTCGTCCGCGTAGAACTCGTTGATCACTTTTTCCTCGGAAACTGTTCTATGCCGGGATACAAAGTACCCTTTGTCCGTCTCTGGGCTATAAATTATCTCTGTACCTAAATTTATCGGTTGTAGCGTTGAACCGAACCAACAAACTCAAGGATAGAGCGGTGACCACTTAGTAGGTACTCGGCTGGCGCAATGTTAGTAGCCCCCCTTCATGATACGATGGAGATCTTTGAGGAATGCCTATATCCAGCAATGGATGTATTTCGGCAGAAATGGTGATGTTGATTACATATATTAAGTTATATCTATTTGTGAGTTCCTGTAGTTGGCTCTGTACCTCTAAGTTACTTTCTTTTTAAAACTGTTGGCTCTCCTAAAATAAAATAAATAAATATATTTTTTGTTTTTGTAAGACCAGCCGGGCCAGTGGTTTACTTGTCTGACTATAAAGCCGGCGGTTTTGACGATCAAATATCCTTAGGGTGACTGAAAGTTCTCTTCACTGTCTTAGACTAGGCTCGATGCTTTCATGGTTACGTTATAATGTCAGGAACTCATTTTGTGCCTTTATGCTACTAAGCCAGCCATTGTAAAGTATATGTTTTGCCAAGGTAATAAAATCGAAGCAGCGCCCGCGTCGTCTAACCATCCAAGGCTCCGACGGCAAGCAATACATGTTCCTGCTGAAGGGCCACGAGGACTTGCGGCAGGACGAGCGCGTCATGCAGCTGTTCGGGCTCGTCAACGCGCTCCTACAAGCCGACACCAACACTTACCGACACGACCTCGCCATACAACGATACGCCGTCGTCCCGCTCTCTCCGAACTCGGGACTCATCGGCTGGGTCCCTCAGTGCGACACCCTCTATAACCTCATTAGTAACTACAGAGAAAAGAAGTCGGTGAAAACCCCACTGAACACAGAGCAGCAAATTATGCTACGAATGGCCTCGGATTATCTGAAGCTCATGCTGAGGCAAAAGGTACGTCGAACAATGGACGATTTAGTAAAATAACTAACTAAAATAACTGTAATTTTATCTACCAAAACTTTTTCAGGTGGAAGTATTCGAACATACTCTCTCCCAAACGCCAGGCAATGACTTGGCCCGACTTTTATGGCTGAAGAGCCCATCAGCTGAGGTGTGGTTCGAGCGGCGCACCAACTACACGCGCTCGCTCGCCGTCATGAGCATGGTGGGGTACATCCTGGGGCTCGGGGACCGGCACCCCTCCAACATCATGCTGCATCGGGTCTCTGGGAAAGTGCTGCACATTGACTTCGGAGACTGCTTCGAAGTGACGCAAACTAGGGAAAAGTTCCCGGAGAAGATTCCGTTCAGGCTGACGCGGATGCTGATCAATGCCATGGAGGTATGTGTGAATAAACTCAACTTCGGTTTACTCCTAATTAATATCAGAAAACATTCTGACATGTTTTAAACTTGGTAGGTGTCCTTAATTAGGGAAGCGATCGCAGACGTGGACACTCGACTGGTCTGGTTTTTTCTTGACATGGATGCGTGAGTGCAATTATGATTTAGTTATTCATATAATGACGAAAATCTATTGCTTAGCGGCAAGGCTAACAGTTCCATTTTAGCCTCCGAAAGGTCAATAAAAACATACTCAAGAATGTATGAAGATCCAAGTTTAAATGTCTGCGAAGAAGGCTTAACAGTCGTTATTTTCGGCAGGTGACAGGCATCGAGGGCACGTACCGCTTCACGTGCGAGGCCGTGATGCACGTGCTGCACAAGCACCGCGACAGCGTGATGGCCGTGCTGGAGGCGTTCGTGTACGACCCGCTGCTGAACTGGCGGCTCGTCGACAACGAGCGGCCGTCGCTCACCGAGTCCAACTTCTCCTCCGACATCGACTCCTCGTTGTCGCTGCCGAGCCGCAGCAGGAACCATCTCCACTACGAGTCCCTCGAGGTCCCCCCCGAAACGAACCTCAACAAACGCGCGCTATCTATCCTCAACAGAATCCGGGACAAGTTGACGGGGAGAGACTTCCCCCAGATAGAGGCGGTCGTCAGCGTCCCCACTCAGGTCGACCTGCTCATCAAACAAGCGACAAACAACGAGAATTTGTGCCAGTGCTATTTGGGCTGGTGTCCGTTCTGGTAATTTAATGTCAGTTTTATGTGGATTTGTAAATATTTAATGAAATAAGGTATTATTTATTACTGGTATGTTATTTAGTCGATTTTAATTGTTTTAATCCCACCTGGTCCGTTAAGCGGGAGTCAGCGTATATTTTAGAATATAAAGAAATGGTCTCGACAAAGAAAAGTTATTCAAATATTTTATTCGCCACCGTCTATCGAAATCATTTTGTGAGTGCTAGCCCTTGTAACTATTACATAGTAATAATAAAACCATGCATGGGCTGGAAAGTTCAACCAACATACATTTGCCTTATTTATTAGCCTCAATAGGCAAATGTAACGTTTTAATATTCGGCAATTGCCTCGTTTTAACTAAGACTGATGATTATTGAAGCTTATTTATTTATATCCGCAACTTAGGTAGTTTGTCATGTAGGTACCAATATTTGTTAATTGCAGCCTTGTTATGAATCTTGTATTAAAGCAATAATAATAAAGTTACAATGTATTTTAATGAAAATAATTATTGTGATGAATTTTATCTGATCTTATGTTTAACTTCGTGTACGCACGAAATATATTATGATCTGTATGGAAAAAATATATGTAGAGTACTCCCAGCTGCTGAATAGTGTTCGGCTGGGTACCGTTATCACTGTTATCAGCTATCCCACTTGCACTCGCAACTGGAAATATAGTTAACACTAGTGTTTCATAAAACAAACGAAGATTGCCGATCGCTATAAAGAAACTGGCAGTACTGTATATCGAAATGAGAACCATAATTAACTTTGTTTTGAAATGATTAGGAACACGCGCGATGACTAAGAGCGCCTGCGCAGAATTGATTATGATCGTACATTATTTAGCGAGTCCCCCGCGTGTGTGTTTAGCCTCCTATTGTACGGCTTATGACCTATTGTAGTGCTCGCTGAATCCATTTAACGTTCACACAATGCTAACGACAGTGTTTTCGTATGTGATATGTCATTTATAAGGACGTATTTCCTTTTTTGGCGAGTATACCAATATCAACCTAAAGTGCTTGTATTCGGGTCTGAAATGAAAAGTAGCTGCTCTTGTGACTCAGTCTCAGGGATTCTCCAAATAAAAAAAACAGTGTTGCTTGATGCAGGCGATTGAGGCGCCCCCGGATATTCGAGACTGATAAACTGCGGCAAAAAACTGAACAAACGCCTGCTTAATATCTGCGCAACTGGCTACACTAGCGTGTGTGCGGGTGTGGGGATATAAGGACATTCAATTTCAGTACTGCCTCAAACATCTTGTGCAATCGGAATAAGCAGATTATATTTTGAAATATTTTGCCTAAACTTACTTCAATTACCTACTATACAAAACGGTTAATTCTGTATACCAATAATAATGTATTTATATTTATATGTCACTTATTTGTTGCAAGCTTCGGCTTATAAGATTCTAGTTTATGTCCATAATCATCACAATACTAATAAAGTATCTAATTCTGTCTATCTGTTTAGCATCATTAAAGGGGCGTCTTGTAAAAGGTTTATGCGCAAAATACACTTTTTTTACGCTAAAAGAACAATACAATTGCTTTGCGTGTAAGAAAAAAAAAGATGGTTGTGTGTCTGTGTTCGCATTAGACAGAATATTGCTTAGACATATGTGCTGGTAATGCCAAGCAAATATGTCTAAGCAATATTCTGTCTTTAATGCCAAAATATTTGGAGGTGGCCTGATATTGCCTAACTTAACACATCGCATATAATATAAGTTTTAAAAAGGAATGTTTTTCACATTTGTTGTTATATTTTCTTTGTTATTTAAATCGTAAATGTGCATGTTTTAAGATTTTGAGATATTCGTATCTTAAGCAAAGTTACTTTGATCAAATAAAAAAGGCCAATGTAGAGTCGTAATAGAAAAAGGCAGGCAGTATTAAGAAAAGTGGCAATTATTCCAATGATTACTTATATTTATACAATGTTTTGATTTATGATTTTATTGGGTATTGTCTCAGTTTATTACATCACCGTTAGTTTTATTCCTTACTTAAGAGTAGTATAACACTAATAATGCTATGTACAGTGATAACTTTATTATTTATGTGTAAGATGTATTTAATGTACAAAATTGTAATACTTAAATAATGACAAAGTTATTTTACCTTTTATTTATCATACCTATGCTACGTCTACACTTGCTTTGTGTCAACGTCAAATCACTGATGATTCACAACCACATTTCCCAGTACCGAGGTCCACTGTTACGTGATAACGTTATCCTTTTTGTAGCTAATGAATGAAATCGGTAATAGTTTAGACAGCTTGGTGCACAGGACTTGGTCCATCGTCGGCCTGCTTAGGTAGATATCCGTGTCACCGTCCGTCGAGACGAACTCGCTGAGGGATTGACGGCAGAAGCCGCAGGGCGCGGTGAAGTTCTGCTGGTGGGCGACCACGGCCACCATTTTGAAGTTCAAGTAGCCATCGGACACCGCTTTGGGCAGAGCGGCTCGCTCGGCACATATTGACGGCGCCAGCGCCGCATTTTCTATATTACACCCTGTGTAAACCTTTGAATCTTTCTCTGTAAGAATGGCCGCCCCCACCGCGAAGTTGGAGTACGGACAGTACGCTTTCTTCCGTATCTCTACGGCGTCTCTGATTAGGCTCTGCACCGTTTCACCTGGAATTTTAGACGTTAATTAGGTACAGTAGAGATGTTTTTATGAATGAAATTAATGGTATGCAATATTTTCTTGAAATTATACCTACTTTCAAAGATGTTAATAAAAACAGCATACATTCATGTTATTAAAAAATAATGCTAACTCTTCGTTAATTTGACGTATTGTTTGTTCTAAAGTAATTTCCTATTTAATTTTAACCGATAGTTGCATGCCTTGGTTAAAAACTTAGAGGATAGGTTAATGAAAATTAAGCCCCAAAATACATCAGGACAAATGATGAGCTGCTCCCGTACCCCATTTATAATCATCATATCACCTGAAACCCGACGACGGTCGGTTTTAAGCTATTGGTATCCTGCGTTCTGCAAGTTTTATTCCTATTCTCATTTAATCTAATGTGATTGGGGGAAGGTCAGGACCTTCGGAGGAGTTAACTCCCTACAAATAATATAACATAAGAACTTAACTTGACGGAGTTTATATTGCATTACAAGCCACAAACTCGTATCTCGACAAAGCTCAACTCACATAACAAGATGTGCAAGGCAACAGGAAGGCCGAGCGGAGACGTCTTCCTAACTTCCTTGTTAGGTCTGTTCGCATTGACGTGTTAGTGAATCGATAACGGTGGTATATTAATTAACTTTGTCAAGGTTACTTATATTAACTGATATGATTAAGCCGGTAAGCTGATGGAGATATCAAAAGATTTGTGGGTCATTATTTCTTTTCTTTTTATGGTCAAACGCAGGTACGTTGCGATACTATTATTTTTCTTTTTTAATACAGTCTATGAGCACGTAGGTTCTTCTGAGGTACAGTGCGATAGCTCTCAGAAGGTGCATCGGATTTGTACTTGTCTCTCACTCACTCTCATACGCTCCAGTTAAGAGAGAGAGAGACAAGTACAAACCCGATGCACCTTCTGAGAGCTATCGCACTGTACGTCAATAATAAATGTCAGAGGCTAATCTTACACAAATTGATCTTGTCCCAAACGTAACTCTAGGCGAGTAGGTACTATGTCCTGCAGACAACGATTAACATATTAATTTAAAGGATTACGTAGAAAACCTCTAAGATTTGGGGACAAAGACTCGCCGCTCATCCCAATTATTTGCCCTTACGGGAATCGACCCCAGCACTGCTACTTTCGTAGAGTCACTACTTACCAAGCTAACCGCGTTGTCAAATCAATCTAATATCTCCACACAAAACTAACGCAGGTGCTACTTATCCAAGTCGTCTACAAGAATGTGTGAAATGACGTTTAATAACAGAAATATAATAACTGTTGGCAGTAGTTGGTTCTAGAGCATCTCCGGTACCTATATATCCATACGTGTATCTACTCCATGACAGTATTTTCTTTTTGCTAAATCGATAATTTGCCTAAATCTGACGCAGGACTAAACAATAAACATATCAAAAGACTTCAGTTAGTTATTATTACACACCAAGACCCCGGAGTTATTACCGCGGTCTGTTTGATCATCTAAACGTCCGCATGTAAAATTTCCGTATTACAAAACAATTTATTTAATCACAATAATCACTTAACACGTGTCATGTTATCATTAAGTATTTATCAGATTAGAAGAACCACACGCAGAAAAACAATTCAATTGGGTACATAAATACTCGTTCTAATTTGATGATTTTAAACTTCTTTGCCTGCTGATATTCGAATCGTAAAAGTCCTATTACTGAATTAATTTATCCGTCCGCTGTCATCCACTCCTAAACAAGTAAAAAATAAGAACAGGGACTTCCGACGATTATTGCGTGTCTTCAGAACTATCAAAATGTTTTGTTTACGGACATTGAAAACTAGTTTTTCGCGATCACAAACAACAACGCAAGTCATGTTTACTTGCATAATATTTATAGTGACATCTAGAAATAGGTCACTAGGGACGACCAAAAATAGCGGACTACTCTGCTGGTTTCGTGCGATAAAACTACTGAAAATTGACATAATTGATAAAGAACCAATTACAGTTCAAGTATTGAATATAATCGAGGTTATTTTAGAGAAAAAGAAAGGGATTATTTGATAAAAATGTACTTACTCAAAGAACTAAAGTCTACTATTTCAAAGTTGTCCATGAGAGCGTGTGTTTGTGCGGGGCGGAGCGAGGCGTGCGGATCCCACGGCGGCCGGCGACCAACTGAGCCGCAACTGAGCAGCAACTGAGCTGATTAAGGCTAACGATCGCCGATCACTGAAGCGATTGTCTCTCGTGATTGAATCACGGCGTGCACCGCGCGGGGTCAACAGCTCTGTTTGTTTGTTTGCCATGGGAACCAGAGTAAAGTTCACTTACGCAGTTGCAAGGCAGAGTCAACATTTGTTAGACGTTAGGAGCTATTGTTAATATGCTCTTACTACATTCCGATTGTATAATGCAGAAATAATTATCAAACTACATTTTAAAGTAGAAAATATTTATTGTTATCAAATATTGCGGTGGAAGATTGCAGTGCATAAGAGTTAACAAACCATATACCTATTAATAAAACCATTTGGCAGAAACGTATGCGGTACTTTCGTTTATAGTTAACTAGTGACCCGCCCTCGCTTCACGTTTCTTTTTGTAAAACCCGTTCATAACCCAGAATTTATAATACGTAATCCGTTGAGTAGTTCTGCATTAAAATCCGTTGAGTAGTTTAAACGATCTAAGCGAACAGACAGCGGGAACAACTTCATATTCATTTTATTTATTTTTGTAAAGACTAACGGCCGGCCCTGTTTTGGTGCGGGCGGTTTCTAATATTATCGCTAACATACATACAGACAGACTCGGCGGGGTTGGTCATTACGCGTTAGTATAAAATACTATAACGCGTAACGTCTACCTCGAGGGCGCGCCCCGCTACTCAAAACAACATATACAATCCAATTTGTCGTAAAAAAATATTCTATTGTTCTATACCCCTTGGGTTTACACCTTATAGATTACGCTCATAAAGTTTTAGTGTGCATACACCGCGTTTTTATGTTCTTCAGGCAGAAGTGTTATGAAATAAAAACGGCAAGGGTTATTTTAAAGTTTTACTTATTTAAGCCCATAAACTTATATCTAATGCGACAGTCACTATAGTAACATACAAATATGTTGTCTTATACGTAACATAATCATAAAACAAAATGATTCACTAAAAGTGTTTCAAGCAAACATCGGTAACTCTCGTGCGATTTGTGGCAGTTGTTAGCGTTGGGAGGTAATAGTACATTACTGCAGAGACCGGGAAAATGCCTGTTGCGGGACGAGTAGAGTTAGCGTGGCCACGAAGGCGCGAAGAATTTTGATTACACGAGTGTTTGGCTGTTTGGAGTAGGTTATCCTAGTCCAAACATGGTTTTAAAAGTAAAACATCAGGTACATAATGAAATATGTATACGGGGTTATTGATAAGTCGACCTATTCCCCTCTAGGGGTTATGGGAGAGAACATTTGCAATCATTTTGGTTCCATAATACCCTAAGCAAAAGTTAGTAATTTTTTCTGCTTTTGTGTCATTTATGTTGGATAAACTGGTAAATAATGACTTTTTATTTTTTATTTTGCCTGGACCTGGAACTCGGAACTTCGGGGCTGATTTTACAACGGTAAGGTTAACAGTTTCGAGCATGTGGGGGAAATGAGTTTTTTTGTAACCTATGTGTTATGTTCTTCTTTTTATTATTTAATTATTGGCGCTCCACTGCGTTATTCCGCCGTGTTTTCGCCAATGTCAAGTGAGTGAGAGTGAATCAGTAAACAGAACAAATCACAAGTAAAAGCCGGAACTTTCAATCGACCATCTCCCTCCCCAAAGGTTACCGAATGTACTCATGGGTTATGTTTATTCGACGGGTCCGGTTATCAAATATTTTTAAGTTGAAATACAAGTGGAAGTCTCTTTTTAATACATACAATATAATGGAATTTGTGAAAATGTGTGACAATAAATTCTATCCCTGCTATTATATAATATTCTATAAAGATGTCGACAAATATAATTGAATTGCTTAACATTACTATAAACACTTATTGCAACCCTGAAATTGTCACGAATTACACGGTTACCGATGTTTGGTTATAATTCAACTTCAAAATATACACAAATCTAGTATTTCATTACCAGTCACAACAAAACGCAATCGGTGTAACTACAGTATCATTGCCGGCTGCTTCAGTATTCCAAATACAGTAACAGTAGTTGAACTCAATATGCAGTATTACTGTTATACAATAATATCATACATAACATATGCAAGGCAAACCGGAATAACTCTGCCTCTAAAGTTGCGGCATTAATGGATGAAGACAAATGCATTTTTAATGTTAGGTGACCAGATTAGAGAAGCACATTTTTTCATGTATTCCGTACGTACTAGGGCCTCTAAGTATTTCAGTTTATTTCAAAATCATATTGTTTTTAGCGAAACGGTCGCTTTAATAAGATTGTGAAGCGACACTTAAATTGCGTAGCTGTCATAATTTTACACCACACTTCATACTTCGACACAAATGTAGCTCCGGGCGATAACGTTTCTCACTCCCTAAATCAAGTCCCATTCCCACGATATTTGAATATGTTTTCATATTATGAAAAACGTCTTTCTTCGTTTTAAATTGTATGTTTGTTAATGTTTTTTCCAAGTTTATTTTTCTTTACGGAAAACGTATAGTTCTAGTTTTTTGTAATATCTATAACATATTCAAAAATGGTAAAAATCGAACGAGGTTTAAATGGAGAGAGACGTTACGGCGTTTTGTATGAAAATTTTCAGCTTCACGATCCTCTTAATAGTGGTTTCCATAAACTAAGTCCCGCCCATTTTTCGAATATTACGAATAACGCCACCATAGAACGAAAATTTTAATGGCGGGGATCGTAGATCATAGAATACCATACTGTTGAGTGAATAAAATGTCATAATCACAACAATACGATAACGATATGATTTTAACAAAGTCGGGTTAGAGGCCCTCTGTTTTTGAACTGACTCTGCTCTAGGAAGTAAGGAACTTATATTAATTATGCGAAAAACAACCTTAATCTAATGACTAAGTGTATATTTTCGAAATCAAACCTTATATAATTATTATTAACCCAACCTCTAGTTGTCATTATGATCAGTACTTTGGTATGTTAAAAAATATAAATTACTAGTACCGTAAAACGGGGTGAATAGAGTCACAACCTAAAATGAAACATATGTTACTAATTATAAGACTGAAATTATTTCCAATAGACGTAACGATATTGTCCATTTAATACTTGTTCTTATTTGTAACAAGTTATGACTTTTTTAGGTTGTGACTCTATTCACCCCTTGAATTCTATTCACCCCGTTTTACTCGGTACTTCATTTGATCAAATTGCAAAACGTTTAACGGCACAGCCGATTTAAATTTACTGAATCTAATTACAAGTAGGGGTTGTTGTTGTAAACATCGGAACTTCATTTATTCTTTATTAATGCTATCTTAAAAAAAATAGCTGTCTTGATTAACAAAGGTAAAACATAGAATTAATGACGATATATGTTAAGCATAGCGGCAAAATGCCATATATGAAAATACAACACAAAAATAAAATATTTGTGTTGCAAAGGACTAAATTTTAGTCACTAAAAGGTAGATTTGACTTTGCGTCTCCTTCACATATAAGGGAAACCTTTGGCTAATCTATTCTATTGTAGTATTGTACGCATGAATATGATAAAATAATAATTTTTCCACTTTAGCTGTTAAATTATTCGATCAATTAAGGAATGGGGTGTCATATGATTCTTCTAATACTTTTGAGTGTTGTGACATGACAATAATATAACAATCATAAGGGCGCTATCGGCCATACTAGTCGCGTATCTCGTGTCCAAGACTCGGAAGAAAAAGAAAGTAAGTTAATGAGATTTTAATAATATACATCGACGCTGAAATGATTGATTGCTGACTCTGTTTTTTTTTTGATAAATGCCCTGCATATTTATACACCATAAATCAATCGTTGTTATTTCTTTTTTACATTACAGACAGAGTTTTAAACCCAACGGATATCGCAACCGAAATTTCGGTCGAAAGGCACGTTAGACCATTTTATGGGATTGACCATATTTCAAGTATTCAAGTGGTATTTAGCAGATATTAAATACTCTAGCGAGAATGACACTTGACGAGTTCGATATTTCCTAAACCTTTACTAAAATCAAAAAAATGGTATTGACAAGATCATACAATATTCTTTAACAGCGATTCAATGATAGGTACCTCATTTTAAGTTATAATGTAAAAAAAAGGTTTTGCATAACATGTTAAAATGTAATGTTTACATCTCTATTGTTAATTTTTTAAATGGACGTTACTCAATTAGTCTTTCCAGCGTCGATTATGTTGTCAGGAATTGGTTCCCAGACGATCTTAGATTGAGGCTAATTACATAAAGAACCGACCAATTAGTGAAATTAAATGGTAGTTAACGGAACAACGACTGTAAACATTTCAAGCGCTCGGGTTTTTTTCAGGAGCATATTGAATCATAATTTAAAGCAATACATATTAGGTACTATATTGGTAATGTTAGAGACGACATAATTTCAAGAGAGCTAGCAGATTCATTGTAGGACTGAATTTTCGAAATACCATTTTTTACTAATAACTAGTGACATAATAATATAGCACTGCTCAGTAAAGCAACTATAATAAATCGAGTCAAAACTTATTCTGAATTTATTGTTGGAATCGATTATTCACTAGGCACATGACGCGATCCATTCGTTTTTTTTGAAAATCGAATGCTGCTCCTCGTTTGCTCGTGCAGGCAATTTATTTTGATATAAATGCTAAAATGGCACCTTAAACTATTTACAAAAAAGGAACTTTCAGGCACAAAAGGTAAAGCTACCCGGCGGTGACGTCTCGAAGCACTCACCAGAAGGGGCACCAGCCGACGTAGCACTGGCAGAGGTTCTCGTTGCTGGTGGCCTGCTGGATGAGCAGCTCGACCTGCTTCTGCACCGTGACGATCTCGTCGATGTGCGGGAAGTCGCGGCCGGTGAGCTTGTCGCGCACGCGGTTGACGATGCCGAGCGCGCGCTTGTTGAGGTTGGTCTCGAGCGGCGGGTCGGGCTCCGGCGCGCGCGGCCGGCTGGGCGGCGGCTCGGCCTCGGGCGCCGCGTCGGGCTCGCGCGAGCGCCGCGCGCAGTCGATGAGCCGCCAGTTCAGCAGCGGGTCGTACACGAACGCCTCCAGCACGGCCATCACGCTGTCCTTGTGCCGGTGCAGCACTTCCATCACCGACTCGCACGTGCGCCGGTACGTGCCCTCGATGCCCGTCACCTATACACGACAAGCGTTACACGTGCACACAAACACATCTAGACACAATAGCCTTCCTTCTCTAAACAAGAAAAATATAGCAGGAGGTATGGGAAAATTTAAACGATAATAAAACTATTTAGACATTAGCGTAGGTATATATATTTCATGTAAATTTTAGTAAAAACAATTTTTTATTGTTTCCTCTCGTCTATATTTCCTCTTGTATTTTTACCCGACTGCCGAAGAAGGAGGGTAATGTCTTTATCGGCCTATACACCGTGTTTTTTATTTATTTACGATAACTTTAAAGGAACGTTCTTCAGGTCAAATAAAGTTAATTTCCCAAGACAAACAAATTATAACTGTTACGGTTTTAAAGATATTTAATGTTTAAATTTAATCAGTTAATCACGTTGAACTGGTCTAAAAGGCTCTTAACCGTCTGTGTATGGGCGTTTTCACGACGACGACGAAAATTAGCCATACATTGCGGCCGTCAATATATAGCTAATTTTCGTCACAAAACTGACAAAGTTAAAGTTCCTTAATTTCAGTCCTTAATTGGGTACACTTTTTAGTGAAAACGCCTGTATATCACGACAACATTGACGTATTTGACACTGACTATGAGTTAACTCTAAAGAACCTTTTAGAATGATACACCACTTAATTACTTTTTTCACAAGTTTTTTTTTTTTGCAATATTTAAAAATCTAATCTACCACTTAGTTTCTATGGATGTACCTAGTAATATGCCGAAGTCATCGTAAATCAAAATAAACACGGTGTATATGTATGGTTCTTCCCTTGGGGTGCTCTAGAAACTTAACGCATGGACCGATTAAAATAAAATCGACGCCACACAACAACAACGCAACAAGTGACAAGGGGGGTATCATTGAATAGATATTTTTAAAATCATCTTTAAGTTTCATTAATATTTTTTCTTTTTGAATGATCATTAAGTATTTGCATATAACGATTTAAAGTTGGTTAGCAACAGTCAGGTTTTTTAATGCTTCATTTTTGTTATGTACCTACTTTAGTGTATGTGTTTTGTATATTACATTTAGTCTTTGTCACTCTCCCAAAAGATAACTGGAGTAGATCCCTTAAGGGATAAGCTCGCCTTTGTACCACTTTTATCTCTGTAATTTTAATATTTGTGTAATTTAATAGCTTTAGTACAATAAAGTTTTTACATACATATTACATACATTTATGGCAATATACGTAAACCACTTCGATTGTACACATTGATTACGATTCTGCATATATGTATATAAAAACATATTGACCCGTAATTACGAATTTATTTTTTGCGATTTTCTTCAGCGTTTTTTAAGCTTCGGTATGATCGATCCTGTATTGTCACTTTGACACACTACTGCACTCAAAATCCACCTAGTGTGAATAACCCAAGAGTCAGACAGCCAAACTTACCTCCATAGCGTTAATCAGCATTCTCGTCAGCCTGAACGGAATCTTCTCCGGGAATTTGTCCCTCGTGACAGCCACCTCGAAGCAGTCTCCAAAGTCGATGTGTAGGAACTTCCCCGTGACTCTATCCAGCATGATGTTGGAGGGGTGCCGGTCCCCGAGCCCCAGGATGTACCCCACCATGCTCATGACAGCGAGGGAGCGGGTGTAGTTGGTGCGCCGCTCGAACCATACTTCGGAAGACGGACTCTTCAACCATAAGAGCTTAGCGAGGTCATCGCCTGCCGTATGCTCCAGTGCATGCTCAAAAACTTCCACCTATGATAGACATTATAAAGATTTCAATAGATAATAAATGATTGAATAGTATATTACTGACAAAGTAAAAAATAAAAATTACCTTCTGCATCAGCATAAGTTTCTCCAAATCCTGGGCCATCCGCTGCATGATCCTATGTTCAATATTGATCAGGCATTTCCTCTTCTCTCTGTAGTCCCTGATGAGAGAATGCAAGGTGTCACAGTGAGGCACCCAGCCTATGAGCCCCGAGTTGGTAGAGAGCGGGATTACGGCATATCGCTGTATCGCGAGGTCGCGGCGGAAGGTGTCTGGGTCGGCTTGGAGCAGGGTGTTCACCAGTCCGAAGAGCTGCATGACGCGCTCGTCCTGGCGCAAGTCCTCGTGGCCCTTCAGCAGGAACATGTAATCCTTGCCGTTGGAGCCGCGCACGCACAGACGCCGCGGGCGCTGCTTTGATGTTATTACCTGGAGGATGTTTCAAAGCATTTCCTTTGTTATTAGATTGGCCAACACGATCACCTGATATATCACCCAACCAACAGTGTTTTTATTTCACTAAGGCGTTACAGTCAAATTGATGTTGACTGGAGCGGTTTTTTTTTTTTTTTTTTTTTTTTTTTTTTATATCATAGGTAGGCAAACGAGCACACAGGCCACCTGATGGTAAGTGGAAACTGTGACCCATAGACATTCGCATTCACAAGACCGCAATCCTAAGACTGCAAATGCGTTGCCAAACCTGAGGCCGAAGATGGAATGCCTCTATGCTAGTCATTTCACCGGCTGTCTTATTTTTTTATTTTTTTTATTTTTATATCATAGGAAGGCAAACGAGCACACAGGCCACCTGATGGTAAGTGGAAACTGTGACCCATAGACATTCGCATTCACAAGACCGCAATCCTAAGACTGCAAATGCGTTGCCAACCCTGAGGCCGAAGATGGAATGCCTCTATGCTAGTCATTTCACCGGCTGTCTTATTTTTTTATTTTTTTTATTTTTATATCATAGGAAGGCAAACGAGCACACAGGCCACCTGATGGTAAGTGGAAACTGTGACCCATAGACATTCGCATTCACAAGACCGCAATCCTAAGACTGCAAATGCGTTGCCAACCCTGAGGCCGAAGATGGAATGCCTCTATGCTAGTCATTTCACCGGCTGTCTTATCCCCAAACCGGAACACAACAATGCGAACACTGCTGCTTGGCGGTAGGTTAATGGATAAGATGGTGGTACCAACCCGGACGGACCCTGCACAAGGTCCTCCCACCTCCAAAACGGACCACAACAATGCAATATAATTTTACACTTTCGTATGCGGAGGTTGCTTTGAGTCAGGGTCAAACAGCTATTTCTATATTAATGTTAATGGTACTAGTGACCTTAAATTAGAAAGGGAAACTGAGACGAACAACGCACGTGCATGAATGCACTTTTATTTTATTATAAAATAAAAGATTCTTTGGTATACTAAATTATAGCGGGATTTATAGTAGCAAAGCTTCCATAAAACTAATATTGTTGTATTCTGCATTGCAAATACATATTTTTGTGATGAGCCCAAGTATTTGTTCCTAAGCCTTGGAAGTACTTATCTACGAGTATTAGCGTGTTTTTCGTCGTCTAGTCCTCATAATACAAAGCCAAACCTAGACCTCTAAATAATGTGTGCACTGACCTGCAGACTGCTCTGTATGTGCGCGATGCGTATGAGCGGCTGGTCGGGAATGTAAGACCCGGGCACTGCCAGCTGTAGGTCCCGGCAGTTCAGCAGCCGCGGGCTCACGTACTGCAGCTCCAGCAACGTCAGCTGCGGCAGCTGCCGGCTGATGCGCCGGAACACGTGGTAGTACAGGTCCCACGCCTGGTTTAAGTCGCGGACGGCCTTCGTCTCCTGACAAGCCAGTAGATAGGTTAGCTTAGGTAATAATAATTTACCAAGTTCCAAAGAGACTGGCGAAGAGGTGACCAAGTTAAAAATCATACGTACAATTAAAATGAGAAATTGAGTTTTTCATGTCGATTTAATACTATACTAGCTTTTGCGCCAGATTCTGTTCGATCTCCGAACAACAAACTGCGATACAAGTTCTTTCCGTCTCCGGGCTATTCTTCGGGAGGGTGAATCAATTCCTCTACGAAATTGTACATCATTCGGTCGGACGTTAAAAGCCAACTCTAGGTCATGAGTATCATAATCAGGATTAACTCGAATTTACATAGGAACACAGAATTAAAAAATAAAATTACCAGAAAAACCTTACCCTAAAACGGTTGCACCATTCCAGCGCCTCGCCGAGGTCTCGTCCGTAGGCCTGGCTGAAGGAGACCTCTTTGAGCGTCATGGGCCCGCGCTCCAGCAGCGCGTGCAGCGGCGCCAGCGTGCGCAGCATGGCTTGCTCGTCGTGCTCGCTGAAGTACAACCTGGACGCCTCTTCTAGAGCCTCGTGCCATTGCTCGTGCCACAGAATCGCTACGCGAATCAGCTCCTCCGAGATCATAGCCGCTTGATTCACCAGCGCGGATGAATGCGTGCACATGGATTTCAGCACTTGGTTGGCGGCGTTCTTGCGCGCCACGAACGAAGACTTTGACGCGACCGTCAGCGGGTACACCAGCGCTTGCGGGTGCGACTTGCCGATATCTATAAGCAGCGAGTGAATTAGTTTCCCGACTAACGCGCGCGGGGTGTCGATTCTTGCGATCAGTTGAGGGATGACTTGGAGCCACACGTTGATTTCGATCGTTCGAATGCCTTCCACGAGCGCCTCGTGCACGGCCGGGTGATGCCCATAATCAAACCACAGCGTCAGCAAACGCAGTGTATCTTGCAGGGAGCTACCGTGTGAGAGATTAATCGATTTGAAGAACCCGTCAACGGCCGGCACAGTGTATTGCTGCACAAACTCCGGCTCCTTCTTTTCTACGCTCTGAGCGTTCTCAGGATTCAGCTCCTGGTGTTTGAAGAACAACACGCTTTCGAAATTCATGTACGCCCACGCGTGCCACGCTTTATACCAATCGGGCGACAGTTCCGTCGCCGAAGAGTAGTTCTTCAATATCTCGGGAATGGAAGTCTCCTTGATCCCTAACAAGGATTCGCACCAAGCGCCCAGTTTCAGGTGGCAGCGGGCGAGCAGGCGGCAGTTCTCGGGGTCCCCGCTCTCCGCGGCCTGCACGTAACGCTGCAGCTGGTCGTACGCCAGCTGCTTGTCGCCGGCCACCCAGAGGTGCTTAGCGTAAGCCAGCGTCAAGCGAGGCTCGTGCGTCGGAAGCGGCATATCAGTATTTTTACTCGGATCTGTACCTAGCAACATCACGAGAGTACGATGAGCTTGACGCGGTGCGCCGCTTTTCCGGCATAGCGAAGAGAATTTAAGCCACGTTGCCATGTCTTCGTGGGGAGTCAGAACTAAACTGCGAACTTGCAGAATCTTCCGCCAGTCTTCCACTACCCTCTGGCCACCTTGCAGCCGGGTCCACCACGCCTGGCGAATGGTATCCCGTCTCTCCGTTATCAGTTTGTACGTGATCACTTCTTCTAATTCGGCCAGGAGCTGTGCGTTGACTAGGGCTCCGTAGGCTCTCTGATAACTCTCGCCGGCGACGGCCGTCAGTTCGGAGTCGAGTAGGGTTCGCGCTTGATCTATGAACTGTTTGGAGATATCGAATTCCCCGTTATGTATGGATAGCACGGCTCGATAAAACGCGCCGTCCTGCGTGTTCTCGGGCAGGAAGCTGACATATTTAGCCATGGAGTCCCATTCGTTGAGCCCCCAGGCGGCGGCAGCGGCGAGGCGGGCCGCTTTGAACTTCTCGTCGTTACTCATCTGTGGCCAGCGGTTGGACACGCGGTGGTGCAGTTTGACCCATTCCCCGAGCGCCTCGAAGCAACGCAGTTCACCTAGATATGCTTCCATGTCTGTCGCATCATGAGACAGCTTTTCCCCGTACAAGTTCAGGGCTTTCTCCCAGTTGTGAAGTTTCTCGTACCAGCGCACCTGCAACAATGAGATCCGATTAACTATTTATAAAACAACCATTCTTTCTCAAAGGAAGAGTAAGCGGAGCCATATTTATTCGTCACACGACTCGTTATGTTTGCACCTTGTTGTTGATGTGTGTTGTAATGTAACCCACCTGGACCTGCAGGCGCGTGTCGCCGGCCTCGCGCTGTGCCATGACGCGCTCCAGCAGGCCCTCGGCGGCCTCCTTCTGCTGCAGCTTGTTGTTGATGTGGATCAGTGCTTCCACCACTTGGGACGTCGCCCCGCTGCGAAACTCTTCCTCCTGCAATGTACTGTTGCTTAAGTAAATGAGAGACCGAGAGAGTAATAACAATGAGATAGATGAGACCCCCCGATATAACGGTGACCCCTTCTTTTAGAGCTGCCTCTTAAACACCCCTTAAACAGCCCAACCGATTTTCTTGAAACCTAGATAAAAACCACCCCTACATAATCTGCTTTCAAATAAATATATAAAACAGATCTAAATCGGTTCACCTGTTTACGAGCTACGGTGCCACAGATAGACACAGATAGATATAGACACACACACACATAGTGGTCAAACTTATAACACCCCTCTTCTTGCGTCGGAGGTTAAAAAACCGGCCAAGAGCGATACTTTACGTACGCAGAGATTTATAGTTAGATT
This sequence comes from Acleris emargana, assembly GCA_927399475.2. Classification (NCBI taxonomy): domain Eukaryota; kingdom Metazoa; phylum Arthropoda; class Insecta; order Lepidoptera; family Tortricidae; genus Acleris; species Acleris emargana. Next base: position 12,224,248 of record OV656851.1, on the reverse strand, counting down.
AGACACTTGCCTTGTAATGCAGCGCCTTGGCATAGGCTCTACAGTGCATAGCTCTTTCCCCGAGCAGCTGCGTGGCTATGGGCAGCGCGCCGGCGTCGCAGTGCTCCATGAACTCGGCCAGGTTCAGCACCGTGTGCGCCAGCTCGGGCGCGTCGGGCGCCGTGAGCGCCTGCTCCAGCGCCAGGCGCAGCTCGGCGCGCGCGCTGCTGTCCAGCTCCGTCCAGCACGACACGAACGCGGCGTTGAACAGGTCGCGGAGCAGTTGGGAGTAGTTGTGTGCGAGAGCCAAACACGCCCTGGGGATCACAACACTATATTGGCTCTATCTATAAAAGGCCTACTTGACTGAGACATAATGCTGCTTCTTTCACTCTTGTGCCTCGCTATGTAACGTAGCCTTAGTGCGCTATGATACCATATTGACGAAACCTTTCCCCGATGAGGTACCCTTTATAGAGCTGTTTACATTTTGTTGCTCAACAACGCTGGTCGCGCAGGCCGATAAAATAGCGCATTAAGACTTCGTCTGGCACGCAACGCTTAATTTCGCGACAGTAAAATGACAGTCGAGCTATAAATCTAGCCGATAATTGACCGTTGACCAAAGATCCAATTAAATTTACCTTCACAGATGAAATTGGTCTGTTACTGAGAACTAAGAGATATTATTTCTAATTGAACATCCAAATGATGTCGCGTCTCGCCAGCTACCTGAGCGCCGGGCTGTGCGACTCCGTGAGCAGTCCGATGCTGAACCGGCGCAGCCACTCCAGCCAGTCATCCTTGGACACGCGGCTGCTGACCGTCCACGCCAGCTTGAGGTTGTGCGAGTTCACGAACAGCTTGCGGATCGAGGACGACGTGTCGCATACAACGATGCGTGCCTGGGGGAAAACAGTCTGTTACCGGATTGGCCAAAAGTACAATCCTTAATATTGTTTATACCAATTTGGCCGAGAAAATTTCAACTTACCAAGTTCAAATTTTGGACATTACTAGATCATTGTAGAAAAAAAAAATGATTTTATGAATTATTTTTCTGCAATAACCTTTATTCAATATTGATCGGATAATAAAGATAATTTACCTAAAGTTTCGTATTGTTTGTTGTTCAGTGTTATGAAAGCGGCAGTGTTTGTTTACTAAAATTGTTCGACGAATTAATCGTCTGAAACTTGAACCGTTGTTTACGACATATACTTTTAAATAAAGTTCGTCAACCGCAAAAATCATGCTAATGCTATCGATTTTAGTAACAAAGAAAAAGCATTCATACATTTAAAAAAAATTGTACTCATCTCGGGAATCGGCAAAAAAATAAAACTACATAACACTATTTCTAATTAGATATCGTTTGTGTAGTGATTATTGCGCAGTAAATATTACTATTAAACATGATGTCTAAAATTTATAAAATGTATTGTTTACTGCTTAAGACCTACACAATCGATATCTAAATAGAAATAGAGTTAGTTTTATTTTTCAAACCGTCCGGGATCGATTCCCAAGCTGAGTAAAAGTTTTTTTTTAAATGTATGAATGCAGTTTTCCTTGTTACTAATATCGATCTTCCTGTTCTCATAGCTTCAGACTTTCCCATAACCGATTTAAATGTTACATCATGTATTCAAGTTTATCTTATAAAGCGTGTTATAGTTACCTCTTGATTATTATTTCTAGGCTTCCTTCTCGTGCTTTGCAAGAATTCATCAACAGACAACGCGGAGTTCGACTGCAATTTAGTCATCAAAAGTTCATAGTTCTGGTGCTGAATCCTGTGTTTGCTGATTATCTTTTGCACCAGGGGTATAAAGTCAAGGTATTTCCGACCGAGTTGCACAACTAGAGCGCAAAGAGTGTCCATCGCAGTAGGCCGTAGGGGCGGGCACGCGTCCATGCTTCTCACGAGTGGATGGATAATTCTCGAGACTAGCTCACTGTAGTTTAAAGAGTCTGAAAGATAGTCTACAGTCTCCATAGCCACCTTGGCTACAGAAATCGGACAGTCACTCGCGTCAAATAACTTTACAATCGATGGAATGACTAGATGCATATAATCATCGAGATTGTCTTCAAATTTTTGCAACGCGAAGAGCAATTTTTCTGTCACCACACGATCCTTACTCGTGTCATGGGCCAGAACGCGAAGGATTTGCGGCATCAGCTGGGGTAGATATACTTTAAATTCGGAGCCGAGTGCCACGGCAATGTGTTCCACTAGCAGTATCAGTGTTGGTTGCAGGGAACTGTTAGGGGTCCAGAATTCTTTTATCAGGTCGAAGATTTTGTCCAAGTAGTTACGAATGTGTTGCTTTACTATAGCTATAAGTCTGGCCAGCTGCGTGAAGAGGAATTCTCGAAAATTCGTGTCAGCGGCTCGAGCTACGTATAGCAAACTGGGAGTAACTCGTGATATATATGGCACGCACTTAATGCCCAGAGACTCAAAGATGAAAGTGACGGCTTGGACCACGCTAGTATGGTGCTGCTGCAGAGTCGGATCCCGCAGAATTCTCATTAGGGTCGAAATAACGATTGCCGGGTAATATTCATCGAGGACGGGTGAAGACATATTTACAAGCATCTCACTAGTGGTCATGTCAAAATTGTTCTCATCTGCTTTGCTATCAGCAACAGGAACCAGGCTGGAGTCCGGCTGGCCATTGATCAGCCCCCGAGTCAGCTTATGCTTGTAGGGATCCAACGCGCCTAGCAATCCAAGCACGCGAATCGTTTCTCTTCTATCCTTAGGTTGCTGTTCAGTTTTCAAAAAGTTCAACAGCACATCCATGAGGTTAGGGTACTCAGTATATGGAGTTACGACATAGCCCGTGGCGCTAATTAGCTGCCCGAAAGCCCAAAGCGCAATGCTTCTCTTGTCAGTGGCGCTAGCATCAGATAACAATTCCAAAAGAATGGCCAGGATTTCTGCCAAATATTTTTTGAGGCCACTGTTGTCGCCGTTTACATCTGCCAAATCACCAATAGCCTTGAGGACGCTAATTACAACGCCGGGATTAGTTTCAGATTCTTTTAATTTTGGAACAAGAACATTGAGAATAGTTTCCATGTAAGGGCGTACAAGTCTTGGCGCATGCCTGATTAAATTATCTAACATTCTTGCTGCTTGCTCTTTATTCCTACTCATTCCTGAATGTTCTAATTCAGTCAGAAACTGTATGAGGGTCTTCCTGAGCCCCGGCATCACGTACGCGGGGTTCACGGTACTCAACCGCCCCACAGAGCAGATGGCTAATTCCCGTATCTCCAGGTGCTCATCATTCATAGCAATAAACAAAAAACTCAAGTTTTCAATTTGTGCCAAGTGAGAGTCAAAAATTTCGTTAAGCGATTCCAGTACCCAATATCGCACCTCATAGTCTGGGTCAGTCACTGACACCACTAATAACTTCCCCACAACCTCAGCAGTCAGTATAGTGAGAGTTCTGGAGGGGGTTTTCATGGTCCTAATAGTTGCATCAGCTAGGAGCTTAGCCGAAGTTTTTACAGCTTCTAACCTGATTTCTTGTTGATCACTTTGTAAAAAATGATCAGCGCAGCGCCTTACAAACGTAAGGAGGCTGTGTTGCCCTTCAAATTGAAATGTGCCTAGCGTTCTTAAAGCCAGAACTATACTCGCCGTGTCCTGTGGCTCTGTGACAATACTCATGTTACTCATTTGCTGCTCCAAACTCCTTGGTATACCAGGATGCAGGAAGGGTTTGTTTCTCAAAACCAAAGAGAGCATATTTAACAATCCTTCAGATATCTCTCCCCTCAGGACTGGCAAGTTTTCACTCAACTCCTTCAGACTGATGGTTAGCGATGGACTAAGACCAGTAGCAAACATGGCATCTAATAATTCGCGGATATCATTGACTACTAAATCTTTAACAGAACTGCCCAGTAAAGCAATGCAAGCAAAGATAGATGGGTCAATATTCATCCTCTTCTTGCTCTGTGAATCCCTGACTGGTAGAGCTTGTTTAATAACAAGCACTATTCTGGGAATATGACTCCTAATCTCATTTTCAACCCCTGCAGCAACAAGACCTATGGTTGTGAATGCCATGTTTCTGTCCCTTTCCCGGCTGGGGAGTGGGGAAAGCAAGTAGTTCATGGTTGACCCAATGTACTTCTTGAGAAAGTACTCTTTGTTGAATGCAATCAGCCTAGGAATGATGACAAGTAAAACCTGTGGCACCCCCTGAGTCTTGAGGGACCGCTGCGCCATAACATCTGAAAAATTAAATGTAGTTAAGTCAAGAAAATACTAAATAAGCAACACCAACTCAATAATATACTTACCATGACAAATCTTTTCATACTTTTCAGTTAGCAAAGCTCTGCAAACAGTTGACTCATAAATAGAAACAGGATATGTCACATTTTCAGTTTTAAATCCATCACACAAATACCCTCTCTTGACTGATGGGCTGTGTAACTTGGTACTTATAAAAATAATATCATCCGACATTGAAATATCCTTCTGTGTGTCAAGGCTATGCATAAGAGTTGAATATTTTTTCTCCCAAGTGGCATTGGAACATCTCAGTAGTTCATTTAAAATCAGCAGACCTCCGTGAACTCTATCTTCTTTGGTAATACCTTTTTCTTTGGTTGGAACTTCTTCAAAAGAGAGCATGGCTTCTTCATAGCACTGCATGTACCATTGTGGCCGAGCTGTGGATTGCTTGGCGGATTCTCTCTGTGTAGTTAATACTAGGCCAGCTCTTAGGGCTTTAGCAGCAGCCTCACGAATTTGCGGTTTCGGATCCTTCAGTGCAACTAGTATGTGATCAAAAAATCCTGAAACTTGCTGATAAAAATATGTTGGCATAGCAATGGCCATTTCTTTGAGTAGCAATACAGCGGAGTGCCGCCTTCCTTCATTTCTCTCCTCGGAGAGCCACTCAAAAGCTCTCTTTACTTCAAATTCTACATATTCTGCCCTCTTTACCCCAGATACTGTGGCAAGCCTCCCAACTGTCTTGGCTGCCAGTTCCATTACACCCACATCAGAGGAGGGGAGTAGGTTCCTAAGGTAATTAGCAAACCTAGTGATTCTTGTTTTGGTTGTATCACAGTCTCCTCCAATTAGACACACTAAAAGAAAAGACATTGCCAACTAAAAATTTATACATAAAATAATAAATAATCATCTACTTGCCCTTGTCTCATTTATTGATATTGGCTAATTAATATTTTCAAGTTTACATCTCTAAACTAACAAATTAATGTTTAATGCATAGTAGAATTGAATGTTTATAGTGACAACTATTAACATTAATGATTAATATTGCTATTTTAGAATGGTTTAAACTTAGTGTTAAGTGTTATCATATTATTTTGCCATTATATGTATAATATGTGCCGGTGCCGTGTGGTGCCGGTAGAATAGAATAGCACCACCCCATATCCTCCCGTGGGTATCGTAGAAGGCGATTAAGGGATTAAGGGATTATTACATTGGAAAGATCTCCTCCGGGCGGGATAGGCGTCGTTAGCATTGGGCTGCTACCTATCTAGGAGAAGGAAAACTCCGAATTCAAACCCGGCGGGATAGGCGTCGTTAACATTGAGCTGCTACCTATCTAGGAGAAGGAAAACTCCAAATTCAAACCCGACCCTGCAAAATGGACCATGCGAGCACCATTTAAAAAGTTTATACCCCAGGAGGGTACTGGCAATGCCAGAGAATCCCTCCCCAGGCCTAGCCTGGGCAGCCCTTCGTACTCTGGGGGGGGCAAAATAGTGCGCGTATGTTCGGATCCCTCCGGGGATCGGAACGGTGGCGATGCCGTTTGCCACGCGTCACGCTGTGTTCGCAGGGGGGTTTGCAAAAAGCGGGCCGCTGAAAGCCGCCTTGCTACGATGAATGTTTGTGGAGGGATGGAACATAAATTAGATGAGGTATGTATGATGATGAAAGAGAGAAAGCTAGATGTTCTATGTGTGACTGAAACGAAGAAAAAAGGGGTGAGTACGTCCACACACGGAACCTTGACGGCATTGTGGTCCGGAGTTCCGGTATCCGAGCACGGTCGTCAGGGAGTTGGTATCGTACTCACAGAGCGAATGGCTGAATGTATGCAAGAGTATGAATGTGTGAGCCCAAGACTTCTCTGGGTGAGACTCAAGGTAGGTCTCACCCGTTTATTCGTAATTGGGGCTTATGCCCCAGATACGAATAAATCGAAAAAAGAAAGGGAGGAGTTTTGGGAAAGTTTGCATGAGGTTTCAACAAAATGCAAGGAGAATGAAAGGATTATTTTGCTAGGTGATTTTAATGGTTGGACTGGCGTGCAAAGGGATGGTTATGAGTCGGTACTGGGTAAGTATGGTGATGAGCGAGTGAACGAGAATGGCAAATGCCTTCTCAATGTATGTTTGGCTAAGAATCTCTGCGTGACAAACACTTTGTTTGATCACAAAGAGATTCATCAGTATACATGGAGACGGCAGAATGAGAAGTCTTTGATAGACTTGATGATTGTTGATGAACGGTTGCGTAACAAAGTTGTAGATACCAGAGCATTTCGAGGAGTTAGCGTAGGTTCAGATCACTACTTAGTGGTAACACGAGTAAGGGGTCTGTTCACACGTTGGCACCATCGTGTTCCCGTACCTACCACTGCGTTAGAGAGGATAAAAGTAGAGAAACTGAAAGACGAAGTTATACAAGATGAGTACGTAAGAAAGCTGAAAGATTGTTTTGAATGTGTCGATAAGATGAATGACAGTGAAGTTGAGAATAATGTTAATAATGTATGGGAGATTATGAAGAATGGCATGGTCAAATCGGCCACTGAAGTATGCGGTGTAGTCAAAAGAAGAAAAAGCAAGAATGAACGTCCGGAATGGTGGGATAGAGAGGTAGATGATGTAGTGAAAGAGAAGAAAAAGTGTTGGTTGGATTTTGTAGCTGTAGATCCAGGACAAGATCTAAGCGACAGAAAGAAAAAAGAGTATAATAGATCAAAGAAAAGAGTGAAAGACGTTGTAGCTAGAAAGAAAGATTTACTGAATGAAAAGTATGATAGGAGTTTCTCTGACAACTTCCGGTCGAATATTAAACTCTTTTGGAGCTTGATTAAATCGGCTCGGGGGAAATCAGAGAAAACTAAATTAAGCGCGGTGAGGGATGAGTCTGGAAACTTAATATGTGAGGAAGAAAAAATGCTTGATAGATGGAAAACCTATTTTGAAAGCTTATTTGAATGCGAAGATATTTCTCGTGAGCCAGAAAGCATGAGTAAAGGTGCAAGTAGCGAAGATGAAAGTGAGATTAGTATGAGTGAAATCATGAAAGCATTAAAAAGTATGAAAGCGGGAAAATCAGCAGGTTGTGATAGAGTGTCGATAGAAATGCTGAGGAGAGGAGATGGCCTGGTGGGTAGTCTGTTGTACCGCCTTTTCAATGCATGTTGGAGTAGCGGCCGAGTCCCGGAAGATTGGGTCAAGGCCGTTATCGTCCCACTGTATAAAGGAAAGGGGTCACAGCAAGACTGCAAAAACTACCGCGGTATCAGCCTCCTTAGTGTTGTCGGCAAAGTATATGCAAAGATTTTAATTGAAAGGGTATTGAATGTTACGAATGACAAAATCTGGGATGTACAAGCGGGATTTCGAAAGGGAATGGGATGTACGGATCAGGTCTTTTCACTACGGTCCATCACAGAAAAGTTCTTGGCTGTCAACCAAAAGGTTTTCTGTGCTTTTGTGGACCTGGAAAAGGCCTATGATAGGGTAGATAGAAAGGAGTTGTGGACGGTGTTGTCTATGTATGGAGTGAGCAGCAACCTGGTGCAGGCTTTGAGGTCCCTTTATGAGGGCTCCAGAGCCTGTGTCAGGATCAATGGGGCATACTCGGCCTGGTTTAACATCTCTAAAGGTGTTAGACAGGGCTGTGTTGCCTCACCATGGCTGTTCAATCTATTCATGGACAGTTGTATGTGGGATTTGAAAGAGTATGATAAGGGTTTGCGTGTGCAAGAGTTGCTAATCAAATGCCTCTTATATGCCGATGATCAAGTTATACTTGCCCCATCGGTACTTGAGTTGCAGGAGATGGTGACAGTGATGAATGAGGGATTTAAGCAAAAGGGGATGAAAGTAAATGTTGCCAAGACCAAGATCATGGTGATAGAGAAGGATGAAGAGATGACTGAGTGCGTGATAAATATAAATGGTGAATTAGTAGAACAAGTGAGCGAATTTGTATACCTGGGAAGTGTGTTTACAAGAGATGGTAAGTGTGAGAAGGATATCGAGAGGAGGGTAAATGCGGGGAATCAAATTAATGGGGCCCTGTACTCCTTTGTGAGCAGACAGGGCGTTTCACAAAAAGCCCGGCTGGCTGTTCACAATGGAGTGCTGGCCCCTACCCTGATGTATGCTAGTGAATGTTGGGTGTGGCAGGACAAGCATGTAAGTCGTGTAAATGCAGTTGAAATGCGCTCTTTGCGTAGTATGTGTGGTGTGAAACTTATTGATAGAGTTAGAAATGAAAAAATCAGAGAGAAGTGTGGAATAAAAGAAGATGTAGTGACTAAGATTGAAAAGGGCATGCTTCGATGGTTCGGTCATTTGGAAAGGATGGATGAGGGAAGATTGACGAAAGAGATATACAGATCGAAAGTGTGTGGAAGGGTCGGAAGGGGCCGCCCTAGGCGTACTTTTTCGAATCAAATCGGAGAAATACTGGAAAAGGGCCGAATCTTAAGTACCCGAAACCGACGTGCGTGCATGACTCGATGTATGAATGTTGAAGAAGCGAAGGAAATTTGTCAGGATCGTAGCAAGTGGAAAGAAGTGGTCTCTGCCTACCCCTCTGGGAAACAGGCGTGATTTAATGTATGTATGTATGTATAATATTATTTAAAATTAGTTTATTTTGTTTTAGTTTGATAAACATATAATTACTATTTTTGTATTATATTATAATATTATAATATAATTACTATTTTTGTATTTCAAGTAATTATATTATAATATTATACATTCATATAAATGTTTGTTGGTTTTTTTTGTACAGACATTGTCTTTATAATATGATAAGCAGACCTATTAACTTCATTAATGTCAAGTGTAGATTTTAATATAGATACACCTTAAAAGAAATATTAAAAGAAAATTAAAATTAATTCATTATAATTAACCTAAAATAACAATACTTTATATACAAAATAAGTAGTACTAAGTTTTTTTTTATTCAATTTTTTTTTGTTATAACTATAAATTTTTGTATATTTTCAACTTTAAACACATTTCTTCTTGAGTTTAATATCCACTTATACAGGGTGGTCCAAACACTGACGTCTAAAAAAATTATTTAGATGCCTCACATCCGGGGCTATCCGAATATACCCCATGTATCTTGGCCGATTTTTTGTTGTTTTCGAGTAATTAATTTTTAAAGATTTTTTCAAGAATTTTCGGGCCGAGCCGTTTATTAACATGTAACTTTTTTTGGTTACGTTTTTTCTGGATGTTTTTTTTTGCGACATTATCCTCACAAACTGTACTTTCACACATACAATAATCAGCTTCCCAACCTTAACGCAAGTTACAATAAAATTGACCAAAACTGAAAGTTTTACCTTTGAGCAAATCGAAGTATGATTTTGTAAATTAAAAAAAACCTAAAAATCTTAGAATTCAAAGATCAGAAGTAATTTTAAAAACTTGGCCAGTCTCTAAACTTTCAGAATAATACAAAAAAAGTGACACTTAATAGGTCATAATTAGCTGGATTCGACTTTCAAACGTACTAAGGTAGAATGTGTAATAAAGAGTCTGTAACATAAAAACTGTTTTTTATTTGGTCGAACCTAATTTGGTACTGGCCATCAATAAAGCCATGTATTTTTATGAACAAATAAATTTGTTCTTCCTTTGTCTTAAGAAAGGAATCACGTATTTTATTGTGAAATAACTAATAGTTACTTCTGCTCTCGTTACGTTTAATTTCTGAATTCTTCTCGCTTTGTTAACTGGACTCTGATTGATTTGCCTTACGACCGACCTGTGCTTGTGTTTTGGACTTTTGAACTTAGCCTAGTGATTGAATTTACTTTCGTGTAGCAACATGAACTACACTCTTAGTGATTATGCAGAGATGCATTATTATTATGGTGCAGCTCAAGGTAATGGACATTTAGCGGCAAGGCTGTACCGGCAACAATTGGAGCACCGGGAAGCCCCACGGCAGCATTACCCGGACCACAGAGTATTCATAAACACACATTTGACACTGATGGCTGGACGTGATCCTGGCCATCCAACTCAAGAAGGAGTTCCCAGAGTGGATCCAGATAGAAGGGATGAAGTCTAAGTGACTCAGACTAAGTTCAAAAGTCCAAAACACAAGCACAGGTCGGTCGTAAGGCAAATCAATCAGAGTCCAGTTAACAAAGCGAGAAGAATTCAGAAATTATACGTAACGAGAGCAGAAGTAACTATTAGTTATTTCACAATAAAAGACGTGATTCCTTTCTTAAGACAAAGGAAGAACAAATTTATTTGTTCATAAAAATACATGGCTTTATTGATGGCCAGTACCAAATTAGGTTCGACCAAATAAAAAACAGTTTTTATGTTACAGACTCTTTATTACACATTCTACCTTAGTACGTTTGAAAGTCGAATCCAGCTAATTATGACCTATTAAGTGTCACTTTTTTTGTATTATTCTGAAAGTTTAGAGACTGGCCAAGTTTTTAAAATTACTTCTGATCTTTGAATTCTAAGATTTTTAGGTTTTTTTTAATTTACAAAATCATACTTCGATTTGCTCAAAGGTAAAACTTTCAGTTTTGGTCAATTTTATTGTAACTTGCGTTAAGGTTGGGAAGCTGATTATTGTATGTGTGAAAGTACAGTTTGTGAGGATAATGTCGCAAAATAAAACATCCAGAAAAAACGTAACCAAAAAAAGTTACATGTTAATAAACGGCTCGGCCCGAAAATTCTTGAAAAAATCTTTAAAAATTAATTACTCGAAAACAACAAAAAATCGGCCAACATACATGGGGTATATTCGGATAGCCCCGGATATGAGGCATCTAAATTTTTTTTTTAGGCCTCTGTCTTTGGACCACCCTGTAGATGGAAAAAGATATTTCTACATCCACTGAAATTGAATATTAAAATACTGTCCACGTCTGTTCCTTTAAAGAGCTTTGCTAAAAAAGCTTGCTACAAAATTCATTTGTTTTGATGGCGACATAAAGATTGTAGCAGAAACACAGCCTATTATTACACCACATCTACCATTGAATGACAAGGTATGTCCATGTTATGCAAACTCTGAAAACAGCTCACACCTTCCAAACTCTGATGATAAGATGGTGTATATTGATAAAATATTTAATTTTTAATTTTCATAAAGTTGTCATTTCAAGCTATTGAGCTGAATGTACCTTAAATATTATTAGGGCTACCGTTTGTCTGGCTTGATGGCTTAGTTCAAAGGGCTCGGTAAAACCCAGAAGCTATGCATGAAATGGTATAGACATGGTTATTTTCATTTACAAACCTATGTAAGGAAAAAACAAATATAATCTAAAGACACAGTAGCATAGGTAGTTGATAGTGACCCAACCTACAAACCCTACCCTGTTCTTAAAGTTTTCAATGTACTAATTAAAGTATTTGTTTATTTTTATATATACTAATATCAATTGTTGTCTAGTACCTACAGTATAAGCCTAGAGCTTTGTTTAGGGCTAAATCAAATTGAGTAAGACCGTCTCTAAATATTTATTTACCCATAATTTTATTTAAGGGATGTGGATTAAGACTTTTATTTTTAATTGGCAATAGGACGTGATTGTTGCGAAGGTATTTTGGAATAAAAATGAATTTAAAGACACACCGATAGCAAGCACTCCTCCCTTCTTCTCGTGCACGTCGCCGCTGGAGACCATCTCGAAGATCTGGTGGTTGAACTCGTCGAGAAACTGCGTCAGCTCCTCCTGAGGCACCTCGCGCAGCTCCGTCTTCGCATAGTGGTACAACTCACGCGCAGTTTTTATTTGCAAATCTACATTGCGCGACTTCAGTCCAGCGACGAACTGGACCACTTGGTTAGACATGATTACGTAGGATAGGGACTCGATTACACAATAAGCTTATTTAATCATCATATAATTGTTTTTTTATGACGACTTATAATACTTAAATGAAAATAAACTCTTGGAATATTTCGGCCGTGTCCTTTGACTTGACTGACAGTAACATTAGGGATGGTGTACATAATTCCAAAACAACCATGCACATTGGATGATTACAGTTCTCTGTCGCTATAACACATGTGATTTGATGGCATGATTGAATGTAAATTTAATTTTTGATTTTTAAAACACCGGGTTTGAAAGCGGTACGTACAAAACTCAGGAATAACTAATTGCAAGAAAACTCTTTTGCATTGCAGGGCATTTGCTGGTGTACCACTGCCCTTATTTTCTTTTTTTCCATTTCGTTGACAGTTACGCAGGCTAGAGTTTGTTATCGCCGTTACCGGTTAATACCGCAACAAGTCTTCCTTTACGCGAGTCGAGTAGTTATACAATTTTAATCGATTGGTGGACGCTGACAGTTCATAGACTACAAGAGGGGAGAGGCAAACAATAATTGTCTATAGTTACATGGCCGATATTTCATTTCATTCATTTATAGCTTCCTTTTCTGTCGTATAAATGATTATCTATATACGGGTGGTCGTCGTTGAAGATTTCTGTATAAATTGTTAAATGAAGGTGCTATAAGCGTTGATTTTATGAAAAATCTGTAGGTTATAAATTGTTAAATAATGATCTTACTCGAGATCAATAATAGAATTATAGAAGAAACGCTAACAGTAAAATATAAAAATGCACTGGCGCGGTGAGTACGTTACGCTTAGAAAGTCGCTGTTTTTGTAGTCGTGATGTGTTTTTTGTGCAGTGTTTTCGCGTGTGCATAAATTTAGTTTGTTATTGTGATATGGGCCAACTTTCTAACCGGGTGTTGACCGCTGTCTATAACCCCTTTTCGGGAGTAAGATGTACTTGACAAGTGTCAAATTCCTGGGGTGGTCCCACGTTGGCTGCCTCATATCCTACTTGGTGTTCGTGGTGGTAGCAGTAAGTCTTGGTCGACTTGGTATGAGGCAATAGGCGGCGCCGCCACCGCCTATCGCTGCGTGGATGAGTCATTCTGTTGGTACTTACTCACGGCGCGCGGATATCATCATCAAGTAGTGTTTTGGATGCCACTGACCCTTAGTAAACAATGCGTCGCACTTAATGCCCCAGCTTGACTTGATATGCATACTGGATAATGTGTAGTTATCTGATACAGGATATGACCTAAAAACTATACATTTTATTTTATTTTTATTTTCAGCTTAAAGCCGGAATCTATAGATGTCACAGTAGCAGACTTTGATGGAGTGCTTTTTCATATATCCAATTTTAATGGAGACAAAACCAAAGTTAGGGTATGTATATGGTTTAAATGCCCTGCAGTACAGGCTGTGACTACTGTTCAGGATAAGATTAGCGCCTTTCCCTTACCAATAACTTTTGGTTGACTGGAAGCAATACAAAGTCTATCTATACATATAAAGGATACAAACTCTGGTAACTTAGATTTATGGCACTCTTAGGCTGACCTAAAGCATACTACAAAATGTGTTTGTTGGCTACAAACTTACCACAAATGGGTCATTTCTAATGACAATGTTAATAGTTAATTAACACATTCAATGCCTTTTCTTTGATATTGATCTTCTAATCTAATAGCCATAATACATACAATTTTATTGACAGAAAGCCTAATGATTCTAATGTGATGCATACTATTTGGACAATGTTTTTTGCATATGTAAGTAGACATTGAGTTATATGTATTGTTTACAGGTTAGTATATCACTAAAGTTCTACAAGCAGTTAGAGGAGCATGGTGCAGATGAACTCCTCAAAAGAGTTTATGGACCCCTCCTCATTGATCCAGAATCAGGTATATATGCTAAATGCAATTGTTTACATGTGTAAGGTTATAAAATGGACATTTACTATACCTCCCATCATTCATTTTGTTGAAGTGCAAATTAAATTAGTTTTTAATGTTAGTAGTCATGCAAGTTGATATTATCAGAGGGCATTTCCTGTTCATGGTCAAAGTTCAACTTGTTTAAATGACTGGATATAATAATTAAATAACTGCAATGGACGAATCAATATAACACCATTTTATATCCAAAACTATTAACAAATGTAATAAACAAATAAAATACATATACACATATTATTTGCAAAAAAATGTAATGGTATCAGTATTGCAAATACAAACACTGATACTTGACATATTCATGTAAAACCTTGTAAAAACTATGTAAACATAACATGATTGAGTAAATGAAAGTGCATGTGAACTGGTTTTTGTCTATAAGCATTATGTAACACCCTGTATGAATTTGTTGCATAGCAAGGTATGTTCATGCTTCAATGTGTTACATTAATTTATATTTTCCTTAAGCCTAATTAAAGACTAAGGACAAAAAACAATAAACCGGTACATTGAAATATCCTGTTTATGAAATAGAAGAGTTCATAAAATAATGAATATGTCTAGAAAAACAAAATTAAAAAACGCCTTAGCAAAAATAACATTCTGATAAGATAATATACTTTTGTTGCTTATTGGTTTGGCATTAACAGTGATAAGACTGATATAATCATATCAGCCAGTTTTGGGCAATCTTATCATTTATTTTTTTAATATGAAACCTTAGATGATTTAAAACAGTATTCGGCTTTGGTAGTTCAACACAACTCCACACAATATTATTGAAATGGCAATCAAATGACTGAATAATCAAAGGTTATTGTATCTTATATTATATTTTGGTACAACGCAATAACACGGGTCACCTTTATAAAAATTCAAGGTCATTAGGTCAATGGTATTCAATCCAATTTTGCTTGCTCCCAAAATGAAAGAAGATGATCGCGATTATGAATTTGTGGATGATTTAACAGATTGAAAGCCAATTAAATGCCAGTAAGATTACTTTAATAACAATAATGTTGTGTAATAACTTGCTTTTTATTTTCATATAATATACAATCTGTATCGAGAGTTTGTCTTGTAGCTGCTTACTTTTGTATTGCATTACTTCTTTACTAGGTCGAGGTGAGCGTCGCCGGCGCCCTTAAATATTCATACATAGCAATTTGTAATATATGGTGTTACTATTGGTACTAAAGTGCACTGAGAAAATCAATAGAATTACCAATTTTTACTTTGATCAGTATTTGGGATCAACTCTTACAGTATTTAAGATGCCGTAGTCTTTCTATATTTGTAATCATCAACATAAATATTGTTATTCAATCAAGCGTTTTATAGTCTTATATCAGGCTTGTTCAATGATTCATTAATCAATGTTTAATCTGTCATTCAGGCAAATAATAACAAAACATTTGTATTCAAAACAATGATATTGATCTGCTTGTATTATTTTAAATATACCTGCCAAAAATGTGTATGAAGACTTGATTTCCTCTTTATTTCAGGATACAATGTGTCCGTCCTGCTGGACCTGGAGAGCATCCCCGAGGACTGGGAGGAGACGGTGAAGAAGGTGGGCCTGCTGAAACGGAACTGCTTCGCATCCGTGTTCGAGCGCTACTTCCGCCTGCAGGAGGACGGCGATGTTGCGCAAAAGCGCGCCGTCATCAACTACCGGCAGGATGAGACACTGTGAGTTGCTCACATCTGCGGTAATATTTTCAATACATGAGGTTGCGCCCTTTATTTTTCGTAAAAGCATAAAGTGTAAATGGACCTTATTGTTAGTGACATAGAGGCGAGTAGATATTAATGGCATCTTGTGAATGTGTATATATTTATGACTTTGACTCTACATTGACGCAAACGACTATTTGAGGGGCATGGTTAACTTTTGTGAAAATGATATGCTTTATGTGGATGAGAAGTACATAACTCGGGCCTCTATTCATTACGTTAAAACTCGTACCGTGTTTGAGCAGTTATCGTATTGTCACCGTTTTGATAGCTCTTATTTACTCGACACTAATGGCGGCTGACTTCATAACAATACCATAACAGATTAGTTATTAATAATTAGTTAGTTTTACTACTGATGAGACAACAAGCCCTTATGAACGACTTAACCATCGTTAACAGACTGAGTGCGGTCGTAAGTGTAAACCTTTTTACCGCCCCCTACGCAAACCACAAATGTGTCCTTCACACGCCAACCATTTTTCAAAAGCTATGCAAAATTCAACTTAATCCATTCGAAAGCAAGTCGGTTTTAAACTGTACTTCTGGCAACAATAAGCATCGTTGGCGTAAATAACGGGAAGTAGAGAGGGCAGTTGTTTTTTTTTGTGTGTATTTCAGCTGGCCGGATTTTCGGTTGGTTTTATAAATCGTAGTCTAACAAATGTTGGATTGTAAAGTGACCTAGTGCAGGTGTTTGAGCGTGCGTGTGGACTGGTTGTTGTGCAGATACGTGGAGGCGCAGGAGGACCGCGTGACGGTGGTGTTCTCGACGGTGTTCCGCCATGAGGACGACATGGTCATCGGCAAGGTGTTCATGCAGGAGCTCAAGGAGGGCCGCCGCGCCTCCCACACTGCACCGCAGGTACCTTCCACTCTACCACCGAACTTATCTCTCTTGCAAAGCAATAATATTCTCCGAGGTTTTCCAATTGCAACTTGAAAATGAACTTTTCGGCAAGGCAAAAAAAGTTTAAATTTGGCTTACACAATATTGAATGAAATTATTCATACATACACCTTCACGCCTGTAATCCCAGAGTGGGTTAGGCAGAGCTACAGAATTACAACTTTAAAAAGGTGTTGATAATTCAGTAACCACAATTTGCACAAGTAGGCTAAGATTTTTACCAGCATATTAGTGACAGGTTGCAAGCCCATCGCCTAACAAGTACTACAAGCCTATATTCCCTTAGTCGCCTCTTACGACATCCACGGGAAGACATGGAGTGGCACTATTCTAACCCGGCAACCACACGGGGACACTACGAGGAAATTATTCATACTTACTAATATTATAAATGTGAAAGTAACCTTGACGGTTTTTTAAGTTTTCACGGCTAAACCGCTGAACCGATATCAGGGAAAAGACAAGGTGTACTTTTTTCCGCGAGTACCGCGAGTAGTATAGAGATAAATGACTTTTAAGCGGACGGAGTTGCGGGTAATTTCTAATATTATTATAAAATTGGATTCCACCCAGAACTACAAAAATAATTTTATTTTGTCACTTAGGTAATCGAACTCTCGCGCGTTTCAATAATTGGTGGCAACGATATCTTAACCGCAATTTTTTAATTATTTTATTTGTGAACTAAAGCTGCCTACATTCAAGGTTATAATAAATATTTATGTTTAATTTCAGGTCCTGTTTTCACATAAAGAACCGCCACTAGAGCTCATGGACACTGAAGCGAAAGTAGGAGAAAATATCAGTTATGTTACGTTTGGTATGTATAATTTATAGTCGTTTGAGAAAGGTTTTAATGTATAAAGTTTTAATAAAATAGTATGTAGAGTAAAATATCCAATTATTAGCATTAAATTAGGCTACCAGCATACTTGGATGACGCTAATGCCAACAATTTAAGAAATTTTAAGTATGGTATGGAATTGACGTAAGCACTCGATGCAACCGCCCGGCAGTTTACGTCTATCCTATACACTTTCTATAACGATTAAGTTCACAGAAAGCATCTTGTCTAACCAGCTGTAGCGCCTAGAGATTGTAGAAAAATCACCTCTACTAAAGGCTACATTAGTAATTTAGTCGAGTAGATTAATTCTTCAAAATTTTCTTTGTTGAGACACATTTAGTTACTAAAATACTCGCTACTTGACTAAATTACTAAAGCACAAGTTTACTCGTAGTAAAGTTCATTAACAGAATTGTTTCTCGTACATAACGATTTGGTTTAACATTGAGCGGTGTGTCGCGCAGTGCTGTTCCCGCGGCACACGTGCGCGGCGGCGCGCGACAACACGATCGACCTGCTGCACATGTTCCGCGACTACCTGCACTACCACATCAAGTGCAGCAAGGTGTACGTGCACTCGCGCATGCGCGCCAAGGCCGGCGACCTGCTCAAGGTGCTCAACCGCGCGCGCCCGCAGCCGCGCACCATGGAGCGCAAGACCATCACGTGAGCACACCCGCTATACATACCGCCTTACTTTACCGCTTACACGTACGGTGGGCTTGATATTGACGACCCGCTAGCCTAGTTAGGAGTGACCCTGCCTACGAAGCTAGCGGCCCTGGGTTCGAGTCCCGGTAAGGGCAAACATTTGTGTGATGAGCGCGAATATTTGTTCCTGAGTCATGGATGTTTTCTAATTATTTAAGTATAATGTTTTTCTGTATATAAGTATTAATATCGTCGTCTAGTACCCATAGTACAGTCAGCTGCAGAGAAAAGGATACCCCCCCTCCTGGTAAGGATTGCTTTTTTTAGAAAACCTGTGGTTAGATTTAAATGATTTTGAGTTTATGTGTCGACAATAGTAAAATCTTCAATTCACCGAAAAAACATATAAATTTAACCAGAGGTTTTTAAAAAAAAACGATCTTTACCAGGAGGGGGGGTATCCTTTTCTCTGCAGCTGACTGTACATGTTGAAGGTCAATTGGTGTGACATTGTCCTCTGCTATTTATTTATTATTTATTTAAGTAGCTGCACACTTGCTTTGTCATGTTGCAACTGCTTCACTAATCTGTCAAAGCTGCCAAAGTGACAAGGATGTTAAATAATATATTGGTTGTGAGGGCGACATGTTTAATTCTTTGCGTAGCGAAGCAATCTGCTTTGCGAGAGTCGAGGCCTGACAGGAAAATAATCTGAGACACATACTGTTTTTGAATCCACATAGAAGGAAATAATATGTTATTCTTTGTGAAATTGTAATTGTCTATGTTGTGCAATAAAGACTTGTACTATATTTGTTGATAATTTATTTATATTTGTATTGTTTTTTTTCAGGGGAAGAACATTTGTAAGGCGAGATTGAGCGTTGCGCAATGGCGGATGGTAGGCGCCGCCCACGACGCCGCTGCGGCGACGTCCGCGCAGGTCTTACTCGGTGGACGCGTTATCCATGACGACGGGACTCCGACAATGTGCGTATTTCCTAATTTCCAACATGTATGTCAATACATACTAAATGTTATCATTGTTTGCTATCTGTTTGTTGTAGTGTTCGAGTGCCACTTGGTGTCACAACTATTTTCTCCTGTAATGAACACGACTGTAAAAACAAAATCGATTAGAATGCCAAATATTTACTAAATGCTCAATATTGTACCGATCACAGACAAAGTTTACAAACAAAAAGATGAAATGTGCACATTGATTTTAAAAATATTTATTGTCACCTCTTCATGCCTAGCGTAAAGTCAATAAATAATGTTGCTGTAGTACTTGTTGATAACAAAATTATGCTTTATTATATGAGAGTTGTATTTATGGCGCCGGCGCCGGCCGCGCGGTCCTCCCTTACGTAATTTTGTTGATATAAGTAATCCGATTACCAATCCTCATGTAGGGTAATGTATTATAACTAGCCTATTATTGTTTCGGTTGATAAAGATGTAAAAAATATATATCTCCGGAAGATCGAAACAGGTAACATGCACAAACTTGTACGAATTACTCACTATTAATTTTATAACGGTACCCTTGTCTAGTTTGATAATGCTATCTATGCAATATACGAACAATAATTATTTAAATAATGTTACTCTCTTTCGTTGTTAGGTAGGCCTGATTCAATTATATAATCTAAGTGAAAGTGTATAATATTCCTCAATAGATTCGATAGACACGAAGGACTCGATGGGTAATACAAAGGCCTTATTTCTGACGAGACGGGTTCATTTACGAAGGGCCGACGGAGCTCGGGTCGATAGAGTCGCTAGGTTAGGTCGCGGGACACTGTCTCCCTCGTTGAGACTTGCTTATATTCCGATATTTATTGCATTTAATGAACAATACCCCTGACTTATTAAGAGTTTTATATAAACATGTAACAAAATCTCGAGTGTTCGACTTCTACTGTCATAGTTAACAGCATTAGAAGAATGGCACAAGTTGTGTTAGACTACCTTCGCACCCACAGATTGCTCAAATCGAACACCAAGGAGCTCTAGAGTTAGTAAACATTTCACATTTCGCCATTATTTAAGAAATACATTTTGAAAAGTCGTTGTTTGTAGATTACTATTAGTTTCGTCTTTCTGTATTTGTTACGTCATGCCATTGTAAATCTAAATGTATTTCTCGAGTTTATCATAAAGCATTGCAATATCAAGTTCTTATGCGAATGTGTTTAGATTTGCAATGACGTGTTAGTTTGAATTAAGTACACTGTGTAAAGGTACACTTACACAAACAATTTTTTGACCAATAATTGTCCGTTAACAGTACCGACGTCTCTTTCTATAACACAAACTTAGAGTAAGATGGCTATTGTTCCCGGCTATAAAGTGCCGTTAAAAGTTGCTTGTGTAATTGCACCTGAGCGAGATTACAACGTAAAGTTTGATGAGATTGTGGCAAATATCGAGTCATGGACTGAGAGTTAATTAGGCTACGAGTATCATACATAGTTCGTTTGGGACTCGATGCGGTTATAAAATAATGTAAAACACTAAGTCATAATTAAAGTGCAGGAGTTGATGATGAGATGAAATATTAACAATTGACAGATTCTTAAAAATAACGCGGCAAGTAGTAGAATATGAATGGAATGTAATACATTAAAGTGTGTAGAAACAATTTAACTAAAAAAATTGTAGCTAACTTGAATTTTATGTAATTTTTTTGCAAGATGTATTATTTATGTATTATAAAGTGTAAGTTAAATGTTACTTTAAAGTTAATATCTTACTATTTGATCATTGTTTTTTTCTGTCAGTTTAAGCGCCAGATTATGTGAACTGTGCAGACGATAAAAGTTATTTGTGAATATGTAATTATTCTTGTGATTTAAAATCCGTTTATACTGTATTTTTTATTTTCTAGATTAAAGAAAACATCTTACTGCAATTAATTATCTCTTTCATTAAGTGTAACTATTACAGATCTATAAACATTACCAAAATTATAATAGACAACAAGCTTTTATTTATTCTCTATGCTATTTATAATGTTCCAGACTGCATAGTAGAAAAAGATAAAAATGTGATTTAAATGTAATCTACAGGGCATCCCAAACTTATGGGACATGAAGGGGAAGTACCTTAAATATCGTAGATAGTGTATTTTGCTGAAAGAAGACTTTATGTTATTTCTAAAAGTTAGTAATTCTGCATTCATGGATTTTCTAAAAAATAATTAGTTAAATGCTCAAAATATGATCCCTCTTGCCTTACGCAAATCGCCAATCTTTTAATGAGTCCGCTGCCTGTTGATTTTCTTATCATTTTATGGTGAACACTCTATGTGATATGGTACAATTCTGTTTGCAACTCATTTAATAACTTTCTTGAAATATGTCTCAATCATTTTACGTTGTTCCTTTCTTTTAAAATACAATGTTACTTAAGCAGAGTTATTATTTTTTAGCCATTCTTTCGATTGGGATCATAAAAGTGGGGTGATTTTTTTTTGACATTTAGGTCTGTTCGATTCCCAGACGATGCAAGTAATTTTTAGAAAATCTATGAATGCAGAATTACTAACTTTTAAAAATAACAAAGTCTTCTTTCAGCAAAATACACTATCTACGATATTTAAGGTACTTCCCCTTCATGTCCCATAAGTTTGGGACGCCCTGTATATCTATACTGGTTTTACTATAGATAGCCGTACAACTTTCCTTACCCGGGGCTCCAGTCAAGTGGCAGACGTGACATTGTTAAAGATACCGTAATGGTAAGGGTGTTCAAGTGTGAGCGGGACAGATTAAGAGAAAATACTGTTAGCAGAATTAAAATTGCTCGCATCATGCTGATTAAGTTATCTTGTAAATGAGTTCTATTATGTTAATAATAATGCTGGAAAGTAAGTATATATTAAAGTGCTTATACACGTAGAAATGGGAGCGCTTTGTTTCACATAATTATTTTTAGCATAATGTATTGTTATTCATAACATAATCATCGCAAGTCATACAGTGTTATTTACTGAAACAGCTTTTATTTCAGAATTCTTGAAATATGTAGCTGGTAAATGAGGTTATGTTATGCTAGGTTTGTTTTATAAAAACCGTTTCAGTAAAAAACACTTCATGAATTGCGATGAATTTCATGCGAACCGATATGGACCCCATACAAACACATTTGAAGTACTTACTTTTTAGCGGTCGTTGGACCTTGTGTCCATCCACCCAGATCGCTACCACTATCTTATCCTTTAATCTGTCGCCTAGGAGCACTGTTCGCATTGCTGTGTTCCGGTTTGGGGATAACACAACCAGGGGAATTACGGGTATAGAGGCATTTCACTTTGGTCTTCAGGGGGGCAAAGCATTTGCAGTCTTGAGAATTTCTGCGTAAGATTGAAAATGTCTGTCTCGTTTGCGTTATCAAAATAAACTTATCTACACACATGTTAGATACAAACACAACAAGCGTACCTACATGTTGAAACACACGAAAATTAAAAAAAGATTTGTTGTAGTTAAGTATTTAATTATACAGACAGTTAAACATTATATATTTTAACGTCAAAAAATTCATACAAATAGTGTGTATTTACTACAGTGCGATAGCTCTTAAAAGGTGCTTCGGGTTTGTACTTGTCTCTCACCTGCTCTCATACGCTCCTATTAAGTGCGAGTGAGGGAGAAGTGCAAACCCGAAGCTCCTAAGTACTCACGGACTAGTATTTTCAATCAACGACGTCCCGTCCCACTGCTTAATTTTTCTTACATTGGATGCGGAGCGTTACGTCGTGGAATGAAAACTACATTTTTTTCACGATACAAGTCCTTGCCTATGCATAACGGTTCCTAAGCTAGGTATACAAATATATGCCTTAAAGCTACAGGGGAAGCCCTACATTCTAAACACATGTATGTATTCGTATAAGCAATCCTTCACGGTATCATGCTGACGAACATATCTAAAACGAAGTGAACGCAAACCAGGACCACCACACCCTGAATTTAAACAGCTCATTCGTATCCGAGTTTTGAGATAACGACGAAATCAGCACAACTGCTAACTTCAATTTCTGTAGTAAAGAAGATAGGTGTAAGGAATGTATTGGTAAACAATATAAGAGTTGCTAAACCTTCAAATATGACTTATTTCAATATTATTATCTAGGGATAAGTTGATGGTTACATTATTGTGTGAAGATGATGTAATAGCTAACATGCCACGATTGCTGAACAGAGTTAAGTCTAGGTCTAGTAAACAACAATGTCAGTTACCGTGAGAAGATGGCTTCTAAAAGTCTGTCTGTTATGGCTTCGTCTGTAAAGACCGGAACTGAGAATTTGTCCATTAATAAGATATTGATGTTACAATTTATTACTGTAGTTGTGTTACCACACCTAGCCTGGTTATTTCCTGACCCTATCCCGAAAATATCACTGTACTAAAGACATGCAGGTATACAGGAAAACTAGAATGTTGGAAACTTGTTCGAGTACCTACCATCTTTTTCTTTAGTTATGTAGTGTTTTCAATCTACGAAGGTGCGCCCCGTTGCTCATATTGACAAAACACGTTTGCGGCAATTTACTTAATAAAATAAGATACTAAGGGCGTGACTTCGACAAATAAAAACACTAGAATTAGGCCCGTCATTAGTAGCTACTTGTTTCCGTGCAATAATGAATTAATAAATAAATAAGTACAATATCACTCAATTACAAGACGAAAGTAACTTAGAACTTGGATATTTGAAGTTATACAGGAGAGATATTGGTAGCCCTAGTAAACTGTTGATGTTGACGTCGATCAGCTGGTAAGGTTCGTAGCATTGATGGCGGCAT
The DNA here is from genome assembly GCA_927399475.2 of Acleris emargana. Classification (NCBI taxonomy): domain Eukaryota; kingdom Metazoa; phylum Arthropoda; class Insecta; order Lepidoptera; family Tortricidae; genus Acleris; species Acleris emargana. The sequence goes on along the minus strand of OV656851.1, from coordinate 12,200,229 downwards.
GAAGCTTCAGAAGTCCAACTTGTTGTTGGCGGGCGCGGGCTCGGGCTCGGCGGGCCGGGCGCCCAGCTTGGACAGGTGGCTCACCTTGGTGGCGAACTTCACGAAGCTCAGCCCCGGCACTTGCGGGCCCGGCTTCTGCCCGCCGGCCTGCGGCCCCGCCTCCAGGGAACCTGGCACAGTCGGGTTCATTTTATAGTCACTAGTTGGTTTACCCTACATGTTCCACATGTTCATCACTTTCGCGATTTTATAGTCAATCTACGACGGCGCTCCCCATTGCGTATCAACGTATTTTAGGACTCGATGAAGAAGTCCTTAATTTTTTCCTTTGAAGAATATGTGTAATGTAATGTAATGTATGACTGATTTTCGCTACACAATGGAAGAAAGTTTGTTAGTTTTTATGTTGACCATTATCTACGCTAGTCTGCTTCCGCAGGGCGCAAAATTGTGAGAAGCCTACCAAACAACGGTCCAGCGGTCTTACTTAGTCGCCGATGGATCATCTCCCTAAAAAGACAGCGGTCTGGGGGCCGATTTTTAACTTTCGTGCGCTCGAAAGTTTGACTCGAAAGTGAGCAAAATTGGCGAAACGTGGCCAGCCCACGAGTAAGTAATATAGTTTATAACAGATAAGATAACCCCCTTTAAAGATACAATCGCCATTATGTGTCAGAAAACATTCATAAAAATATCTGGACACTAATGCCTCGAGCCCAGACATTTTTAACATGACTGACTTCGTTTTATGTTAATCTATTTTATGAGAACTCACTCTGTTGCGGCGAGCCGGAGCTCGGCTGCGACCCGTTGTTGTCCTCCATTGGTTTTTTTTTGTCGTGCAGCAGTTCCAGGGCTAGCGTGCAACAAGACTTATTACTAAACGGTTAAAGAAGCGCATTTAATTGGCTATCTTATCTAGCGGGCTTAACAAATAAGATACGGATGAAGATGACAAGATAGCACTTTCTCCACGTATGCGACATGTGAGAGAATACTTAAGTAGTCCGATTAAGTGTTCCCTCTTGGTGGTTTGTGATACGTATACTGAGGAACTTATACACGAGCTACTGGATGTTTTAACTTCCAATTTCTACTCGAACAGAACTTTTGGTCCTGCATGCTGTTTGCTGTTTATCTTATTAAATAGGTTATCTGTGCGATGTACCCTCAATAAAGAGAACGCTTAAAGACAATCATAAACGTTAACTACTCATCGTTCGTTTCTTGCGCTACAAGTTTTGAGAGTTAGAATACTGCATAAATATAGTGATTAAAGTAGACGAGAACTGCTAACCTTTATGCTATGCTAGGCACTTAATGATAGGTTTTGAGTTGGCTACAGGGACCGGAAAACCCCCTTATTTGATTAAGTCTATCGATCTAGTAACTACATCATATGCTCTCCCAAACGTTAGCGTATACATCCCTATCGATAGGTTTACCCTAACGATATGGAAACTGCTTCGTACTAGTTAACTACAACCATTGTGGTTACCAGTTCCGTAAGGGTTTCGGATTTAAGCACTTAGCATTACGTTAGTGTTACCCTATCCATTCTCCCTCTCCGTTGAGTCTGTTTCACAGATTCGTGTGTTTGGTTGGTTTCAAGCCTGTGTGTGTGTATAGCTAATCAATTGCTGATTAGTGCACAAATATTTTGTATTGACTGTGCGTAGAGATTAAAATAGCTTCAATAAACACTTCATAGGGAAAGCCTAACGAGGGTTTCAAGGAATTGGTAAGCGCTTAGTCGAATTAATTGTATCGTATGGGATAGCTTTTCATTGGTGTAATTCGAAGATATGGTTATCGCATCGTTATGGTTTGTAAAAGCCAGTCAATTATATACCTTAACGAAAACCATTTAAAGGGTAAGCGGTTCCGGTCCCTGTGGCTAACCACAGGTGGAAGAGTTCCCCAAGAAGACAAAACTACAGGGTTGGGCAGATTAAGTGTCCTAGTTGTGTATGGCTTTTTTACTTAAATATAACTAAACTTCTTATTCACTTCGTATTTTTTTTTTGTTGACAAGTTAACCTTCTTTATGATTTTTACAGGTCAGCTTGATATATTTTGTTTTTATATTGTTTTCAACAATGGACGCGAAACGCCAGCTCGTGTGCGATTTGTACCAGAAAAAATATCGACCGTGTGAGATATTGAAGACGCTGAAACATTTAAATATCAATATAAGGTTTATATCGCGGACCGTCAAGCGATTCAAAGAAACGGGATCTTCACAAATCAGGCCCAAACCTGGGAGAAAGCCATCTGTTCGCGCCAAAAACATCATTAAAAATATTCGTGAGCGTATTAGACGAAATCCAGCTCGAAGTGCAAGCAAACTTGCTAAAGATATGAAAATATCCCGTCGAACAATGAGTCGTATTTTAAAATATGATCTTGGGCTAAAAAACAAAAAAATCATGGCTTAACAGATGCCCAGAAAAAAGCTAGAGTGAAAAAATGTAGGGAATTGCTAGCTTGGCATGACGGCGATGATATTATTTTTTCCGATGAAAAGATGTTCCAGTTACAAGACAGTCACAACCAACAAAATGATTGTGTCTATGGTCCTTCATTGAAGGATATTCCTGTGGAGAAATTAGCCGTACAACGGTTCCAGAGTGCATCAGCTGTCATGGTATGGGGTGCGATATCGCCTAGAGGCAAGTTACCGCTGCTGTTTATTGATCGAGGTGTCAAAATTAACCAAGACTATTACATCCAGAACGTGTTACAGGGTCATTTGCTAGAAAATGCTCAAAAATTATATGGAAACGACTATTACTGCTTCCAACAAGATAGTGCCCCATCTCACAAAGCTAAACGCACTAAGACTGGTGTAGAACAAATTTGACAGATTTTATACCTTGGCAAGAATGGCCTGCATCATCGCCGGATTTGAATGCTTTGGACTTTTCGATATGGGGTTACATGCTGAGCAAGATTGGGAGCACACAGAGCATGAATCTAAACTCATTCAAGCATCGATTAGTCAAGATATGATGTGAAATTCCAGACGAGGTAGTGCGTGCCGCGTGCAATGCATTCTATGGAAGAATGCGTCAAGTTATTAAAGCTGATGGCGAGCGATTTGAACTTATGAATTGGTTTTTTTAAGTATAGAGTACGCTAAAAATAAAAACGTGATAAATTTAAAAAAAATCTGTCTTGTTTTAATTTTATGGCTCTTTTTAACTAGGACACTTAATCTGCCCAACCCTGTACATAAAACTGTGACTCGGTAAATTTAGTGAGATCCTTACCGTCACTGAGCGACATGGCGTCTATCTTAGTGTCCTGTATGGTCTCGAGTTGCTGACGGAACTTGCTGGTGATCTGGCGCCGCTGGTAGTTTGCCTCTATCTGCTGCTTGGTGCGCGGGATGCGGAACCGGAAACAGCAGCACACCATGACGACTGACAACAGCGGAAGACGATTACTTGTTAGCATGGGAAATTATGCCTTAGTACAGAATTAAGTTATTCAATATCACCTTTTATAAGTGAATATAATTCACGCCTATATTTCAACACTATTGGAGAAGTTTGAACAAGAGTACGCCGAACTCCAAATGCGCCACTGCTAACTGCTCACTCAATAATTTCATTGCTAACGGCCATTGATCTTTCTCGAAGTACAAAAGTTGTGATTTTATCATGAAATCAGGGGCTCTATAATAGAGCATAGTAGAATAATTCTACTCGAAAAAACATAATCAAAATCAAAATCATAACAAGGGTTACGTATGTTACGTAAGGTTTGATAAACGATACCAAAAAATAAAGTTGTTCGATCAAAACATTGCATTCGGAATTATGAAAATTCGGGATTTGGATCAATTTGGAATTATGTAGTGTACCTACTCATTATCGTTATTGTTTTTAATTCGGGCGCCATTACTGTAAATTTCGACTACGTTGACAATACAATAATATGTGCTGTGATTTTACAGAGTAACATAGAGTCCCATAGAAGTAAGTAAGTACCTACTTAGGCAATAAATTGTTATAAGTAATTAATAAATTTAAATAATTTACAGCCCGTGTTAAGAAAAATATATATTTAGGTAGGTATTCAAAAAGTATAAATAACTAGTTAACTGAAATCCCAGTGCTATTTACTACGCCCGTCACTTATTCACATGAATTATAAAGTACTACGTACGATCAGCAACAAAGTCAACTGGACCTATTTTGAATCTTATCACCTAACAAAAAGGCTCACTAGTTGTCAGTTAACGTTGGCGCTGTTCGTACCTATTAGTTAAGGTCTATGGGTAAGTAAACAAGTTAACAACCACTCGTCCAATAACAGTGAAACTCGCTTACCACTTTTAGACTATACATGAATAGATTATAAATATAGATAGGTCGGTATTTATGTAGTGCGGTTAAGAATGGGTTTTAAGTCTTAAGTAGTTCAATTAGTTTCATATGTATATTTTACAAACATGTGTACGAAAAGAGCTACTAGAGCCTCTACAGACAGTAAAACTTACTCAAAGTGGTAACCGCAGCCAAAGACATAAAAATAATATGCCACACCCTCAATTTGCTTCCTTGTGACACTGCAGTCTCAAGCCATTGTGGCTCCTCCATATTATCCATGAAATCCATTGCAAATAATTTGATCAAATAAAAATGCTTGTAAATGGGAATGAAGACCGCGCGTCCGCTAAACGGTTCGACCGGAATAAAAACTAATTGTCTTTATTCCTAGGAGTGGCTGAGCCACACCTCGTACCTATTACGCTATCAACCCCCGGCACCCCTGTAAATTAGTTTAGACCTACAGTCTACACACAGGTCCCCATTAAAGTATCTATTTAAAAAAAACTTTCATTTATTCATTGTTGCGTGATGCGCATATGTTTATATTAATAGTTTAACACGGTATTAAAACGAAGCTAGTAACTACATACTTTTAAAAGTTCCCGCTCACGAATCTTGAGGTGTTGCTACAAGTAATTTTTAGAAAAATATGTATATTGCATTGATAAATTTCTTCTTCATTTAATTGTTAAAGTGATTGATTGAATAATATTTGTAATTTTAACAACTTCAAACAAACAAAAATAATACATGTGTTACGACTATAAAAAATGCAGTTCATTTAGTTGTGAATTATTTGTGTTGTACATTTATGCCATTTTACGTTAAATCTTTTTACCCTTTATTCCCATAAGTTTTTTTTATCTAGGGCCTTATTTTACTTTACCAGCCAAAGTTAAAATAAAAACATACGGGTTTCGTAGTGGAATTTATGAATGAAACTCATGTGGGACTACAGATATTTTTTTTACTGGCAACAACTTTATCGTGTTTCTCTGTCGGTTTAACGACTATTTCACCTTCCCGCAGAAAATAGGGTGTCGAATCTGTCCTATAACCTCCGCTTTATTACTATTTAAAGATCGAAGATGAATCTTTTATGATAATTGTGGGTCAATTCGTGTAAAGGTTGTTCTAAGTGATGTTGTGTAAGATCGTTTGCGTACTGGCGGTCATACTGTAGCGTTTGTAAAAATTAAACATGGCCTCGAACCGAGGACTTCAGATCGGATCCGCGTGGTTTCAACGGAAGCTGAACTTGAGGCCGCAGCACCGGGGCGTGCACCTCGTCACCGAGGAGATCCTCAAGCAGGTGCCCGAGCTTTCGCTGTTTGCGATCGGGCTCTGCCACATCCAGAGTGAGTACCCGTCAGCGCTATATGTCGCTCAGACTTACTATGCTGCACCCCCTCCTACTTGTCAATTTGCCCTACATTTTAAAATCGCGCGATTTTCTAATTACGATAAAAGTGTTAAAGTGTGTATTGATGTCGGATAGTTGGAGAGTGATCGGGTTAAGATTTAGTTCCTAGGATCGTGCGTGAAGTGTCAAAATGCGTAACGCTCGTAAACCGGCTGACGACAGGGTACATTGTTTTCAGTTATGCACACTTCGGCGAGCCTCGCGCTCAACGAGAGCTGGGACCCGGACGTGCGGGACGACATGGAAATGATGCTCAACAAGATCGTGCCCGAGGGGCTGCCCTATCGCCACTCCTGCGAGGGGCCCGACGACATGGTAATCAAACGCACATTAACCTCCTTACTCCCTATGCAACATTCTACTGTACTCTTACTGTCAAACAATCAATTCAAACATGGAACATATCAAGTTTCTAGCTGTTTATTTATGCAGTATTAATTGACACTATTTGTTTGCTAATTACAATTAGCATGTAGGTACTCAAGGTGAAACAGGGCAAATGTGTTTGTTTTGAATTGAGATATTTAAATGAACATTTAGATTTATTTGTTCAATATAATATGCATTTGCTTTGATTTAAAGTAAATCAAACATAAAATTGAGGAAATCTTGAATAGCTTCCATACTATCAGTTCAAATATACTTATTTACTTGAATTAATGGAATATTTTTTACAAATGGCTAGTGACTCCTGTAACTTTTTTTAAATGGGTTGTTAGTGATTAAGAGTTTTAACTGCAGGGGCTCTACTTGGTAAAACCATATTGCTTTTGATATCGCGGGCTTCATACACAAAACCCTTACTCTTCAGGAGAGTCAAATAACTTATTACCTTTGTTGTATATTTACTGATTGGGCTATAAATTTGCATGTGACTTTTAACACTTTCGTTGCCAAGAGCTCTGATTTTCGTACAAAATGGACTCGCCTAGCGGGTTGGTGGCAGTTAAAGTGTTAAAATACTTTCTGGTTTACAGTAAGTAAATCATTTTACATTGAATATTTTAGAAACCTGTAATTATGTCATTATGCCTTTTTAGCTTGGCAATAATATGCAAACATTAACTAAAACATTCTTAAAAAATATTTAGGATTCACAGGCGTATAATATGAGACCTTTCCTAATCAATAATTTAATTTAATACGAAATTAATCCAGTTCATAAGTTTAAATATGATGACATTTCAATGTAAAATAGGTAATTTTATAGATCACACTAAACATCTATAGTCGTAAGTACGTACGCCTATATGGACTGTTGATAATTAGTTACTCTGCTAAATAAATGCTTTTACGGCTTATGTACGTCTTTTTGGTTTGAGACTGTTTTTTTCTCATTTGGAAAATTAAATCAAAATAATATAGAAACCATGATATGAAAACACAGGCCTATGAGTTCTTGATATACAAATGTAAACAATAATAAACATCTATATGTAAATTAAATTTTGAAAACCATTCAAAAAGTTCTTAACTAATTTTATTTTCAATTATACTTATCATTAACTACTAAAATAAACTAAAGTTAAATATATGAACAATTTATCTCTGTTGAAAAAGAATCTTTCATTTTATAAGGATTTGAAAAAAAAAATATTTGGCATTCATATAAAGTTGTAAAACTTTCTATGGACACATCAGCACTAAAGTTTTTAAATCCCTATAAAATAAAAGGTCCGTTTTTATTCAGTAGTTCAATGTACATCAGTTTAAACATAATTTGATGAATGATCTAAAGTAAATTGTATCAATAAAATTGATAAAGAACTTTTCCAATGGTGGTCAAAATTGAAAAGTATTTTTTGTAGTATGGGAAAAACGCAAGCTTCCGTAATAATGTGACCACCACTGTAGGTCTTCCATTTTATTGCAATTAGGATTTTCTGCTTCACTTTCACTACAGCTGGATTAATAACTACACCACTGCTGCCAACGATCAACTGAATTGCTTGTGGTGTAGGGATGATGGGACTCGTACAGTGTTCTGTTTGTGCAACGGTTTGCATAGCATAAGTTGGGGTTGTGTGAACCAGGCTGTACTCAGTATTCTTATTAGATGTCAATCATAAACTTGACAGTAGATGTGTGTCAATCAACACAAATAAAATGACTTTTCTGCAACACTAACTAGCAATTCTACATTTTGAAAATTAATCCAGGTTTAAATGGTTGCGAAATGCTTTTTACATTTTATTATTTAATTGGCACATAAGTTAGACAGAAATCAAAATACAAATACAGGGTGTATGTAGTAGATATTATAATTTTGGTTATAGCCTGGAACAAATATGAATAAATTGATTGATTGAAACAGTCTACACATTACTACGCATAGTCAGTCTTTACAAATTAGGCACACATAACCAAAAAAAAAGTAAACTAAAACAAAACAATGTACAGGAAAAACATTTATTACAAAACTTGTTCAACCCAACAATTGAGTAAACAGAACAAGGGCAGCGCGCTGAATAGTTTTTGAACTTCATCCAATCGAGGTGTTATTGCTTTCATCTCAGTTAAAAAAGTCATATTTTTAGGAAGGGTTGACCATAAGTTCATAACCTGAAATACACATAGAATGTGTATAATAAGTTACAGATTGATAGGATTTGGAGAAGCCTTCTGTAGACACTTCTATTTTTGATCAGAATTAACAGCAAAGCACGATGACCAAACAAACAACTATGACCAAAAAAACTTCAAACAATACTAGAATTCCTATAATGTGACTATGCTCAGAGGTTTCTTAAAAAACCCAGTCTAATTCATAGTGAGCAAGTGTACAAATATTACGGTCCTGGGACTCCTGGGTACCATTACCAGTATGGGCAAATATTTGTATGATGAGCATGAGTATTTGTTCCTGAATCTTGGATTTTCTATATTTATCCATATAAGTAGGTATGTTTATCTTTATCATACCCATAGTAGAAGCTAAAACTTAAGCTAACGCTTAGTTTGAGGTTAGGTCAATGTGAGTGACATTATCTAGTTATATTTATTTATTTACTAGCTTTTGCGCGCGATTGCGTCCGCGCAGTAGTCTTTTATCTCTATTCCCTCGGATAATTGTACACCTGTGTACGTAGGCTATTCCAGACTATAATCTACAGGGTGCCTCTGACCTTGGGGCTTTAAATGCATAGATCAATTCTACTCCTGAAACTAAACTTCTTTTGTTCTGTAAGTTGTTAAAAATATGTTCAGTTTAAATTTATTTTTTATCATACAAGTTAAATCTAATTTTCAATGTGCGCGATCCAATTCTCCATTTTCCTTTAGCCCTCGTACCAAGGTAATGTCGCCCCCGTACCATGAGATAGTGATTACATGGCCAGTATGTAATACACTGATTTTACAATTAGACTTTAACATCAATTAGTTATCTAAATTTAAGTTATTTTTTCATGTTGCAGAACAAAAGTAGTTCAGTTTAGCGAGTAGAATCGATCGTTGAAATTAAAGCCCCAAGGTCAGAGACACACTGTATATATCTTTTGCGAATCCTAATCGCGCTTGACCGGTTATATACCTATCGTTCGGATTATAACAATCTGAACAGGCTAGAACTGAATGTGTATTACAAGATTGGTACCTATCGATTGTATAAACTGTTATATTGAATTGATTGTATATATGCGCTCGTCATTTTATAATAATAAAAAAAAATACCAGAATAGAACTTTCGTCCACCACTTACCAACAGCTGAGCACAGATTACTTTACTTGTTATCTTTCCTACTTTTAAAATCTGTTGCTAATTCGCATCTGTAACATCGTAATTAGATGTTAATGTAATTAATTTTCGTCAGCCGGCTCACGTGAAAGCATGCTTCCTGGGCTCCTCCCTCACCATCCCCATCACGGACGGCAAGCTCAACCTCGGCACGTGGCAGGGCGTGTGGCTCTGCGAGCACCGGAACCACGCGGGCAGTCGTAAGGTGAGACATTACTTTTCATTACAATCCTCCTGTACTGTGTGTAAGTGTTAAGCAATTTTAATAATGTGAAACCAATCAATCCGTTATTGGTATCGCTTATTTACATACTTAATTTTAAGTTGGTTGGCAAGACGTGATTTTACAACCCACAACATAGTATTGTTATGATTGTTATGAATAATGATATCCTAGTAGCTTTAATTAACCCAATAATGATACGTACCTGGATGACCGAGCTATTTAAAAAAAAATCTAGATCGATTTATCTCGAGATTCAGATTGTATATACAGTGGTGGACATATAATTAGAAACAGTACATAAAACTTAGGTAAACACAGAATGAACTATCGTTATGAGTAAAAATTATAATGATTAAATCACTATTGACTATGCCAGAATATAGCCAATGAGTTAAAAAACTCATAAAATATTTAAAAAAGTAAATCTGTTCTATCTTTAATTATTAAAAGATTTTTAAAATCATGATAGTTGAATTTCTATTACTGGCCGCTTGGACAACTAATTAGAAACGGGATCCATGGTTCGTTCCATTTTTGAAAATAAAAAAAAAACCTCTTTTTAAGCTTTTTCTTTTGTTTCGGCAGCAATTAAACGTCAATTTGGAAAATTACGTGAATAATAAGTATTGGTAAAAATGGGTAAAAATAGGTAAAAATAAGAGTTGTGACGAGTCAACCAGGCAATTAATCGTTAAATTACATTTAGATCGAAAGTGGACTTATAGAAGAATTGCTAAACATCTAGAATGTTCTGTGAAGAAAGTTTTCAACGCTATTGCTCATTATAAAACTAACGGAACTACTAAAAGTGTTGTTAGAGAGGCTCGTCCAAGGAAAACATCTCCCCGGGAAGATTCGCAAATAATACGTGTAGCTAAACAAGACCCGTTCAAAGGCTGGAATGAAGTTTTTTCACCTGATGACCCAAGGAACATTTCCTCGAAACTGGTACGCCGCAGATTAGTGGAAGCTAAATTGTTCGGGAGGGTTTCTCGAAAGGTACCGCTTCTTACCAAGCAACACCGAGAGAAGCGATTATTATTTGCAAAGAAATATCTTAACTGGACCGTACGAGAATGGAAAAAAGTGTTATTCTCGGATGAAACAAAAATAAATATGGTGAATTCAGCCGGCAAACGCTACGTTAGACGTCCAATAAACCATGCTTTTGATTATAAATACACGAGGAGTATAGTCAAACACGGCGGTGGTAATATTAAAGTATGGGGATGTTTTTCTGGTTGCGGAGTTGGACCCGTCCGTAAGATTGAAGGTATAATGGATCAATTTCAATACAAAAACATCTTAGAAGAGACAATGATTCCCTACACCGACGACCATTTGCCTGTGACCTGGATCTTTCAGCACGATAACGACCGAAAACACACGGCCCGCAGTGTTAAATCCTTTCTTAGTGAGCAACGTGTTACCATGTTAGACTGGCCCTGAAATAGTCCCGATTTAAATCCAATTGAAAATTTGTGGTACGTCGTTAAAAAAAAAGTCTCCGTTAAACGTAATTCCAGTCAAAATGAACTTTACGAAGCCTTTGTTGAAGCATGGAACTCGATCCCACTCGATAAATGTATGAAATTACTTGAATCAATGCCACGTCGTTGCAGAGCCGTCATTAATAACAAAGGCTATGCAACTAAATATTAATTGTTAAGAAATTTAGTAAACCAAACATTATTTTACATAAATAATTTGAAATTGTTGACGTTGACACGTTAAAACTTTGATTTTTACCTCATTTCTTTAGTGTTTCTAATTACTTGTCCATGACGGATGGTACTGCAAATGTCGTTTAGTTGTTTGTAAGTAACTAAATATCTAAATGGTAGTTGTAAACTCGGATATTTATTTGTTTTTTAATTAATTATAAGTTGTTGAACGTATTCTATGCATTTTGTTGTTTTATTTCCAAAAACAAAAGTTTTACGGCAATGTGCCTTGTATAATGTGAAATACGTCGCAAGTGTTTCTAATTATATGTCCACCACTGTATGTATTATATAGTGTGCATCTGACCTTGGGGCTTTAAATGCAACGATCGATTCTACCCGCTAAACTGAACTACTTTTGTTCTGCAACATTAAAAAATAACTTAAGTTTAGAGAACTAATTGATGTTAAAGTCTAATTGTAAAATCAGTGTAATAGCGCAGGACTAATTGTAACAAATGCACCCCACGTGACACGTTGAGCCTAGTGTGGTGGTCATGGGCAAAGTATGTAAATGTAAGTTTCTTGGCAAATAATAATTTTTTTGTGTATTTTGTGTATACTGGCCATGTAATCACAATCTTATCGTACGGGGGCGAAAGTTCCTTGATACGAGGACTAAAGGAAAATGGAGAATTGGATCGCGTACATTGAAAATGATATTTAACATTGTATGAAAAAAATAAAATTTATGTTGAACATATTTTTAACAACTTACAAAACAAAAGAAGTTCAGTTTCAGGAGTAGAACCGATCCATGCATTTAAAGCCCCAAGGTCAGAGGCACCCTGTATATATTATATATACAATTTAAAGAAGAAGAATTGCTCCTTTAATGTATTAGATATCTGATATGCTTGAATAATGCGACAAGGTCACACTCTCCCCTTTCTAGATAGGTATACAAAGTATAACTTAAAATAATATTGTTTTAAGTGTATCTGCTGTGCTACATTAATTGCTTTGAGTTTAGCAACCTAAATTGGTCAATCTTGAACGTATTCCCTGCCCAACCTGTGTTATGAAAAGGTTTATGCGGAGGATGAATCGTAAAATAATTAACTAAATATGATATATTCACATTTATTGCATCAATGGTTTTCAGAGGTCTAGAACCTTATTCTTATTATCTTTGTAAAACCGCTGTAATATCACGGATGCACTAAATGAATATGAATATAATATGAAATTTAATGAAGGGTTTTGCTAGAATTTCATGACTTTTTGCCATCTTGCTCTTATTTCGTAACGCTCAGGATGGGTGGCTCAAACGTTCTAAAGCTACCTAAATCTCAATACCTAATGGCTAAAAATAAGGTTATAAGACTACGGCGTACCCAACTTTTGGCCCAGCAAATTGCTCTACAAACAAAACTACAGGCATACAAAACCGGGCCCCTCCCTGGGTACGCCCTCGGTAGGACCTGTGTCAAGTTTAGAGTGTGTCCACATGTCCGAGTATTGCGCTTGAGTGTATGTGCGATTGGCAGGTGGTGGTGACGCTGTCGGGCTGCCCGCGCGACTCGCCGCTGTCGGCCGCGTCGCCGGCGTCGTGCTCCAGTTAGGAGCGGGGGGGGGCGGCGACCCCCCACACGCAGTCCCACTCGCGGCCCTCATCCAAGAGCACGCGGAGGTAAACGCCGAATCCCCCCAACATACCACTTAATTCTTACTCTTCGAGCGACAATATGTATATAAGATTGATATGTCGACCGGCCCGCGCCGCCCGGGCCGCCGGTCGCGGATCCTATCTGTAATATAGCTTTTATAGGAATTGAAGAGACGACGAGGGTAGCCTTCCGGCCGCGGCGTCGCGGGCTCCCGGGCCCGGCGGACCTGTACATAGTTTGCGTGCGACGGTTTTAAAAGCGATCGTTGTTTTGTTATTGCGACCTGTCGATTTGTACATAGATCTCGCGCGGATGACGCGGCGAGCCGCTTCGTAGGTTCGATTGTTGAAAAGGTTGATGTGGCACCTACTTTTACCATTAATAATCTTACAACGCTAAGAGATAAGGGTGGCGACGGTTCGTATCGATTGAACATTTTTCACTACTGCACTCGTTCAATATTTTCCGAGTTCACCAGGAGACACTATATTTTTTAACATGACCGCACATTAGGCATTTTATGACGTCGGACACTCGTTTTACTATACCGATTTTGTATGTAATGTACCGGGTAACAGTAAGTAAGGTCAGTTCGCGTAAGGTAAGGTCTGGAGTAGGTTATGTAGTTAGGTGCGTCTACGTGTACGATAGCTCCCTTCTCTCCGTGTTAGGTTAGTCTATTAACGGTTAGTTCGTGAAACATGTCCATAGCTTTAAATGTGTCACACCCGTTGTATCAACGGGTCCTTCTCGGGATGACAATGAGCTAACATCCAGTACTCCTAAATAGGTGGTAGTTGTATATCATTACTCTTAAGATCATGTAAGTGCCTCGGATTTATGGGGTGGTCACCAGTCGCGGGCCGCGGGCCGCCGCTCTCGCCGAGCTTCTCGTTCCGACAGCCTGCTGCTCTACAGTCTATACCCAAGTATACTTTGTTTTCTTTATGCGAAATATAATGAATGCGGTGTATTTTATTTTATTCGCGATGTCTATAAAAGGCGTATATGTATAGTTGTATGTCTTCCTATGCCAGTTCCGATAGTTCCATCACGTTGTATCGCGTTAACCAATAAGCGTAAATGTTGGAATAGTGTCGGCGTTAGGGTAAATTTTGCTGTCCGGCCACGTCTATTTACTTAGATAAAGTAATGAATCTAACGATAGGAGGTTACATATTCAAAATCTACTAACCAAAGCACGTCTCATCAAAAATCCAGCAAAGGAAACCTAATGGTTTGTCATACAAGCATTGTGAGAAATCCTGATTCCAAAAACATTCCAGAGAACTTGATCTCAGTTGGCCCCATTCCGAAGCGACGGCCGCGAGCGGCCCGGGCTCCCGCTTATGTTTTAGTACACCTGGCTTTATAAATAAGTCCCATTGAAATCTCAAGTGTGGCACAATTTTACACATGAGACTTAGTTAGGAGATAATAAATTATAAATAGTAGGATACGGTTACCGTTGGCGTTAAGGTACTTTTAGCAACGCAGCCGCGAGCACGCGCCGCGCGCCACGTTTTGATACCGCATTGTACAAAGTGTAGATGTCACAGACATAAACCGTTTTGTCTCATGGACAACCCTAGGGTTACTTCACTTAGGGAGCTTGTACGTTCATATTCAAGCTTTATAGATTCACCTTGATATTATCCACTTTACAAATTCTTTTCAATTTATTTGTAACATTGCATACTTTTTTTGAAATCGTTATTAAATCATAAAGCTTTGAGCTTGTAACTATTAGTTGTTAACGAATATCTTTATATACTTCACTATGTATGATGAATGTGCTGTTTACGATTTGATATTTTCGCATAATATTCCATTCTTTGTAATTCTTAAGTTTTTATGATAGAAAGAGTGGGCTGAGGAATGATTATTAAGTGCTTTTTTAATACATAATTAATTAAGGAATGTAAATATTTTTTTTGCATTAATGTAATGTACATGAACATTTATCCGTGTACATACAGTGATTCACATATAAACAACGTTTCAAGTGCTATTCGTGTATGGGTGTTAGATATGCCACTGCCATTGAAGATTTGCCTCTGTAATATAATTTGATTTGAAATTTTGTTTTTAAACTAATTGCAGTTGGTTTTTGTTCCCGCTTTAACGTTATTATATCAAAAAAGTAATGATAATAAATATCCTAAGTAGAAAAAGTTTTCCAATGAAAGATAGCGACCGGTTCGCGTAGACGTATTTCTTATTAATTTGTTTTTTAATCGTTAAGTGTTTTAACATGTACGGGGAAATTGTTGGTTTGGTTGTATCACTATGTTAGCTTATAGATTGTCCCAGTTTAGGCTGTTCGGTAACAACGAATGTGTCTAGTGTTACCTTTTAAGTGGATACAACATTTTGATTCCATTGAATTGGTTTGATGAGTCGAGGACCGCGAGCGAAGTGACCCTGCGCGGCCGCGAGCTCCGGCGCCGGGCGCCGTTATACGATTGCCTTTTATTTGTCCTCCTGTGTATGATGCAATGAGTGTTTCACAATTTGGAATATATTATTAATTATTAAGCGTAACAAATTCACTATTAAGGGCACGAATTTTATCTAATTATTTAATCAATACGATTAATTTGATAATTAATATATTTATTGCACATAGGAAACGAGGTTGTAATCAGGATTAATAAAAAAAACAAGAATGGACAAATAATTTGTGTGTATATTATTTAAGATCAATTATTATATCAATATTGTATGTATGATTGTACAGTCGATGGACTCGCCCTACTGGCCGTTGACGTGCTCACTCGTAAGTGGCGTCTGAACATTATATCACAATAAAACTTAATTGTATCATATAACTTGTACAATATAAATATATAGATCCACAATTATGAAAGAGATTAAATATTTGCAAAAGTTAAAGCCTGATGAGTTTTATTTTATTGCTAAGTTATAATTTCAGTCGGCTTATAGCTAGATCTATGTGGTTAGATATTACTTAATTGTTAAACCTAATATCTAGAGTTATTTGGTATCGTCTAGAACTCATGACGTCATGTCTGCAAGGGTGATATTGTGTGGTCCGGGGCCGGCGTCTGAAACAGATGCTCGTTGTAATCACAGATTGCTTTTAAAAGTACTAACTTATTTTTTTAAATAGGTAGTTTAAAAGTTAAGGTTGTGTATTAAACCCTTAATTCCGGATTAATCACACAAAAATATCGCATTAGTTTATGTTCCCACCTTCAACTGTAGTACTGGACCGCACAGAGCTCAGGCTGGACCTGACCTGGTCCAGGGCTTCTCCGAGGCCGGTCTTGATCTGGCTGAACTCCTGGGTGACCAGCGAGAGGCGCCCCAGCAGGTAGTTGAGGTTTTCGTCCACCTCCGTCATCCGCGACGTGATTAGAGTCACCTAGACCACGATAGGGAATATGCATATTTTTTTAAATCGCACTTCTCAATAATACTTAAAAATACCGTAAAAGACATTACCAAAATTTAAATTAAAATCGGCCAAGAAATACGGATTATACATACAAGCATTTTAAACTGCTAATTAGACCGGGATCGATATGCATTGTGACGTCATATAACAGGTCGGGCATATAAACTCCATGTTAAATTCTGTTTGGCTAGAAAGAGATAGCAACAAATCTTTGTTAGCCTTTATTTTAGTTCGTATTATAGCTATTTTTTTTCAGGAGTTTGTTATATTGTAGCTGTGATAAAATGTCTTGAATATTCCGATAATTTATTATTCTGATAATTTTATATCTGATACAATTCACTCACTACTATATTTTTATTTAGAGTATATTATGATAGTAGGATGCATAAAACGATACACAAAATTTGGTATCAGAAACCTGTCCCTGCCTACCTCATTTATATGTTCTTTAATGATGTAACAGCTGTATTTTACCTTATCTTTCATGCTGTCCATAGTAGCGACGCTCGTATTTACATATTGGTCGGTTTGTTCCTGCAAGCAAAATGTTGTTTACAAAAAGTGCGGGGTTAAGTAGGTGACTACGTTTTCACAGTTCACGAACTAGGTATTTTTACAATGCTAAACCGCCATGAATAAAAGATGTGGCACAGGACCGAAGGGCTGCTCGTCGCGCAGATAATGGCGACTGTTAGCCGAGTTGTTAGCAACGCGTTATGTTATGAGTTAACATTACTTATGATATGAGTATGCTAATCTGGTTTTTCTGCCATTACTTTACAAATGAATGTTGCGTTTAGCGTAATAAACAGATATCCATGTAAACTAAAGGCAACGTAACTTTACAAAATAGTTACAACGAGTTAAAGAGTTGATTGATTTCAAATATCGAATGTCAAATTATCTTACAAAAATAGTTTTCTCAAAAATTACCGGAAAAGTTGACATTACCTGTGACATTACTAACTCCATACTGAGACGCGAAGAACATACACAAGCCCGCAATGTTGCATACAAATTTCATTGTTATCTAGTTTGTAACTTTAAAAAAAGTGAAAACGGCCATAATAAAATGAGGGCACAAGTCTTATACATCCATATTTTATTCGAAGCGTAACTTTTTTATGTGTCTGGAATAGCTTGAGTTTTTTTTTTCTAAAAAAGCTTGCGATTCTCTTTGTCATAAACATAAAGGCAGTAAAGAGTGATGTTATTTCACGTGAAGTTTCTGTTTATATGTGATTTGTATCTTGCAATTTTTGAGAAAAGCACTATATATGCCTCGGCAGGAACGGCAATTGCGGGCCTCGTATTTTTAAACGGACTCGCAAGCTCGTACGTTTAAACCAATACTCGGCCCGCAATTGCCTGCTTCACTGCCTAGGCAATAATGTACTAATTTACGCTTTTTCTAATTTCTCCGGAATATTTACATGTATATAAAAAGGTACTAAATACCTACATATGAAAATCCCGTGTTTTATTATGGTTATTGTTAATTGAGTGAAACTGTAACGACACCGTAGAACCTTGTCCCAGAAAGTCAAAGATTGATTAATTTAACATTAATCTTGTGATTGTGTGAAAATTAATATCTGTTTTAGATTGAATAACAGTGTTAAATTGAAACTTGAAGGTTTCACTCAATCCCCATCGATATCTGTACGGGTTTTTTAGGGTTCAGTAGTTAACAAGGAACCCTTACAGTTTCGCCATGTCCGTCTGTCCGTCCGTCCGTCCGGCGGTTTTACTCAGAGACTCTTGGTACTGCAAAGCTAAAATTTGTCATTGTAAATACATTAAAATTACGCCGTCAAAGTTGAAAAATAAAACATTGTTTTTTTTTGCATTAGCACATGTAGATCGAAGGTAAGATTATGATTTTTTTACACTATGATATCGAGGGTGGTGTCATTGGATCTGCATACTCACGCCTTCATTCCCAGAGTGGGGTAGGCTAGGCAGAGCTAAAGAATTACCAACAAGTCTTAAAACTTCTTGATAATTCTGTAACCACATTGGATCTCCTAATTGTGCAAATTGTGGTTACAGAGTTATCAACAAGTTTTTGGAGTTGTTGGTAATTCTGTAGCTCTGCCTACCCCACTCTGGGAATGAAGGCGTGAAGGTATGTATGTATGTATGTACATTGGATCTCTTCTTAAATTTAAAAGCTAGGCTCTTGTCAGCGGTGCAATTTCCATGACTCTCTTTCTAAAGCCTTTTCTTTCGTTGGATAGCTCTTAAAAATAATTATGTACATGTTATTATATTTTTTTAGATTTGGGGGACTGTTTAGGAAATATTGATTTCGCAATGTAATTTTCGCTAGGGCTACGTCATCGACTATCTCGGAGTTGAGGTAGGTGGTGCGGCCGACTAGCTTGTTTGTTGACTTACGGTGAGTCTGTCGAGCGACATCTTGCTCGCAGCGAGCTGCTGGTACATGATGCCGACCTGGCGCCACACCTACGCCATCTCCGACTTATCTCGGAGCTGAGGTTGGTGGTGCGGCCGAGTGGTTAGTTTGTTGGCTTACGGTGAGTCTGTCGAGCGACATCTTGCTCGCAGCGAGCTGCTGGTACATGATGCCGACCTGGCGCCACACCTGCGCCATCTCCGACTCTATTTCGGAGCTGAGGTTGGTGGTGCGGCCGACTGGCTAGTTTGTTGACTTACGGTGAGTCTGTCGAGCGACATCTTGCTCGCAGCGAGCTGCTGGTACATGATGCCGACCTAGCGCCACACCTGCGCCCTCTCCGACTCTATCTCGGAGCTGAGGTTGGTGGTGCGGCCGACTGGTTAGTTTGTTGGCTTACGGTGAGTCTGTCGAGCGACATCTTGCTCGCAGCGAGCTGCTGGTACATGATGCCGACCTGGCGCCACACCTGCGCCATCTCCGACTCTATCTCGGAGCTGAGGTTGGTGGTGCGGCCGACTGGTTAGTTTGTTGGCTTACGGTGAGTCTGTCGAGCGACATCTTGCTCGCAGCGAGCTGCTGGTACATGATGCCGACCTGGCGCCACACCTGCGCCATCTCCGACTATCTCGGAGCTGAGGTTGGTGGTGCGGCCGACTGGTTAGTTTGTTGGCTTACGGTGAGTCTGTCGAGCGACATCTTGCTCGCAGCGAGCTGCTGGTACATGATGCCGACCTGGCGCCACACCTGCGCCATCTCCGACTCTATCTCGGAGCTGATGTTGGTGGTGCGGCTGACTGGTTAGTTTGTTGGCTTACGGTGAGTCTGTCGAGCGACATCTTGCTCGCAGCGAGCTGCTGGTACATGATGCCGACCTGGCGCCACACCTGCGCCATCTCCGACTCTATCTTGGAGCTGAGATTCGACATCGCGCCCGAATGGTTTTCCACGATAGTGTGCTCGATGCTGTTGAACCTGAAGAGGGATAATGTATTTTAGATATATCCAGTAAGTGAGCACGGTAGTAAAAAAAGGCACCGAAGGAGATATTTTATCTCGCGCGCGGTATTGTAGTACGATTAAGTGTCCCGAGTAACACTTAACAATTAAGATTTAGATAAGTTTTAATTATTGGCACCTATCTGCTAAAAGTGTCCAACACCGGGGCCAATACTTCAAAAATGAGAGTAGGTACAAACGATAAAGAGATTTGGTGCTCCTACAGCCTTTTATCTTTGTTTATTAATCATCTTAGCCTAATTGTGCAAAGTGTGGTTACAGAATTATCAACAAGTTTTAAAAGTTGTTGGTAATTCTTTAGCTCTGCCTACCCCACTTTGGGAATGAAGGCGTGAGTTTATGTATGTATGTATGTATTAATCATAATTTCCTAAGAAGAATGTACAAGTCCGAAGTTAATGTATGGAATTATTTCATTACAACTGGTGCCTTTGGCATTTTGCCATCTCGCCTCCGCGCAATCACTCGTCGACGATAAGTTTTTACCACTGCGACTCAGCCTTTTTCTTCCTTGTAGCGGGGTTTTACTGTTGTTTCTTCGCATATTTTATTCCGCAGCGGGAAAAACTTAGGAAATGCAGACGGAGCAAGGCACTACAATTATGCACACATGCCAATATTTCTCTATTTTGTTCAGAGCATTATACAAATTTGTATACATGTATGTATATAGAAACCTAAAAGATTTTTTCAGACTTTTTGATTAATAAACTCCAGAGATGAAGGGGGGACGGTCATTTTTTGTTCATTGGCTATAAATAAAAAAAGTACCTATGTACATACCAGAAAATTAAAAAAAAATGTTTTAAATGTGCAGAGAGAGCTCTTTCATATGACACCCCTTTTGCTATAATTAAACCACTTTCATTTTTTAACCCCCTATTCTAGACCCCTTTTCAATTATTTTCATATTTTTTACCAATAACAGATGCGGGCAAGCCAGTTGTACAACTATGCCAAAATTCAAGTTGATAGCATTTATAGTTGCTGAGAATACCTGCTGTGACGTACAGACAGACAACGAAGTCTCACCATAAGGGTTCCTTTTTACCATTTTGGTACGGAACCCTAAAAAATAATTCATTTTTAGGGTATAACTCGAGAATGGCTCGACAGACTTGAATTGTATGGAAAAAAAATTACACCCGGGCAGCGCCAGGGACAGACAGCTGGCCTCCAATAAAATATAGGTTATTAAATTTAAAGAGGTAACAAAAATCTTAAAGCTTTTATACCTATTTTGTAAACCAGCCTTAATTTATTAGGTCTTCTGTTGTATTCTTTTTCGGTTTCACCTGGCTGCTAACCCAGACAGAAATAAGCTAGCCGTGAATATTAGGTACACCCGGTTACGTTACCTGTCGTTAACAGTCTTGTTCATGTTCTTGCCCTGCGCGCGGACCAGCTCGCCCACCTCCATCAGGATCTGGTGCACCCCGTACTCGATGCGCTTCTTCGTGGCCAGCACGTTGTCCGCCGTCGACAGCATCACGTGCTCGTTCCTCGACAGCGACTGAACCTGCTCGCACACAAAAGTGTTTCTAGGCATTACACTTAGGTTCACGACTGAACTTAATTTCTACCTACCACTAACTAAGCTTTCATTTGCAAACACCAGAGAAATACGTTACGATGACACCATATTGCTTGAGCTTGCGGAATCCACTGTTATAATTTGGTATCCTTTTCAATTTATAATAGTGAGCTCCTCAAGCTCAAGTAGGTACCTACCTACCTATAAGTCATCCTTGTTTCACAGATGTTGATTTGTGCCAGCGCGGCGGTTGTCTTAACGTACCTCATTACGCAGAGTGTCGTAGCTTCTCGAAATGTCTCCGTACGCCCGTTCGCTTAACGTGTTTCCTTGCGTCAGGCTCTGCTGGATGTCCTCATTTGTCGCAGCCAGGCGGTCGCTCATTTCGCGTAGTTTGGTCGTTATTTTACTAGCAACTGCAGCATAAAAGGAATTTCTGGTGATGAAAACCTAGCTTAAATAAAGTACCATTGAATACTAAACAATCTATAAATAAATTTACCTTGTTCGCCGCCTTCTTTAGAGCTTGCTTTAGCAGTGGCGATGGCTTCCAAGGTCTGATTGGCCGTAAGCCGTAGGTCCGCGAGCCGAGGCAGGTCCTTCCACATGCTCTCCGCATCACTGAGGAGCTTCTGAATCTTCTGAATCTCTGCTTCTTGGCGTTCCATCACTGATGAGCAAGTTGAATGAGGTCAATTAGTGAAAAATGTATTGAATAGGTGAACCAGTCAATGTTTACATGTCTACATTAAAGAAAACTCATATCCGAGTATGTAACGTAATGTACTCGGACTAGTATTTTAAAATGGTGTAGTGTACCTATTGAAATTTTTATATCAGCGATCCCGTGGTGACACAGTCGTAAAACCACTTAAATTATGTAAGTATCTACAGATGCAATATATGCTACAAATTATTTCTGTATAAGTAGGTACTAGGTAGTCGGTACCATCGACAGTGATTAACAAAATAAGGCTCGTTTATAATACGTAAGACTAGATTTTTTGGCGACTAAGTATTTCTTTTGCAGTCATGACGCGTTATCGAGAGAAATCTAACGAGCTCAAGACAACGGGTGGCTCTACGTACGCCCAACAGAGATCCTGTTATCGCCTTCCGAATTCATAATCAGATCAGCTCGCAGACACCACAATATTGTATTGTTATCAAATTGACAGATTTTCCGATACCTTTAAGTTCATTCCTATACCAAAAACCACTTAAAAATGTAGGTAATTAAACATGTAAAAAATTATAATCCTTTGCGTTAGGGTGTCACACAGTAAGAAAATTAATATGTTGATGTCATTAATGCTTGAGTTCTGATATGGTAACAGATTCTGCGCCCTAATCAGTGGAGAAGAAAGGAAGACAGCAGCTATGGAAGATTAATATAGGCTCGAGGAATTGCACGTGTAGAAGCATCGTACCCTCAGACATCTTGCTGTGCCAGGCCTCGTCAGCGAGCGAAACCTCGCTGAGTGGCACGAAGTCGGTCTGCACGCGGGTGCCGTTGTACTCGTTCAGCTTTAGCTCGTACTTGTTCAGCAACTTCTCGGCCTCAGAGAAGTGCCTGCTGAACGGCCCGTCGTCCAGAGCCGCCGCCAGGCACATGGAGCGAAGGTTTTCCTGTGCTCAAGAGAAGAAAGGTCGTGAAACAATTTAATGCTGCGTACTTACATGCATTCCAGGAATCGTCATTGAAGATATAAATGGGGTACTTAAGCTAATGGACGCTGCCAGGGTTCAATTTTATCAAAAATGCTCTAGTTTTGGATGAACTAATTTTTTCGTTTTGATTAATATTGGAACTCGAACCAATGATCGAAATTGATGGCTGTCTACAAGGTCGAAGCTACAAGGGATTACTTAAGAGGCAAATTATCGAACGCTAATAGAAATTACGATAATAATAACCATTATTAACTATTTACTTACCACCTGGCTTTGACTAGTACATATTCTCTTTACTCACCTTACTCAATGCGTTCTTCAAATTCTCGATCTCCTGTTTGACGGCGTCAATCTTGATATCCGTGGTGTCGAGGCGCCTTGCCACGGGATCGTCGTCGGTGGTCAAATTGTTGTCCAACTCCGCATGAGTCGGTCTATTGCTCATACCAGCGGTTAGTGACTGGAGACTCTTCTGGATACTATCTAGAGCATCTTCAGTCTTCCTCTGCGTTGCCTTTTCGCGTTCTTCTTTCTGTGAACATAGTGACATAATGATGTAACATTCATGTTCCTAAATTGAGGAAGTTTTGTTGTGCCTGGATAGTGCGAGCTTCTGAAGTCTCACCTGTAAGAGAATCGTCTCCACATTGGACAGTCGATCATCCAGCCGCGATATCATGCCCTTGAGCGGTTCCAATGTCCTTTGTTTCCGCTCCAACGAGCTGATCATCTTCTTGAGCTGATCTCCGAGCATCTTCTCGCGGTACTCGTGTCTCTCGAGCTTGTCTTCCGACGTGCGGAACATGTGGATGAGGGAGACCATAGCGTCCCGGATGTCTTCGTGCCTAAACAGGGGTCATTGTTGAAATCATAATGCTCTAATGTGGAGACTGATCGAACGTGAAGCTAAGTAACTAGTTATGATTGTGTAATCGCTTTTAATAATAGGTAAGTAAGTGTTGTGTAGGTAGTTAGTACTATTTGGGATATTGTTTATTATTAAAGTTGATTTTAGTTGTGTCACTGCTCTTCTAACAAAGCAGACGCTGTCTTTTTTTTGGGTACCTACTTACTAATACGTCAGGTCAACAATCTCATTTGATTTGCTTTGCTTCTGTTGAAAGAATATATAACATCCCACACATGACCTTATGCGGTTAGATACGCCGCATATTGAATAGATCGCGCCATGACGTTAAAAAACGCTTTTTTTACCACTATGGGTATTTGTTGATTTTTCGGCTGAGCATTGGACTAACCAAACGTTTCAAATTATTACAAAAAAACAAATGCGTCTGTATGAGTAACCCTTTGTGTAGTTGTTTACAAAAACTTTCTTATAAACCGGATGCGTCAGCTCAGCAGTTCAAAGCAGAAATTATTTACTGAAAATAAGCCGAATGCAATTCGATACATTAGGTACCGTATAATTAGAGTTCCAGTTACTAATGGAAGTGCCGTTAACAGCCGGTTTGTTAAAATAGCAGCGAAATGGGTCATAGCATTTACTGCTGCAATTTCTTACGCACAAATCAGCGTGACAAAAGTCTACCTAGGTATGACATTTTCCAGAACCTACGCATTTCAAGCAGTTATTTTAGAGATAGGGACTCGTACACAGCGCTCTTCGAAAACTCCCTACAAGGATAACTGGGAGGTCGAAGCTCAAACCCACAATTTATTATGTAAGCTCCTATCTAAGCTTGTTCTATTTGTAGCATAAATCAGCACTTAAACGGGTATGTTATGATCTCTCGAAACCAATAACAGTTCGATGGAGATTTACGACTCGTAATGTTGCCAGACGCTCCAGCTAGCCCAGCAGATAAAAATGTTATTTACATCTTAATAACATGAAGAGCGAACGTCCGGAGACGTGCATTAAACCAATTAGGGGTAATAAGCTTTTGAAGTTCGTGAGCTTGGCTGTAGTTTCATCATCTTTGATTCAATTCCTATAAAATACCTATCAATTATGTCACGCGCTTAACAAGAGTCGTCGAAAAACAATCTATAGTCGAGTCCGGAATTAGGCGAACTAAATTGACAGTTCATTGTACACTAATGTTGCCACAGTTTGGCTAGTGCTGTTAATATCGATATTTAAAAAGTCTAGTTTATCATTATTATTGTGTTTGAAATCTAACTAATAATTTGGAAGCCACCTAAAAGGATCACAATGGCCTGTTGTAATGTCAGCATTATTTTTGTATTTTATTCCTAATTTGAGGAGTAAGTATCGTAAATATCCGCTTTAAACCGTATACATCCTTCAGATCATATTATATCGTAAAAATTTCTGTAGTTTTTCCCTATTTGGCAAGTATGTATGAGTGTGAAAGTTTCGACGACAATTACTTGATAAAATATAAATATAATCAGATTTATAGAAGGCACAAGGTTATATCGACATATTTGTGTCGACATAAACCTATCACTATTTATTTTTTCCTATGTCTGGCAACATTTTCGGCTGTCAAGTTAGTTCGCCTAATTCCGCACTCGACTATAGCTATTGATTGATTCTGTCACCTAAATTTAGATTTGTCACTAATTTGCAATACCCTAAATTATAATGTAGGTACCTAGATCTGTCCTAAATAAAAATTACTCGTTAGATCACCTAGGAGAGTAAAATATCCACACCGACATCTCCGTTCTGAGTAAGTAAAGAAAAAGCTGGCTATAACTAATCATCTAATAAAGTCTACCAATAATTCTATACATTATACAGGGTGAGTTCAAATTGGTAAATACAAAACACTTGATTGTGCCTCAGTTAATGACGAATAGTGTGTTACATCAACTCAGTGGTTTTAATTAGCCATTTTTAACTATTGTTAATTTTCTAATAAAACTAATATTTTTTTTTTATTTTTTTTTTTATTTATTTATTTTTTAAATAAATGGCTTCTGTCCGGTTGGACAACTTGCCAGTGTCAAAGTTGAAAGGTGCACGTGATCGGTGTATTAGTTCCTACGAGTTCTGGATTCTGATCTCTGCTGGTTTATCTGAAACTACGACACGGTACAATGTTAATTATCTACTTCTAAAACTAAACATTATGACCAAACACTTACAAAAGGGTGACTACAACTGAGAGGAAGGATAATATTATTTATAATTTTATATTACAATCTGTAATGAATTTGACAAGGACATACACAAAAGACGAATTAACACAGGTTAGAAGAAAGCTAACATTGACTGGACGGGGAATACACTTGGGGAGGATGTCGTACAAGGATACCGGATTTCGAGGACAATTAAAAAATATATGATCTGGCGTACCATCTTAGACCGCACTCGCATAATGAATGATCGCGGACACGGATCTTAGCTAAAAAGGAAGGGGAGCAAATGTGACCAAGTCGCAATCGTATTATCGTGGAGACTGCACGCTTGTTGGCATCACGATACTTGAAAAAACCATGGTTTTACTGGCAAATCGGGTTGAATAGTGCCGTAATACTTGCCTTTGGAGCAACGA
Organism: Acleris emargana; assembly: GCA_927399475.2. Classification (NCBI taxonomy): domain Eukaryota; kingdom Metazoa; phylum Arthropoda; class Insecta; order Lepidoptera; family Tortricidae; genus Acleris; species Acleris emargana. The sequence continues at coordinate 12,173,608 of OV656851.1, read as the reverse complement.
GAGGTGTTCCATACTTCACTCCAGCGTTCTCTAAGATGGGACTTAACCGAGGTACGAAAATCTTGACCAAAGCATTCAGAGTATGGAGTACAACCAGTTTCGATGGCCTGTTTGGCGTACGCGTCGGCCTGCTCATTGCCGGTTATTCCAGAGTGACCCAGAATCCAAGCCAAGGTTACCTGAATACCCAAAGAGTGACATCTACAAAGGGTTTCCCTAGTCTTCAAGTTTACATACAGATTGTCTTTGGAGCGGATCGGAAATTTTGAAATATCCTGAAGGCAACTAAGAGAATCCGAAAAAACAATAGCTTTATTTATTTTATGTGATTCTATATAAGACACGGCTTCAAAAAGTGCAATCGCTTCACCGGAAAATACTGTTGTTTGGGAGGGACATCTAAAGCTTAAGACAATTTTATACCGAGGTATCCACACCGCCGAGCCCACAAATCCGTCATTAGATATCTTCGACGAATCTGTAAAAACAGTGGTCCAATCTGCCCAATGATCCGCAATTGTTTTGTTGAATAAGCTATTAGCGTTCGTTATATTTTCCTCTAAACCAAAGGAAAACATAATATTTGGCTGAAATACAAGGGCATTGAAGTCAGTGGAAAACAAGGGATTACAAGAAAACTGGAGGAGAGGGGGAAGCCCAGAAAGCTTATGGAAACTCTTAACCAGACAAGGGGTGTCTTTGTGGGTCCAGTATTTAGAAAGGGAAACTAAACGAGAAAGGTTATTTATACGGAATAAAAGAGGATGGTTAGAGAATTGGGCAGACTTGAAGAAGAAACGGTCTGATAGAAATTGTCTTCGGAGTCTCAAGGGAGGCTCTAAGCACTCCACTTGCAGGGCATTTATGGGGGAAGATTTCATTGCCCCGCAAATAATACGGAGACACCGAGACTGAATTTTGTCCGATGTTGACAGAGCCATCTTGTTGCACGGTTCTAGCAGGAATGCACCATAATCAAAGTGGCTTCGTATGATCGCATTATATAGTAACTTCTGTGAATATGGGTGAGCTCCCCACCAGGCGCCCGAAAGGGCCCTCAAGACATTTATGTTTTTTTCGCACTTGTTTTTGATATAATTTAGGTGGGGGATTCCGGTCATATGGGAGTCCAAATATAAACCCAGAAACTTAACGCTATCATTCACGTGGATAATTTCCTCGTTCACCACAATGTCAACGTCAGGGATCCACCTTTTTCTGGAAAAAACAACCACAGAGCTTTTAGAAGCCGATAAGTTTAAACCATGATCTACCAACCAAACGTTAAGATATCTCAGTGAAGTGTTTAAGCGGTTTGTGCAATCTGAAAAGGACTCAGAGGCATAATATAGGGCTATATCGTCTGCGTATTGTAAGACGTCACAGAAACCATCGACTACCTTTTCCAGATCCGCCGTGTATAAACTGTATAAGATAGGGCTCAAGACCGAGCCCTGAGGTAAACCTTTCCAAATGGTTCTAGGGGGCAAAGTCGAGTCCTGAAAGCGGATAGAAATAGAGCGACCCATAAGAAGATTACATATGACATGAACCATCTTCGCTGGCAAACTCAGCTGTTGCATTTTCTGCCTGAGTATCGGAAGCTGGACATTGTCATAAGCAGCAGTGATATCAAGGAAAACACCCACAAGGTGCTGTCCCCTTGAGAAAGCCAGTCGTATATCTGATACAAGGATACTGAGGTTGTCCATAGTACCCATGCCTTTGCGGAAACCAAACTGAGATCTCGCTAAAATTCCCCGATTCTCCAGTATCCACTCGAGCCTGTTTTTAACTAAATGCTCAAAAATCTTTGACAAAACAGAGGAAAGTGCTATTGGTCTATATGAATAGGGATCAGAGGGATCCTTACCAGGTTTTAAAATAGGAATGATAATTTGTTGCTTCCATATTCCCGGAATAGACCCCGAAGCGAAGATGTTATTTAGAAGAGAAAGAAAAATTTTTTTTGTAGATTTATTACATTTTTTTAAAAAAGAATACGGTATGCCGTCAATGCCTGGAGAGGAATCATGTAAGTGTTCTAATACCGATGTAAGTTCATATAGGGAAAATGGCTGATCCATCCGGTCTGACGATGGTGGAGAAGGAGAAGAAGGGAGGCAGTCGTCCGATGGAACAAATGGAGGAGCAAGATTGTCTAGGAAGGAATCTAACCATACAGAAGGATCGTTAGAAGTTGAATCAGAGCTCGATAACGAGCTGCGGTATCTTTTAATATTCTTCCAGACGAGAGAGGAAGGCGAACGAGGAGATAAACTTTCGCAAAAACGAGTCCAGCCGAGTCTTTTTTTGGAAGATAGTAATTTCTTGCAAGAAGCATTGGAGGATTGGTATTGTAAGTAGTTTTGGATGCAACTTAAATCTTCAAGGAACAATTTTTCAGCTCTGTTACGGGTTTTAATAGCTGTTGTACATTCAGCATCCCACCACGGGGGAGATGAGAGTTTTCCATCAGCAGAATTTTTAAGAGGGATAGAGATTTCTGCAGACTTGGACAAGATTAGTACGAATTTAGAATATAGCTCTAGAAAATTTTCATCAGACACAGGAGGGAGTAATCTCACCTCATTCTCTACGTGAAAAGAAAATTCGGGCCAATCAGCCTTGTCCAAACGAAATTTCAAGAGGGGGGGAAGAGGAAACAAAGATGTATGGACATTAGACCGGAGTGTAATGAGGAGAGGAAGGTGATCGCTACCATAGGCTTGCGAAAGCACCTGCCATCCAAGAAGAGGAGTCAAACTAGGGGAAGCCATTGTCAAATCCACTGCACTAGGATTTTGTACAGGAGATGTTCTTCTGGTGGGAGAGCCATCATTCAACATACACAAATTTACATTGTCTAGCAAGTCTAAAATATAGCGAGAATTAGAATCACAAGGCTTAGACCCCCACATAATATGATGGCAATTAAAGTCGCCCATCACAACTAAAGGGCCAGAAAGAGAAGACAGTATAGAATCAAGTTCTGAAATAAGGGTAGAGTTTGGGTATGGAATATATAAGGAAATAAATGTAATGTTCAGAGTCTTAATTGCAACAACATTTAACCCTGATGAATGATGGGGGAGGGGGATTGAAGAGAAGGGAAGGGAACGTTTGACCAGGAGGGCAGAACCACCCCATCCATCATCTCCGTCATCCCGGAGACATGAGTAGCCAGAAACCCTAAAAAGGGAACCGGGTCTTAACCATGTCTCCGAGATGGCCATAATGAAAGGATTATATTTATTAATAAGGAAACAAATTTCGTGTTTTTTATGCCGGATACTTCTACAATTCCACTGAATGGCTGTATGGGCCATTATTGGACATTATTGTAGTTAGCTGATTCAGTGAATCTAAGACATTGTTCGGTATCGCATCGGAGAATTTTGAAAGGAGATTCAGTAACATAGTTACTAAAATGTTAATAAGGTTATCATTGGGGGAAATTTCAGTCTCAGAGCCATTGAGGACACAGCCATTAATTTGAGACGATTGAGGATCTTTTACAATACTATTGTGAGCTGCTTTGTCGTACCCTGAGGCAAGGTTAGGGGTAGGGCGGCGGGGGATATGGACAGTTTTTCTATAGGATTGGGAGGCATAAGTGGAGGACTGATTGGACTGCTGAGAGAGATACTGGGTAGATGACTGGGAAAGATGCGGACTGGGAGTCTGAGAACCTGGTGACAAGGACAATCTAGTGGTATCTGCAAAAGAGCGATGAACATTGCGAAACCGCAGAGCAGCCTCTGAGTAGGGGATGTGTTCTTCAGACATGACTACTTTAATTGATTTTTGTCTAACATGTTCGGGACAGGCAGAGTTAGTAGCACGATGAGAACCTGAACAGAAAAGGCATGAAGCCCTCTCAACAGGGACAGAACAAGTTTCACCCTCATGAGGCTGAGAACATATGAAGCAGCGCGGCTTGGATCTGCATGCAGATTTTATGTGACCAAATCGACAGCACTTGTTGCACTGGATTGTTGGAAGATGATAGAGCTCAACTGGTAGTGATGCATTAAAGCAAAACACTTTCTCTGGGAGTATCTGACCAAGAAAAGTTAGTGCTACAGATTGAGTAGGGGTCCAGGATGTCTTTTCTTCTACTACTGTTTTTCTGTTAAGTCTGCGAGCCTTGATGACTTTGCAGTCCGTCACAGAGCATTCAATTGAACCAACTAGTTCCTCCATAGTCCAGTCAATTGGGATATTTCTAACTAAGCCCATCCTAGTGATGCTAAAAGTGGGAACTGAAGTAGTATATTCCTGTTGAGAAAGAATTGCATTGTCAAGGAAAGCATTTGCCGAGTTAGCGTCAATAAACTCCACAGTAACGCGATTACGACCGTTTGCTTTAATACCGTCTTTTTTGATGCCGCGGACTAAGTTCTTGTGTAATAATTGGGCGAACTTAAGAATGCGAATGGACGAACCAGAAGCTGGGTCCTCAATTGTTTTTGAAACCTGAACGATATAAGGAGCTTTGTCTGAAGGGCTATATTTAAGTTTGGAACCTGGAGCAAACTCGGGCACGGTGAATGTGTGTTGAACGGAAGCAGAAGCTGGCATGCCTGTGGCACGTTTGTTAATATTGTAGTCCAAAACAACATTATTCCGCTTTCGTGGGCCAGACAAGAGAGCACTCTGGGTAATGTCAATTGACATTTCACTATTATCATCCGAACCACCGCCCCCATCAGGGGGCTCCTTATCGCTCATCTCAAACAACACACAACTCACAAACACTCACCTGGTTAACCACAACCACCACCAACTACAAAACCAACACTAGATCTAACGAATCCCACAAAATATTTTGAATTACAAAGAGCACAAAATTCCGCACGTGTAACAGACAACCTTCTTTTAGTATTTTTTAATTGATTATCAATAATTTAATTCCTAAAGTGCGTGGTTACCCTCCATTTAATTTTCAACTGTCACTCGTTATTAATCAGTTTTAAACAAAGTGACAGCATTAAGTCTGAAAAATTGGGATAAATTAAAAAAAAAAAAACTTTATTAAATAAGCAGCATGAAACTAAGGAGAGGGGTTAAGTCTAGGGAAGATGTGTATAAAACATTGGTTTTATATTACAAATTTGAAGTCACCCGATATAGGTTTTATAGGCCATCGAGACAAAACACCGTTGCGTTAGTTGTTTTGTTTTTCCTTCGTGGACTTTAGCCAAAGGTCACACGTAACGGTCGCCGCACTTTATGGGGGGTGCGGGAGTCGGCCTTGGCGTACGAGGAGGCAACTAGCCGCGGCGAAAAGCAGGTGACCTGGCGCGTGTGGGTCTTTGCAATGTTTGTTTTGATGCCATTACACCGGCTTATAGTGGTTTGAATCCATGACGGCGCGTCCTGCTATTCAGATTGACATCGGACAGTTGCGTCAATGTACGTTTTTTTTTGTCAGACGGGAGTTCGTGTATATAAAACACCCTAATTTATGTACAAACATGACTCATCGAATTGGTTTATTTTGCAGCAAAAAAAAAAAATTTATATCACGATTACATCTATATGTAGGTGGTACCTACTTGTTCAATTTATCGCCTCACTACCCATTGTAAAATCTAACTATAATGACGACATCATAACACACCCTGCATACCGAAGGGTACTCCGCGTAATTTACTCAATTGACTGTTAAACTTCAATGTATTTGGGTTAATTAGTGCCGATTGACAAACGTCGTAAATTGCTCAGTGATTTATTATCTTCGTTTATTGGCTATTAAATTTGATTAGGTACTTATTGGGCGGCAAAAGACCAGGGCTCATACAACAGTCAAAGTTACTACTTGAATATAATGCTGCAAACAAAACGTAGGTATAGCCAACTAGCTTATGCCTTATGCTTCGCTTGGGTGGCTAAACATCTCGTGTCATTATGGCTAGTTTTAGTCCCTTGTTGAACAATCTAATACAATTTATGTGGATTATGAGTTTCGGTTCTGCTACACTGGCCCGCCCGACTAAGTGTACTTACTAGGGAATGCAATAACCGGTAGCAATTGATAACCGGTTATTAACCGACTCAAAATCCCCAAAACCGGTTAACCGATTATTAACCGGTTAATTTTTACTTTTAGTTTTTTAATGTTTTTTACGTGTAAAAATCATTGTCTTCGTTTACGAATAGGTAAATTATAAAATAAATCAGTAACAACAAATACAGGAGTATTTAATTCACAAATATAACATTTATTTAAAAACCATAATACATGTTTTAGCTAAAAGTTCATAATTCCATTTTTTATTCATACTAATAATCATTAATTTATAAGCTTATCTTCTATCTCACTCGCTCCAAGCTTCCCTGCTATTGGCTGCTATGCCATGCCATCCAGCCGACAACAGGTCAGTCAGTAGTCAGTAGTAGTCAGTACTCAGTAAGATACGGATCGTTTAAACGATAACACCTTTTGCTTTATCTTCCGAAGTTCCGAACCACAAAGTTTATTGTTTATATTAATAACCTACGTGATCTGTCTGATGAACTTGTGCGTGAAAGTGAAAACACCACACGGGCTGTTGGGACTTGGGAGTAATGTTTTAAATGGATAAAAAGGTAAGTAATATTTCTCATATTCATACACTTATGTTATACATTATCAAATCGCAGTTGCTTACGGACTTTTGTACTCGAAAGAGGAAACATGGCGATTGGCGAGTAAACGAAAATCTTTGTGTATTGACGAAAAAGTTTTATTAATACGATAGAAGACTAATTAATAATGATAGTGTGTAAAATGTCTCTTGATTGAACGACCAATATTAATACCTAACGCTTAAAAATACTCAGTTCCTTAAGTGACGTTGTAAAGAGTTTACACTGTAAATGAAATACATTTATTTACAGTATAACAAAGAGAAATATTGAGTGATATATATATGTTGTTTTTTTTATTATTAACAATAGTGTGAAAAGTAGACTAGTAATACATTAGGTACTTTAAGTTATTTTCACACTTTTGTTATAATTGTTAAGTAAAGGCTGATTTATTATACTTTTATATAAGTGGGTTCATTTTCATTTACTAATTTAGTCGTTTAGGTCGCTTTGAGTATTATTTTAAATAGTTAATTTTCAGTTTATTTTTTTAATTTTAGGGAAATATACTGATTTTTAATTGTGCTCTTATCAAACTCAACTTCCAAAGAGATTATTTGATGCTTTTGTTACATTATATATACGTTTAGCAGACTAGTAACTAATTTACATTATATATCTAAATGAAAAACGTATTCCAATATGTTAACATTCATCAAAGGCTAGTCGATTACATGATTCGTAATCAAAACTTTAATTTCAAAAATACTGTGTGGTCTGTGTGTTATGTGATTACATTGTTTTAAGACTATTGATAATTTATAATGAATAATTTGGTGTCTGTTATTTTTATATTGTTGATTTTAATAGCTTTTTAGTTAATCTTCGAAAGTAAACGAGAACTTAAACTCTAAAACGGTTTTTCATTTCATATCGGTTAAAAACCGGGTTTTTTTTTCAAAAACCGGTTATTAACCGAACCTCAAAATGGACGGTTAACCGATTAACCGGTTAACCGGTTAACCGATTTGCATTCCCTAGTACTTACATAGTTTATTCGGGGCGCTATGGACGCTGGCAAGGGTGAAAATGCAGGTAAGTATGTACCTACAGTCGCCATCATATAAACACGTGTTAAAAATAAAAAATATAAGAACTCAATTCTATGATTTAAAGACGTATTGTTTGTGCGTGTTTAGAAATGTTTGAACATCTTTTATCCTCCAATATATATTTTTGCGCTCTAATCTTAAATATATAATCTACAATAAACTTATCTTGGTTAAGATGCCCGTCCCAAGACAATTTAGAAATTACAGTTTTGTACGTTTTGACGGTTAGTTTGACATGCCTTGAGAGCATCTAACCAAAGTCAGTTTATTAATACGTCCCTAAGCTAATGCGTTATGGGTTCCCCAGACTAGACCAGCCGTACTGACAGACGAGAGGGACGAATTTATCTAATACAGTGAGAAAGTAATAATATATTAGGTACGTTTCTGTTCTATTACAATAAACAGACCGGTGGTCTCTCAGTCGTAACATTAGACTTATTAGTCTGTAGCGTTAGTAGTGATTTAACTTCAACAGTTGTATGATAACACAGCTGGAGGTACTTACGTGACGTTCCGGCATTCTGTGCTCGGGCTCCACACCAGCAGCGCGGCGGCGACGCACCACAGCCTCTGGGGAAATCGCCAGTTTAGTACTTGCATACAAATCACTACTCGTCGTGGACGCCTTTAGGACTTCGTGCTATGCGTTCTCTGTCCAGTAGACAGTCGAGGTTAAAAAGGGTACCGAAAGATGAGCTTCACTATTGCATCTATTTACCTACATCTAAAATAAACATTTCATCAAGACGCTTTTAAAAGTACTTGAGCACCTACACGTCTATAATATAGAGGTAGTATTCGGCTCGGACAAGCAAACCATCATTGATAAGGGCCTCTCCAAAAACGCATAGGTGGGTACTTATTAATAAACTCATCCCGTCTCATCCAGGTTGAGACGCCCGCCGTCTCAAAACGTTAGTTTTCTACTTGACGTTTGCTTAGACGTACGTGCCTTAAGACGGTAATCCAAGCCCAGATCAGTTTTAATCCCTCGTATATCTTGAAAGATCTGTTCTCAAAATTTTGATATTTTTGTAGTTTTTAAGCTAATTTTTTGGACTATAAATAATCCGAAGAGTCTGGAAGGTGGTATTTTTTTCACTGCTGACAGACCTAGTATGAATTATAGCCAATTGATCTCGCAACCGACCAAATTGATGAGCTGCGTAATAAATAAACTTAATAAATAACGCAACATCAAATCACGAGAATGACTTTAACACATTCAATCATCGACAAACTGCGATAAGGTTCTATATGGTGGTCCAACAATCAAAGAACATGACTTTAGGTAGTTACATACAAAGATAGAACCTGTCTTTAGATCAAAATTATGTACTGGCATTACATGTCATCGAACAAGAAATAAGTAACCTATTTAAACTGTTCACAAAAGCTAAACCGCGTGATGAGAACTGTAAATAAGCGTGCGGCGTTTCTAGCGAGTGTGGATGGCCACGATAAGAAAAGGGTCGCCTTATCACCCGCGGTCTGACCCCACGCTCAATAATTCAATATTCCGTTAAATCGCTATTAACTTGCTTCTTTTTGTCTTGTCTTTTTTGGACAAGGGTTAATTTAAAATCGATATTATCATCGTATATTTAGTAGTCATTTCTAATTATCTAAATCTATGTACTCGTAAAACTAACTTAATTCTCCTGTAGAGTTAACTAGCATTTGCAGGTCTCTAGAACAAAGGATTTGTCATACGGTAAATATGGTCAGATATTAATTATAATTAAATAATTAGAAATTTTCAAGTAACTAAATGTTTGTACAAAGGCTAAGGCAATATGGTTTTATCCAGTAGAATAGAGTCCCTGCCATGCATAGTAAATAAAATACTTCTGAGCTCATTCGACGCAATGTAGGACGCCCTCAGACTACGTGGAGCGACGACCTTCGCGAGGTGGCTGGCAAGAGCTGGATGAGAATGGCCGCAGATCGTGCTCGGTGGCGTGCAATAGAGAGGCCTAAGTCCAGTAGCGGACTAGTATAGACTGATGATGATAATGATGAGCTCATTTGCAGTAAAAAGGTCATGTAGAAAATGCCTTTATCTAAAAAAAACTTCCGAAAAAGTAAAAATGTGCTGCTCCGATTTAATTACGCGCTATCATTTGCAATGTCCGTAATTTATCTTATGTTTTTTTCCTTATTCGGTAAACTAGGGAATTAGGTACGACCTACTTACTTGGCCAAAATTCAAAATTGTGTTAAAATCAAGGCAATTTACCTAATCAGTATCAGTATTTAAAAATCAGTATTTTTGAGAAGTTAAACTGCTTAGGTTGCTACATATCGGAATGCTTAGGGCGCTACATGTATTATGGAGCTTCGTTGCTGCAAATAAGCTCTACTATGCTCCCCTAAAAGGAATATATTTGTCACATTAACGCTCACCCTGTAGATTACCTACTCTTACATGGGTTGTTTGTATTATAATGTAAGGCATCGTGCGTGCTTTATCAATTTTATCATAGGTACGAGTATACCAGCCGTTCTTTATGCTATCTGTGACGACGGATAAAAATTACAGTTCCTGGTTGGTGGACGTTATTAAGTGTCTGTAAGTAAATAAAACTAGGTAACGCAATAAGGACCTTTGAGAGTTAAAATTTACTTCAAAAATATAAATATGGTTGTCGTAAGATCTTGAGACTGCAATCTCAAGATTGCAAATACGTTTCCAACCCTGAGGATGAAGATGAAAGTGTTAGCTTTTTTACGAGTGGTTTTTCCCTATGCCAGAGCACAAAAGTGTGACTACTGCTGTTTGGCGGCAGGGTAAGATGATGACAGCATTCTGGACGCACCCTTGTGTGAGGTTCTACCACTACATTAAAGTAATAATAATAGTAAAGGTTACTAACCTAATCGTTTTTGTGGTTATGTGTTTGAAGTTCCGCGAGGGCTTTAAACATTTCATCTGGGGCCCTATTCAACTCGTTAAAACCGTAGCTATTGCTTTTGACACGACATCGATAGCTTAATTTACTTGACAGTAAACAATACGATAACTGTCAAAAGCAATATCGTCATTACTTAGAAAAAACCTCGTATCTCATATCTCGTGACGTACAATTTTAAACTCAAACCTGAAGGTAATTAAGTCCAAACACATACATATCGAAATATCAGATACAAGTTTTTTCTAAAGTGCCTAGTAACGATATTTAATTTTATTGTTTTACCGAAAAGAATAAAGGGCCTAGCTTGCGATAGATGTTGACTGTATTTAATTATAAACCTGTACGTGTACAATACACAATTGATACTAATCTTTCTGGTAGGAATGCTGCTAGCATTATATTAATTTATAATTAAATAACAACCTTAAGTAGGTAAGTACTAGGTAGTACCTGTACAGAATCTAGTAGTAAAATATTTGAATTACAATTAGACGACGGACGCATACGTACCCACCATTTATTTTAAGGGATAATAAATATATGCATCACGCATACCCATTAATATTGTGGGACGCCTACGCTTTGTTTAATGGTAAAGTGGTCGCCACTCGAGGACTCCTCGGCTCCAACGGTCAAGGTGCACCGACCATCTGGAGAATTGAAAGTGTCGGAATGCATTACCGACCACCTACAAATGATGTTTTCGCAGCAACTCAGATTCGCTTACGAAAATTTTGTATACGATGACTCCTGAATTCTAGGATCTAGAAATTCTAGAACAATAGAATGGTTCCAACACTTCCAACGGAGGACCAGCGCTGACTTTGCCAGCATTACGCTGAGTTGGGACCATTTCGTGGCTACTTTATTTTTGTATTTGTTCTGTTCTTTGTTATGTATGTCACGAATAAATGTTTTTCTTTCTTTCTTTCTTTAGAACAGGCGCTTATAGATTCTAATAATTACGCAGTGCAACGGCCACTTCGGCGTACAGTGTATAGTATACGCTAAAAAACTTTGGATTCAGATTCGGATGGTATGCGAAGAGACGAGTTAAATGTACAATAGTATTTCGTACCTTAAGAATTTAGTGATCTAATTCAAACAATTCAGCTTTCAACTTCGAGACATACCTAACTCTAAAAAAAAATGAATTAGGTCACTATAATTCTAAACATGCGACTTGTACGATCGAATGTTTGAATGTATGCCGCCATGCCGCCGCGGTATGAAAAGTTTCGTCACTTTACCACTTTGAATTCTTTCAAATATAGCTAAAAGATCCAAAAGCGAAGAACAATTTCAAGCTGAGACTACCTATTCGTTTGGATAGAGGATATCGGTATTTATTTGTTGCAGATTATGGACATGGTTGCATCTGCAGTAGGAGTAGGGAGGTATGGGATAAGTCACATAACTAAATCACCAGCCTAAACAGTTCCTATCTACCTATATATAATATGCACTTCTGTTTGTTAAATTCGCTTCGCGTCGCTCCCACCTTAGCCTTCTAACCTAACCTATCCGAGTCGCTTCTGCCAAGACCCATCTCTCGCTAGCTACGCTCGCTCGCTTGCGAAATGCATGGGTACCAACCTATAATAAAATAATTATTTAATTCAGTATCTCTCAGATTTATCATTTGTCAAATATTTCACCATAAGCGAGCGAGCGAAGCGAGCGAGTAAGATGGGTCTCGGCAGAAGCGACTCGGATAGGTTAGGTTAGAAGGCTAAGGTGGGAGCGAAGCGAAGCTCCCGCCTTAGTCTTCGAGGTTATTTTTTTTTTACGTCCTGAAAAACTTGCTTGCTTGTATAGCATCATAATATTACGTGAAGTCATTTTTACTCGTAACAAATAGCTCGCAAATGAATCATTTTAGGTATTTTGACCAATGTTTGTGTATCAAATTTAGGTGACATAGCTTTTGGTATTTTAAACATTACATATTTAGTCCAATAGGTATTTTAAAATTAGGTAATTCGTAAGTAGGTGTTACTTGCTTAGGTATTTACAATCATTAGGTATTTAGATTTTAGGTATTTTGAACGTAGGTTATTAAATTTAGACAGTTTAGTTTTTTTAATTTTAGACATTGCAATACTTACCCGTTTGTTCACCTGTACATTTGTATCAAAATTATTAGATTGAACACAATAGGTACATACATACACGCTTATTTTTAGGGTTGAACACAATAGGTACATACATCATGCTTATTAATATCCCGCGCTGTACTTACATCTGTGCGTCCATCCGTCCCAAGTTTAAAAAGTTGTATCTTTTAAGCCGTAAAACATAGCGGGTTGATTTTAAAGAAAGTGAAATATGAAACAGGTTTATTTTTCAACGTATTTTGTATTCCTGTGTGTATCGTAAACACTAGGGAATGCAAATAACCGGTTATTACCGGTCTTAACCGGTTATTTTAATACAAAAACTGTTAATAACCGGTCAATTTGCACTCCCTAGTAAACACGTGTAAAAATATAAGGGTCGAATTTAGTATTATTATATGTAGTATACAAACCCTAAAGAAAAACAATAAATTCTAAAAAATAAAAAAAAACTCTATAATACTAAATTAAATTTATTATTTCACTTTACTTGTTGGTAATTCTTTAGCTCTGCCTACCCCACTTTGGGAATGAAGGCGTGAGTTTATGTATGTATGTATGTATGTAAATTTATTATAGGGGCCACTGAAAAACAGTGTCGTGCTGTACCCTATTTCACACCATTTGATACTCGAAACTTTGTAATACTGTATATTTTGTTTCTTTGCGTTAGGTATATGCATTGTGTCAAATTTTGTCAATCAAACTATTTCTATTCTATTCTATTCTAAATGACTTGAAGTTTGAAAGCTGAGATTTTTAATAAAGCCACTATTGTTCTGAAGATGCGATATGATTTGTATAAAGGCTAAATAACTTCCTTAATAGCGCAGCAATATTGAATTACAAGATAATTACAAAATAGCAACGCATTCAATAGAATCCATACTTTCCACGCCACTAAAGCATTTGTCTTTTCGTTTTTCATTCAACAACTTTAACTTTCAGTACTGAAAAAAAAGGTCTAGACCAAGGTGGCATCTTGTCTCAAAAGTTGACGCTGTTAATAAAGATTTCTGCTTTTGACTTTGACTTCAAAATCGAACAACAAATACTACTGAATAAGGGCAAAAAAATATTAACAGCAGCTATATCTAAAACCAGGCCCTAAAATTGAAGATACCATCTAAAATACATAGAGAGGTGGGTCTTATAACAGACGCTCACTTTGAACTTTGAATGTTGCAGCTTTACTTAGGCATCGTCAACACCAAACGTATTATCCGCCGCCGTGAACGATGCCTTCTAATAGGCCAAGAGTCAAGAGCTAATTTTGTTCGACGTTGCGATCTTTGCAATAAAACTAAAGACGTTTAAAAGTTTTTTATTTAACTTTACGTGATTGAATTTCCAGAATTTTCTACCACGGCTCTTCCGTCCCTTAAAGTACTTACCACCAAACACCCTGTAGCACTGCAATTTGATAAACAGACCGCTCTTGGCCTATGAACTGGTTATAAGTTCAATCTCGTTAATGCAACTGCGTGTAGCAATACACTAATAAAATAAACATCTTTCATGTGTTAAGTGCCTAGGTACCTCGTACATTGAATTATAATTATGTGTGATGCTGATGTGGTAACCGCCTCACAATTAACGACTAAGAAAGTTTGGCTTTCCGTACTTACACCTATCAATGCGGAAATGACTTTACTTATACATACATACATACATACCTTCACGCCTTCATTCCCAGAGTGGGGTAGGCAGAGCTACAGAATTACCAACAACTCTAAAAAATGGTAGATAACTCTGTAACCACAATTTGCACAATTAGGCTAAGATGTTTAACAGTGTATATTAGTGACAGGTAGCAAGCCCATCGCCTAACAGTCTTTAACTACTTTACTTATAGTTATCGTATTTGAGGATTTAGATGGAATGCCTCCATGCTAGTGATTTCACCAGTTGCCTTAACCCCATTTATTTATTTATTTATTTATTAAAAACAAACAACACAGTACCTACAATAATATTAAACGCCCTGCAAAACTGTTACAACAGTTTGACTGCATACCGGAGCACAGCATGCGTACACTGATGTTAGCTCTGTCTGCTTGAAATATGTTTTTCACCTCAGCAGCTCAAACAAGCAGGTTTTGCTGCTTAAAAACAGTGAGCAAAATTCAATTTTGCTGCGAGCGAGAGGCAAAGTAGCTTTTTAATTATTTTTTTTAAATGCCGTGAGCAGTGCTGGGGCTACTCACAACATTCGAAAAAATTGAACTTCACTTTGTTCTGTCACTTTCACTTCGATAGGAAAAAAGCGAGAGATAGAAACAACATAGTAGGCCCAAAAAGAAACGCACGTTCGGATGCACACATAACCGTAAAATTGCAAATAAAACTATCTGTTAAAGTTTGAAATGTGTTTATTATAACTATTTTATACAGTAGGTACAATCATTTTTTTATTTAATGTTTTGAAGACAAAATTAATGAAAAAAAAATGAAATTTAATGTTTTGAATTTTGTTATCGTTTTAACAATCTTTAATTTCGTGACATAAACCGCGGGGGCAGTTTCAGAACGCATTTCAAAAATTGCGGGATTATTGTAGCCAATAGCCATAGACAAGGCCTAGTTAGGTTTTTTTTAAAGCCACAGACTACATAAAGCTGTATAAAGTTGTGTTTGCACTACGGCATTATCAAGTTGAGTGACAGGTTTTATCTGTTTCATGTTTATTTTTTCCACTTTTTATTTTATTAGTATTTTGCAAAAATGCTTGTGATTGATGCATATGCGATCGTGTCGTTATTTAGTCGTGTATTCACCAAATGGTCACAACGGAAGACCTGCGTTGGCCCTACCAGCTTCACGCTGTGTTGTTCTCGCTGCTGAGGTGAAAAGTTGTATGTCTCACACGAGACCAAAGTTTTTTACGTCTCGTATCTTTGAATCAAATCACTCGCAGCAAAAACCAACTTTGCTCTCTTGTTGAACAAATAACTATTGTCCTTATCTGTAATTGTGACAGAAAAGGACGACGCGAGATATCTGCTTTAACTAAACTAGGTTTTTAGTGCGTTTATGAAGAAGTTAAAGAAATTTGTCAAGATCGTAGCAAGTGGAAAGAAGTGGTCTCTGCCTACCCCTCTGGAAAACAGGCGTGATTTAATATATTTATGTATGTATCTCTTTCTACATACATACATGGAGTTACTTGAAGCTATGCAGTTTAACTTGTAATGCATAAAGGACTACTACTAAGCGGTACTTCATTACAAAGTGTAATTTAATCAAGTCAAGTTTGTCACAAAGGGAAAGGATAATAATAAAATGAGGCCTTGACCAAAATTCAGGCAAGTTTGAAAGTCTACACCAAAATAAACCTTATTAGTTGATACAATAGAATTGACTAAATTAATTGAGTCTTTAATAATTGTTTAAACACAAGAATCACTGTGAGTGTAGCTGCTAGCGATATTCTATCTCTTTTTACCGCTTCTATTAACGCCGAGGTTAAAGATCATTTTAGATAACTTGTTTTTTACTTTTGATTTTAAAGATTGAAGTCAAAAAACTGTCGACAGACGCTCTAAGGTGTTTTTGCTTCCTGTCGAAGGTGGATCGAGCGAGCGAGATCGTATGAGTGAGCTTTAGGCTAAGTACTTAATTGAGAAAACAAAACTTTGAAATAAAATATGTTTGTGCGCTTTGACATGATGCGACGGGGCAACTTAAACTCTCCGGTGAATAATTCCTACGTCGCGTCGAGTTGAAATAAGTGAGTCCTTAAAAGATTAATGCTAGTTTTCTTTTAGATCGAATTGGTTTACCTGTTTCAACGAACAGATACACAGACAGACACGTAAAATTTCTAAGACCCTTCTTTTTGCGTCGGGGGTTACATAATAATAAGGTACCATCCCGAGCCAAGCGCCATTATTTATTTATTATACGGAGGGTTTATGCCAAAAAAACTTAGCCTTTTACGATCCTGAAATAAGGCATTTGAGTCTGTGTACGTAGTTTCCTGAACTCTAAAACGCTTTAACTACTAACAAATATATCGACTAGGTATCAGTCGATAATAGCTTACCAAACAGCCTGATAAATAATATGAAACCTGACCAACTTAAAGCTCTAAAGCTCACTGCGTCCATAAAACACCTTTTCATCATGACAGTTGTAAAGTTATTGGCCCTTCTTGTTACATGAATACCCCGCCCGAGGCAGTTAATCCGACCACCAGTATATTAGTGACCCTCACGCAAGCAGTTCCGGATACAACTCTCGTCTTACTATAAAGAAAGGTGCGTTCATTCCGACACATGATTAATGAATCGAATTGTGAAGCTGCACCTGCTTTCGTTCGGTTCCATCGAACTGGCTTAAGTAAACAATCAATATGTTCAATTTGCACTTACACTCGTATAGTTTGTTTATCTTTGTCACCCGGGTGGAGTTGAAGAGGTGCGAAAAGCATTCGCGTTAAACTTGCAGTGCTTTAGGGCAATAAACTTAATATTTGTATTTGCAATTTACCTACTACATGTGTTGCAAAATTTGTTTGGGACCAAACAATGTTTGAATGCACCTTGTGTTGTCAGTAGTGTTTGAAATAAACCCAAGTATTTTAAGTAGGTATATTGATTTAAATAACTTATAAAAGTAGGTAACTAAGTTACTCCGCGCAGTATTGACACATTAATATTGTTGTTGTGTTGTTTTTAACCACGAGCCGGAGCCTTGATAAACGGATACAGTTAACGTGAAAACAAAACTGAGTGGTTGACGCGTTTATTTATTCCCTATCTAGCTAAACATAACTTGGTGCCTAAGTTAAGTTTTTTCATGTTTACTGTAGTTGGCTGTGATCTAGTCATGTGGGATCAAGCGACTACATCTACATACCTACTTATAGGTAGTGTAGTACCTACTTATCGGAAGCAACTTACAATCAAACTTTACAATTTAAATTATGATACGAACTTATAAAAATTTCCTTTTATAAATAATTAGCGTTACGTATGAAGTTTTTATTAGTTTGTAGGTACGCGTATTCCTAAATTAAATTTAAGTAGGTAAGTACCTACCTGTACTATTCCAAGAAACTTTTTTGAGTTTCATTCATGCTTTACCCCTTTCATCGCCACAGCAGGACATGTTTCTGAATACTAAACTTTATCTTATTAGCGAGTCAAATTGTATGTAACCCGCGCTAATCACGTAACTCGGTAAACCCTTTATTATAAAGCATCTTAACATAACAAACAGTTCAAGAATACACCTACTCGATGCTGAGAAAAGATAAATAAATTTATACTCACCAGACTCCACACCGCCATGTCAGTTTGATATTCTAATTTAAATTAGGAAGTTTTCTTTTTGTTCCTTACGTCGGGTTCTAAATTTGAAATGGTGCGTGCGAGACTGCGTGCGCGGGCGCAGTCGATCGCGAACTGAGCGTGAACGATGAACTTTGAGGCGCCCGGCGCCGGCGCCGCTGCACCATGCGCCTCTTTATTATACCTTCGACGTATCCGATCGGCATTCCATTAGGGAGGAACGGGACCTGTATTTTTGTACATTATCGGCCATCGGCGGCACCTTCGCATTAACGATAACCGATAACCCTCAAAGACGCCCGCGTATAGGTACATTCTCGTGCAAGATCCGAGATCTGATAGCGTCGAAAGGACGTTGCTCCTTAATTTCGGTTAAGTAAACATTAGAGTTACTCTAAAAGCCCGTCCGCTATCTTTGCAGGCTCGTTAGTTTGTTTACGAAATATATAAACATGTTTAAATTTTGTATAGGAGACATGTGAAACTAGGTGAGACGTTGCACGACACGTCATTATGCTAAGTTTATCGCCCACATCAGAGCACCCGTCTATTTATGATCGGCCTAGCAGGAAAGGGGCAGACACTTTGTAATCCTCTTAAGATTTGATTCGACTCCTATATTTATTTGGTAACATATTTCCGTGACTGGTTCGCCTTAGAACATTAGCTGCAAATAATATTACTTAATCCATCTCATTTTCAACGGTATAATATTTTTGAAAAGTCCATGAATTTTAACTTTTTATTTATTTCCTGCTAAATACCTAATGCTTAATAAAGTTGAACTTTGTATCGATAACTTATAGTTCACTCACAAAAAGATATCATATGATATATGATACTATGAATTAAGATAAACTTAGGGGTCAAGAACAATAATATCCTACAAGGCAAACCAGAGAACTAGAGGAGGAAATAAAAATAATGTAATATAATTGATTCTTTATTGCCTTAGTGTGTACAATTCGTTTATGTCTACTGACGCAGCCGGACGTCCTGAAGGTTTTCCAACATTCGGAGCAGCTGAAGGGTCTCTCGTCGGTATGCGTTCTCTTATGAACCGTTAATATTTCAGACGTGTTGAACCGTTTCCCGCACGTGTCACACTCGTGGTTCCGTTGGTTCGCGTGGTGCACGAAATGCCTTCGATACTGAGCTAAAATATGGAACGTCTTGCCGCAAACTTCACAGGTTTTCTTAGGCGTCGGGTCGTGGACGGCTTTATGAATCACTAAACCACTTTTAAACTTAAACTTCTTGTCGCAAACGTCGCAAGAATAGAACTTCCCCGTGGAATGCATATCCAAGTGACTGCGCAAGTTGCGCGTGTGCTTCCCGCACACCTCGCAAACTTTCCAATAGTCGTACCTCAGTTTCCGTAATTTCTTTTTCTTTCTTACTAATATTTTCTTTGATTCCTGTTTCGCTAGTTTCTTCTCTTCTTTCATATCAGTGTCGCTTGCATAATCCACGTCGTAATTAGTGTCAAAGTCGTCCATATCATGACTCCCAACTTTTTCAGAGTTATCATTACCGTTGTGTTTTATATCGTCGAATGTTGCTTCGACTTTAATCGATTTCCTCGCACGGAACTGCTTGTCTGCATCTTGGCATTTCTGCCGAAAATTGTACGCATGTTCCAAGTCCTTGAGGCAGTCATGGCAAATCTGAGATGGGAGCTCGTCTGATTTTTCTATCTGTAATCAAAATCTAAATTAAATGATCTAAAATCTTAATAATTGAGGCACTTTATTTTATTTGATTGTCATTCGTTGGTTGTTTGTGACTGAATAATTGATACAGTAGACTTACCTCAATGCCCCCCACGAGCCTCAGCTTGTCGGCCAGCGGCAGCCCGTCCGCGCGGCGCGCGAGCACGTCGACGCAGGCGCCGGCGCCGCGGCATGCGCGGCACTGGCTCGCGTCCTCCTCCACCTTGGGCCGCAGTCTCTGCTTCAAGTCCATAAGCTTTATATCATCCTCGAAGTCATCATCGTGGTCCAGGGGCTCGTAACTATCGTGGACCTCCTGTTGTTTCTTAATTTTGGGCTTGATTTTGATCTCCTCGTAATGCTCCATTGCACCGTAGTACGCCCATTGTTCGCTCAGCATGCCTTTTTCGGCAAATTTTCGCTTCCACTGAAAAATAACAAGTTATTAGCAGTTTTATATAACATTTTGAGTTTTAGGGTTTGTACCAAAATTTTAAAAAGGAACCCTTATTGTGAGGCTCCGGTCTCTGTCCGTCTGTATCTGTACCTGTGTCACAGCGGTTTTTCTCTGAAACTATGGAAGCTACCAACTTGAAATTTGGCTTTGTTGTATTATTTGCTTGCCCGCATCTGTTTTTAGTAAAAACAATGTTAAATTATTTTTCTAAATATTTGAAAAGGGGTCTAGAATGGGGGGTTGAATTGAAAGTGAGTTGATTATAGCAAACGGGCTCAATCTGCAAATTAAAATATATATTTTTTTCAATCCTCGACTTAATTTTTGATTGTAGCCAAAAAATGACCATCACCCGAAGTTTATGGATCGAAAAATCTGAAAAATTCCTGTAATCCTGAAAAAAATATTTCATTAATTTTATTTTACGCAAAAAGTGAAACGAAGTTGCCAAAAACTGAAAAATTCTGTATTAAAATTTAGGCTTGTCAAAATGGACCTTATTGCATGGAAAATAAAGTACATAACAAAATGTGTATTTTCTTTTACTTTTTCCAACCATATTATCTTAATAACGCAACCCACTTGACCGGTTTTTTAAATGTTGGTGTATTTGTGATTTGTTTAAAAATGTGTAATAACCAAATTACCCTGTAGGTCTTCAAAAGGTGCGTCCAAATCTCTGCCAAATCAAGCAAGCTGTGGTCGATGGGTATGTCGATGCTTCGCAGCTTTTTTTCTACTTCCCTAAAATGATAAAGTCGAAGTGGATTTTCGTAACATAAAATCAGATAACTATCTTCTCGCCAAATGCTCATACGATAATGATTTACCTCCACGCAGCACTCTGGTCTCTCAGTGTGAACTTGAACAAGTAATCCATCTCGGTCCTTGCATAAATAAGGTGCAAAACCCATTCTTCTTGCCCTGTTTATAAAAATAATTGCCTTACATTTAATTGTCTAAATACAAATATTATGTCCATCATATTATTATTATATTGTCAATTCCTTTGTCTATACAATTGCCTGAACATGATACCGTCATAAACAAATTAAGAATAGTTAGCAGAGTCACTTACACCCTACTAGAGGATTTAGACTCAGTCTTTCTATACCCAAGTACTTCTCGAACAGGTCGTAGTAGATCCATGTTTTGTTGTTAGTCGCCTTTGCCTTTTGGTATTCCTTATAAAGAAAATCGTTAAACACAATTAAAACAACAACGCTTAGCTTACAAAGCCAACACCGTAAACTCTGAATAATATCTTTCAATTTTGTTCTATTTATACCTACTATTTAATCAACTTACCCCATAAGTCGCCGCCCACTTGCGACATATCTCTCTACCGTTCACAATTTCAGGAAAGTCATATTCTTTCTTCATAATGTTAAGTAGGTCACTGTTGAACAATAAAAACTAATTAATAAGAGCGAAATTCCTTAATCAAAAATAGGTTTTAAGATAGAACTTACTTCCACGCCCATTTCCTCTCCCGGAACAACCAGTCATTTTGTAATCGCATCTGTATGAACGTCTCCGTGATGTGCTTAGACCCTGGAAGTTGACTGAACTAGTAATAACCAGTATAAGAAAAAATCTGGAAACTCAACCACAGATTAGATATTGTTACATACGTGGGGGTAACAAACAATATCCTAGTCTTATTATTTACATTCCCACACTAGTAATGACATGCTTCATTAAACTATGCCAAGCTCCTAAAATAATATTACAGCTATCAAAATATTTTCAATTTAAAACTCACAGTGAAACTCCTCACTTTGATTGTCTTTGCTGGCGCCATTTTTGTTTTTTATATATTTATTGGAAGTTTTCCGATGGCGACTGAAGAATTCCATAGGCGTCTCTGTCTCGAGCTTAACCAGATAGTCAGGGTCAAAGCGCTGGTAGTAATCCACCATGGCGTCATATAATCGCCAGTTGGGATCAATGTCCTTTTTCTTATTTTGTCTGTACTTTCTCTAAAACAAACTCATAATCAATTAAAAACGTTTTTCACTTCCAACCACTGTTTTATAAATCATAATAATGCTAGTTTTGTTGTTAAGCTCCTGTACAAGATCAAGCAGACTCACATTAAAAGTAGTTATAATGTGTTGCCATAATCCTTTTATGTCTTGGATGCAACAGTTGCTGGGCAGCTCCTGACTCCGCATAGCTTTTTCTACAGCTCTGTAAATATGCAACACAACTTAACAAACAATAGTTTTACAATGTGATGTGACCTGAGGTACATTGCATAAAACCCAAAACAAAATGTTTCGTTGAGAATTTTTTTGGTCAATATGCTAAGCATGAATGAAATTAAAGGATTTACTTGAAGCAGCAGCTATTTGTTTTCATTGGATTTGGACTTCTCTTCATTGACTAAAATGTATAATTTAGTTGAAAAATAATAAAGAGTATTGGCACTTTCGCACGTCATAAATCTACCAGTGCTTCCCAAGAGGAGACCAGTACTGAGAATAAACGCCGTTTGCTCTTAAGACCAATTTAACCAATTTTAATTAATTGTCCTACAGCCAGTATCACTTTTCAGAGAATTCAAGTTAATATTCTAACAAATCCAAATTTCTATTAAGGTTTACCTCCAAAAGTGCTGATAATCCACTTCCATTTCCTTGGCTTTGGTGATACAAACCACTAGCCTCAGTCTCCACCCATCATTCCCTGTTCAAATAAAGCATCATTTTATTTTATGATTTGTTAATATACTCAGAAGCTCTTAAATTATTTTATGTATTTGAAATATGGATTAAGGGACGTTCAATTATCACCATTCAAAATACTAGTTAGTTGAATTATGGGTAAGGACCAAAAAGATGGCCACACTAACTCACTCAATAATTTTTTTTATGTAACTATTCGGTTGTGACACGAAAATTAGTCATACAATTATTGTAAGGATACTTTTCGTTGCACAACTATACTTTTTTCGACTTCATTGTTTGTATGGTTAACTGCGATAAACGATGGTCCAACTTTTTGGTCCTTTCCGTTATTGCATCTATTAAATTGAAATAAAGTTCCTGGTGGCAATTATTTGCAGGGTACTAACAAGCACAGTTTCCCATACAATTGCTTACTGTATTTGGTTATATATCTATATAAATAAAAATGAATTGCTGTTCGTTAGTCTCGCTAAAACTCGAGAATGGCTGAACCGATTTGGTCCATTTTAGTCTTGAAATATCCGTGGAAGTCCAGGGAAGGTTTAAACGGTGAGAAAATATAGAAAATAAGTGATACGAGGTTCACCGGGTCATCTAGTAAGGAATAAAAATATAGGTACTTGGTATGGTACTTTAGGCCAGGTGTTCCCAATTTTTTAAGCTAACGGAATACTCCCCTAATGCTGTATATTTTATGGAACTCCATATCAAATGATTACAAATTTATTTCAGCAAATTCATAAGAGCAAAATAATTTATTAGAATTACTTATGCATATTTAATAGTGAAACACATTAATTCTTCAGTCAACTTTTAAATGTGAAGAATGAAATTTTCATCTACAAAATCCTGGTGACTTTTTTTTTTTTATGGTATAGAGGAGCCAAACGAGCACACAGGCCATCTGATGGTAAGTAGAAACTGTGACCCATAGACATTCGCATTCACAAGACTGCAATGCAATCCTAAGACTGCAAATGCGTTGCCAACCCTGAGGACTAAGATGGAATGCCTCTATGCTAGTCATTTCACCAGCTGTCTTATCCCCAAACCGGAACACAACAATGCGAACACTGCTGTTTGGCGGTAGGTTAATGGATAAGATGGTGGTAGCGATCCAGACGGCCCTGCACAAGATCCTACCACACGCACACACTTTTCCACAGAACCCTTAAGTTCCGTGGGACACACATTTAGAATTTAACACTTGACAAAAACTGAAAGCAAGAATAATTAATGTTCTAAACTAATCACCCACAAACCTCTTGACTTACATGATTCATATTTATCCAGGATACCAGTTTTACCATAATGTTTCTCAAACATTTTATAATACCTCCAATTCTTGTTTTTTGTCTTTTTTGCTATTTTGTAACACTGAAAAATAAAATGAATACATAATTACTAGGCATTCAATATATTTATTTATTTCTAGTATGATCTTATTAGCCTTTTCACCATAATTGTGAACTTAGTATGCCTGGTTAACCGTTAATCACTAGGTATTTCGCCATATCTTATTAGCATAATCTTAAAGTACAAATTGAAGTACTGTGTATAACACCACCCCTTTTAATTATATCCCAGTAGCGAGTATCGCTGGGTTAAGCAATTTAGCTTTTGTTTTAATTACTTACATACATACATACATTAAATCACGCCTGTTTCCCAAAGGGGTAGGCAGAGACCACTTCTTTCCACTTGCTACGATCTTGACCAATTTCTTTCGCTTCTTCAACATTAATTACTTTTAATCGAATAATATTAAGAAACCAGTTTTTATTTCATTATTCTGGTAACCATATTATGAAGGGTTAAACTTTCAAAACATTTGAGAAAATACATAGTTTTGAATAGCTTCAATCTATAACTTATTAAAATAATCCTTACATCATATGTATATGACCACTTCTTGCGCACATGATTTACAGACATTGCTTCTGAGAACCCATTTTCTATCAAAATTGAGCGGAACTCCCTGCAATCCACAATGAAACATGAGTTAAGTTGAGGTTGTAAAAGGTAAAGAGATTCAAATCAGAATCCTAACTATTCTTACATCCAAGGCTGTTTTTTCTTCTTAAACAGCCAGTTCTTTTCAAATCGTAGTTCAAGCATTTGTTTTGTTAGCTCACTAGTCCCTGAAATTAGAGGAATATTAAGATTTTCCACGTGCAAGTTTCCACGGGACGTGTAATGTAAAAATCGTCAGTCAGCGAAATAATTATAATACGTACATAGAAATGACTTGTCCTCCATGATTTCTCCTTATAAGTAGAGCGCTTCTTTTAAAATGACTACAGCGAGATTTTATATATACGCCGCAGCGGGAAAATACTTATTTCATGATTATTTTTACTCAAAACAAATTAAAATTAGAAGTTAAAAATGTTGACAATTTGTTTGAGTGTTTGACATTTGATGATTACTGAAAAACAGAAGGAAGAAAAAAGGGTTGAGAATTGTTTCAGTACATTTTATAAGCGTTCAAGGTGAAAAAAAAAGCAAATTAATTAACATATTGTTAAGTTGATATCTTAAACAGAGGCATTAAATCACATGAAAAAGTCCATTTTAATGTTCTTAATAGCAAGGTAAAAGTTTAGTATGAGGTACTCTTTGGTTTAATGCTGACCGTAAAAAAAAATATTAGTTTGGAAACACTTGTTACATTTTTAGGGTTCCGTAGTCAAACTAGGAACCCTTATAGTTTCGCCATGTCCGTCCGTCCGCAGCCTAGGTCAGAAAGTCTAATTACTAGAAAGCTGTAATTTGGCATTAATATATTATATTAGTCACGCCAACAAATTGGTACTTATAACAAAAAAGTCTTGAAAAAAATTTTTTTTTGTACCTGCTCCACTCTGTACGTGGATGTTTTTTTTTCTCTTCTACCCCATAGTGTGGGGTGTCGTTGGATAGGATTGGATTGGAAAACTATTTTCAATCAAGGGATCTGTTTATGAAATATTAACAGATAAAAATGCTTGGCCAACACCTAAATAATTTAATAATAACTTAGTCATAAAAAATATGTAAATATTGTATATTGTCTAGGGGACACGGTTTCTGTAGGAGAATGTATCGAAACTTTTATGCAGGTTGTCTTGCACCGTCACAGGTAGAATGTCTAAGAATGCTTGATTGATCCTGTAATATAAAATAAGTAGAGAATTAGTTCATACTTGTTGTTTTTGAGATTTTTGTTTAGTAACGGCTTCGGAATCCTATGGTGAGCATGGTCTGAGGCGTTAGCTCCATCTCTGTCACTCGTCATTCGAGACTACATCGAGAGAAACAGATGAAGGTAACGTAACTTCGATTTTCAAAGTAGGGCCTCAGAGTCCTGCCCGGTTAAAAAAAAAAAAACTAGGTTGCTGGCAACCCTAAGCGTACTGTCTGTCACTGTCAGTTTCTTCTGTCAATTGTGCGTAATTTCGTTGATTTTCACGTGGTTTTCTTAGTTTCGGCATGTTTTATATAATTTACTTTTGATTCTTACTAAATAAAAATAGAATGCACCGGCTTATATCAGCTAGAAATCTGTATCAAACAAGCCTCCATAATATATCATTGCCTTCAAATAAACCTTTTAACAGAAATCCGGATATAAAATGTTCCTTTTGTCGGAAAATTCTTCTAGGTCAAAACAATATAGGTAAGTGTGTAGAATTTCTATGGCATAGTGCGCGTAGTGATTGCCTTTATATTTAGAATTCAAGTGGTATGCTTAGAATTCGACAGCTAATCCTAACTATGAAGTTGCGTAACTTTCGGCTTGTTTTCAGAAAACTTACTTGTAGCGAGGCACCAGTCCACGAGAACGGCTAGCGTATTAAAAACACTAAAAAAAAAAGGGAAACACAAGGTTTACAAGAAATATGGAGAGCTTTTACAGGGTTTGATACTTTGCCTATGATTGTTTACATTCAGCATACGTAATGTAAACAAACAATTTTAATACAAGTTCTGAGGTTTACGCGATTAATTTAAAGTCATAGTTATTTAATTGTAAATTTTTTGAACAGTTGGTGATCAAGCAATGACTGAAACAAAAGTATCTATAAGTAAACTGCATGCGGTCCACCTGTCGAAACTTGCTAACAGCCCAGTGTCTCTGGGACAGCTGCACCAGCTAACCACAAAGCCTCTAAAAAATTCAACTGCCATTGAAGTTGACACTGAACTGCTTCAAAGTGTCAAAGAAAAAATATTGAAGAAGCCTTCCACTATAACCTCTGGCCCTAAAGCAATATGTTTAGAAGATGACCAATGTGCTCTTATTTACACTAATCACAAACTTTCTGGGATGGAGGACAGACTGAAAACCAAGCAGTATATAGACATGGTAAAGGAAAGTTATTATAACTTTAGGAAGGCAACAATATATGACCAGAGGCTTCAGGACCTGAGGTATGCCATCACTGAGGGTCTGACCCAGGAGTTTGACATGACATGTGACCCAAAAGGGGATCATGAGATGGACTTTCACCCACTCCCTAAGGGGCCACACAGTGTGTTTAGAGAACTTTTTATAGATAACCAACTAGACTCCTATGACCATGAGCTATTGAATTCTATTTCGACTTTACAGTAAGTATTTTCAGTTGAGATATTAGCTTTGGTTATATTTGATTAATGATTGATATTTACAACAATTATTTTCTACAGAAGTCAAGGCATAGCTCACCCTGCGATAGAAGACATTGATGATGATCCAGCACACAGTGATCTGCACGAGGCTCGGGAGCTGGAGCTAGTCCAAGAAGAAGAAGCTGCTCTGGAGACAAAAAAACTGAATATAAAAAAGGCGTAAGCAAAATTACTTTACTGGTTTGTTTCATGTCTTAGTTAAATACTCCAATATAAATCTTACATGCAGTCTTGTATGATAATTTATTTATGACTTCATAATTTCAGTAGAATATTCTGTTACTGTCTATTCTTTTATTACTTACAATAGAAACAATGGATATAATGTGTTCATTTGTAAATTTCAATATTGTTCAAACGGTTGAAGGAGGCAAGCCATAAAGCAGAAGAAAAAGGCCCAGCTGCAGAAGCGGCGTGCGGTGCAGGAGCTGAGCATGAAGACAGACATGAAGCAGCTGGAGCATCGCGGCAAGCAGCAAGCCCTCGAGAAACTGCTCACTGCGCACCTGCAGCTGCTGTGCTCGCTTAACATGGTGCCAGAGGTGACAGACTACTCTATTTAAAATGGCGGTCTGAGACTGTTTATCTAGTATATCATAGCAAAATAGATTTTGGAATTAAGTGTTCAGGATAAAAATGGTCATTAGAATATTGTAGTACCATCTCTCATCACTTACTCTCTTCACCATTATATGCATTATGGAAATGATAATGTGAACTCACTATGCATAATTATAATCTAAAACTGGTTATAAATTTAAGTCACAGTAGATAGAATAAGACAAATGAAAAAGTAGAGTAACTCTGGCTAGAAGAATCACAAGAGTTTAATCAGGACCAATGTACATACAGGGTTGGGCAGATTAAGTGTCCTAGTTGTGTATGGCTTTTTTACTTAAATATAACTAAACTTCTTATTCACTTCGTATTTTTTTTTTGTTGACAATTTAACCTTCTTTATGATTTCTACACGTCAGCTAGATATATTTTGTTTTTATATTGTTTTCAACAATGGACGCGAAACGCCAGCTCGTGTGCGATTTGTACCAGAAAAAATACCGACCGTGTGAGATATTGAAGACGCTGAAACATTTAAATATCAATATAAGGTTTATATCGCGGACCGTCAAGCGATTCAAAGAAACGGGATCTTCACAAATCAGGCCCAAACCTGGGAGAAAGCCATCTGTTCGCACCAAAAACATCATTAAAAATTTTCGTGAGCGTATTAGACGAAATCCAGCTCTAAGTGCAAGCAAACTTGCTAAAGATATGAAAATATCCCGTCGAACAATGAGTCGTATTTTAAAATATGATCTTGGGCTAAAGGCCTACAAAAAACAAAAAAAATCATGGCTTAACAGATGCCCAGAAAAAATCTAGAGTGAAAAAATGTAGGGAATTGCTAGCTTGGCACGACAGCGATGATATTATTTTTTCCGATGAAAAGATGTTCCAGTTACAAGACAGTCACAACCAACAAAATGATTGTGTCTATGGTGCTTCATTGAAGGATATTCCTGTGGACAAATTAGCCGTACAACGGTTCCAGAGTGCATCAGCTGTTATGGTATGGGGTGCGATATCGCCTAGAGGCAAGTTACCGCTGCTGTTTATTGATCGAGGTGTCAAAATTAACCAAGACTATTACATCCAGAACGTGTTACAGCGTCATTTGCTAGAAAATGCTCAAAAATTATATGGAAACGACTATTACTGCTTCCAACAAGATAGTGCCCCATCTCACAAAGCTAAACGCACTCAAGACTGGTGTAGAACAAATTTGACAGATTTTATACCTTGGCAAGAATGCCCTGCATCATCGCCGGATTTCAATGCTTTGAACTTTTCGATATGGGGTTACATGCTGAGCAAGATTGGGAGCACACAGGGCATGAATCTAAACTCATTCAAGCATCGATTAGTCAAGATATGGGATGAAATACCAGACGAGGTAGTGCGTGCCGCGTGCAATGCATTCTATGGAAGAATGCGTCAAGTTATTAAAGCTGATGGCGAGCGATTTGAACTTATGAATTAGTTTTTTTAAGTATAGAGTACGCTAAAAATAAAAACGTGATAAATTTAAAAAAAATCTGTCTTGTTTTAATGTTATGGCTCTTTTTAACAGGGCACTTAATCTGCCCAACCCTGTACATACATACATTAAAGTTCCCCAGAGGGCTAGACAAAGACCACTATTTACATGTTATACTATTTTGATATTGTAATCTGTGTCATTGATAAAAGAGTTCAATGAACTGTTTCATTGGTAAAAATGTATTAAAATTATTAAATAGATGAAATATAAATATAATAAAAAAACATCAGCTGCTCTTACTTAAACATAATATCTACTTTCATTCAGCACAGGTCACATTTCTAACAGAGTTAGTGATAAGATAACTCCTGACCGCAATCTGTCGCAAACAGCTATTATAGCAAATCCAACTTTGATTTGGCGACTAGTGCAAAATACAATGAATCATATTTGATTGATATAAGGTTTATTTTTCAGGCTCGTAAAGTTCTACAGTATTATCGACAAAGGGGAGCTAGGGTTCCTGATTACCCTAAAGTTACAGACATCAAAGTCTACAACACTCTTCTTCATGGATATGCTTTCATGGTAAGTAATATCTATAATATCTATTATAAGCCGAAAACGCAATGAGAACAGACGCGCGTTGGTTGGTTGGTTCCCATACTAAAAAGCATGCCCAAAGCGTAGGTATAGGCGTTTTTAGTATGGGAACGCACTGCAACGCGCCGCCTCTCTCAATGCGCTTGCAGCTTCATACCTATACTATACCTATTAAGTGTTTGTTGACCGTAAAGGGTCAAACAGCGATCCCGCCGACCCGGCAACCGGCGAGTTAGTGTATCGACGGCCTTATTTGTATAAAACTTCCAAATAAAGTAAATTACATCTATGTGAAACCGCCTACACTGTCGCTGGGTCAGCTGGATCGGTTAGTAAAGTATTTGCCTCAATACAAATGTAATGTTACTTTGTATGTACATACATACATACATAAACTCACGCCTTCATTCCCAAAGTGGGGTAGGCAGAGCTAAATAATTACCAACAACTTTTAAAACTTGTTGATAATTCTATGTAATATACTTTGTATGTAATTTATAGGATATCTTACTCAGGAGATAACTTATCTCATTTAGTTCTCATTACAACAAGTGATTTGAAATACTTATAAGAATCTTTCCAATGTTTAGGGGCTCATGGACCAAACAAGGGATATGTTGACTTCTATGGCTGAGGATGGAATCGCGCCAAATGCACAAACCTTTGCAGCTACTTTTGAATGTATAGAAAGAAGCAATGTTACTGACAAGGCGAAAATATTGCAGCACTACCATAAAATAATGCAGGAAAAGGTATGTCTCCCAACATTAGGTGCTTAACAATTCTTGATTATCTACTACTATATTTTATGCTCAAGAGGTATTGAAGAGCTTTGCTAAGCTCCTAAACTCAAACTGAAACTCACAACATTTATTTAACAAAACACAAAAAAACATAATCAAAAATTTTGCCAGAAGATAAATAGAAGGTAAACAAATAGGACAGAGATAAATATAAATAGCGAATTTAGAGACGTTGCTCTGTGTGAGGTTAAAAATAGTAGCCTTATTTTGTGTTCTATTTTCAGGGAATCGCTCTTAACGATCTGCTCGATAAAACCCAATTTCTCTACGACCAACGGGAGCTTGTATTCCGCGCCGTTCACCGGTTAGACCCCGACTTCACCCCCCAGTACACCCCACCAGTTCTCGACTACGACTGTCCGTTGATGGAGAAGCTAAAGTTAGACGCCATAGATAATAAACAAGGCTTAATGAAATCTCCCGCTGAAGGGCTAATGACTTTAGAAGAAATGAAGGAAAGAGGGAGAAGGCAACTGGAGATTGAGATAAAAGGAGAGATTGACGTGCAGAATATAGACATTAAAGACGACGCTTCGCCTACTGTTAAATTTCATGTAAGTGAAAAATTATAATTGTAGTTAACTGTACATGTTTGTTAATATGCGATTTAAAAACTTTTCTTATTGTGTTATTATTTCTTTAACAGTTGGTATCGGCCAAATACTATAATTGGCTTAATGTTACGTAAGACTTCTATTATTATTGTGTAGCGGTTAGTTCTCCTCAATTAACTTTTGAAATAATTTAAATATATAAATGATGTTTTGATCTTTAGTGTATTAAAACTTGCCCATAATGATGTAGTAGGTACTATTATTGGTTTTGCGCGTGTTGGTACAAGTTGTATCGTCAACGTAATTGTTACAGAGGGACAAGCTACGAGCGACAGAGAGCGAGTGGCGCGAAGTGATCCGCGAGTCGTTCGCGCGCAACCTCGGCACGCTGCGCTCGCAGAGCAACGCGTCCCACTCCGCCATCACGCTCTATCCTTACCTGAAGGTGCTGGAGGTAAGTGCTGAGCTACAACCGTTCACTATGTTATCAGATAGTAGTTACAATTTAAATTAACGTTTCTGCTTCATTTATCTTTAGCTAAATGTGAATTCTCTGAAATATTTTACCATAACGTTTTCAATATAATCTTTATTTTAATGCTGTTACGTTATAATACCTGAATCTATTCCATAGCGCTATTCATTCATATGTACCTACTATAGCGTTATTTCGTTTTGTTACGATTATTTTGATTCAGTTGCGATGTAGCATAAATAAAGGACTATCAATATATCTAAACGAAATTGTAAACACGCTCTAAATATCGATATCTCGATGTCGATATTTATCATAACATCTGTTACCATTTCTTTGACTTTTTTTGTAATAATATTCATTGGTTACAGGAGGATCAGTTCGTGGACCTGATCATGGGAGAGATCAATAAACTAGTGGACGGCAGCGAGACCTACAGCCCCACGCTGAAATTACTTCAGCGCGATTTGGGCACGCAGGTTTACAACAAGTAAGACTCGATCTCAGAACTCTTATAAAAAGCCAAATTTGACAGCTATCAAATTAGTACAAAAATATGTGTTTGAGGTTATAATTTGTACTACGATGACAGCTATCAAATTAGTACAAAAATATGTGTTTGATGTTATAATTATTTGTACTACGATGACAGCTGTCAAATGGGGTTTTTTAAAACGGCGCGACTATAATATACGGCCAACAACTTTAATTTTCGAATGATACCTTAGAACACTGTCAAAACAGGTTTAAATTCCCAGAAAAATAGGAAATTAACTTTCTGCGACAGGATTCTATAGTGGCTCAGCTATTAACCCTCTGCGACTGATGTACCGTCTATCAGACGTCGCTAAAAAATCGCCTTATACCGTGATATAGCTCTGTATAGCTCAGTACCTTCTTCTAACGACTCGCGGCTTTGTAAGTTAATTTTGTGAATATTACCAGATTTTTTTATCTTATTCAAGTAAATTACATATTTTTTTATTTAAAAGCTCATATATATGTTCATTATTAATTCCGCATTAAAATTAAATAATCATGCTATGCACTAAATATATAATATTTTATCAAAAATGACGTCTGACAGACCACCTCACAGTCACCACAGTTGCAGAGGGTTAAAGTGGTTGACTGTATGCGTCCATCTAAAGTCAAGCCACCGATATTCTATGATCTTTAAAACTACAGAATGTTACACATTCTCTGCGTCACGACACCCAAAATAGACCGTGTCTTCGTGGTATAGGTGAAAATCTTGAGTAAATAACCTCTAGCATGTATTTGTGTTCAAAACAAGTATTGAATTTACGTCAAATTTCAAAAATGGAGTGTCATATAGTATATTTAGTTAGGTTTTTCACCTATAACGTTGTCTGTCGCAAATGTAGTATTTATACATAAGCTTGCGACTGCGAATACCTATCACGTTATACATATTACAAAGAATATAGCAAGATTATTGACGCAGGTACCAGATAGAGCAGTACCGCAGGAACGGCGTGCTCGAGAAGATCTCGAAGGTTTACGAGAAGTACTGCGATTGGTACCTGGACCGGCACCGGCTGGAGGGCCCCCCCCTCAACAGCCGGCAGGCCTGGCAGCTGCTGGTGCACCGGAACCGGGAGGGCGCTAGCTTGGTGAGTTATCTACCAATCAAACTGTTTTGTCGAGGTTTGGCGTATCAATGTTCTGCCTCCGTCGTATACTGGCCACCAAATGCCAAACGAGCTGTCCCATAAACTCAATGCCGGAATTTGAATGCCATTGAATGTCAATGTAATTTAATTCATAAAGACGATTAAATATTATAATTTAAACATAGCAGCATCTCCCATCGTAACTATAGCAATCGTGATTTTGATAATATCAGGACATGGAGGAGACGCCGTGGCCGATGGAGATGCGCCAGAACATCGGCAAGTTCCTGTACAACATCATCATCAATGACGTCAAAATTGATGTCAACATGTTCAAACCCAAGGCCAAGCAGTAAGTCTACGCATTCTTTCTTTAAAGCTGACTTAAAAATAATAATGTGGAACATTGCTCATCTGTAAGTCATTATTTTATTGCAAATTTATTGTTTGTGCAACGTTTAACGTTTTTAACACCACAGTCGGCTCTGGACGAACACTGAGAGTCCTTGACACAATGTCAAGATTAAAAAAACATTTCAAATGCGAGTCGGACTCACGCACCGAGGGTTCCGTATCTAAGATAAAATGGTTGGAAAACGCACAAGGAAATACTCATTAATCCGGAGCGCTAGTAGATTCACTCCATCTTACCGACGTCACAGATAACAGAATACAAGTACAGATACCCAATCTCATACAGCAAAAGCGTGCCGTCCTAATGTAGACAATTCGGTAGGCAATTTTAGTCCCGTAGTTACACCAGTAGATGCCGTATCTGAGCCACCACTGGATGCTGGCAGCCTACCTAATAGTTTTAGTAACGTATCACAAGATGGCATTGACTTTAAGAATGAGACGTCAAGAAAATTGTTGACTTAAAATTAATATGTAATTGGTATAATCCTACCGGTGACATTGTGTTAGCGTTTTTTTTAATTCATAGGAACATCTACCCTGATTAATGATGTCAAGGACAAATAGGAATGTTTTAATGACATGATTGGGAAGTTTTTTGCTGACAATAAATAAAAGCAATAGGTAAAAATAACTGGTTTATTAGGTTTAAAGAATTTATTTTCTCATAAGAATTTTACAATTCACTTACAATGAGAATTAAGAATAAGTTAAAAATAGTTTGGTGAGCGTATTTAAGCGTGCGTATTTACATAAAAAGGAAATATCGCCTTCAACTTCAACTTTATCCGAATCCAACGAAACAAAGTTATACACTCGGCCTCAAAAAAATCGCACCTTTTGGTATGTTGACTTCAAGCAGCTATAAACCCTATTCAATCTAAGATAAGGTATGAGTGTGGGGCCTCATTTTAAAGGTTATTGAATCCTAAAAAACCTCCCCTAGCCCTAATTACAGCCTCCATGCGATCCTTCATTGACCTCACCAACGTCACGATGCGTTCTTGAGGAATGTCACTCCACTCCTCGACGACGGCGTCCCGAAGCTGTTCAAGGGTGGTAGGGGCAGTATCACGAGACCGCACCCGGCGTTTCAGATCATCCCAAATGTGCTCTATGGGGTTCAGGTCAGGACTTCTCGCTGGCCACTGCATCACGGGGATCCCAACCTGATCCAGATTGTCCCGAACAATCTACGCCGTATGAGAGCGGGCGTTGTCGTGCATGAATGTGAATTCAGGCCCGACAAAACCAGCATACGGGACCACGTGGTCCTCCAGGATCTCTGTGATGTACCGATGAGCAGTCAGGGACCCCTTGCCACGTCCACCTCCAGTGCGGGAGACGCACACAAGGTCGGTTTTGCCCGATTTTAAAGTTTATTAACTGTGCTTTCAAATGATACTAATATTGGTAGGGTACAATAAATAAGTTAAGAGCTTTATTGGCTTGAAGTCAAAATTTCAAAAGGTGCGATTTTTTTGACGCCGAGTGTAGTTTAAATGTTTGTACACAAACTGTCAGCGCGTTTTGATACTTCAATGGTTAAAGATAGCACGTTGTTCGTTCCGTGTTTGTACTAACATTTTAATACACCGAAACCGCCAAAACAGTATTTTGTAATATTCATTTATATTCGTCAAGACATTATTTTCTCTATTGTTTTTTTTTGTTTTTAATATAAAAGAAGTATTTTGAGTATTGATTTTACGCATCAAACAAGAATTTGTACAAACGAAACGCTTGGGGTCTGTGAGTGCATAGTAGCACAGTATATAAATAAACCAGTAAAGAAGCTACGAACAAATACTCGAAACGACGCACTCACACAGACGCACGCCTCTACGAGACCGCTAAGAGGATTTGGCGGTGCTGTCAGCCGCGTGTGTCGCGTCTAGACGAATGGGCTCCTTCGCATTTTACGTTCGTTCTTGAGAAAGATGCCACAAAAGTATTGCGTGGTATATACGGTTGTTTGAATTCGGCTTCTTCAAACCCGGAACTTTCATTTTTTAAACTCTCTGCTGGTGTTGAAAGGAAAGAATAAATAAAATATTTAAAAAAAAAATGCTTTTTATAATACGATGACGTGTTGCAAAAGTAAAAATATAAAAATCGTTTAATTTCCCAGCGAAAATTCAAGAGAACTCGGGAGATTTTAGTCGAAGTAAAACAACTGTATTTTACACTTATTACTTTAATTTACAAACTATTAAATTATTAAACGATATAAAATAATAAACATCTCTGCAATATTTGAACATTGAGTGTTTTTTTTTAATATTTTTCTCGACCGTTGATAGGTCCTTCTTTGAGTGTCTACCATTGGTGTTGTCGTCTTAAAAATACTGTTTGAATTTGTTACTTTGGTTCGAAATGTAGAAATTCGGGAAACGGGGTCGCTAAATCGTGATATCGGGAGGGAAGAGCCGAAATCGGTAGATTTCCCGATGAATCGGGAACTTTTGCAACACGTCTGACATTTTCTTTATTAGGTTATGAAATATGTCAAATAAGCACACTTCCTCTCGAATTTAGAAAAAAAAGAAACCGCCGCCATGTTACACTTTGTGTTGTTCTACCTATTCCTTCCAAAATCGAAATCTGGGGATCTGTGTGGTCTTTGACAATGATTTCGTTGGCAGCATGAGAAAAAGTAGCCGCCATCTTGAACTCTTTAGTTATTCAACCGATTGCTTCCAAATTCGATATCTGGGGATGTGTATGGTCTCCGACAACTAATCTGTTGGCGGAATGAGAAAAAGTAGCCACCATCTTGATTTTTTTTATTATTCGACAGGCTGCTTCCAAAATCGATATCTGGAGATCTGTGTGGTCCTAACTCTCGAAATTGACACTTGAATTAGCCTGTCGAATAATAAAAAAGTTCAAGATGGCGGCTACTTTTTCTCATTCTGCCAACAAATTCAACAACCCTTAAACGCTCAATTGGAGCGTAGGTATTTATCTTGAAAAGTAGGCCTAGTTTCTTTACTGGTTTATTTATATACTGTGATAGTAGTTTCGCGATCCGTGATGGCACCATCTAGTGACAGTACCTAATAAGGCGTAGCAAGCTTGAAAGCTTATAAGTTTTTTATGAGTTAGATGGAGTTAATATAAAATTTATTGCATTTATTAAACTTGTAAAATATACCCTACTTTATGTAGAGAAGGATGTTTTTGATGTAATTAAGGTACGTTGAATTTATTAAGGTGCAAAAATCATTCAATCTTCACGATTACTGATTCAAATGTTTCGCTCGATACCTGTGACGCCATCTATGAGTTTATTAAAGTAATAATTATACGTTGTTCGAGTTGGGAGGCCATGCCGACGTGTATAAGAGCCCTCATGTGGCCAATTTACTAAATAAATATTTTGAATTTTGAATCAACATCCCATATTACCGATGAGGATAGTTTTTATTCCGGCTAGCTATCGAAGTCGAGTGCCTTAAGTGTTTAGTGGAACATAAGTAGTATGAGGGTGTGGTGTGGTCCAGGAAGAAGCTCCCGGCGGTGTACAAGGTGCACCGGCCGTGGGGCCGCCTGGTCCGGCTGGAGCTGAAGCCGCACCCGGCGCTGGCGCGGCTGTGGCTGGGCGCCGCGCGCGCCGAGCTGCGCATGCGCGCCGACCTCGTGCCGCCGCAGGCGCCGCCGCGGCCCTGGCCGCACGCGCACTCCGGCGCCTACCTGCTCAAGAAGACGCCGCTCATACGGTCAGTGCGCATACTAATAATAAACCACACAACCACACGACTCATTCCCTACCATTATTGTATGGCGCCTTTAGTTCTAAGCATCTACGTATTAACAATAACGTTTCTTGTGAGGCCCCCTTGAAATTTGAATAGGGATACACCAAATAAAATAACTGCTTGCTTTTACATTTTTATTCGAAAGAATGCCCTTTTCTGAGGATCTCATTTTATGCATTTAATTATTAAAAGTGTTATTGCTATTTAAAATAACTTCTTAAATAAAACTAACCTCGCCTGCTTACTATGACAAAATGTCGGAGTTATTTATGAAAATGAGTATACTTCGTCTAAGATTTAGAAAGGCGATTTTTTATTATCTGTGATCTTGATCTGTTTTCAAAGGGGACAGGAATCGATTTGAAAAGCCTATTCCTCGAAATGTTTGGAAAAAAATCATATATTGTCAAAAATTCAAATTGAGCGTATTGTTGACAAAAATTCAACAAATCTAGTACAACTTAAAAAAAGGGATAATTGCTTGTGGTAGGATGCCGTTCAACGTGTCAACGCAGTGGAAACGCCTGGAGGAGGCGCCGCCGAGCGCGCTGTTCCCCGCGCTCGACAGCCTCAATCAGCTGGGCGAGGTGCCGTGGCGCGTCAACCGTCAAGTGCTCGACCTGCAGCTCAAGATATTCAGGTCAGTAGGGAGAGTCAGGAAGGCATCAAATGTGATAATTATCTGGCTAGCACCTTATAATGATTGAACATCGCATCTTTCTGTGCAGGTCCGGTGGCAACAAGAAGCTAGACATCCCGCCGCCGGCGTCGGCGCTGGACCCGGCGGAGTTCGAGGCGCCGCGCGACGCCGCCGCCGCCTTCAAGCGGCGCGTGGCCATGAGCCGCGCGCGCGCCGAGATGCACTCGCTCTGGTGCGACGCGCTCTACAAGCTGGCGCTCGCCAACCACTACAGGTTAGTACTGCACGCTAGGTGATAACGCCGCCTCTGTGTACCAATAGCAAATAAACAAAAACCAAATGAGCACAGTTGGTCCTTGTTAGTGACATTTTGAAAGCCGTAGTTGGAATGACAACTTAATGATATCTTGTGCAGCGCGTAACTGTAGTTTTTAGTTCTACGCTTCGTTCACTTTGCGACGACAAAATATGCTCTATGTCACAAGAAGCAACCTATAAATAAGGATTTTGCCACCTGAATTAGTGTCAGTATTTATTCCACCCTCCTACCAAAATACCGAGCGCTCTCTAAAATCTACCACGGCTAATTGGAAAGTTATGTATTCATATAGGGTAAACCGACAGTGCTTTGTTGGTTCCACGAATTTTGTTTCAAATTAACGGAGGTGATCATTCTACAATCGCTACGTGCTAATAACTAGTGTTTTAGGTCAAATGCAGATTCGGTGGGAGACCCCAATGACCCCCCTTGAACTATGATACATCCATACTCGTACAACCTTTACCTATGCCATATAAAGGTTGTGTTTGTCGTACCTTGGGTACCTGGACACCCAGTATCCGTATGTTCCCCCTTCGTGTCCCCAGAGACTGTGTGTTCTGGCTGCCGCACAACATGGACTTCCGCGGGCGCGTGTACGCGTGCCCGCCGCACCTGTCGCAGCTGGGCGCGGACGCGTACCGCGCGCTGCTGCTGTTCGCGCGTCAGGAGCCGCTCGGCGCGCGCGGGCTCGCCTGGCTGAAGCTGCACGCCGTCAACCTCACCGGGACCATGAAGAAGAATACCGTCGAAGAGAGGTACTCTGCTAGTCTTTACTGGTCTTTTCCTTTTTCGCGTGTTTTTTTTTATTCCGTAATGAAATGCTCCAAAAAACGAAGCCGTTCGTTTGCATAAAAATTCTAATAATATATTAAATTTTATGAACAACTCACACTCACATTAAACTAATTTTTTTTCGGTCTAAATTGTTTTTAGTGACATACAGGATTTGAACTACCTCCCAGCTGTAAAAAGGCAGTTTGAGTGCAGTTGACGTATGCACGTTTTGATGCAGTTACGTCAACTGCATCAGAACTGCACTCGAACTGCCATTTTACAGTCCGAATGTACTGGCCCCTCGATTGGTGATAATATTTAAAATCGTGCATGCTCCCTCCTTGTCCTTGAACTATAAAACCTGTATCTAGGCTGGTGTATGCCGAAAGCGTGTTGGATAAGATCCTGGACTCGGCGGACCGCCCGCTGGACGGCGCGGGCTGGTGGCGCGAGTCGGAGGAGCCGTGGCAGACGCTCGCCTGCTGCATCGAGGTCGCCAACGCCGTGCGCTCGCCCAACCATGAAGGTCAGTGGAGGTGGTCAACGGAAGGGTACCCAAATTGTTCCATTTCTACGTGTTAATTAACAAGCAAAAATTGTATCGACGACGACTTTAGCCTATATA
This sequence comes from Acleris emargana, assembly GCA_927399475.2. Taxonomy (NCBI): domain Eukaryota; kingdom Metazoa; phylum Arthropoda; class Insecta; order Lepidoptera; family Tortricidae; genus Acleris; species Acleris emargana. The sequence continues at coordinate 12,133,427 of OV656851.1, read as the reverse complement.
GAACTAGGCAGATAGGAAGTCAATTCTGACACCTTGCACTAGCAGTAAAACAATCCCAAACATTGTTTTACTGCTGTAAACATTATTAATATTCAAAAACTTCATGGTTGGGCAATGTGACAGGATGGACTTTTTTTCTGCCAAGTACTATCGTTGCTAGTGACCCTGCTTTCGAACTTAGGGGTCCCAAGGTCGATGGTTTCTATGTATTTAAGTGTGTATTTCTGTATATAGCTTGGTCATAGTAGTAGTCGTATTAGGGGTAAATCTTTTTTAATGGGGGGCTAGAGAAATGCAAGAAATTTTAAGAGGAGCCAGTACAAAAAATACCACTTATCCAAAATTGATTCTTCCCTTGCATTCTTTTTACATTCTGAAGCAGACAGTAGCGTAAAAAGCATACTCCGTAAACCGGTAAACCGATCTTTATTGGCGAGTATTTTAAAGTCGTTGCATTTTTCCATGTTTTTTAGAAATTTCTCAAAGTTTTATAGTTCATTTATTTTAGGATGAGAAACCACAATAACATTATACTGCGTTTGGTCAACTATTTATTACCTAGCAAATAGTACAGTACAATAGTCTGGGAGCCGCAAAATAAAATTGTTTTAATGTCACTTTATTTGCGTGTCGTCAATTGTTACTCTAGTACAAATTGTAAAGAGATTACAGTTCACGAGCCGCAATATAATGTTGTTGTGGTTTCTCATTCTAAATTAAATGAAGTATAGCCGGCTCCAACGTATTGCCACAAAGGGCGTATTACACTACGTGGTATTCAGGGCCCCGGTAGTGTCAGGGCCAGGCCCTGATTTTCGTCCATTTCTCTCGTTACATCATCCCGATTTAAGAGAAAGCCCTGAATACCGCGTAGTGTTATATGCCCTTAAGCCATATTTTTTCTGCTAGTCTTTATAACTAAATATATTTGTGAGGGCCGTACATTTCACACTTTAACTTTGGAAGAGACGTTGCCCACCCCTGGACTAGTGACTGTGCTGACATGTGGTGACGGCCGCAGAGTACGTGTCGGGGTTCCCGGTGCACCAGGACGGGTCGTGCAACGGGCTGCAGCACTACGCGGCGCTGGGCGGGGACGGCGCCGGCGCGGCGGCCGTCAACCTGGCGCCGCGCGCGCGCCCGCAGGACGTCTACGCCGCCGTCGCAGCCATGGTAACGCTCACTGCCCCTGACCCGCTCACTACTTCTATTTACTCTTCTGTCGCTTAAGGCTCGGTTTTATTGCGCGTTAGCCCTCATGCTTTTCGTGATACGTTGCGTCGCTGCAATAGCTCCCGGCTCAGTGCGATTCTGTCTTTACAGACTAGGTAGAGAAGGGTTAGGCCGCTTGCTTGCAGTAAAACACGGAATCGCTAAAGGTTGCTAGGCAACTAGTGGCATTTGCCGATCGACACGCACCCTTTACGCCCCCAGTACGTTTTACTGCAAGCATACCGCCGAGTCAGGAAGCGGTCGGGTGTATGCACGTAAAGTAAATATGCATCCTATTATTTTTTGTATTTCTTTCTATCTTGTTTTATTTATACTACGCGAACCGAAAATAAATTGCGACCGATTATCCGATATCTGCTTAATCTCATAAGTAGGCTTGGGACTTTTGGATGCTCGCTATGGTTTTAGATTCCACGGAGTCGCCATTATGTTAAAATATTATTTTTCGAAGTCAAAGTCAAAGTGTAAAAATAAAACATGTTAGATTTACGCTGTTATATCGATCGGTAATAACCACGTTATTATGACTGCAATTAATTTTATCATAAATTTAGTAGCTATTACACACACATGTCACAGTTCACAGGTGACGCGATATGCATAATATAGGTACGATTTACTTAATTATGCATCCACTTTGATACTTGCGTTGTGACAGACTACTGACTGACATCTATTTAACCAATTAAAAAAAATATTGATTAATAAATTGACAGTTTTGATTAAACACGGTTTAAGCAATTTCTGATAAAATTTAAAATTAATAGTTTTACTACTTGCGAAATTAAGTCCTGGTTAGAGCCGTATAAGGAATTAAAATATGTTGAAGAAAAGTCTTGTTTATTTTGTTCTTTATGTGATGTATATTTCAAAGTCGGAAAAAAAGTATTTATTGTTAACCATGTTAAAAGTTTTTGATAGGTCCAGAAATCGTTTAACCCCGCAAAATATAGAAAAAATAATAGTGATCCATTCTTACTACCATTTTAATGATGAACATGAAATAGTAATAGATGATGATTATGATGCACTGATTCAAAAAGCCTGTACCTCATCAAAAATTTCTAAGTGGCGACTAATATTAGATTGAAAAAGACATTTTTGTTATTGTTACTTAAAGTATTTGTTTTAGTTTATTTTGTTTACTAGCAATAGAGTATTTTATTATTGGTAATTATATACATATAAGTTGTATGTACTTATCCACTTTGACTTTGACTTCTAAAAAAGTATTTTAACATAATGGCGACTCCGTGGATTCTAGAACCATAGCGAGCATCCAAAAGTCCCAAGCCTACTCATAAGGCTCCCGAAGCATACAAAAATACTATAATTGAAATCAAAATCCACTGGAAAGGAGATAAAGTGGAATCCCCCTTGTTTTTATGACTGACAATTAATTAAATGAGAAAATTGATGAATTAATTAAATGATTGAAAATAAAATGGCCGGATACGGGCTCTTTTACACGTCGGTAATATAGAGTGAACAACACGACTATTATATTTTCTCAAACATGCTCGGAAAGAACGGTTTTCCGATTGAAACACAAGGACGGAAAGAGCCTCATTTTACTCCTAGGAGTAAAAAAACCATATGAAAACACTTTCCGTCCATGTCCATATATTTCTTAAAAATGCTGTCAATTTGCATACAAAATCAAAAGGACCAAGACAAAAAATTCCAAACAGCCAAGGTAACTGCTCGCTTTTTTAGCACAGTGCGTGTGTTTCTTTTTGAATTTGCATTCCAATGTCTATGGTTAGTATTTAAAAACAATTGACAGTCGGTAACATTCGTTCATTCTGCACAATATAATTGTGAAACCGAATATTAAACTATTTGTTGTGTGAAATACTTACTATAAAAAATGAGCTCAAGCGACGAAAGCGACGAAATAGGTACCACACCGCCTATATTAAAATCTGAAGCTGCCTCGGTTAGGCAAAACCTGCTTCCCGCTAAATCTAAGGAAATGTATTTGTATTATTTCCTCACATGTTTGAGAAAAGCATTATGTATGCCTCGGCGGAAACGAGGATTTCCTGACTCGTATTTTCCACCACCACCACCTCGTCAGGAAAACCCTTACTTTTCGCGCCTAGGCAACAATGTACTATTACAAGATTCATATTCAATTGGCAAATTACGTTGTATGGTAAACCTTAGGAGGTTAAACATGTGAAAATCTCAACTCGTAATCGTCCCAGGTGGAAGATATGCGCAAGCGCGACGCGGCGGCCGGCGTGCCCGCGGCCGTGGTCCTGGAAAACTTCGTGCGCCGCAAGGTCATCAAGCAGACCGTCATGACCACCGTGTACGGCGTCACGCGCTTCGGCGCGCGCCTGCAGATCGCTAAACAACTCAAAGGTTTGATAAATCACTCGAGTTCTATACGCTTGGTTGGTTTAGACTTTCAGCCCATCGGTGGTGGTGGATTGATATTTAACGACCTTGATATTTAAATGGAATATCAACTCTATATTATTTTATTAGACAATAGATTGCAAATGCTTTAGAAGAAAAATGTTGTTACTGGGTGATTCTTCAGAGTTTAAACGCCCTTATTGTCGTCTTTGTAATATTATTGCAGATAAAGTTACCAAATATATTTTTATTTTTAATGAAATGGAGTCTACCCCCGGTTTAGTTTTTTTTTACATTAGAACTATTAGAAGTACAGTCACAGCGAGCGGTTGGTGGTAAACGCGATTTTTTTTACCATCAATGTAATTAAATTTGCGCTTCACTACGTAGTATTTAGTTTTGTTTTATTTTTAACCAGTGCAATTTTTCCTAACTTGGTCAGCCTGTCTCGGTGTAGAGTTGTGCAATGACCTTGTGTCCCGCTATCCGCAGACATCGACGACTTCCCGCGCGAGCAGGTGTGGGCGTGCTCGCAGTACCTGACCTCGCGCACGTTCGACAGCCTGCGCGAGATGTTCTCCTCCACCAAGCTCATACAGGACTGGTTTACCGACTGCGCCAAGTAAGTATTACCACTACGTCGTATCCAACGGTGTAGCACGCTTATACAGTTAGCTGCTGAAATAGGTAGATAGCCGAAGAACTCTAAATAATCTACTCGCTTTTATTCCCTTGACAATAGAATCGCGTGCAGAAATTTCGAAATGTATGATTATGTTAGTTATTTCTGCAGCTAACTGTACAAGATTAAATAAAATAAAAAACCAAGGACAATGTCACACCAATTGACCTAGTCCCAAACTAAGCTCTAGGCTTGTACTATTGGTACTAGACAACGATATGAATACTTATACAGGATGGAAAAAAATTATGGGCCCTGGAGGGGAACTACCTTATTCATCATTAGACCTAGATATTCTCCTAGCACGAACGACGTGTTGTTAGAGCTTGACACAATAAAAACATCGACAATCCTGCTATCGATAAGTACCACTTGAATGTCATAGAGCCATTTTCACTGTAGTATGTAAAATGTTAATAAATTGATAGTTTTGTTAGTAACTTATTATTCGTATTATTTTTTTTTAAAGCAACACATTGTTTTATGAATCATATGACATATGATTGTAATTTTTTTCCTTGATGAAATGATTTCGATATTTTCTTATTAGGTATTTAAATGTCTTCCCGTGGATGACGTAAGAGGCGACTTAGGGAATATAGGCTTGTAGTACTTGTTAGGCGATGGGCTTGCAACCTGTCACTAATATGCTGGTAAAAATCTTAGCCTACTTGTGCAAATTGTGGTTACAGAATTATCAACTAGTTTTTAAACTTGTAGGTAATTCTGTAACTCTGCCTACCCTTCTCTGGGATTACAGGCGTGAAGGTATGTGTGTGTGTGTGTATTTAAATGAGTTTTAGGACATTGGGAATATTTTCTTAATAACTTTATAATGATGTACAATTATTTCCTCTATGAGGTTGAAGTGGTGGTTATCGATGTTTATGTTGTGTCAAGCACTATTAACACGTCGTTCGTGCTAGGAAAATCTCTATACTACATCTGTTTAGGTACTTAAATAAATGTAAACAAAAAAACCACGTGACATAGTTGGTTAACCAATAGAAACAGAACACTAATACGTCAAAGGTCGATTAAACAGTTTTGATTAGCTGCTTAACGGAGGCACGTGGTTTGGTTTGTTTACATTTATTTAAGTACCTAAACAGATGGAGTATAGGTCTATTCATCATTCATCAGATCACTTTAGTTAAAGGAAACATTCTTTTATTTTTAAAAGAAACAAAACAGCATTCAAAGTTTTTTTTTTATTCACGTGTTCGATTTTATCCTGAACTCTAATCCTATTGATTAGTAGAATAAAACAGCGAGTGTTTATTTTTGAATTTTTAGCTGGTTTGATTCCCTGGTGAGACAACCCAGTTTTAGATAAAGATAAAGATAAAGATAAAGAGACATTTATTCTCAACAATACAAAATTACATTAAATAGATAAAAAAATAACAAGACTCAGACAAATTGTTGCGAAACGGTCCCAACTCAGCATTCAGAAAAATCTCACTCTTCAATATATCTCTTTAAACTGAGACCGTGGTGCTGATCTACAGCACCAGGCAGATCAGAAGTCTTCTTTCTTTGCCCCCGCGGCGACTTGAACAGCTACTACCGCGGGGATATGGCGTTTCCACGTGAAGTGATTTCGCCAGTGTCAAGTATATATAAGTATAAATTAATATAGCAATAAAACACAATCCAATCTTCTCTAGGAAGATTGGGGGCAACGTTGTACGGTGATTTGTAGGTCAGAGGTCAAGATAGTTTTAACCTCTGCACCACTGCGAGTCCACTTGAAACGAGAAGAAAGATGCCAGATACACGAAATAAGTCCAAGTCTTCAATCACTGTGCGACACAAAGGCATAAAAAGTACAAATCACTATCAGAAAAGAACTTTGAACACCTAATTACCCAAAAATTAAAGTCTAAAACAAATTACACGTCCGCCATCTTTTAACGTTGCAAATGGCCCCCCAGATCAGAAGTCAATCCTGACACGTTGCACGACCATGAAGTTTCTGATTACTGACATTGTTGACAGCAGTAAGACAATGCTACACTTATTTGTTGCCTGTGAAGGAATAGTAATATGATATTGCAACGGTACCTAATTAGCTCTTAAGGTATTCGTGCCTGTCATTAGAGTAAATTCAGAGATGTTTTTCGGAAAACTTACCAAATAACGTGCCCGCAAAATGCCCGCCTTAGGGTGCGGCTCCACTGAGGCGGAGACGAGAGGAGCGGAGCGGAGCTGTGCCAATATTAACCAATAAAAGGCGCATGCGGTCACGTCAAGCGCGCCTTGCGCAGATTCGATTGGTTAATATTGGCACAGCTCCGCTCCGCTCCTCTCGTCTCCGCCTCAGTGGAGCCGCACCCTTGCTGTGAGGTATGTAAATAAACTATTTTGCAATTATGTGCAACAAAGCATTTTTTTAATAGATAATACAATGGTGGTTGTCCTCAGGCTGATCTCGGGCGTCTGCGGCGAGAGCGTGGAGTGGGTGACGCCGCTGGGCCTGCCCGTGGTGCAGCCCTACTACCGCCGCGCCGCCGCCGCGCACCGCGCGCCGCTCGACCACCAACAGTGAGTGACGGTTGTGTGCGGCGGGTCCTAGCAAGGGGATGAGGACCTGGTGTCGGGCTGTTAATCCCCGACCGGGGTGGTCCGTGCTGAAAACGGCCAGGGCCTTGAAGGGCAGCCGGCACCGAAGGCGCAGGCTGCGGGGAGTTGAGGATGGAGAGGATTTTGGGAAGGGGGAGGATCGGGGGAGGCGACATATCCGAGTGTTACGCTGCTCGCGAAAAAAGCCGGCGGGGTCCGACATAGGTTTTGTAGACCCTGAGCTTTACACTCAGAGGGAGGGAGCCTGGATCGGAGCACTGAAAGCAGTAGCGCTCGAGCTGTACTTCGAAATGGATACGGTGGGTGCCGCAGTCAGGACGAGGAGCACCGGTTGGTGGTCAGACTGGACCTTGTCGTCCAGAATCTCTTGGATGAGCTGACCTTGAAGTCCAAGGTACAGTCAGCTGCAGAGAAAAGGATACCCCCGTCCTGGTAAGGATTGATTTCAGGTTTTTGAAAAAAAAACGATCCTTACCAGGAGCCTAGTAAGGAAGGAGTTATCCTTTTCTCTGCAGCTGACTGTACACGGCGATGTCCAGGACGTCCGGAGGGTACGTAGCTTGGGGAGGATAGTGCGTGTGCGTGTGCGGCGAGTGATATTAAATGTGACTAATACAAGTGATTCACTCACCTCATTGATGTTTGTTCGCAGGCGCCCGTGCACCATGAAGCAGCGCAACGCGTTCCCTCCCAACTTCATTCATTCGCTGGACTCCTCGCACATGATGCTGACGGCTCTGCACTGCCAGGCGGCTTCGCTCGCGTTCGTGTCTGTGCACGACTGCTTCTGGACGCACCCGCGCTCCGTGCCGCTCATGAATCAGGTGACACACGCACACACACACACACGTAGCTCTATCGGTTCTCTATTGTTAACTTAATATAAACAATCTAAACCACGTGGCTCTGGTGAAACAGATAATCAACACATAGTTTTTTTTTTCGAGTTTTGACGTATTTTTGTTCTGCATCTATTGGTTGACGAACGAATATCATGTGTCTTTTTTTGATTAGTTAGGCATCTCAAGCTCACAGCTAATGTCAACCTTACGTCACAAATACCCCTGGCTATTATGCACTGTATCTGTGACCACTATATGGGTCGATGTCGTCGTAAGCACGACAGTACACGACCACTTCCTCTATTACCAACCGACCAACCACTCTGTCCACCTAGGTGGACGGTTAGTAAGTTTTTTTCTTAACCAACAACCCGCCTAGTTTGTTGGTTAGTAATATACATAACTAGCCCTAACCGACAAACTTCTTTTAAATTAATTAATGGTTTGTCAGTTGATACGCGTCTATTATCAACCGACTAACCATCTGGTTCTACCGGCAAACTATACTGTCTTTAGGTAAAAATAAAGAAGTTTCTGTTAATATATACAATTTATTTATATACAGTAGCGACCAAAAGTATTTTGACAACAGCAAAAGCTTTGATATTTTATGCGGCATATTAGTTATTTCAAATTAAATTATGGTAAGGCAATTAATGGCTTAAAACCTCCTAGAAACATTTAAAAAGTTTAGTTTAATTTAATGAAAATATAAACGTGGCCACAAAAAACATCAAATTACTGGTTCAAAAATATTTTGACATTCATTCCATTTCAATTCTACTGATAATAGGGCTGCAAAATATAAGCATTTTAGAAATAAATATTGCAGGAGACTTCTCACAATATGCCAAAACATAAAGAATATTCGAACGATTTAAAACAAGCCGTTGCAGCTGCACTCAAGAAAGGAAAGACACAAGCTGAGGTTTCGCGAACTTTTAATGTATCACGGCAACTGATTAGTGTGTGGAATAAACTGTTCAAGGCTCGAAAGAGCGTCAATAATAAACCTAGATGTGGTCAAACGACTTCTACGGCTGATCGAGTAATAAAAAGCTGTCCGCAGAAGACCCACGGAAAAGTGCTGTGACGATTAAAGATGAACTAAAAGAAAAGTATAACATAAATATCCATGTTTCCACTGTTGAACTGCGACTAATAGAGCACGGATTACATGGCCGCCGCCCATCTAAAAAACCACATATATCAGCAAAGAATAAGGCGTCCAGATTAGCGTTCGCAATTCGTCACAAGTCTTGGACAAGTGTTGATTGGTCAAAAATTTTATGGAGTGACGAGAGCAAGTTTAATTTGATGTCGTCGGATGGTATTAAGTATGTGCGTCGCCCTCATAATAAAAGACACGATGTGCGATACCAAGTACCCACAGTCAAGCATGGTGGCGGTAATGTAATGGTTTGGGGATGTTTTTCTCGCCACGGACTCGGGCCTCTCGTGCGAATTGATGGGATAATGGATCGATTTGTGTATGGAAATATACTCAATACACACATGATACCCTATGCTAAAGAAAATATGCCACCTCGCTGGATTTTTCAGCACGATAACGACCCTAAACATAAATCCAAGCATATCCAGGATGTCTTAAAACGTAAAAATATCAAGGTATTTGAGTGGCCAAGTCAAAGTGCTGATCTTAATCCTATTGAGCATCTATGGGAAGAGTTGGATCGTAGAGTAAGGTGCAGAAATTACTCCAACAAAGAAGCTTTTTTTCAAGCACTTCAGTCAGAATGGACGAAAATACCGTATGAACGTATACAGAAGTTAGTAGACTCTATGCCGGCTCGATGTACTGCTGTTAGAAAGGCCAAAGGTTATGCAACTAAATATTAATGACATGTTTCATTTAGGCATCTTACATGCTCGGCAAATTTATTTTATAAAAATGTCAAAATATTTTTGAGCTACTTGAAGTGTATATTTTTAGTTTTACTGTTAAGGTAATTGTTTAGTTTTATTAATCTAAGTAGAAACGTAACAGGTAAAGGCTCACAACATAGAATTGTAAAGTAATAATTAAATGTTTACTCAATTCATCAACATATTTAAAGATTTTTATTTGTCAAAATACTTTTGGTCGCTACTGTATGTACATTTCATTTATACAATACTTTTTTTACCTAACTTTGTGTAAAAAATGCCCTACAGTAATTTCCCCATTCAAAAGTTGCATCTGACTTCTTAATATATATGCGTCTTTTTTAATGTCAGAAATTTGTCGCGTTGTAGGGGCTCTACCTTCATGAATTTGCATACTGCAGACGGTGTAATATGCCATATCTCGTTGCAAGAAATTGAGTAGCTGGAGAATGTTAACCTTTTTCTTTCCTAGGTTACTGTTGAGCTTAAAGTTCCAGCCTTCTAGAAAATTTGTCGTACGATGCCGTTCTCCGAAAACTGACCATATCTTTATAAATTCTTCGCTACGGAGCCAGTAATTTTCGAAGTAACTGAAGAAGTTTACTAAGCGGTTGTCATTCTCCATTCCGATTGATTCTGCTTTTATATAGTCCCAACCTTCTAATACTTTATTATCGGGCAATAAAGGGAGCACAGCAGACAGAGCGATAATAGTTCTAGTGAGTTTTTTTGATGTAAGCTTTAATTCTTTCCCTTTCTTCCATATGGATTTATTGAAGTAGTAGTAGCACCCATGCAGATCAATTCCTGGAAAAATATTTAGCACAGCTTGCATAGCAGCTTCCTCAAAATCAGTTTTATATTTTGAAGGGTTCCAATTTGGTGCTGTTGTTTTAATCAATTGAAAAAATATCTCATAGGTACGTTTTGTTTTGTCGGATAGTAAGGCATAAGCAAGTGGAATTATATTTGTACTATTGTCTGTGCTCCCTAAATCTCCGTGTAATACGTACAATTGTGCAAATGGTTGCGGACAACTTTTAAAGGTGCCGTCACTAAAATAAGAGGTTATTTTACCCATAATAACTTTCGCTTCTTCTGAACAAAAAATTAATATGCGAACTCCTTCGTCATGGTCCTGGTAGTCAGCCAATAAGAGATACTTGAATTTCTTAGGCACTTCAACATCCATTACAGTTTTACATACTATTTTTGACACTCCCGCTTCTTTATTCTTATTATAATACATCCTTGACTTTATATTACGAAATGGAGGGACATTGCATAATAGGTTTATACCTCTATCCTGAAGAGAACCGACTGCATTTTGATAAATTTGAGGTATAGGGACATCATCAGATTGTTTACATCGTTTTACACACAAATCTAGTTGTAAGTCCAGTTCATTCTTGTTGAAATCTTGAATACAAGTATGTGCATTTCTCCGTGTGATGGTTTCACCCTGTAAATAACTATGTTTGTTTCAGAGTGTCAAAGGGAGAGAAATGTATCGATAACAAAAGATGTTAAAGTTATAACTTACCATAGTTGTAATATTTCCCATACATTTAATTTTTTTTCGCTGGGCACAAATCCAAAACGTACTTTGGTTTTTATAAACCTTTTGTTTGAAGTATTGGTAGCCATCACAAAGTAATACTCTGCCACCGTTTCTAGATAATATATTGTAATTCATTCATTTTTCGTATTATATTTATTGCACACAATATAAAAAGCAAACAATGTTATTTTGACAATGAACCAAAACAAAAGCATGCAGCAAAAATAATTCTGTATTTTCAAAATAAAGAACGTATATCCAAATCAAATATGTTGCACAAAAAGGTAATCATAATAGTCGCAAAGGAAAGAGGTACGTAATTATTTATTGATAATAGTCAAGTACTTCATTAAGTCCCAGATAAGAATCACAATCAATCTGGTTCTTGAGAAATATGAGAGATGATGTGTGCATATAACTCACTGATTTATGTATGTACTTAGGGTAGACCGAGGCGAATAGGATCAATTTTTGCTTGGAGTTAAGTAAATACAACTTAGTAAACAGTTACATTGTTTATTTATATTTTACTGGATACATCAGTTATCGATTTACGAAATCCAAAGGTTTAACATAAAAAAATAAAATTAAAATCAAATGTTTAAAAATAAAAACAAAATCATTCCAAAAATCCGATTCGCCCCATTTTTCGAGGGGAATCGGATCAAACAAAAACATATTTTTCTCAAACATGCTCGGAAAAAACGGTTTTCCGATTGAAACACAAGGACGGAAAGAGCCTCATTTTACTCCTAGGAGTAAAAAAACCATATGAAAACACTTTCCGTCCATGTCCATATTTTCTTAAAAATGCTGTCAATTTGCATACAAAATCAAAAGGACCAAGACAAAAATTCCAAACAGCCAAGGTAACTGCTCGCTTTTTTAGCACAGTGCGTGTGTTTCTTTTTTAATTTGCATTCCAATGTCTATGGTTAGTATTTAAAAACAATTGACAGTCGGTAACATTCGTTCATTCTGCATAATATAATTGTGAAACCGAATATTAAACTATTTGTTGTGTGAAATACTTACTATAAAAAATGAGCTCAAGCGACGAAATAGGTACCACACCGCCTATATTAACACGTTCATGGACAGTAATAAAAAACCATTTTAATTTGACCCCCGTATTTATGACGCCCATGCTATAGCAGGTATGATACACGACTGCTATAGCATCCGCGTCCATGAACGTGTTAAAATCTGAAGCTGCCTCGGTTAGGCAAAACCTGCTTCCCGCTAAATCTAAGGAAATTAAATTACTTGCTTTTTAGAAATGTATTTGTATTATTTCCTAATATGTTTGAGAAAAGCATTATGTATGCCTCGGCGGAAACGAGGATTTCCTGACTCGTATTTTAGCAGGCCTCGCTGTTGCTCGGCCTGAAACTAAACTAACCACCTCGTCAGGAAAACCCTTACTTTCCGCGCCTAGGCAACAATGTACTATTAAAATATAGTATTTGTATGAATAACAAACCCAAAAATATTATTTGAAATAAACTAAGCCATATTAATGAGATCGACTATCATTGGTATAACAAAAGTTGAATTTGTATACTATTTTGATACCTCCTCGGTAGCAACATTAACGAAGAATAATAGTTAAAATATAAAACGATAAAATCAGCGTTATAATACTGCACTTTTCTAAACAATAAATTTTGTGAATATTAACAGCCTCTAAATAATAAAATAATATTGTTAAAACTAAAATTAAAGTTTAAAATCAACTTTGGTTAATATAAATTGCAAAGATAACAAATATCCGATTCGCCCCATTTGCGGAGACAAATCGTATCTAGTAATAAATGTATGTTTTCTTATAATATTAAGTAAAGATAAGCTTTAAATCAAATAAAGTATAGCACTATAAGTATAATCTAGTGTCCTATTAATGAGATCAATTTTCATTGGTTTTACAAAGTTCACATTTGTAGAGTCCTTTGACACCACCCCGGTCAGCACAGTTCTCATGGCACCATTCCTCACAAGTATGACATTGGATCCAATCCTCTACCGGTGGATGTACAAACTTTTCTAAACAATAAATGCAATGCCAATCTCTAGATGAACTAGTACCCTTTACTTTTAACTTTGGAGTTGCTTTGTTTTTTTTTTATTGTCACGTTTTCTTTGCCTTGTGTCTGCTTATTTATACGAGAGTTTTTTTTGCTTGCCTGTTTGTTTGCTTTTTTGTCAGCTTGCGACATTTTCTTCTCCATATTTTCTTTTATTTTCGTTGCTGGCTGGCTGGCTGTCCACCTCGATGTTTTAGAACGCCACGAGATAATGTAACTCTTCTTTGCAAGCTCGTAAATGGTACATTGTACAACTCAGCAGCCCGACGAATGGACAATTGCTTAGTCAGTACCTTTTCAGCTGCTTCATTCATATTTTCTGCCGTCCACTCCCCCTGGCTAGTCTTTCTTTTGTATGTGCGAACCATCTAGAACATGCCAGCAAAAGATATAATTATAAGGTGTAAACCAATGAAAAAACTGTCCAAATTAATGATCCCAATCGCCCCAAAAAAAATGATCCGAATAGCCTCAAATGACAAGTTTTAAAATATTTAAACCTAACGTAAATATGCTTTTAAATAGAGTTTAAATGAAATCGATTCTCAATTTTACACATAAACATACGCAATAAGAAAAATAAAATACTTACCTTCAATAAATTCCTTATAAATATATCACCACAGTTTGAAACCACGTTTTTTACATCAGCTGCAAATTTACGATACATTTAAATGAAGCACTCCACTCGAAGCGTCGCCGCGACTGACGCTCAAGACTTATCCATTAGCATTCAAGGTCCTGGCATGCGGGAAGGACAGAGCGAACACGGCGCGCTGATTGCCTACCCGTGGCTAGCCGCGTATTTTCAAATTTGACAGAAATGCTTAATTTGATCCGATTCACCCACTGATCCGATTCGCCTCGGTCTACCCTATAACCATTATGCTTGACCATTTCGTTGTATAAACGACAAACTCACGAATTAAATATTTAGCTGTCAAATTCGGGTAGTGTGGGTGGGTAGCTAGACCATTATCTGACCAACTGAGTTGTCGATTTTGAAAAAACTTATTAACCACCCCCCAACTAGGTTGGCAGTTGGGAAAAAAATGTTCTAACCGACTAACTAGGTTGGCAGTTAAGTAAAAAATGTTCTAACCGACCAACTAGGTTGGCAGTTAAGAAAAAATAGTTCTAACCGACCAACTAGGTTGTTGGTTAAGAAAAAAACTTACTAACCGTCCACCTAGGTGGACAGAGTGGTTGGTCGGTTGGTAATAGAGGGACCACTTTAGTGGTTCTTGGCTTTCAAAGGGTTAAACAGACCGCCATAATAATCCTTAAACTGTTCTATAGTTACACGCGGCACTATAGTCTTGAGTATTCTCGTTTGCAAATGATACATTTTGTCGAAGTGCGAACAAAAGGTCCGCCTGTAGAAATTTAAGCCATAAGATACTAAAGACTAAGAAGTATGGAATAGGGTATTTTCTATTTAACTACTTTAAACTTAGACTGTATTCCGCGTAACTTGTCAGAAACGTAATCTATGTGGTTTGTCCAATTGATTGAAGCTTTAACTGAATTTCCATTTGTTTCTATTTCAGATTTGCCGAGAACAGTTCGTCGCTTTGCACTCGCAGCCTATTCTCGAAGATCTATCGGACTTCCTCGTCAAACGATACAGTTACGATGAAAGGTATACTATACATACTATCAAACGGCCAATCAAATCACTTGATAAATCCTCCAATTATTAATTTCTATATTTGTGTGTAGGTAGTTGTCCTGGATGATTAGAGTGGAAGCACCTCGAGTTAATAATTTACAAAAAAAAAAAAAAAACGTGCGAGATTGCGACAATTTCCAAATTTACATATTTTATGTAGAATTTAATGATGTTTAACATATTTTTTTTTCAAAAGCTAAAATCGGGATTAACAGTGTGAAAAACTTGAATTTGTAACATCCCATACATTCTTTTCAAACAAAATAACTACGGCTACGGAGTACGCATTTTTTAATATCCCATACATATATCGACGGTTCTGTGACTCAACCTCGTATATTGAATTTTGTCCAGTATAAACTGACACACACTAAGTATGCACTCGTGTACTTAGTGAGTGTCAGTTTAAATACTGGATATATTCTATATACCATACCATTTGCCTTTTTATGTTTTTTTTTAATTGTCTGAATGCCGTAAGCCCTAGCCACGGATTTTGAGGTTCGCATGAGTTCGCACTCAGTAAAATAAGTCGCGTTCCAAATTCAAAATGCGTTGGAAATATAACTTCATAGTGTAATACGTAGAAGTTATTTTGTTTGAAAAGAATGTATGGGATGTTACAAATTCAAGTTTTTCACACTGTTAATCCCGATTTTAGCTTTTGAAAAAAAAATATGTTAAACATCATTAAATTCTACATAAAATATGTAAATTTGGAAATTGTCGCAATCTCGCACGTATTTTTTTTTTTTTTGAAAATTATTAACTCGTTTTTTTTTGGTTTTTTTCAAGAGATAATTCATTAAATTTTTTTTTAGAAAGCGACCTTAATTGTATGTACAACATATCCAAATTACAAAGAAATCGGATTAGTACTTTGGCTAAAATAAAATAAATATGTTATTTCTTTTTATGCGGTTTTTTTTTAAACCTGAAGGATTTGAGGCTTAAATTTTGGTGAAAGCACTACTTATGTAAAGGTTAATAACCCAGTAAAAGGAAATTATTTTTTTCGCTAAGGGCAGTTTCTCCATGCTTACCCGGCTATAAAGTCGTTTTGGGAGCTAAAGTAACACCGTATTCTTATTTCAGGGAGCTCGAGGGCAGCGTGGGGGCGACAAACAAGAAACGTGTCAATAGTTTACTTAAAAAAGTGCCCAGTAAAGGAGACTTTGACCTGAAAAGCGTTTTGGACTCCGTCTATTTCTTTAGCTAGGTAGGTTCTATGAATGTTACTTTACACTCTATTGCTCTTTGGAGAGGTTTGTGTTAGTCATGCGGTTGTGTGTCCTGGTTCTTAATTTTGCTATACCACACAAAATCATTTGCTATTCAAATGAGATTCGGAAACGTACAGTTAACCAAATAAGTTCTGCCATCTTATTGAATACTGTTTGGAGGTTATAATAAAAAATTAGTAAGGTCGATAAAATACGTCCGAATTCGAAGGGTCAACTTTAGCTACGTTTTAATTTCATATAAAGTAGTGTAAAAATTGTTATTACTTGTTTGGCTGACTGTACTTTACTTAATTATTACCATTTCCTTGCATTTACAATGGAATTTTTATTGAATTTGTCGCCTACAGTGGTATTCCGTCGATAGACACACAATCTAGTTCGATAGACTGATATTGATAATGATTGATAGATAGATAGTGACATATAGTAATTCTCAAATTTGTTTCGACTATTATTTTCATCTTAACAGAAGCAAAATCTTCTGAAAGCCAGCATCCATTGTAAGTTGGCTTTAGTAAAGTTCAAATGAATTAGTCATTATATATAATAATAATGTGGTATAATAAGTTTGGATAAAGTCAAAATTATTTGTAACAATGAATTTTTACATTTATATGTAATTTAAAAACTCCTCACCAAATACACAGTAGTTGTAGTCAGGTATTCACCCGCGGAGTGGAACGGCTTTTTATAAGTTTAGTCTACTTTATGCAGTATTTGATATTGATATTGCGTTCTGCCTCGCCATTTCCTAACTAGTAGTGCAATGCAATCAAACAGTCTGTGATTTGTTAGATGTCTAACAATAAATTAAGCTGAATTATATTTCTTCTTTCATTTCAATTTTGATCACGGAACATTCCTTTTAAAGCCTTTTACCAAGTATAAATAAATATCAGGGGACAGGTCAGGGGACTCAGATTGACCTAGTCCCGATCTAACTACCGTACTCGGAGACCTCAATAAAATTGTATGGTTGTTAAGTAACGTGTTGTCTTATTCTATTGCTATAGCAAAGAAAGCGACAGCAGCATCTTTAATCAATCATTAAGTTTAATTGACGTCTCTGAGTTCGGCGGTAAGCTCTTAGCTTGTACAGTCAACAGCATAAATAAGTGTTCATTTATGTACCTTGTCACTTTAACGTTATGTTTGAAATGCTATACAAAATAGTGAAACGATTGAAAGCGACAAGGTACATAAATGATCACTTATTTATGCTGTTGACTGTACTACGGGTACTAGACAACGATGAACATACTTACATAAATACATACTTATATACATAGAAAACAACCAAGACCGAAACAAATACTCGCGCTCATCGCCCAAATATTTTCTCTGACCGGGAATTGAACCTGGGACCGCTATATTTGTAGGCAGTCACTACTAACTAGGCTAACCGTGTCGTCTAACGGCCGAACCCTATATTCAATCCGAGGATAGATAAGGCTTACCTCGGGTTAAAATTTGACATTTGCCCATACAAAATGTGTAAAATTTTAATCCGAAGAAAGCCTATCTGTCCGCGGATTGAATATAGGGTTTGGCCGTAAATGAATAGGTAACATCGAGCGACAATTTTATTAATGCGGCCTTTAATCAAACAAACATTTATAAATCATTGCTTTATTACTGGTACAAAAATTCCACCCAAGACGATTCTCTCTATCAATTACAACAGTAAATCTAGGATGACTGTACATTTCTACGTCAGAAAATCTTAACTAGAATTTAAACGATTTGAGAGTAAAACATGAACAAGTGAATGTTGTCATTACTTACACTAGTTAATTAAATACTCAATGATTTAATTACAACACATTTTAAAATTGCATCCATTCCAAACATTTGGCGCGCGCAGTCTACAGTGTTACAGTTTGAACTACGATGTTGATCAACAATATATTCATAAAAAAACGACACTTCTCTCGGGGAGGTTTAACTTTAAAGTTTTAATCTACATTCTTACAAAATAGGAAATGTTAACTTGTAGAATAACTATTACAGCTGCGTCTATTCCACTTTGTTATTACCTCTAATGCCACAGAATTGTTTACGCCTTTACTGTTAAGTTAATAATAGCTCGCTATGACATTGCTATTGCATTCCCATGTGCATGTGTTACACTGTTTGTAAAAATATAACTGTTCTTGCAATAAAATATTTCAATTCATTTCATTTAGCTAATAACATTAACAACGGGGTAAAGACAGTGTGGAATAGTCTTTGACTTCTTGTTCTACCTTGTTAGTGTTCCTGTATTGTTTCTGTTTTCTAGGTACACGGTGGTTATAAAAATACAACTGTGGTGTATACTTATAGATTTCAGGTTAAATAATTATTGTGTGTACTTAATTGAGATACAAATATAATACGACATACAATTTATTTTACTAGTTTGGGGCGATTCAAGATAAACAAGTTATGCTCTAATAATATGCAATACACACACGTAATTTAAGAATTTTTTGTTATGATATATACATTATTTTATAGAATACTTCTTATCCCGGAAATAGACCTTTGCTACTTTTGCTGACGCGTGTCTGGGCAATATGCGTAGTAAATTTGAAGTTTTTGATACCGTCAGCGTCGTAAAAATACTAAGTGCAGTGTGCACCAACTATTAAACGTACGGTTAGCGGTTTACCGGTTGTCAAATGTATTGACTAACAGCTGATTAAGACTTAACCGTCTGTTAAATCGGTTGGTGAACTCGGCCCTAAGAATACTTCGAAGCGTTCAACAACTTTGTACTTATATAGTTTACATTTTAGGCGGCGCAATACACGTTTTATTTTGCAACAGTTACGGTGACGGAACAAGGCACCAATAACTGACACTTTATTCTTATTTTATGGAAGATAAGGGTTATTCATTTTCTTTATCAACAGTCAATTTACGACCGTAGAGCATTGATTTAGTATATACTAGATACACAATCAGCACGAAAAAATGGCAAGTCAAAACTACTGCCGAATCGACTTGGGCAGTAGTTTTGCTATTAGTCTTGTTCCGACCACAGACAGTGGCAGTTGTCAATCATGACAAAATGTGTGGTGAAAAACTGCAAAAATAATAACAAAAAAACAAATAAAAAGGATGGAATGTCTTATTTTACGTTAGTTCTATTTATTTATAAACAGTTTCTAGCTAAAATTATAATGTTTTCATGATTTTTAGGAATTTATTTTGTGCACACAAATTATGACTTACCAAGGAACAAAAATATTATGGAGTAGCTATTACTTTTTTATATTTTAATATTTTTTATTTTTACATACGAGTACATACATACCTTCACGCCTTCATTCCCAGCGTGGGGTAGGCAGAGCTACAGAATTACCAACAACTCCAAAAACTTGTTGATAACTCTGTAACCACAATTTGCACAATTAGGCTAAGATGTTTTTAAATTAAAGCTTTCCACGAAATCCTCTACGACGTGCAAAATGGGTCACAATATTAGCACGAGATTAGGGGTGATCAATTAGGTATTCAAGGCAAATAAGTCGTCTGTTGTGTGGAAGAAGACCACAATAATAGTCATAGAATTCTGTTGATTAAATCTATTACCGATCGATATTTAACCGTCCGTTTGCATTACATTGCAAAAAAAGAAAGTATCTTAAGTAAATGTAGGTCTAAAAGACAATTATATAATAAATTAAACTTATTTCAAGGAAATTAGGTTAGGTTACGTTAGGTTGGGATCGCATCATAATATATAAAGTTCAAAATACATAATGGGTCATATTACATAATGGTCATAATAAGTAAACTTTTCAGTATTTTTAAAAGCCCATTGTATAGAACCCATTAGGTTAGGTTAGGTTTGTTGTATAACAATCTTGAAAAATTCAGGGTTTCAAAAAAAAACCATTATATATAATGACCATTATGATTTTTTATTTTTTATTTATATCATAGGAAGGCAATCGAGCACACAGGCCACCTGATGGTAAGTGGAAACTGTGACCCATAGACATTCGCATTCACAAGACCGCAATCCTAAGACTGCAAATGCGTTGCCAACCCTGAGGACTAAGATGGAATGCCTCTATGCTAGTCATTTCACGGGCTGTCTTATCCCCTAACCGGAACACAACAATGCGAACACTGCTGCTTGGCCCATGACCCATTATGTATTTTGAACTTTATATACATATTATGATACGTAACCGGTTAGGCTAGGTTGGTTATGATAGGATAAGATATTGTCTTGTTTGGAGTAAAGTGTAATGTTTTAATGGTTCATTTATGTATGTATGTATAATTCTTTATTCCAACATAACTTCTAAACACCTGAGCCAATTTATATGTGTGTGGTATCGTTAGAATCATTTCACCATTCCAGGTGACAAAGGATACCTAAACGTTAAAATTTGAATAAAAACAATCGACGGGACGGGTTTTTAAACCTTGCTTTACATTAATTTATTCATTATTATTATTGTATATATATAGCTTAAGTTGTGTAATACAATGACAGCATTTATTAAACATCTCAAAAGTTTTTTTTTGTAATTTGTAATTTCTTTAAAACTAATACAATATAAATAGAGAAATTCGTCTCCATTCATTCGATGTCCACTTTTGTCATAAATAGTATGATAATGGCGATTTCACTAAAGAGTTTTAAATATTTTAAAACATTAGTTTGCAAATTTGACACTTGACTGCTAGTATATTGAGTTTTTTTTTGCATGAATGTTTAAGGTAAAAAATAGCGATGTTAGCATGTATCTGAATACAGCTATCAATGTCATTTGGGACAGTTTATAATAAAGTTTTGTGCGGGATTGTGTATCTTGTATATACTAAATCAATGCCGTAGAGCTTTGAATTAAGAGTTAAGTGTCCATTATTGGTGCCTGTCAGCTTAATGTGTCCAACACACTGGTGCCATCACCCTAATACTCGCATTTTAATCCATTCACCAAAAAAAAACAATAAATTGCATAAAAAATGCTTGAACTTTTAAATCTTACTAGGGCGCTAGTCGTACAAATGATTTGAATTACTCTATCGATACGTCACCCGAAAAATACCTCAAGTCCGTTTACGCACCGTTTCTAATCCGTATCCGAGATAAATACGCCCCGAAGTAGCCATAGTAAGTACCCACTATTCATGAGTCACGCACTAGGTCCTAATATTTTGACTGACATCGTTATACAAAATTCTTAGACCTGTTTTTCTCGGACCACGCATCACACTGCACATCGGACACCTCAACTCCAAACTATCTTCCGAACCTCGTCAACTTTTAGTGATCTTTAAACCAGTCCACTAGCCACTACACGATCAACCAACATTCGAACTACGAAATATCTTCCGAACCTCGGAAGTGTCAATAATGATGTCGCGGCAGACAGGGAAGCGATATTAAAGATGTTGCGGTGTCCCAAAAGTGCTTATCGAGTTTACAAACGCATGGAAATTCAAGGACAGTCATTAATAGTCGTAAGTCGTCGCAACAAAGATGGTGGATTCGCGTCCCGATTTCAGTTCGAGTGTTGGACGGTAGTATAGTGCCAGCAGGACATAAGGGCGAATTTTTAGTGCCGAGACGTCAATTTGCTTATAGGGATAAAGAATGAAAACGCGCCAAGACGCCCCTGATAAGTTGTAGGTGTATAATAGGCCTCGGCCGGCTAGCGGCGCGAGACGCCCGTGAAGGGCCGCGCGGCGGGGTCGGCCGCCAGCTGCGAGCCGCTCGTCGTGCTGCGGGGCGGGGGGCTACAATCGGACAGCACTCATAAGTTTCGCGTACCTACGAATTTGGCGTGGTTCTTCAATATTTCTGCAATATTACTTCTAATTCTAACTATAACTTCAATATTCTAGAGTAGCAACTGTTGTCAATTTCTCTCATAACAGCCCTGTCTAAGGTCAGGACCTAATTCAAAAATCAGTTTTTTGCAAATTGCACATATCGGCCGAGATACGCTTTCGCATCTCCGTATTTCCATGACATGAAAATATATGCCTACCTCGAAACCGATTCCAAATATGCCACTTTGTGACAAGATAGAGAAGAAAGTAAAGCGACGGCCATTGGCAGTTTGCATTTTTAGGGTTCTGCACGTTCGAATGAAAAAACTGATCCTTTATAAGACTAGTGTGTCTGTCTTTCTCTCTGTCTGTCCGTCTGAAACAACCAATTTTCTCCGAATCTACTTGACCGATTTAATTGTTTTAATGTGACGCAAACTTGCGCCCGCACACAGGCCGCTAAGTTCGACCCGCTAACACTTTATAGCTACAATTCTACATGACACGATCTAATTGACTTGCCTGGGCGTCAAGTTGTCGTCGGCGTTCTGCAAGCAGATCCACTGCGGCTCGGGCGGCGCGTTGTGTTTGGTACAGTCCAGCGTCCCGTTGTAGAGCAACAGGTCGTCTATTAGGACCTTTGGAAAAGCATGACCTTAATAATATTATAACACTAAATTTTTACCGGTTTTGTGATACCTATAAGCCTATGAAACCATGGCTCGGTTAGTACTAGATGAATGTACTGACTACTGAGTGTACTGAATCCTGGTCTTCCAAGATCGTATACCGCGGCGTGACAAACACAGGAGCGAGGATGCTGCTAGTATGAGTACCTACTACATGGCGCGCGGTTGCATTCGCTTTCCTTCCCACCTTCGCCTGAGGCGGTTCGCCTTCGCTGAGGGTGCTTTTGCACTGACGAGGGCAGACAAGGATAACATTTTCAGCGGCCCAATTTGACGAATATCTAATGTATATACTCGCGATTAATCGATAAAAATTACAAGCTAGCTTGCGCAATGAAATAACAATTTATAATCAAATCATCATGTGTGCTATTGAAATTTCAAATGAAGTTGTTGCTTGCTGACTTGACTTACTCCAAATTCCTTCACGCCTCTCGAAGGTGTTTTTCCGTAGTTCCATATTTTTATGCCGTAAATTGATACCGGTTCGTCGAACACGAAAAATACCCTGTAAAATAGTACTTTTTGTTTAATCGCTTACTAAAAATAAAAAGGAATAGTTTCTCGGAAGATATTTTAAGTCTTCTGCCAACCTACTCTTCCCTTCCCTTTAGACCCTCATCCAGACCATTGGCTGCAATCTTGAGGCCCTACTTTGAAAATCGAAGGTACGTTCCCTCCGTTCCTTTCGAGATTTTTCGAGCAACTAGTGACAGGGTCGGCACCCGAAAATTCGAATTTAGCGGTCCGTGGTAATCATCCTGTGGTGCAACTGCCTGACAAGCGAGGTCGCGGAGACCCGAACAACCAACAACATATGGCAGCTATTACCGCTAGTACAACTTGAGAATTCTCGCTTGCCACTTCGTGCGTCTATTTCGTTAGTGACTGGGAAGAGAGGGAATAAAGCTCTCATTATAACGGTATCCTGCCTTAAATTTTGGCCGAAATAGGTTTTTCAAAGTGTATCGTATCCCATAATATGTATAACATACGGAGCTGAAACGTGGACACTCACGGTGGGGCTAGTCCACCAATTTAAAGTCGCTCAGCGAGCTACGGAGAGGGCTATATGTTGGGAGTTTCTCTAAAGGATCGGATCCGTAATGAGGTGACACATTCTGCAAACCATATTTGGTCATTTGGCAAAATTACACTTGACAAACAACGTTTTGCAAAAAAAATTAATCAATTGATCATTTTACTACTAGTCATTTTACAAATGACTTACTTTTCCAAATGTTAAATTTACATTTTACGAGGAAGACGAATCAGGGCATAACCGACTCGGATAGGTTAGGCTAGAAGGCAAAGGCGGAAGCTTGGCTCTCGCCTTGGCCTTTGAGGTTGTTTTTTTTTCTGCCCAGAAATAGGTAAACTAATTGCTAAATGATCAATTGCTAAGTGAGTTTTTGTAAGATGATACTTTTGTCGAATGTCTCGTTTGCCAAATGATCATTTGGTGAAACGATGTTTGTCAAATGACCATTTGTCAATTTTTTTTTGATCAAACATTAGTGAACCGCCCTGAACCCTCTCGGCTCATTCTACTGTCGGGCTGTGGGAAGTGTTGCCGAGCGACCAACAAGCCGCAGCAAGCGTGCCGGGACTCGCCTGTTGAGCGTGCGCGGCAGCAGCGGCGCGAGCCAGGAGTGCGCGTCGCCGCCCACGTGCCCGTCGACGAGCTTGTCGGGCGTGCGCACGTCGCGCGCGCGCGCGTCCAGCACGTTCACGCTCGCCGGGTGCGCGCACACGTCTGCGGAGACACCACTTTTTTGTTGGATATACGGTGAGCACTCCTATTATTGGCGCCCTACCGATTACTGGCACCGTCGACTTTATTTCAATAGAGGATGACAGTAACTGTTTCGTATGAAAACAAGCGGAAGTTTTACTGGTTTTACCCTAATTACGAGGGTGCATTGAAAAGTTCTGAGCCTAAGGTTGAATATAATAAATAAAAAACAAATAAATACTGGCAGGTCAAAGTGCCATATTTAGTCGCCATTATGCACTATCTTTTGTTTTTTCCTGTCACAATTTTGCATTTTATGCTGGAACTGCTACATAAGGTCACTGATTTTTCAAGTAATGGATAAAATTGAGCACCGTTCTGTCATAAAATAAGAAGGGGTTAACACCAAAACAAATATTAGAAGATATGAATCAAACATAAGGGCAATCTGCTCCATCGTATGCTACCATAAAAAGATGGGTAGCTGGTTTCAAACGTGGCCGGGAGACTGTTCAAGACGAGCCTAGGAGTGGGCGGCCGTTGACGGCTACTACGGACGAAAATGTCAATAATATATTAGATGCGATAATGAAGGATAGGCGATTGAAGATTGTGGAGATAGCGGAAGCAATGGGTATTTCTTATGAGCGGGCACAGAACATCATCACCGATGTTCTTGGATTTTCTAAGGTGTCAACCAGATGGGTGCCTAGACTGCTTTCAGTTGAGAACAAACGAGTACGTGTTACAATTTCCCAAGATTGTTTATGTATGTTTCAACGTGACTCCGACGATTTTTTCAATCGTTTTATAACTATGGACGAGACATGGGTCCACCACAGTACACCAGAATCGAAAGAATAATCCAGGCAATGGAAAAGACCAGGTTCACCACCACTCAAAAAAGCCAAGGTCATTTTGTCAGCTAATAAGATAATGGCCTCAGTTTTCTGGGATTGCAGGGGGGTTATCATAAATATCATGATAGGATAGACTATCTCGAAAAGGGCAATACCATAAATTCGGACTACTATTGTGCTCTTTTACGTCGTCTGCGTGAGGAAATTAAAATAAAGAGACCTGGAATGCTATCGAAAAAAGTACTGTTTCACCAAGACAACGCTCGCGTTCACACTTCGGCGAAATCAATGGCACAAATATATGATTGTGGATTTGTAGTGCTGCCGCATGCCCCTTACTCGCCGGATCTAGCTCCTTCCGATTATTATCTCTTCCCAAACCTCAAAAAACACTTGGGAGGACAAATATTTTCGACAAATATGGAGGTACAAGAAGCAGTAGACTCATATTTTAACGACCTCAGCGATTCTTTTTTTTTTGATGGGATAATGAAGTTGGAGGCGAGGTGGACTAAGTGCATCGACCTTCATGGAGAATATGTCGAAAAATAAAATTGTTATAAAAAGTGAGCCCGTTACT
This sequence comes from Acleris emargana, assembly GCA_927399475.2. Taxonomy (NCBI): domain Eukaryota; kingdom Metazoa; phylum Arthropoda; class Insecta; order Lepidoptera; family Tortricidae; genus Acleris; species Acleris emargana. The sequence goes on along the minus strand of OV656851.1, from coordinate 12,107,624 downwards.
TTTTTTTACCAGGCTCAGAACTTTTCAATCCACCCTCGTATCTAGAAATTTGGAAATAAATCGAGTTTGCGAGTAGTCTCTATGGCGGCACTAATCTCGGTGGCGGGTACGAGGTCCTCGAGCCCTAATAATAAATAGTGTCAGTCAATATCTCCAAATATACATCTAAATGGTCATTAACATTGACTCAACCAATGCGATGAAATTGTTCAGGCCATCCACTTTGTACAAATATACCGGAGCACGCGTAGGAGCAAGAGCTCCGAGTGGTTCCTTAGCCTGGTATACCAGCAAAATACTAGTCGCGCATATAATTGAGCATACTGACTGGTCTCGGTGACGGGTATCACGTCCCCCTTGGACCCGAACAGCTGCACGGCCGTGAGCCCCACGTAGTAGGCGTCGCCCCACGTGGAGAAGATGCTGAGCTGCAGCACGAAGCCCGTCGGCATGCCCGGCTCCGGCAGGTCCAGGAGCTCGGGTTCCTCTAGCCTGCTATTAGATAGGTAACGAGTAATCCTAACAGCTGCTTTCCGGTATTTTTTATAACCTCCTCAAGAAGAATACTTAATAAATTCAAGAGTCAGGCCGTTCCCGGTTAGGAAGTGTAAAGTGTAAAAAAACATTCCAATGGAGAGTTATGGTCCCGATCCCCCAAGCTGTATGCGCCGTTGCCCTGAACCCTTTGAATCTTGAATATTTTATATGAAAAATATGGCAGACGAGTAGGCTGGTTACCTGAGGCAACAACAGGAGAGGAATCGATAGCATTCGGCCTTCTAAAAAAAGTAGACTAGTCTCTTAATGGTCGTAGCGGTCCGGCAATATGCTGGATCCTCAAAAATGTCACGCGTGCATTTTTTTCATTACTTTCTAACAATAGGTTTCCCCAAATTCTGTTTCCACCCTAGTCCTAAACTTCCTAAATGTACAATAGCCAGTTTTCCTAGGCACTCCCATCCGGTGGGGAGTGAGTCCTACCTGTCGTCGTAGGCCTGCAGGTCGATCTGCTGCACGTAGTCGTAGCAGGTGTCCCCGGGCGCGCGGCGCAGCAGCAGCGGCCGCGCGCGCAGCGGCCCGCCGTCCAGGAACACGCGGCAGTGCTTCGCACCGATGTACGACAGGTCCACGTTGGCGTTGTAGTTCCAGATGCGGATACCTACGGGGATAATATACATTCGTTTTACAATTTCGTATGGCAGTTCAAACTAAGGGTACTTTTAAAATAGGCAAAGAGACGAATAGATTTTTATTTTTTTCCTTTTTAAGTCACGAAGGATCCGTAAAAGGATTGGGCCACAGATCACAGAAACAAGGGAGATATGTTATGGGGGCGTGGTTCGTGTCGCCTCGATATGGTCAAATTGACCATATCGGCACGAGGCGTGTCAAGCGTTGACACAGTCACTCACTGAACGCTGTCAGTATAGAAGCTCCGTTAAAATGATAAAATGACTGCATGTAGCGTGAAAGTGTGCAAAAATCGAAATACAAACGTTAATATAAAATCAAAGGGCATAACTTACCACCGGTAAGTTTTGTTTTTAAGCATTATTTATATTTTTAAATGAATATTTTATATTTGAATGGATTTCAGAGCGTAAGGTTGTGAAAGTTGTGTTGACGTGATTTCTATCGACTATCGATAAATGGCTTATTCTACAGCTATCAATAGAATTCAATGTGTTAATAGTTCTAGTTATTTATCACTACCACGACACGCTTAAAACATAAGAAAAATTATTTTAACAAATTTTCACGTTATACAAAATTTAATTTTCTTTACAATATTAACGAACGACGAAGGACTCTAGCAATTCAAATATAAGTAGGCGAATCATACAATTAAGATAAAAATAAATTAACCAACCACAAAGGCAAAGGGCTCTGGCTCAGTATTGAGCTGTGCTTGCACACAGCGCTGATTGACAGCTCGCGCCGACTCACTCTTAAAAGGATTCAAGCCTAAAGGTTGGATGCTAGAGATTGCCCCAAGTATTAAGTCTATCTTTCTGTTTTAAGTAATTTGTACCATTTATGAAATAAAGTTTACATAATCAAGTCGGTAAACTACTGGTTTGTCCCAAACTGAGATCTTGTGACGTGACACTCAGCCGAACCCATTTTATTAGTATATTTGTATTAACATCATAAAGTCCAAGTTTACAATTTAGACTTTTATGTACTAATCAAAACGAAAATCTTTAACAGCTCCAGAAAATTTAACCAAAGAAATTCGGCCATTTTTTTGTTACGTTCTAATATAGGTATCGGTCCAAATTTAAAATCTTATGTATCAATTTTACGCAAACCGTATTCTTGCTAATAAAATATTATTCTATTCTAACAATAATATATTAAGTTTAAATGATGTAATTGTATTAACCTAGTAGTAAAATAATAAAAATAGTACTTATTGCCTGTAAATTGAATAGTACCTATATTAACGTTGCAAACAAGTTTGAATTGTTTATCGATATATTTTGAAACATTCCTTGTGGCATCCCTAAGTGGACGACCGGAGAGAAACGCACACCTCTTGAAAAAAGTATAACTAGATGTCGCTGTGTGTGGGTAGTCCTTAACCTGCTGAACATAGGGACTACTATCTTGGCGCCATCTAGCTCTGAGGAACTAATTAATTACCCGTCGCATAGATGGCAGCTAAGTGACGAGTAAGCGCTACCAGTGACTGAACTACGATGGAAAAAAAACGATCTTTCAGCATTTTTCAACCTTGAGAACTTAGTATAAAGCTTAATTTTCTGCTACTATCAAAACTATGTTACGGCGTTTTTAGTTCGTAAGCTGTAACCAATTATGAGGAGGTTGTTTTTGTAGTAGTTAATAGAGCGTAAGCGTAAGACGCACACATGTTTAAAAGTGGCGACACCGGGTCTTGTACGAATTGGCGTTCATGACATATCTCCCTTGTTTCTGTGATCTGTGGATTGGGCCTTTCAAGGTTCCGCACTTGGTAGTAAGTGTATTAACCATTCTCCCCTAAATAGACAATTATGACAAGATACAAAGGCAAGCGAGTTGTTAGACTGTTATGTTAGTTGTTATTTGAACCGAGTTCTGGTATTGAATCCAGATTAAACGAATGATTACAAAATAGCAAAAAATTAAGGCATTAAATATTCGAAAGATAAAAGTTGTTTTATCCTTCAAAGAGTTTTAGCCATGTAATGTTCTTTGTAGTATGTAGTAGGTAAAAGTTAGTCGCTATCTGGTGATTCTGCGTAGATTGATCGATTAAAGAAATCCCAATAAATAAATACCGTTAAATGAAGAAAGTGAGAGAAGTACCTAAGAGTTTGAGTGGACTCAGCTGGGACAAGCAGTGCGGTTTCGCCTTTGTAGGCCGAGCCGTATTCTAATTTTGCCCGGTGTAGAAAGCTGGCAAGTAAGTAGCTAGCCCGTGCAAGGAGCCCGTGCTCTGTGCCCGTTAAAAGAGAATAAACAACTTCCAAGCTCAGTACCAATTGCGTACTGTGTATTTTAATACTTCAAACTTACAGGTGACCTCGCTTCGTTCTTGCAGCTCCAGAACTATGTGGCAGAACATACTCCCCGGAACAAAGTTGGTGCACCACATGTCTTCGAACTCCGTAGAAATATTCTTGCCGTTGAAAAGGGTTTTGCATTCGAGGTAATTGTTTGGGTCGGCGTCGTGGTCTTCGGAGAGGCGGCAAGTGTAGGCGTAGGCGCGCTGCACGGGCACTGGCTCGCCGTAGCAAAGGACCTCGATACCTTGCGATGAAGCAACAGAATTATAAATAAACGCGTGGAATCAAGAGGAATTGACCGGTCTATATAATTGTTAAATGCTGCTAGCTAAAGAATGCGTGTTTCTTATGAGTGGGTTCATAATAGGGAATATGCATGTTTTTTTTTTACAGCTTCAATTGAAGCCGATTCATATAACAAACAGATCACAAAAATCATTTTTTGAATATTTATAAAAATAACCAAGATATAAGCCAACAAAGATTTGTTCCTATCTCTTTCTAGAAAAACGGAATTTTACATGGAGTTTATATGGCCGCAGTGCACAATGACGTCACGGTGCACATCGGATCTCTCTGTCTAATTAGAAGTTTGAAATGCTTATAACTTCCGTATTTCTTGACCGATTTTAATTTTAATTTCCGTTTTGGTGATCTCTTTTACGGTATTTTCATATTTTGATGAGAAATGCGATTTTTAAAATCCATGCATAGTCCCTATTCGAAAGAATATTTTTACTGATTCCATTTAGTAACTATAAGGACATCGTATTTTCACCTGTTAGTCCTATCAAGTTCCTCTGGCCCCAAGTAGACATGAGTGTCAGCTTAATTTTTTTGGCCTCATATTTGGCTTCTTTGGCCTCCTGCCCCTGGCTCTGCCGCTCAGGGCTCAGTCCGTCTCTCCCGTTGGCAGTCAGCGGTCTCATCTCCGTTGGGATATCGCTCGGCTCGTTGTCCCTTAGGAGAGCTTGGAAATGCCTGTCGTTGGCCATTATGGACTCGAGAATTGTCGCGTCTTTTGTGAAGAGAATAGTCTGAAAATGTTAATGTGCAACTCATATTATTATTTTTCATACAGCCACCATGACTTGCAACATTCACAAATGGAACATCGTTTAGTGCCTAGTATTTTTCAAATGTTTTCGTTAATTCTATATTATTTAAGTTTTCTAAACAGTTGTATATATTTTTATTGACTTTGGGGCTCATGCCGTGCAGTTTTATTTTTAAAGTTGGTAGTATCGTCAAGTTATTTTTGAAACTTGTTTTGAACTTGTTGTACTTGTGTTTGTTGGTTGGTGGTTTTTTTTTACGGAAAAGTTGGGATATTTTCGCAAGAATTTGCATAATTCGAATATATGTATGGATTGATGCAAGAGTAAGGATATTGTGTTCTATGAAGAACGACCTACGACTTTCAGGGGCCTTGATGTTCGCAAGAATTCGTATTCATTTCCTGGTGGATAAATAGGTAATTTACGTAAGGACATGTGCTATCTAGCATTATACCATAATAAACATACGCGTAATATGCAGCTAGAGCTGATTTTAGGTCGTTGGTTTTTTTAAATTCATTAATAGCGTATAATGAATCGGGAAATTTTACTTTTAAGTACTTACCTAAGTAAAAAAAGACGGAATATAATTCCCACCATAATTTAATAAAGTAACGGAGGTCATTTTTTTATGAATAAAAAATTAAAGACACTATTACTGAGAAATTGATCTTTCATTTGCTGAGGGTCCGATTTCGTGCGAGTTATTTCACCCATTTTCGAATTATGATACTTTAAAGTGGTTTAGGGGTGTTTGGGCTGTACTTACATCCCCGAAGGAGGGCAGGAGCCCCTTGAGCTCGCCACTGGCGCGCGCCACCTCCCCGTGGAACACGACGCGGTCGTCCAGCTTGATCTGCACCAGGCGCACCCCGCGCGACGAGTATATCCGCGACTTGTTGTAGTTCTGGTACAATTTATTTTATTTTATTTATTTATTTAAGAAACATACAGTTTTATTTAACTATTACAGTTCAACATTGCAACTTAACTAAACCTGGAGTTTCCTTAATGATAATTAAACTTTACAAAGTAAAAGTAAAGAGCTCGTAACTAAACATTCAGTCAAAAGGAACTAGGTATAAGTGTACGCTCAATCGAACAATAACAATTATGTGGGTACGTTTTAAATAAAACAGCATAAATAATATGGTTGTCAACGGTAAGTCAAACAATCTGTCCATTACTTGTTTTTTTATAATTACGCAAATTTGAAGCAAAAAAATCGAAATCGTTAAAAAGTGTGTTTTGGTTACGCATAACACGCGAAAAGTACGAATTCTTGGCATAGTTAGTCCTGCATAAGCTGGGATAGAATGTAGGTTTTGAACGAGAAGAGGTACGATTAAGTCTAAAGTTATTTTTTTCTAGGAGGGTTGAAGAATCAATATGGCCAATATAGGTATGGCAATATATGAACTCCTAATACGTTTCAAAAACGACTGACTTAAACTTAGGTAGCGTTTAGACGGACCTACAGCAGGAATCAGAAAACTCAAAGACGTTGGTTCGCAGAATTGTTGATGAGACATTGTTTGACAACATTAGGTAGGTTGAATAACGGTAACGGTCAGACGCATGCGCCATAACCATCAACTTATGGTAGGTTGGGGTTGGAGTATAGATACGTGTTAAATATGCAGTCTCTGACGTAGGAAGATATTTGGTTAGGTTAGGTTAGGTTAGAACGACGAGTAAATCAGAATAACTATAGAAAAATAATAGAGAAAACCATAAAGGCCCATCTCTTTATTTAATAGCCAGGTTACCTAGAAATTGAACCTCTTACCCAGATCCTGAGCAGTGCTATGGTGGTACAGTTGAGCAGGAGTATGCTGAGGGCGACGGGTGAGCGGCGCGGGGCAGGCGTGGTCCAGCTGTGTCTCTCGTCCCTCGTCCTGACAACCCCGTCCACTATGGCTTCGGGGCGGCCGCGCTTGGAGTGGTCGCCGGCTTCCGAGTCTGTCCACACCTGGAGAAAACAGTTATGGCAGACGTTTCGAGGCTTTCTGGTTCTTTTTCAGGATATTTACTAGACAGGTCTAACCTACATGGTTATTAGAAATGAGAAAACAGATTAGCCCTATTAACTGTATTCATTAACCTTATCCAATTAGGCTAACCTTTTCAATTTGCACCAGTTGTCCGTTAGAATCAAACAACTCTATTCCATTCAGGCCCACTAAATACTTGTCACCCCAATTGGAATAAATCTTCAGCTCTAGCAACCTCCCGCGAGGCAGCTCCGGGATGACGAACTCGCTCTTTGCTCGTTCCCTCTGGCTGCTATTTGAGACGGAACTCATTGACGCAGGCTTTTTTGGTAGATTCATAACAGTTTTTTTTAAAGGGTTGCCGCGAAAATTTGGAGATCTAGATTTAGCGTTTGTACTGATTTGGCTTGTTGTATCTTGAGGCTCTGAAAATATAAAAAAAGACATTATATAAAACCTAAAACATAAATGTAACTAAATACACACCGAAGTTTTAACAGACATTGTTCTACAGTCAATAATGTACTTACTGTTATTGCCCATGATGACGTCATGAAAATCATGGTCGATTTCTTCGTTCAAGCGGTAGTGGCGCGGAGTGACGTAGTGTGGCAGGAGATCCGAGAGGAAGTCGTTGGAGTTGTTGGAGTCGCCCCAATCCAAGTTGGTGCGGGCGTACTTGCGATGACCATTTTCAGGGTACGCTAAACCAAAAGTCCTTAGTTTTATTCTTTTTTAAGCCCACTTGTTTCTAGTATATAGGAGCGTGCTGTAGGCGCCGGCATATTTTAATACAGGAATTGTATAATAATACACGAATTTAATCAATATTAAGAATAAAATAAATAAGCGAATAAAGGCTTCCAGTATTATTAGGCGATGGGCTTGCAACCTGTCACTAATACACTGGTAAACATTGGCCTGTTTGTTCAAAATGTGGTTACAGAATTATCAGCAAGTTATTAGTGTTGTTGGTAATTCTGTACTTCTGCCTAGCCCACTCTGGGAATGAAGGCGTGAGCGCGTGTAAATTTCGGGAGGCGTAATGGCAAGATTTAACAATCGGGTGGGAGATGAACACGACTTACTGTTTGATTTACCTACACGAAAACTGCGTTGCTAGCAGTACCGTCTTTACCATACTTCGGGCACACGGGACCCGTGCCTAGGGCCCAACACGGCTCAGGTTACCAGACTCTACAAACGTTTCACAAGTAGGTTATAAGCCTGAACCTTTATTTCGGTAATAAAGTTACACACAGCCATAATTGTATAGTCACTGACTTAAATTGATAAAACTCCATGGAACCTTGTCGCAAAAAGCTTAGGCACCGATTATGTTACGTAATTTGATGTCAAAAGTAGTGTTCTTTGGTGCCTCAACCAATATTAACCAACCATATATTGGCAAATCCTTGAAGCCGGACTTATAGCGAAGTTTTCTCTACATTCTAAAAAGAACTGTAATACTTACGGCAAGTACCTCATTGTTGATGCTTACTTTTTTTATTGTATCTTACGGTCCCAGCAGAATGGGCCAACGGTAACGTGTGCATTTGAGTTAGCATATTCATTGTGGTGTCCAAAGATGTTCTCCTTGTCAGTCTATAATGAAGTAAAGCCGTGTTTTCATCTCCATTCATTGAAATATACATTATGGACCGATCATCACCAGTCGGATAAATGCATATTTTTTATCCGAATCATTAAAAATACGTTTGTTGGAAGATTGCAAAGGTTTTAGTCCAAAACACAGTAAATATCATAATGATAAATACTGGAGCGTCCGACGTCCATATCAACTCACCGTAGGTAAGTGTTTCACTCCGTTTTTCAACTTAGCTTGCCCATGTTGCAGGTCGCTCTGTGAGAGCTATCCTGATTCTGATCAATAATATGGTTAAGATAGCTCCTACACATACAGAGTGAGATGGGCAAGTAAAAAATTGAGAAGCAGAGCCTCTGATTACTTTAGTTAGCCCACCCTTCTAGCTAAACCCAATTCCTTCCAACCTCCATCTTAAGGATTTAAGGCATTATGATATCTACTGTGTAGGGATTATAGGTCTATTACATAATTATAGAATTTGGTAGTTCTATAAAATACGATGTTTCAATTATCTTGACTTCTAGATTTAAGTTTTAACTAAAACAACATCGATAATTCGACACTAGTCAACAGCATTTACACCTTAGAGTGAGCAACATATTCTTGCACCTCACTCTTACGTATTTCTCGGTCCCTTACGTGGGCCCATGATCCGCCGACGTGTAGAGGGGCCATTACGAGTAAAGTCCGTACAGTTTGTTGAGTGTTGAATTATCGATGTTGCTTTAGTTAAGACAAATCTAGAATTCAAGATAATTGAAATGTCGTATCTTATAGAACTGCCAAATTCTACATTCACAGTAGGTACGTAATATACACACAGATACCGTCACGCACCTGTGATTCTGCAGTTTGGGACCGACGTTTAGTTTGGACTTGTCGATGGTAGGAGAGGTTTCGCTGTTGCTGTTTTTAATGTGTGTCTCTTTCATCTCCCTGGAACAAGTGAGGTACTACTAGCGAACGATGCGGGAAAATATACAATGCGTGCAAAAAATAGTTAAGGCCGGTACACACGGATGAATATTGTTAATCCTTTTATTTTAGTGAATACAAGGATAAACAATTGCACATTATTTAAAGACACATTATGTCACTTACGCGATTCAATAAATATCAGGGGACAAATTGATCTAGTCCCAAACTAAGCTCCAGGGTTGTACTATAGGTACTAGACAACGATAAAATTACTTACTTATATTGAGAAATATACTTAAACACATATAAACCATTCAAGCCTCGGAAAGCAATAGATACTCGCGCTCATCACACAAATATCTGCTCTTACCGGGATTAGAACCCGGGACGGCTAGCTTCGTAGGCAGGGTCACTAGGCTACCAACTAGATTTATCGTGACGTCGTGATGTTAATTATATTTTATCCAATAACTATATTTGGACACGGACTGCCGTAATACCAAAGAAGGTGGTTAACTGCATAGTAACCATATAAGCATTTTAAATTTAACGTGGTTACCAATACAGTTTATAATGCTTCGAGTATAATGCATTGCAGTTATCCGCGTTTATTGGTATCACAGCTTACAAAACATTGGCTGTGATTCTAAGTTTGACTTGAATCGCGGCAAAGCGTTGAAGGTATATATAAAAGTACCACATAAATCTAAAGTAAGTAGATACTTTGTTATACGAGGAATACCCACCTATTGTAAGTTTGTGCGATTCCGCGAAATTAATTCACCGTTCAAAGAAAGTCCATAATTACTTATAAATTATAATAGAATTACATATAGGTACCTAGTTTGGATTCATAAACAAATTTATCCGGTAGGAAGTTTAGATTTAGTGTAGTTGTTTATTCAATTAACAATTCAATTAATACATTGTGTTGGCAACAAATAACTTACTTAGGTAGACACGTAACAATTTCTGCCAATAAGATGTAACATTTTTTAATATGTCGGTACAACTTTTTTCTTTGAAAATAACACATTTTAATAACATTAAATTATACTCATTGTCAGATATAAATTTCTCTATATGATATAGGAAAATAGGATAGGATATTTAATTTAGAAAGCTTCAAAAAGGACGTCTCAGAATACCGAAGTACCTAAGTGTTATTCACATAGTGTGATCAAGCCCCAAGACGTGTTACCTTGAAAAGCGGAAGTAGAGCATTGTACTGGAAATGAAGCACTTTATTGAACGCAAAACCAACAACCACATGATCATTAATCATGCATTCTATACAAATCATCTATAAATAGGTACCTACTTGGTTATGTCCTCCAACCAGAATGGTATTTCGCCGTCCTTGTTCGCATACCCAAACATTTTAAACCCTTTGTGCTGCTGTGCCATTCTTCAGCCATTAGAAAAATCAACCTTTATTTTTATTTAGAGGAAATTCTGTAAACGCATTATACTCTAAACTCCACGTTATAAACAACGTAACAACGACTTTAGCAAAATTATTTTGTTACATAAGTATATAGTTATAAGGTTTTTATGCCTGTAATTAATAATTTATTGTCCCCATTCACACTTGCCACTTTCGAAACATATTTTGCCGCTGTTTGTTTGACCTTGGTTGCCATAGTAACGATATTTTTTAAAGGGATGTGATCATAGAGTTATGCTACAACTGTCAATGTTTTTTTTATTAAATCTAACAAAAGGTTACAAAAACAAAGATACCTATTACCTATATTGAAAGATGTCCGGCTTTTACTTTTGATTTATTCTGTTTACTGAATTACTCTACTTGACTTTGGCGAAATCATTGCAAAATACCGCGGTGGACCGCCATTAATTTTAAAAAAAAGGACTTTCATGAGGTGTGCGTTAATTCTGTTATAAATTTGTATTCAATTAAATATGATTGATTTATTGAATAGCACAAATTTAATTCATCATTTCTAAACGAATTGTTCCCGTCTGTAAATACGTAAATACTTGTATTTGACGTTACTGCCACGTCGAGTGGTATCCCTTTCAGTTCAATTGAAAAGTGCCTTAGATAAAGCAGGAAAGCTAATAAAGAAATGTCACATTATTTTAAAACGTCAGCGTGCGGCATATAACCTAGTACTAATACTAATACACAGAATCTTATTATTATATTATTATACTTTAAGTTACTAATACTTAGAGCCTTAGCTTTATCAAAATGATTGGAGATCAAGACAAGCTAGAAGAACGTACCCGCACAGCAGAGAAAAAAGCTGTAGAAATAGAAGAGGAACTTGATAAACTCGCTAAAGGCGATCTTAGTTACGTGGGAGATCCAAAGCTGGACAAGCTTGTGTCTGATAATGAGAAACTCACGCATCGTCTAGCTGTGCTCGAAAATGCCATCAAAGCTGAGAGCTCTGGCGCAAGTAAATCAATGTCCAAGCAGCCTAGGAAACGGCCAATACTAATCACTGACGTCAACTCCATAGAAGGCAACATATGCATTCTAGAAGAACTTAAAAACGTCTTCGAAATTGCTATTAAATCTGCTTACCCAGATTTAGAGGATCCGCCTGTTACTATAAGTTTGTCGGGCAATAACCCCAAATTCGGAGACTACCAATGTAATTCAGCCATGCCAATATCTCAGCTGCTCAAAGCAAAAAATATCAAAAGCAACCCAAGGGAAGTGGCAAATAATATTTTGAATAAAACTCCAACATCACCACTTGTAGAGCGAATTGATGTAGCAGGAGCTGGGTTCCTTAATATCCACCTGAATAAAGCAGTAGCAGAACATGTCTTGACTTGCATTCTGAGGTTTGGGGTCAAGCCTCCTCCAGTGAAGAGGGAAAGGATTGTAGTAGATTTCTCATCACCTAACATTGCAAAGGAAATGCATGTAGGACATCTGAGGTCTACTATCATTGGAGAAAGTATTTGTAGGGTACTAGAATTCTTAAACCATGATGTTCTTCGTATAAATCACCTTGGTGATTGGGGCACTCAGTTTGGTATGCTGATTGCGCACTTGCAAGACGAATTTCCAAATTTCAAGACAGAGTCCCCACCTATATCTAATTTGCAGGCGTTTTATAAAGAGTCTAAGAAGCTGTTTGATGAGAATGAGGAGTTTAAGAAACGAGCATACTCCTGTGTGGTGAAGCTTCAGTCCGGACAACCAGACTACATTGCTGCATGGAAGCTCATCTGTGAAGTTTCTCGTAGAGAATTTCAGAAGATTTATGACCGTCTTGATATCAGCATTATTGACAGAGGGGAGTCATTCTACAATAGCAGAATGCATGTTGTTGTCAAAGAATTAAAGGAGAAAAACTTACTAGAGGAAGATGAGGGAAGGTTTATTATGTGGGGAAATGAGAATCACGATGGTATACCCTTAACTGTCGTCAAATCTGATGGTGGTTATACATATGACACATCAGACATGGCTACCATAAAGCAAAGGGTTGAAGAAGAGAAAGCTGATAGATTTATTTACGTCACAGATGTTGGTCAGTATGGACACTTTGCTCTAATAGAGGCTTGTGCTAAGCGTGCTGGTATTTTGAGGAATGAACAGAAAGTTGAACACGTTGGTTTTGGCGTTGTATTGGGTGAAGACAAGAAGAAGTTTAAGACTAGATCTGGTGATACTATAAAACTTATTGACTTGTTAGAGGAGGGCTTAAAGAGATCCTTGGATAAACTTGTTGAGAAAGGTAGAGACAAGGTTTTAAGCCCTGAGGAGTTAAAGAAGGCTCAGGAAGCTGTTGCATATGGTTGCATTAAGTATGCTGACCTGTCGCACAACAGGATCAATGACTATGTATTTTCTTTTGACAAAATGTTAGATGACAAGGGTAATACTGCGGTCTATTTGTTGTATGCTCTTACTCGCATTAGGTCAATAGCTCGCACAGCACAGGTGTTGGTTGAAACTCTAGTTTCTGAAGCAGAAAACTCAGGGTTTAAATTAACGCACGAAGCAGAAATAAAACTAGGGAAACTCCTGCTCAGGTTCCCGGAGGTGATACTAAAAGTATCTAACGACTTGTTCTTGCATACTCTTTGTGAGTACCTGTATGAGATTTCATCTGCTTTTACAGAGTTTTATGATAAATGTTACTGCGTTGAGAAAGATAAGGATGGAAAAATTGTAAAAGTAATTTATGAAAGGTTAATGCTCTGTGAAGCTACTGCTAGAGTAATGGAAAAGTGCTTAGAGATCCTGGGCATAAAAACAGTGTCGAAAATGTGAGTCTGCCTGCCCAGCACATTTAATTATAGGTATTTATTGAGTGAAGTTTTTCTAATAGGTGCATCACATATTTTCTTTACCTAATAAAAGTATAATTTGTATGATAGTACCTAAGTAAAAATAAAACGCTAAATTCATTGTTGTATGTTTTATTAATTTCCCAAAAACCTCTACAAAACTATACAAGGGTTCATTATCAAAGGTAACATTCAAGAAATAACATGCTAGGTACACTATGTTAGAAATTAAATAGAATCACTGGAGTGACATTCCTCGACACCCAAGGGTGGAACATGCTATCCTATCAACTACAGCAGTACTGCAGTACCGTACATCCACCTCGCAATTAGTTAATAAACAACAAATGACCATCAAGACTCCAAATACCACGGTAATATTATGTTTTTAATAACTTGCCTTTTTGATAGTAATTAAACCGGTTGTCTTATCCCCACACCGAAACAAAACAATACTGCTGCTTGGTGGTGGGTTAATCATCAGATCAAGAATTTGAAATTATTTTTTAAAATTTGAAACGCAATATTTTTTTACTGTACAGAATTACAGCGTTTAGAAAATATTTAACTACTTATGTGAGTACTCTCCTACGTCTTAAACTATAAAAAGAACTTTTTTTACAAAATAGAGACTTTTTTCATGGAACCTCAAAGCCACGGCAAAACCTGGTAAGTCGCAAGGAGTAGGGAATGCAAAAAGTATGAGGTTGGCTACAAGGAATAAAAATTCATCTAAAATGCTAGTCTAAAGTTGATAAAAGTAATATAAATATTTTTTTAAATTATTCTATACGAAGATGTTTTTACCTATACTCCAACATAGGTTGCAACATATTTTAGTACAGTCAAGTCAGATTTCTATACAGCTACCGCGTCAAATATAATCTGTACATAGACCTTATTGTCAATGACATAGAGCATGTATATATTATTGACGTTTTGGGAACGTGTATCTAAGGTCAGGTATGGTAAGTGCGGCAAACTATATTTTTTACGAGATATTGTTGGTTTTTCGGACTTGTCCCGTAGAAGAACTTGCTCCAGGAGGGGGGGTAAGAGCATCAACAGGGTAAGTGAGACAAGCCATTAATTTTTTTAGAAGATTTTGTTGGTTTGACGAACTTGCCCGATAAATGCACTAACTCCACCTGTACACATAAACATGCCCAGATAAAATTAACTATGATTATGCCGCAATTGCAATTTTAACAATGCTGGGCTGGGCATCAATCGAAAACAAAACCCCTCCCAAAATATAATAATAATCAGTCAGATCGTTTTGTCCTTCAGGGAAGACAGCAGTGCTTCACGTTGACATGTTGCCAAGTGAGTTTTGTAGAAGAAATGTTAAATAATAGGAAATATTTTAGGGAAAGTACCATGAACACATAATCATCGTTTCATCGTCTACATGAAGTTGGGTAGTTACCCGAAATAACTTTTTTTCACGAGATCACTTGGCTGTTTTTTTATTTTTAAATGGGTTGTTTTGCGGGCTTAGTGAAGCGAAGGTACATAAGAAGTAATTAGTAGTACTGATATTAAGGGTACAATTCCACTGTAATTAAGCGAAGCTGTTTATTGGTGTTGGAGGAGCAGGCAATGACTTGTATTGTTCGAAAGATCAGAACCAGACATTGGTTGTAGAACTGTTATCTGATTAGTCGTTTTCTGTTCACCTTCGCCTAGTTCTGACGGAGTAGAAAGACACCTTTAGGTAGTTTTTGTCATAATCATGTCAATCGAAACACGTCCACAGACACAGGAATAGGACTTTCTCTAAGATCTGCACCACGATTCGCAATTTATAACAAATTGTAGATCCACTATGCTTGAGGGAGCGTGAGGCCTGTTTCATAATATCGTCCGGTCGTCACTCTACAACCCCTCTGCCCCAACGACCATCGGTCCTACGATCAATGCACCGCCCACTGTCAATTAAGTAATTTGTAATATTTCATAGTAACATAATTGCACCTTACCCTTTTATTTGAGAAACATTTCTAATGCTTTAGTTTCAAAAGTATCGTAATTTCCAAAGAGAAAAGACCTTATTTATTTTGGCTTATTCGCAGTAAATACCTACTTTAGCAGTACCTTTTAGTATGAAAATAATACTCATATTTCCTACAAAAAAGAACTACAGCGAATAATATTTAATTTTTTACACTTTTTACTAAATTTTAACACAAAAAAATATACTATAGATTTACCTTAGATACTACGCACTGCGTAAGGTAATTTTCCACTCCCCTTCGATATGCAGGTATTATGCTCAATATTGGTACTTGAGGCAAAAACAAGACTCAGTTAACCCAGCTGTCAAAAGTCTAGTCAAAAGGTGAAGTGCCCATTAATACTGGAATCTGTAGGGTGTAAATTTCCGAAGATCGTATCGACCTATTTTTAACCAAAGTTTTAAAAAATTGGCTAGGCAATCTACATCATCAGTTTTTTTGTATAGGGTCACTCAGTTACTATCAACTAGTTAGGCTAACCGCGTTTTTTAAAGATTCTATTAAAAACAAGACACCTAGTTAGTTAAGTTAGGTAACTGTTCTGTTCCTGACAGACATCAACGTGCTACTTATGTATGAGTATGCTGCATAAAATGTCTTTAAATAGGGACACAGTTTACCCCAACCGGTAATGAAGTTTGAAAGATTTTTACAAAACCAAGATTGCTATCGACTAACGGCCAAACCCTATATTCAATCCGCGGACAGATAGGCTTACTTCGGATTAAAATTTGACACATTTTGTATGGGCAAATGTCAAATTTTAACCCGAGGTAAGCCTTATCTATCCTCGGTTTGAATATAGGGTTCGGCCGTTAATATATAAAACACATTCGTACGATCGTAACTTTTGATAGGTATCGAATTCATAAAACCAATAATACTACAACCCAGTGTAACAATACAAATTTCGTACAATTTTGTGCAATCTAATAGTAATTCGTATTAATACCAAATTACCCTGTTACAACCTTGAATAACCGGTAATAATTCAAACTATTTAATATGAGCAACAGAGAAAAAGTCATAATAAAATGTACACACACAACATATATATACCGTTACTTACATCTATTTATTAAAACCCATCGGTGCCTATCGCTCAAGCGTCAATTCGCTGTACCAGCACGATCGTGTCCAGTAGTACAGGAGACACCCGTATCGTGTTCTCATTCTTAACCACTTAAATGGACGCCACCACTTAATTTTACAGTGAATCATTGC
This sequence comes from Acleris emargana, assembly GCA_927399475.2. Classification (NCBI taxonomy): domain Eukaryota; kingdom Metazoa; phylum Arthropoda; class Insecta; order Lepidoptera; family Tortricidae; genus Acleris; species Acleris emargana. Next base: position 12,091,013 of record OV656851.1, on the reverse strand, counting down.
GTATATGAAAAATTAAGAAGTGGGGCACATCTGTGCGGATTAAAAATCCTTTATCCAATTTTGTTCCAAAATCTATTTTTAGACAACACTCCCGTTGTGTTACGGTTCCGGTTATGAATATATTTCAAATCGCAATATGTAGGTACTTAATCGTGGTAGCGTTGAGCATGTTGTGAGCTTATCGTCTTTATCAGGAACACGAAGTTGACCGAAGGCTTTTAATAAATTAGACTTGGTACTATTACTATAACTACATTATAAATTAAAGTATCTATATTAAATCCTAGTTGCATTTTACCGATATGATATAAAATATAAATAAAAATAAATAAATAAATATTTCTTTGGGCCCATTTCGCTTAATCAGCATGCCTGGCACTCTCGATTACATTAGGTACATAGAAAAAAAAACATCTGTTTATTTTATTTTTAACATAAACTCGTTGGAAAACTACAGATATTTATTCCTGTAAACCTGGGTACCTCCTCACTAGTGAGCTGTAACTGCAACTGCTGCACGTAACGTCATGATGTGTCCCCTAGAAGCTCGTTACTGTAATCGCTACATTTACAGTAGCAGCTCGCTAGTGAGAACTCTGCTTAATGGAACAATTTCTCTAATTTGTTTTAATACCCAAGCCGTACCTACTGCCATCACGCATATAGTTATGTAGATTCGTGAAATGGGCCACTGCAGCAATAAAAAAAATATCTATTCGTAATCACAGATTTAATAAATTTGCGAAATTGCAGCAAATTATATGACTAGACATGACGCCTCTAATTCCACTGATGGGTACATTTGGATACATAAACAGTATGAAGAAGAGTTCGGTTAGTTAGTACAAATAAACATTTTGAGATCGCGTCTATTTAAAGTGTTTGTATATTAAGTAGTTGGAAATGGTACTTAAGCATTGTTAATTTAATTACTATTTATTTACATCAATGAAGAGCATAGCAAGGGAGCCGTTGCAACATTTTCTGTCTCGACAAGAGACAAATACATCTTCAGTATATTATGTTTCATAACAGATAACTAAAGACGCCATAAGATCTTACAGAGACGACGCACCTACTGAAATGTCAAAGGTTATATACTATCTATTGTATAGAAGAATGAGTCTCCGCGGTTGTCCCAGTTCGAAACAAGCCCGGGTTTCATGCTATGCCGTCATCGCTCTCAAAGATATTTCCGAACAATGCTCATCACAGTAATACCACCTACTTACACTTTGGCTTTGACCACAATGTACAGAAAATTCAAAGATTAACCCTACAGGATCTCAAGGACCTAATCAAGCAATAAACTGGAATTAATGGGACAAAATAATCCTAAAACACATTAAATATTGAGCAATTCTTAAGAATTATAAGCAAAATAAATTATATCCACACTGACAGGTAGGAAAACTTTTGGACTTCTTAACATTAAACCTATATCATAGAATTACGAGACGATACATCGAACTAGCTACGCTAATTACATAATAAAGTGTATGTATAACAACCTTCTAGGGAAATTCACATCGAGGTATAAAAAGATTTCGCTGAAAAACGGGATCGTATAAGGTATAGATATAAATGTTTCTAAAAACCCCAATACATGTTAAATTCTCTAAAAAGGGTCGAATTGGTCTCGAGATTCAGAGATACAACTACGAACACTACAACAATAGTACATGTTTTTAACAATATTTAACAAAATATACACACGATTCAATAATTAGCTTATAGTTATTTGGCCTAGTGCTCCATACCGTTAGATAAATTGCCGGCCGACGGTAACTTTCGAGTCATGAACTGTACGCCGCGGGATTAAGCTAGTACTAAACCGTGACGTGCGGGTACCTACAGTCGGTACGAGACGAGGTCAAGCGCGGGGCAAGGGCCTAGGCGCCCTCGACTCGCATCGTGATCTTTTTGAACTAAGATAACCATTTTGATCCCTAGACTCCGTCAAGAGGCAAAAACCTACTTCCATACAAGCTAATAATGTTTGGCTGAAGGAGTGTCCTAAAAATATAAATATAATTACGTGGTAGTTTACCTACACGTATAATGAGGGTTATCGTTTTAAGATATGGTTATTGGAAGGTGTCTAATTCTTAGTACGTATTTAAAAAGGAAGAAGTATGTATATTTACCTAAAACTTAAAAACGTACAGTAAGATCAGTATATCAAATGTATCAATGTAGGCATTCTTTGCGGCAATCTATTTTGGCGAACAGCGCGTGAGGCCTATTACCGCGTTAGCAATCGTCTCGTGGGCAAATTGCAGGAAGGCGTACAATTCATTACAGACATCGGCATTGTAGCTACTCGAGTGACCAATAGAGAGACACTATACTATTCTACAGTCGGAGACCTAATAGAGCCGCAGAAGAAATTTACAAAGACCGGCCTCCGCTCCGCCGCATACGGTGAATTATTTAATCTGCGGCCTTTTGTCGGATACAAAAATAGCATTAGAGAGCTACGGATCGAGATTCAATAGGTTAATGGGGCAGTCTTCATTGTGTTTTAAGTTCGGGGAAAAGATAGCGGAGAATGGCTAGGTAGTGCACGCTGGCAGCGAGCGCCACGAATATGTGCCAGATGGCGTGGGCGAACGGGATGATGCCGTCCGACTTGAAGAAGAACACGCCGATCAGGTACAGCATGCCGCCGTACTTCAGGTCCGACATGGCCGGGAACGGTTGCTGGAAACATAACATTTTAATTATTTATAACTCACAATAAAACACTCGAGAGATTGACTGTAACCACCCATGGGCGTATCCTGGTTTGGGCAGGGAGCCATGCCCCCACGGGTACTCCGCCTGTAGGCTATCCCTAAAATAGGGACAAGGTACCTTTTAATCGACATCCTGGAATACTTAGATCTGCTTGACCCGCCTAAAAGTCGTTTACCGACGCAAAATACAGGGTGACTGGAAATTCGCCGTATTCCTTGAAAGGGGTTATTCTACAGCTCATTTGTAACGATTTAAGTCCAGTCAACCAGGGGTCAAAACTCATTGGTTATCGAGTTATTCACGTTTTTAGAATTTTAATAAATACCCGCCTTTCAACCTAAAACTAGTCATTGTGTAAAAACTTCGTCATTTAGAAATAATAAAAAGCATTTTTCAAATAGCCAATGAATTACTGATTACGAAAAATAATAAAAAATGCCAAAGAAATGCAAAGTTTTGCAAATAAAAGGATTTGAAGTTTAAAGTTCTAGTAATTATTTTCCAAATTTTGTAACATTTTAAAGCATAACTAAAAAAAAAAGTACAACACTTCGCGTACCAATGACAGGAATAATTTGCTCAATTTATTTCCCTTCCCGCGTTTTTCGGTTAAAAATGGAACGCACTTAATGTTTTTAAAAAGCAAATTTAAAAGAACACGTTTAGCGGAATTTAAAAACGATAACGATCCCGCGTTTTTTGGTTGAAACGATGGAGCCTGACCGCGAACATTTCTGCTATTATTATTAATTGTACATTTTTAAATGAAAATTAATTTTAAAATGTCATAAATTGTACCTTTTAAGAAAGCTTATAAATTGAGCAAACTATTCCTGTCATTTGTACGCGAAGTGTTGTACTTTTTTTTTTAGTTATGCTTTAAAGTGTTACAAAATTTGGAAAATAATTACTAGAACTTTAAACTTCAAATCCTTTTATTTGCAAAACTTTGCATTTCTTTGGCATTTTTTATTATTTTTCGTAATCAGTAATTCATTGGCTATTTGAAAAATGCTTTTTATTATTTCTAAATGACGAAGTTTTTACACAATGACTAGTTTTAGGTCGAAAGGCGGGTATTTATTAAAATTCTAAAAACGTGAATAACTCGATAACCAATGAGTTTTGACCCATGGTTGACTGGACTTAAATAGTTACAAATGAGCTGTAGAATAACCCCTTTCAAGGAATACGGCGAATTTCCATTCACCCTGTATATGGAGCGCAGAACAACTCAGTAACTGTCGCGTACGATAATCACTCTTGTGAATATCGTGAAAGTTAAAGAAAACTCACTAGGTGACAGTTGGGCGTGTCCGCGGCACAAAATGCTGTCATGTATTGCCGATAGGGTCATTCAAAAGGTCAGATCAGATAGAAATTATGTAAATTACCTACCAGACATGTGATAAAGAACTACCAGATGATACGAGCTGTCATTTTATGAAACAATCATGGGACTTTAAATCAACAGTCAATAATAAAATATTGAAATAACGATAACATTGTGAAATAGATTTCACAAGTCAACAATCGTTAATGTACAACATACCTTCACGCCTTCATTCCCAGGATGGGGTAGGCAGAACTACAGAACTACCAACAACTCTAAAATTTGTTGATAATTCTGTAACCACACTTTGCACAATTAGGCTACGATGTTTACCAGTGTATTAGTGACAGGTTGCAAGCCCATTTACTCTATCGTTATTGTAGATAACGTAAAAACGTAATCGTGTAGCCATAATCCAATAATTACTTATGAATTGACCGCCGCAGTTTCTTTCTCGAACCCCTAACTAAAAACTACTTTAATATCAAAGCAGTAATGTATAAGTAACAGCATTGACGTACGTTGTTTTCACTAAATGTACGAGTATTCCGGTATGTTTACTTACATGTGAGTGGAAATCGTTTCTAAGGAAAATCATTAGCGTGAAGGGGTTAAATTATGTAATCGCACCCAACATTTGATTGATAGCTTTCTAAAAACTAGCCAACTAAGTGAAATTTAATTGCTTTTACTGAAGGGCTCGTTAAGTTGCTATTTCACGCCACGTACCAATCAGGCAACCAGTTTATAAATAAATAATTAAAGAAACTAAGGTTATTGAGTAATTAGATAAGTTAATCCATAGAATAGATACATTATTTTAGACGACGCGCTGGCCTAGTTAGTAGTGACCCTGCCTACGAAGCTAGCGGTCCTGGGTTCAAATCCCGGTAAGGGCAGATATTTGTGTGATGAGCGCGAATATTTGTTCCTGAGTCATGGATGTTTTCTATGTATTTAAGTATGTATTTCTCTATATAAGTATTTATATCGTTGTCTAGTACCCATAGTACAAGCCTAGAGCTTAGTTTGGGACTAGGTCAATTGGTGTGACATTGTCCCCCCCATATTTATTTATTTATTTATAGACAACGGCTTAGATAGTTTTGTCATTCAAAGCGTTCATTCCATATCTATTTAGATACATTTATTTTCATTTATTTAAAAAAAACTGAGAAAATATCAGAAAAATCGATCCAGAAATCTATCTGTTAGGTTTTAAATTCGAGAAAAAGCATAAGAAACTCCAAAACTTAGTTAGTATATCACTAATAGTAGGTATTATGGATTTACGTAAAATATAAGTTCATAAATAAAATGGGCGAGCACTATAAAATAATCTAAGACCCTTAAATTACCTTCTAAACGTCAGAATCTTACAGCATTATTTTGTTTTTTTTTTCTAATAATACCTATTCAATAATCCTTAATAACATTTTTATCTCTAAGCATCGACCGATATCCGATCACGTAGGGACCTTTGCTCAATGGCTAAAATACGTGTCACAAACTACTACTCGCCGTAACTATAAACCTAGTTCAGGTTTTACTGCGGCTCGAAGTTTAGTTGATAGAGTCGTTATTTCCACGCCGCCTTTGCGCAACACACTTCGACATGCGACGACCGTGAACTCGAAATATTTACTCTTACGAGTAAGTATGTAAGTTAACTTACGTTGGCAATTATTATTTAGTTCCAGTTAATCGAGGTAAGTAACGTAGATTAGGCTCAAGACTCTGTGACCTATCCATTTACCAAGTCACAAGTGAAACATTAATTTTGTAAATTTCTTAAAAGTATGTCCACTATGAAAACAGGTCTACGTATCTATACATTTATTACATAATTTATTTCCAAAAATAGATGCGGGCGACCAAGGTATTCAATGCCAAATTTAAGTTTGATATTTTCTGTAGTTACTGAAAAAAACTGCTGTGACAACAAAGGTACAGGCAAACAGATAGATAACGAATTCATACCCTCATAATGCCTGGTGCAAATAATTAAATGATAGAAGGCAATTTAAAAATCCTTCAGGCGTTAAAGGATAAGGGTTCCCTAAAAAGAGTAAATGCCGAATTTCTAGCGGCGTATTATATTATATTCTGAGCATACAATATTTTACGACTACGTGTATATTCATGGGTACACTGCATAATTAAATTCCAAAGAGTCATAATTCCGATTTTTTTATATCAAAAAGTTGTCTTCTATCAAAAAATTGCGTCCCCAGCAATTTTTTGATAGAAGACAACTTTTTGATATCGCTTATTATAAATCAAACCTAATGTATTCTACGTATCACAATTATATTATGCATTTAATCTAAAACTGTTCCAGCGTAACATAGCTTTCGCGAAAATGAAAGTTCAGACAAATGAATATATTCGGAAAAAAGTAAATCGGAATTTTAAGGTGTTCCAGTATATTCATATGTCTTCACTTCTGCAGGCACGTAAGAAATACGAGATTATATAACCAAGGTTGACTACATCGCAAAAACTACTCTAGAAAAACGGTACTCGAAGTCAGTTTAGTTCGGAGAGGTAGCGTGTCGATGCGTCCTTATGATATTACGCGGGTAATTACTGTAATCATTTTGCCTTGGGAAACACGTGGAAATCACTCGGTTGGCACCGACACAATGTATCGAATTGAGACAACGCCTCTATTAATGGTTTGTACATGGGCTATTACGATGACTATATATTACCCTTGGTTTAACAGACTATTATACAAAATCGATGCTTAGGTAATATTTGGTTTACTAAAAATGTAGCATAAATCCTTATGGAAATCGAATTAAGAAACAGTAATCATATTAAGTACCAATGTCAATTAAACAAGGCTATTCTTAACTGACTGATCCAGTCGATCTTCACTATGACCATTGCAGCTCCACTTATTTTAATCCATTGCGTCGCACCCACCACTTAATATTACATTACACAATTGCTAAAGCTATATAATTAAACGAATAAGGTAGAGTAGCGCTTTTTCGTGGATAAAATATACTATAACAGGGTAATAGATCCTTCATACGCACGACCACTACGCTCACGTCACAAGTGTCACAACCAGACATCGGAATTTTGGGAGCGAAATTGAATGACATGTTCACATATATCCATAAACTCAATTATCGATGCTTCTCCCCTATACTAGTGGAGTAGTCGCCACTAGTGCAATGGTCCTCATAACCTAATAAATAATCATTTGAAGTGAGCTTTGTGTAACCTCCTTTATCATCGTTTCCAAAATAGGATGGAAGCAGTAATGGACAGGGACCAATGACGGACACTTGATTCTTATATTATAAAAGATAAGGGTTATTCTGTTAATTTGTTATGCAACAGTGTCAATTTATAACCATATGATCGTTGAATTAAGAGATAATAAGTGTTCATTAATGGTGTGGTACCTTCAGCTATAGTGTCCAACATTGGTGCCATAACCTTAAACTTACAAAAGTATACACACTTACAAAGGAAGCTGGGAGCGATCTGGCACAACATAAACCAAGCGAAAATAATACAGCGCGGACTTGACAGAAGCGCGTGGAACTAACCCCATGTGCTTTACTTTTGAAAACACTTTTAACCGAACAAAATATATTGTATTCGTGCGTGATATACATCGACTTATTTCTCTAATAAGTCTATGGTGATTGTCTATAAATAGCTCGACATTGGCGAAATACGCCTTAACGGGAGTGAAAGCCATTAATTATGAAAATAATAATAATAGGCGCTATAGTTTCATCAATAGCCCAGTTCACCAGTCCATATCATTTCATTAATAAGCATTTATTATGTTCCTATCTTTCTAAAATAGTCCTACAGCCGATGTTTGTCCGTGGGAGCATACTTCTATAGTGTGCATTCAGGGACAATCGCCGCCGGTTGGTGTGCGGAAGTTATTTAAAGGGCCTCGTGTTGGCTTCGGCCACATGCACGCGTTCCAAAAGTCCGGGACGCCCATATCCCGTGATTGGTAAAGACATACAAATAATAATAATGATACGGCGCAAAAAAAACGTGCAAACTCACATTTGAAGTGATGATGATGGCCGCAGGTCCGAGTCCGATGACAATGTAGAGAAGCAGCTCCAGCATCTTATACCGCTCGTGGAATATCTGCTGGTAGATGATGCCGAGTATCGCGAGCAGCCAGATGGCCCAGCGCAGCTCCCGCAGCATCCAGCAAGACAGGGTGCCCAACGTCAGCCACGGGAAGTACGAGCTCGCGATGAAGATATAGATCATCGCGCGGTCGCAGCGGTGCAGCCAGTGCTTCATCCTGCTGCAAAATAACGCCATTTTTAGAATTTAAGAAATTTAAAAAAAGTAGTTTAATTTACATACAATAAAAAACGTGTGTTAAGTAAAGTAAACAAAGCTCAATAGATGATTTGCTACGGCTTGAAATTTTATAAAAATGGTGTAAAAAGAAAAATAAACCTTTGAACTTATAGTGCCACATGGTGTCACGGCCGCATGTTAGTCTATTCTATACTTAGCACTTAAGTATCTAAGTTGACATATCTAACTTCCCGCCTGTGGCCTCGTCTTGTTTCTAGCGACAGTCACCACGTAACTACATACTTAGGAAGCCTTAAGAAAGTTTACATAAGAGATTAAATTTATTATTTTTCTTTACTGGTTCCTTCGCTACAAGTAAGTAAAGATAAATAATACATTTAATCACTACACTTTACTTGTTTCATGTCACGAGGCGGCAGAAATAAGCTCGTGTTACAAATCATAATTAAATCATGTAGGGATGAGTAAGCGTTCATCAAAGCTAAACTAAACTTATTCCAGCGAATCATTTTAAGTATTTTGAGGCAAGCGCTGCTATTTCATTATTCTGACAAGTGCTCTGAATGATTCTCGATCTTGTGCTTGCGTATTGTAATTGAGTGTGTTTAAATAATTAAAGTATGTTAGTGTCTTACTAGGGCTTGATTGCCTAGCTTACCAGCAAGAGGCTTGGGTTTATTTATAAGATTGCATCAATTACCAATATAAACGGCGTGCCAGTTTATTCGTTAAAACCAGTGTCTTATAGTAAAGTAGGTACAAAATGTCATAGTTGACTTGGCCATAACTTTAATTTTGTTTGAATTGTTTTATGTAGCGATATTAAAAAGAACGATATTACGATACGAGACAATTCTGAAACAATGAGATGTTTATTTTGTTTTCGGAGGCGCCGCCAGCAACGGGAGTTCGTGCAAAGCGTGAAAAAGCATCATCGGAATTGTGTTTACCAGCTCTGACGTCCTTCTAATTTCTGCTTCTTTCTACGACGCTTCCTCCTAATGGTACAGCGTAAGTGTTCGATTAGTACATGTAAAATGTTTCTGTACGTATACATTAGTGTCATTATAAATAAAATAAACCTGAGACAGAATCTGATGTTTATAACACAGAAATTCACCGACACTCAGCAAACCTGTTGGCGCTTACGAAAATCCTATCCATAACTAACAGTAAAGTAGGGCGGTCATTGGAATATACCTACCTAGAATAAATAAACTTACGTTTCAGATCTGCAACAACACACAGAGTGGAAGGTGGTCGAGACCGCGAAGAGCAGGCACAGCGCTAGGCCGTACACTACGGCTGCGATGGCTTGAGGAGTGTTCAGGGAGCGGGTCAGAAGCTCCCTGGCGCCTAGTGACGCTGGAGCCACGCAGATGGCGTGGGTGCACACGTTGGCTACATTCTCTACCTAGTTGACAAGATAACCAATTGTATTTTTAATAATTGTTTTTTCAAAACAATCCCAGGACACAAGAAGTGGCAACTAGCGGTTTTGCTGTCTCGGTACCCACTGTATATCAATCTACACTGTCACTCAGGAGCGAGTAACTAGTAGGCATTAATTTAGTAAAATAAAATGTACATAGCTAATACAACCGTTCTTGAGCGTTGTCATTAACCTTTTCGATTATTTTTGTAGGCACAATTGGAGCAAAGGGCATTACGAAAGTCGCAAACTCACTTCAATTCCTTCAAACAAACTTTGATTAGGAGTTTTTAGGCCTGTATAGAAAAACGATACCACAACATTGTAATAAAGGGTCCCACAGTCGAACAGCCCGTCGACGGATATGGGTATGTCAGTTCATCGCATATACATATAAGAACACATTTCTTAGGTTTTATACATTTCTTCATAGATTTTAGCCGGTGCGTTTGATCCGGTAGTTGAATGATTGTGTTGTGTAGCAGTTTAGGATGTAATGTAAGCCCAATAAATAATCCAAGTTTCGGAACTAGAGCGCCGAACCGGCCGAACGCACCTTGGCCACAAAAATAACGATATTTCGAGGGAACAACGATAATCAAAATCCCCACAAAATGGGATGGCCGAATAACTAATTCTTCGCGAACAAAGTCACGGGCAGAAGCTATGCTAAATAAATAGATAGGTAAAAATATAGTGACACAAGGGAAACATAGTTAAAACGCGCATGCGTAAATCATAACGTATGCGGAGTGAAATTTGGACAAAGTTTGTATATATAAAAAACAAAAATCTAAATAAAAAATATGTGTCTGTCAATATAAAGTCAATATATCTGTCAATCGGTTTGTTAAGTTTCATAAAGATTGGGTGTTTGGTTTAGTAATTATGGTAAATCAACAAGAACGCCGTCGTCAAACAGTATGTAATTTCTACAGTACACATCCCCTATGACCGAAATCAAAGGTTGTGGAACATTTTGTGCAAATGGGTGAGAGTCGGAGCTCCATTTACAATATTTTGGCGTCCTTTGCCTTGAAGAAAACCACTGCTAGAAAGCCTGGTTCTGGAAACTATTCCAGCTTGAGCAAGTTTTCTGAGAGCTCGATTAAAGAAAATTACGGCCGGCGGCCGTGTCGCAAAATCTTATAGAGAGCTCGGATGAAAATTTAAGTGTGACGGCAAAACTGTTAAAAAATATCTTAAAGACATGGGCATCGAAAAGCGGTGTAGAAAAGTTAAGCCCACCGTCTCTGAAACCCAAGAAATCACTCAGAAAGTACGGCTGCGTAAATTGGTCAAAGAAATATTTTACCTACGCTAAAAGCAATGTCACTTGCGTTATGGATGACGAGTCATATTTCACGTTAGATGGAAATAAGTGGCAAGGCAATTACTATTTTGAGAACACCAGTGGTCCAACCGATGAGAACGTGAAATATGTTGAGAATACAAAATTTCCTAAAAAAGTTTTGCTATGGCTTGCCATCAGTCGACGCGGAATGTCTAAGTCTGTATTCTTTGAGTCAGGTTTAGCTGTGAACGCCGATCGCTACATAGAGCGTTGTTTGCCATTAGTGCGGGATTTTATAAATACGAGTCATAGAGGAAAAAATGTAGTGTTTTGGCCAGACTTAGCCTCAAGCCATTATTCCAAAAAAAACCCTTAGCAAAATGGCGGAGTTAAACATCCCATACGTACCGAAGACATCAAATCCACCAAATGTTCCGCAACTTCGCCCTATTGAAGATTTTTGGGCAAATCTAAAGAGGCGAGTATATTGCAATAATTTTCGTCCCAAAAATGTACAGAGTTTGATTCGAAAAATAAAATTGGAGTTGAATAAAATGCCGACATCTGTGTTTTCGACAGCGATATGGACAAAGTACCACAGAACTGCCGTAAAGCATCTCGCATGGGAGTAAACTATTTTTTACATTAAGCATTGATATATACATTATTATAAAAACATAATTATTTTAAAAGAGAATGGTGTTTTTTTTATTTAAAACAATATTGAACTTTGTCCAAATTTTACTCCGCATACGTTAAATAAAACCTTATTCAAATTTTACAAAAAGTACACATTTATTTCCGAGAGCAGGATAAACTAATTCCCTATTCGAACACAAAATGAGGGCAATAGATATAGTGTTAAGACAACTTTAGAGTAAAACCCTGGTTATAATTTAATGTGTGAAAACCAACCCTCAAACCCAACTGATCCTGTAGGATTGGAGCAGATTTAAGTTTCGCAAAGGAATTTACGATCAAACGCGAGAACGGAGGAATATATATCGTTATAATATCCACTACGACGAGATAGAAATGGAAATGAGATCCTTGAGATGTTCGTGTGAGGGTAGCTGATACATTGCAAATAAAATTTTACCATCAATCCATTCCATATACTCTCAGACTTCCACTCGTTTCGAAGTACATTGAAGGGCATAAGAAGCAATGTTCCAAGCAACAATATTAATGCTTCCATGTACGCCGAAATGGCTCCTTACGCAAGTATATTGCTTAGCTTTCGGTCCTCATGAAAACCAAATGGGCGTAACATAATTGAGCACTCGTACTATTAAATGTTCTGTGGGTTGACATCTCTATACGAAAAGTAGGTCAAACTGCACATGTATTTAGTTATTTGACGACAGTTTTCCAGTGGAAAGCATTCATTGTTTAAAGAGCTCGCTAGCACAGCCCCGGCCCGTCATTTTTGCCGTGAAGAGCGGGATACATAATAGAATTTTCATCACACTTGCTCGGAAAGGGTTTTATAACACGCAGGCGTTTGGGGCAGTTATAGCCGACTTAGCTCCCGCGGGAGTTATAGATTTTCATAACTCCCTAGGGAGTTATGAGTTTAGTTTTAAAATATAGAATCCACTTGTACATCATTTCAGACCAAGGAGGTGTAAAATCAGCCAAGGTTTATTTCCTATATTCAAAACTTGGCTACAAACCAATTTTACTGTTTAATTAAACTTATACGGCACATTTGTCAGCATTATATTTATATTTTACCATTATTTCAGAGACATTCGCAATTATTTTATTAAATTTCATTTTGAAAATTTGTACAATCTGGCAGAATGGCCTGTATTTGTCAAGTTTAAAAAAAAGCAATTCTAAGCATTATCTGTGGAAGACTAAAAAAAAGTTGTACAATTACTTACTTTCATCTTTATTAAAGGTTTTTTTTTCTATTTGTTTTTTATTTCCTCGCTAATGTGATGAAAATCATTGTGTGTATCATGGGCAGCAAGGAGATTGCAAACTCGAGTCATTAAAAGCCCTCCGCCTTCGTAAATAGTCTCTCGTTAGCAATCCTCTTCTTACCGCCCTTGATGCACAATGTACTATATTCTATGTCGAGGGTCTCCGTTTTAAATACCAAGGGTCAATCTTTAATTTTTCATGACATATCGTTGAACTTTGGTCCCGAGCGAGGATAGATGATAATGCCAGTGCATATCTAACAATATGATGTGTGCGCCCGCATTCGAAACAGGCACGGCTCTGTCGTGTCGTATCTTTTGAAGATATGAATTATTAACTGAAAAGCGGTAGGACCGGTTTTTTACCGAATTCTTGTCATAGTATAGTTATCAATCACTTTGCAAGGTTGAGTTTACCGCTAGACATCATAGGAAATACAATTATTTGATATTTTTAATAATACCTAAGTATGCGTTTCGGTTATTGAGAACAATCATTTTACTTAGTTCCGTATAAATCATAAGATTCATAAGTGAATCGAAATTACGTTCGACCTGTTTCTAAAATAGTACCTCATTGCCTTAGGTTAACTCCCAGGAGACTTCCTATAGCTTTCCATCATGACTAAGTGAAGTGATTATATGATTATACGGAAATTTATTAGAATTTGCTATATTCTGGTATGACTATCACGTAGAGTAGAGTAAGATAGAAAGTATCATGTTTTGGAATCTAGGGGGTAGGTATAGTAAATCATATTTGGGTGAGTACGTAAGGGAACTTTCTGCTTCAGAACATAACTAAGCTTAGGTCATGAGGCAAAATAGACAGGTTCGCTTAGAAATTGTCGAATATACAGGGTGTCCCAGAAATAGCACGTCACAGTGACACTGGAGATTCCCCAGCCTTAGACGAACCAAACCAGCCTAACATGACCTCAGTAAAAGTTGCACCGTTTTCGAATTATACCAATTTAAAGATTTTTCCAAATTTTCACCTCTTTTGACATTGTAAGTGCTCGCATTTACTGGGATAGCTTTAGAATTTAGTTTTTTTTATTTGTGCGCGTTTATGAATAGTAGTGAAACGACTACTCGGCACTCTTAACGGAAGTTGATTTCGCTTTGTAAAATGTTTTTTTTTTTTTGGTGATGTTTGAAAGACAATATTTATTCAAAACCAATAATTAACGAAGAGGAACTACGGCGACGTGTCTTCAATGCAGCCTGAGAAATATCGGAAACCAGTTAACGAAAATTAAACCGAAATTTTATTCAAAGATGCCATTTGTGCCTTAGAGTCGGAGGGACACAATTCGAACATTTACTGTAAAAACTAATGAAAATTAAACCCGTTTTTTATTATCTTTGAACCAAGGTCAACCAAAAATCAATCATTTTCTTCAAAGGAGCACAAACAAATGAGATATCGTAGACTACAAGATAATTTTTTAGATGATTAGCATTGATTTCCGAGGATCCATATTGGCAAATGTCATACGAATTCCTACTTTTATGCATTAAGATATCATGTGTCATACCATTTTAGAATTGGCATAAAATACGCATGTTTTTAAAGTTATTTGCTCACTTCGTTTGTAGTAAAAAAAAGTTATGGCAGGTGTTCAAAGTTTAAATTACTATGTTGATGATAATTTAACTAAAGTTCATTACAGTATTTTTCCAACTTTTACTTTAGTTATTGACATAATAATGCTTCTATCATCTTAATCAACTATTCATAAACGCGCACAAATAAAAAAAACTAAATTCTAAAGCTATCCCAGTAAATGCGAGCACTTACAATGTCAAAAGAGGTGAAAATTTGGAAAAATCTTTAAATTGGTATAATTCGAAAACGGTGCAACTTTTACTGAGGTCATGTTAGGCTGGTTTGGTTCGTCTAAGGCTGGGGAATCTCCAGTGTCACTGTGACGTGCTATTTCTGGGACATCCTGTATAGGGTAGGGCATGGTATAACATGGTCACAGAAACGTATTTTTATCCATTTAATCCTTTGTTTATATCCGTACGACGAGTGATTAATATTTTCGTAGAATCGATATTTTGTATCGATTCTACGAAGCTAATGGTCCCGGGTTCAACTCCCCGTACTATGGCAAAATATTTGTGTGATAACGGCGAGTATTTATTTCTAAGTCTTGGGTACTTTGTATTAATATATGTATTTATTTATATAATTGACAAGGTTACTTTGTGCGTGATTGTCCCCTGATAGGTATTTATTCGTATAAAAGTTAACGATAATAACGTATACATACACCACATACCGTGACTAATGCGTACTGTTTATCAAAGCTTACCAAATCTTTTTATAATACCAAATAGATACCCATTTATTCCCAAACAATAGTTACCTACTGGATTCATTCATATCTGTGTTACGTAAAAAAACGTGATGTTATTCTATTACACACCAGCATCGGAAACGCCGACGAGTTTAGAATTGAGCGATAGAAGTCGGCTTGGGAGTTTGAACCCTAGCTGTTGATATGTACCTACTTATGAGAAAAAAAAACATAGCTAGGTGACCTGCACATTCGAACAGTCAGTGTCTAAGACGGGTACATAATCACACTAAATATCTTTCAGGGTTAAAGTGTATCCGAAAGTGCCCATGTGTAAGATAAGATATGATAAGCGTATGTTTCGTTGCTGATGTTGACTTCGCTGACCCCCAAACTTGTGTTGTGAACACATTCTGTACGGGGATTCAATCACGCTATTCACGTTTCTTATACCGACATAACCGTCCAATATACATATTTTCAACCCCCCGCCTGAAGGTCATAGATCCAATTATAATGGCAGCACGTTCATAAACTCGAACGAAAATTTAACGTAGATTAGACAGGTAATAACACCGCTGATTGCGGACCTAATAGCGCTTATCATTTTTGTATTCATCGCATATAATAAAAAATAATACCATTTTAGTAGAATCACTGCGTATCTATACTCGAAAATCTAATTAGATTCCAAAATCTGACAGTTCCCATCTTGATTATTTCTTTATTAAAATATTATTTCATAAACATATCAATGAGAACTCGTGTAACCAGTAATATTAGGGTCAGTTTAATTGATAAAAATACCTACACTTAAACCAAAATGCAGTAATCACAGCGAATGTGCGTCGGTTGAGGTTAGGATTTTGGAATCTAATTACAGTTTCGAGTATATATTAAAACCGTCTCTGCAAGTATTAATCCGTAATTTATCTGCTTATGGCTTTGATTCTCCCAAAAAATCTTAGGCCCTGGGTGCTCGTATGCATAAGGCAAAGTAAGGTATCGACTGCTTTGACCGAGCTGTTTCGACGAGGAAAGAGTTATTTATTATGCACAGGCGATGGAAACTTCAGTTTGCCAGTTAATACTTAACTGATGAGCTCGTCGGTCCAATGGGTCGGAATCGGAGCGTACGGAGCGGTCGGATTTGGTGCTTTGTATTGATTTCTATACAGATATCGCGATCCTGTGCACCCGTTCAGAAGAAATCAGTACAAAGAAAAACCGTCCGCTCCAATTCCGGCCCAGTGGACGCGCAGCTTTAATTTTTATTAATTTAATCTTTATTGCACAAAATAATAGGTCCCTATACTATACTAACGGTTTATTTCTTCTAGCCTATTTGAGTGTCTCTCTGCTTAGCGGCTTATCTTAGTTCTTAGATTTAAGTAGTAATAGTAGTATGTATTTTTAATTACATTTACGCGTTGCATATGCGACCGAATATGAGAGCACTGTCTTCTTTTAATGACTGTACCATGTTCTTTGTGAATAAATAAATACTTACTCACTTACTTTCTTGATCTCTATGAGTCCTTATTTGGTGCCTCTTCCGGCCAGTTGCTAAGGAATGCGTCCTAGTCGTCCCACCATCTCCGTCTAGGTCTGTCCCGTCTACGTCGCCCATTTTGCGATTCGGGTGCATGCGGCAGACGTGACCGGCCCAAGCCAGGCGGTTTTTTCGCCTGCGTCAGCTATGCGTGTTTTGGAACGCAGTGTGGTGTTCCGGATGCGATGTATCCTTTTGACACCAAACATACTGCGTTCCATGGCTCCTTGACAAAATTTCAATTTGGAATTTTGACTCTCATTGAGTGACCATGTTTGGGCACCGTAGGTTAGGACAGGCAGAATACACATGTTTTCGCTTGAGTGATAAAGGAAGGAAGCCCTTCATATGTTCCTTCATGGACCAGTAGCTGTTCCAGGTGTTTTCGACACGGCTTTCGACTTCTCTGTCTTGCCTGTTCCTGAAAGAGACTAGCTGGCCCAAGTATATGTACTCGTCAACATAGTGTATAATATGCCCGTCTACCTCGACCCTACGTTTTGTGCGGTTAGTCATCAACTTGAAGGCTTGCTAAGCTCAGATCTTTGAGCAATAACTGGAGGTCTGCTGCTGAAGAGGTGAAGAGAACAATATCGTCGGCGAAACGAAGGTTTGATAACTCTTGAGACTCTTGAAAACTTCTTCAAGTGCGCTGGTGAATAGTTTCAGAGATAACGTAACGGATCGCACCGCTTCGCTGTATTTGGAACGACAGGCCAGAAGACTGAAGTTTAACGTCCAGTGAAGTGAGTGAAATTATCGTATATGGTTTTAATTAAATAGATGTAGGTAAGTGGGGTCGATATTTTGGTGATACTGTCGAAGGCTTTGGTGTAATCGACAAAATGATAAATATAAAGCGAATGCTACAAGCAAGATCTATATTGTGATACGTCAATATAAACTGTCGGATTACGATAATTTGACGTGTAGGTAGGGTGTTGTGTATTGACGGATCACAATATTTCGCGGGATTTTTGGAAATCCTTGAGATCTGATTCCAGATCTGGATCTGATCCAGTGTAGTGTATGCGATATAGCATAAACACGCTGTCTCGTGTGTTCCTGTATTGATTGGCAACACTGTCACTGACACTGGCACTGTCATAGAGAATATGGGCAGCAAAGGCCGGCAAGTGGAGTGAGGACAGTTTGGGATTGTTGTGAGCAATACGTGAACATTGTCGAGCCAGTGAACTATAATACAAAGATCTAACAATCCTACACAGAGGATGGTGGATCCAGGGATTGTGATATTTATCTTGCGTTCAGTGTCGCGCGTCAACATTTATGACGTCTGGCTCGTACAAAAAAAGCTTCAGTACTGACGCGATCCGTATTGATGGTGTACGGTGTGCGGTGATCTGGCCCAATATACATAAGTAAATATCATGATAATTATCAAAATATTTATTGACGTGTAGGGTTGTACTAAGGGAATGTTAAATTCGGTGAACTTTTCTATTATTTGATTTAGTGTGTGGAGGTGATCAGTGGTGGAGAATCCGGGGCGAAAGCCAGCCTGGTTAAGAGGTTGGTGTTGGTGGAGCTGCCCAGCTATGCGACACTCGATAACTTTAATAAATGTCTCGTACATATGAGACACTAGGCTAATAAAATTGGTAGATAACTGTTAACGTCGCTTCTAACGCCTTTTTGTGCAGAAAAAAACATTCTCGATTGGCGTAATTTTTGGGGGATACTATGCAAAAGGCGAATTTAACACCAAATGAATCGATGTTTGGCTAAACAATGAACGCCCTGATTAAGTACCTATTAATGAAAATCATGTCACGCGGTGATTTCGTTTTCCAGTGGGTAGGAGCACTCGTATTTAATATCATAGGCGTGAGAATTTTACCCGCATGACAAAATGTGGATAAAACATTCGTCACTCTTAGACACGTACATACTTACGAGAGTGACAGACGCTTTATCCACATTGTAACGCGATAAACGCAACCATGCTAAGGTGCCGAAACTGTAATGGACAAGGACCAATGATGGACACTTGATTCTTATTTTACAGAAGATAAGGGTTATTCATTTGTTTTGCTACAATCAAATTTAGGACCGTATGAAATTTGAATTAAGAGAGTGAAGTGTCTATTACTGGTGCCGTCAGCTAAAAGTGTTCATCATTGGTGCCGCCACCGTAGGCCCGTTGGCTGGTGTCGAGGTTTAAAAATAAAGAATTTCGGAAATCAGTAAAAGTCTAGGATTTTTGCCACCAGGGCAAGATTCAAAAATAAAAATAAAAGACAGGCTTAATACAATTGTGGTAAAATGGCACAAAGGTAAAGAAAAATAATTAAAGCTTGTCAATGTGAATGTCTGACAGCCTATCACAAATTAGTACAAAAAGAATAATAAACTAAACACATTCTCCACTTTGAATATTGTACTCGATCAATGATGCCTGAATACATTAATTGAAGTAACAAAAGCTGTTTAAACAATGATTTTATTGTTTTAGTTCACTGCATATATTACTAATAATGCTAATTTCTTACTTAATATAAATAAATTTTAAACTAAATATGTATTGTACGAAAGGGAAAGGAGTTACATACAGTACAAAAACAAAGGCAAAAGAAAGTATTTGTTTAAAATAGGAATTCAAACCAATTATTTTTTACAACAATTGTTGAAGTAAAGTATTGTCTTTAATAGTCTAATATTTTTGTAAATAAAATTAAAAGTTACATTTTCTCCTTTCATTGGCAGTATTCATTTATCACTATCCATAGAATCCCATAACACCAAATAAATTACTGTGAAACATATGTAAACTTTCACAACAAATATAAGGAATGCAATGTAACATGGAACCAAAACTTGTTCAGATTCATAAATTGGCCTGACATGGTGGCCGTGGTGACAGGCCATAGACCATAATTGTATACTTTTGTACTAGCCTGTGTAACTTATTGTGTATTGTTGAATTAAATGTTTAATGCATAGGGTATCAAAAGTTAAAAGCATAACAAAAACTAGGTGGTACTTTTACTAAACCGTAACCAAAGAGTTAAGGTTGGTGACCTCATGAGTGCAGACTCTGAAATTACGTTTGGTGTCCCACAAGGTAGTGTCTTGGGACCCACATTATTTCTAATTTACATAAACGACCTTGCCGACACCTGCACTGATAAAGGTAAAGTTGTATTATATGCTGACGACACTGTGATTGTTTTTGCTGGAAAGAGCTGGAACTTGGTTTTTGCTAGTGCTGAAAATGGACTGCGGGATGTTAACGTTTGGCTCGCCCAAAACACTCTTACCCTCAATACAGCGAAAACGCATTACATTTGCTTCACCAAAAACAACAGCACACAGCCTCCGCCTGGCTTCCAAATTAAAATCCATAACTGTAATTCTGTTGTCAATACCCTCTGTACAGAACAGAATACGCAAACTAATATGGCTTTTTAAAACACTTCGACACATAACCACCACTGGCCTGCTGAAGCAGATCTATACTGCTCTGGCTCAATCGGTGATGACGTATTGCATTCCAGTGTGGGGAGGTGCTACATAAACGAAATATCTTGAAGTTGAGAGAGGTCAGCGTTGCTTATTAAAAACAATGTTTTTTAAACCTTTTAGATATCCGACTACACAGCTATACAATGATTGTAAACTTCTCAGCATGCGCAAGTTGTACATCTTGGCGGTTGTATTACGTCTTCACCACAAACTCCCTTTTGCTACTTTTATCTTAAATCGTAGGCGAAATATCAAAATTGCACCAGTGCCCTCGAGTAAATCTATATTTGCTAGGAGACAGCATGATGTGCAATCGGCGTATATATACAATAAAGTAAATGGAATATTAAATATATTCGTCCTACAACCCTATGACTGTAAAGAAGCCCTAAGAAATTGGTTGATTGAACTTGACTATGATAATACCGAAGCTCTGCTACAGTATTAGATGATAGCGTACTTAAGTTTAAGAGATGCCACAAATAAATAAATGTAAACCTTCGCATTTTGGATCTTAACACTTCCATACACACAAAAACACACACACACACACACACACATACACACACACACACACACAAATACACACACATACCCTCACACACACACACACGCACACATACTCACACACACATTTAATGTAAAGTAACATAGTTACTAATTTAAGTTAAGATAAGTTAATTATGAAAAACTAATTGTTTTGTCATTGAATTTGGGTAAAACCCCCTCTGCTAATGGAAGAGCGGGATCTCCTGACACAAGTATTAATATGCTTAAAAGGAGATTCCAACCTCATGTACTGTATTAACCACGTTTAAACCAATAAACTAATTTCATTTTCATTTTCATTTCACTTTTCCCTTTCAACTGTCACAACGTCAAATTCAATGTTGACCCTAGAATTGGACTTATCTTAGGAGTTCTTGAAATAGATTTTCACAAAACTACCTTAGAGCGTAAGCATTAATTTAAATTTTTTTAATTCCATGAAACATGAAAATATATAAAATACAAGCTTCTGCGCGCAACTTCGTCCGCATAGATTTCGAATATTGTTATTCTCTCAGGAATTTTTAAATTTTCCGGGATAAAAAGTAGCCTATGTGTTAATCCAGGGTATAAGGTATCTCCATTCCAAATTTCATCCAAATCCTTCCAGCCATTGCTGCGTTAAGGAGTAACAAAAACTCACACAAACTTTCGCATTTATAATATTAGTAGGATTAAAAAAAGGGTTAATTATTAATAATCTAAAATCCTAATAACATATGTAAAATAATTCTTATAACAGTAAAGTGTTGACCGAGACCAAACTTAATAAATTGGGGGTATTATTTACAAAGCAACTCTTTTATTTAAGTTAAATTTCCTTAGCTGCTTCATTTAGTTATAGATTTCTTTCATCACATGCCCTTATCCTGTACCATGTAAGAAAAGATCCCAACGTCATGAAGAACTAGTCCCAAAATAGACCCAGACGAAACATGTAAGAAAAGGTGCCTAAAAATAGATTCGCAATAATTTGGAAGACGGAAGACTCGTTGCGGCCAAATAAAAACAATATACCCAGATAAATCAGTAGATCACTTACCAACGTAGGAACGTAAGCCTTATTCGCAGATGCCCTCTCGTTCATCCATTTCACACCTTTCATCTTTTCCCAGGGAAGATTGCAGTGGAAATAAATCATACTTTGATTGAACTTTGATTTAAATTTCATTATTATCACAGAAAATAAACTTAAAACGTCACCCATTTCAAAGTTGTATCGCGAAATGAGTAATAAAATTAAATGGTCATGATACCAACAACAGCACGGTAAATTTTTTAGGGTCGTTGGAAACCATTTTATTTATTTAATATCCATTTTCTTTAGGTTTAATTATATTATTTTTAATTATTTCGAACAGACGACTATCACGGGTCGATTTAACATGACGTTTGATCTGATACGTCCGTCCACAGATATCTCGTAAACCGCTAGAAATAAATCGGCCTAGAAAGTGACAGCTTGATCGTGATAGTACCAGGGATGCACCACCAAGCGGAAACGCGCTGGTGAGCTCTATAATTTAAAAAAAAGTAGATTCCGTCATAAATTTATTTTCTTTGCTTTTTGGCATTTTACTTGGCACAGTCATAGAAAGAAAGTGATAGCATAGTTTTAAGAAATACCCAAAAAAGTTATAAGTGGGCTTTTGTTTGAATTAACAAACCAGTCAAATTTTAGGGCAATATTAATAAACTCATTGTAATAAAAGACAAAACCTAGTCAATAGGTTTTAATTAGCAAATCTTGACGTAATAGTAAAAATGACAATGTGATGTGAAGTTGACATATGCATAGAAAATTTAATATGATAAAGAGGTTTATCACATTCACCCCGGCCAGATGTAATCTAGTAAGCGCTTTGGCGGATTCCTAATTCGACCTGATCTGCGCTGTGTTTTAACCACAGGTTCTCTATTGTCTGGTCTTTCTCGCTGCGGCACTTCTTGCAGTCTCTCCGATGGAGTCGGCGATGGAATAGCCGGCGGCGAGACTGGTGGCGAGTGTGGTGACGAAAGCGGTGTTGCCAGAGGCGATGGTGATGGTGGTGACGTTGGAGATATCTCGTGCTCTGCGTCTACAAAATCGTCAATTGCAGGGATTTCTTCTCCGCTACAGCCCAAAGGCGCTAGATGACGGTTCGACACAGTTGTTTCTCGACCATCCATCGTCCGAACATATGAATAGGTGGGGTTAGTCTCCAGTACCTCCACCTCTTCGGCTAGTGGTTGATATTTCGTTTTTCTATCAAACCGTCGCATTAGCACTTTGTTAGAGCCAGTTAACCACGTAGGGATTGAATCCCCGTTCACCGATCTTCGGGAATGGCGGAACATTCTTTCATGTGGTGTACAATTAGTACTAGTACAGAAAAGCGAACGTATTGAGTGTAATGCTTGCGGTAAGACATTCTCCCAACCGTCTATCGGCAGATTTTTGCTTTTTAATGCTAGCTGAATAGCTTTCCAGAGCGTAGAATTGAGCCTTTCAACTTGGCCATTGCCTTGAGGGTTATATGGAGTAGTACGGCTCGTAGCTATTTGTCTGGCATTGAGAAAATCTTTTACTTCTGCCGATAAAAATGATGTCCCCCGGTCTGAGTGTACGTAGGCTGGCATGCCAAACATGTTGAAAATGCTGTCCAAATGCTTGATGACAGTCTTCGCACTTATGTCACTGCATGGAAAAGCAAAAGGGAAGCGGGAGTACTCATCAATTACAGTTAATATGAATTTGTTATTTGATTTGGATGGAACAGGCCCTTTAAAGTCCATGCTCAGCCTTTCAAGAGGTGCTATGGCTTTAATTAATGTATTTTGCGGATCAGCTTTTATGAATTTAGGCTTAACTTCAGAGCAGATACGACATTCACTTGTCATCTTCTTTATCTCCTCAATCGAGTACGCTAGATTCTTAGATCGAACCCAGCGTGTCATTCTTGTCACCCCGGGGTGACAAAGGGCCTCGTGAAGTGATCGCAACTTTGAAGGTGTTTCGACGATGGCGCAGACACGGGAGAGGGCATCCGCCACATAATTCTGTGTGCCAGGCCTGTATACGATGTCGTATTTATAAGGAGACAGTTCTAATCGCCAGCGTTGGATTTTCTCGTTTTTAATCTTACTGGAGTGCTTAACGTCGAACATGAAGGGGACAGATCGCTGATCGGTGACGAGCAGGAATATTTTTCCGATGAGAAAATGTCGCCATTTCTTCAATGATTCGACAATTGCGTAAGCTTCCTTTTCGATGGCCGAATGATTTTGCTCACTTCGGTTCAGAGTTCTTGAATAAAACGCTACAGGCCTGCCTGCCTGTGAAAGAGTAGCCGCAATAGTATGCTCTGATGCATCAGTCTCCACAGTGAAAGGCACATTGTTGTC
Source organism: Acleris emargana (assembly GCA_927399475.2). Classification (NCBI taxonomy): domain Eukaryota; kingdom Metazoa; phylum Arthropoda; class Insecta; order Lepidoptera; family Tortricidae; genus Acleris; species Acleris emargana. Next base: position 12,066,681 of record OV656851.1, on the reverse strand, counting down.
AATGGCGTGGACACAAGATTTGACTATATCGTTCTTGAGTTCTTGAAAATCTTTGATAATTCCGTTACTTAGCGGGAACGTCTTGGTTTTTGTTGACTCGTGTATCTTATCGGAGAAGTTTGGTATCCACTTAGAATAATGGGCGAACATACCCAGAGCCCTTCGCATACTGGGCAAATCATGTGGTGGCGGTAAGTTTAGAAGTGGCTCTAATCTATCGCTATCTGGTTTAATTATGTTATTCGAGATCGTATATCCAAGTATATTGATAGTGGTCTGTTTGAAGATGGATTTAGTTTCATTCAAGGTCAGACCGTACTTCTTAGCAGCCGAGAGAAAGTTTTGCAAGTTTTTGTCGTGCTCTTCTGGTGTTTTGCCACAAACTGTTATGTCGTCGAGGTAGGCGAACGTGCCCTCGAGCTTTTCCGTCCGAATTACCCAATCAATGGTTCTCTGGAAGCTGGAAACGCCGTTGGTTACTCCGAAAGGAATCCGGCAGAACTGGTATAGATTCCCAGCAGCTTCGAATGCAGTAAACGGTCTCTCTTCATGCATAATCGGTACTTGGTGATAGGCGCTCTTCAGGTCTATGGCCCTAAATATGGAATATTTGGCCACTTTTGATACTAATTCCTCTATACTGGGAAGTGGATAGGCGTCCAGTTCAGTATATTGATTTATGGTTCTCGAATAGTCGATTACAAGGCGCTTCTTGTGATTAGCATTTTTAGTGATCAGTACCTGCGCTCGCCATGGTGATCTGCTTTCTTCAATGACACCTCCATTCAAGAGATTCTTCACCTCCTCTTCAATAAAACGTTGATCATCATCACTATATCTTCTTGACTTAATAGCGATCGGTTTGCAACCAGGTGTTAAGTTACTGAATAAAGGCACAGCAGGGACGGACGCTTCGGCCACATTACAGACTACAAGAGGATCTTTAGGGCCGCCGAAAGCAAATTCGAGAGAAGAATGCTTTTCCAATACATCGTGCCCTATGATCATATCGGAGCATAGATTTTCTACGACAAGAAGCTGGACATTTTCGTACGAGTGTTTGCCCAAGGTAAGTTTGAAACAAGTTTCTCCTTTAACTGACGAAGTGTGATTAAGAGATGCCATTGATATTGTTTGCCGGCTGGGTCTCATGTTCAAAGAGCACAGTTTTGCAAATTCGAAATTTATAAAACTCTTCGAACTCCCCGTATCGAGTAAGGCTTCGGCTCTAATGCCTTTAATGTACGCAGGGACTGTAGCTTTGCGTAAGGACGATGGCGAGGCTGCAATGATGCAGGCGTTAATGTGATCCGGGTCCGACATAGCAGCGCTGGTTATATTCTTACTTCGACAGACGTTAGCAAAATGTCCTTTTCTATTACATAGCTGGCATAAGGCGTCGAAGGCCGGGCAAATCTTACGCGGGTGCACGCGTCCACCACAGAAGAAGCATTTACGATTCGAGCGATTTGGAAAGGTTGGCGTAGACGCGGAAGCGTTCTCACACGAAGCAGAAGTATTTTGTGCGTTGGTGTTATTTGGGATATTTTCGCTGGTCGCATTCACAGGTATATTGGTGTAATGTAGCGTGTTGACTTCAGCCATCTCCAAAGAGCGCGCCTGGTTATGAGCTTCGTCCAATGTTAGGCAAAGGTTTTCGAGGAGTCTCTCCCTTATCTTTGAAGAGGAAATACCAGCTATGAATGCATCGCGAATGTTATCGTCCCGATTTGTCTTACTATCAACAGCGACGAAATTACAATCTTTAGATAAGGTCCTACATTAAATCTCGCTCGAACTCGCACGGTGTGCCCGGCAGTATGAAATACGGTGATAAGTCGGTCAACTCGGCAGCTGAAATCTGTGATGCTTTTTCTGAGTATTTTCAAAGTACTTTTTTAACACCGAGTTGCGCTGATCAGCAGCCAAACGATATACTGGATTCTACATTCAGCGCACCCATCACCACCGCCGCTTATATAACAAGAATTGAGATTGACTCGCATGAACTCACAAAATTATTGTTAAAACTTGACCCTTCCAAATCCGCTGGCCCGGATGGTTTGCCAGCCCAGTTTTTAATTAACTGTGCGAAAACCCTTACGATGCCAATCTCGATTATGTTTGAACGCTCATTTGTAGAATGTTCGGTTCCTCCTATTTGGAAATCAGCTTTTGTAACACCAGTTCACAAGAAAGGGCCTAAAACTAACATTAGTAATTATAGACCTATTTCCAAGTTGTGTATATTGTCTAAAGTGTTGGAAAGGATCGTCCATACTCAAGTTCAAGGCGCTGTTAAAAATTCCTTTAGCTATACTCAACATGGCTTCCTTCAACGCAGATCTACGGTGTCCAATCTGGTACTTTTTAATGATTATGTCACTGAAGCTATGAGCAGTGGAAGCCAAGTAGACGTTATCTATACCGATTATAGTAAGGCTTTTGACAGAATAGATCATAGTTTGCTTATTTCTAAATTATATCGGATGGGTATTAGCGGCGACTTGCTGCGCTGGTTTTCATCGTATATTTCTAATAGGTCACAGGCTGTTGTCGTTAATAACTACATATCGGGATGGGTAACGGTACCGAGTGGGGTCCCCCAGGGGTCTTTGCTCGGACCGTTGCTATTTAATATCTTTGTTAATGACATCAGCGACTGCTTCGTCTCTTCAAGACTCCTTTGCTTTGCTGACGACATGAAGATTTTTGCCAAAGTTAAAAGTGCCCATGACTCTGAACTCATTCAAGCTGATCTCTCACGGCTTGACTCTTATTGTGTGGACAATAAGCTGGACCTTAACCCATCTAAATGTTTCACGCTGACCTTTTCGCGTCAGAACAATCCAATTGTCTACTCTTATAGAGTTAAGGATCAACATCTCAGTAAAGTATCACTCGTGAAGGATCTGGGGGTTACACACGACTCTAAACTATTATTTGACGTCCATATTGACAACATTGTGGCAAGTGCTTCCAGATCGTTAGGCTTTATAATGCGTAACTCTAAAAACTTTACTCAAATTAAAACTATTAAGGTGCTCTACTGCTCATACGTTAGGAGTAAACTCGAATACGCATCACAGATTTGGAACCCTTGTTATCAGACGTATGTTGACAGAATTGAGAGAATTCAAAGGAAATTCATTCGGTATTTGTGTTTTAAGTTAAGAATCCCTTATAAATCTTCAGATTATGTCAACATTTGTCGGACGCATCACCTTCTTCCACTATTCAAACGTCGGGAAATTGCCGACATCATGTATATTCTTAACATTACTAATGGCAATGTTGACTGCGATGAGCTTCTCTCTAACCTATCTTTCACTGTTCCTACCAAGACCAAAAGGCATCTTCCTCCAATTTCTGTTCCTTACTGTCCGCGTAAATATAGACGTAACACTTTTCTTAGGCGTGCAAGTATTAATTTAAACAAGTTGTCAAAAAACATGCACTTTGATATTTTCAACAGTAAAATTCCCCGTGTAAGACGTGATTTAACGTCTGACTATTTTAAATAGTGGCAAATTGGCGGTAACATTCCATAAAATCTACAGTTTAGATTAATTTTGTAATTCTTTTTTTTCCTTTTTTGTTTTGCTGCCATGTAAACCTTATTTTTTAATTTTAAGTTAGTTTTTATTGTGTAGGTGGTTTCTGCTTGAGGGATGTCTCGCATGAAATGCAAATTTAATTGAGAAAGTGTTTCTCTTTGTTCCTTTCATTATACTCTATTTCTATCTGTGAAAACCTGTAATTGGCTTTACGTGTCTTATGTTATGTTTATGGTAATTTATCAGCTGTTGGTTTTCCTAAATAAATAAATAAATAAATAAATAAATAAATAAATAATTGTTTCAAGGCTTGAATGTATGTGTCAATAGTTTCGTGGCTATTTTGTCTCCGTGTGGCGAGAGCATGGCGTGCATATAAGACGTTGTTCGGTTTTACAAACAGACGGTCCAAGAGGCTTATAGCCTGTTCATAATTTTCGCACTCGCTTATGTAGTTATACACGTTTGGCGACACGTGATTAATTAATAAAGTAAGTTTGACCTGATCGTTGCTAAAGTCCTTTGGTTGAGATGGCAATGACAAGATGTGTCAGAAATGACAGTTTTCTGTGACTTCACGTTTAATTGGATCTTGAGACTGGCTTATAAGCCAAGATCAGTTAATTAATACGGCCCTGGACTTGAAAAAAGCGCGTGGAGCTAACCCTATTTACTTCTGTTTAGTCCATTAGAGAAAAGACTCTTTACTGAACAATTGTCTTTACGTGTGATATACATAGACTTCTTTTTTTTTATAAGTTTCTCTGATAAGTCCATGGGAGTGTCAATAAATAACTCGACATTGGCGAAATATACCTTAACCGCAGTGGAAACCATTAATTGAAATTAAAATAGAATATTACGGCCCTTAGTATGAAAACTATGACTGATCAAATAACGTCACATTCACTAAAGACACTTGATAGAAGACATGCATAATGTAATTTCATCTTTTTTAATAAATAAATAAAAAAAACATAATTTGTGTTTAAATTTCAAAAAAAACTATTTTACTTCAATTCAGGCCCCACCAAAGACAAAATTTAAAAGTAAAATATTCCTATTTGAACAACAAAATCGAATTTGTGAACACCTGCACGTTACTAGGTATCAATATCGACGAACACCTAAACTGGAATAGCCACATCGACAAAGTTGCTGGCAAACTTTCCAGATTTGCCTATGCCCTAAGGGAAATTGTTCGGACAACTGACCTGAAAACTGCACTCACTGCCTATCATGCTTTTGCACAGGCGTGGCTCTACTACGGAGTTGTACTATGGGGAAACATCACAAACTTAAAAGAGCTATTCCTGCTGCAAAAGAGATGCATCAGAATATTAACTCATATCAAGAATGATGAGACATGCAGACCCCATTTTGTCAATCTGAACATATTAACCCTAACTTCCCTTTATATTCTAGAGTCATGCAAATTTGTCCGAAACCAAAGCAGCCTGTTTTGTCAATCAAAAGACCTGTGCACACATAATTTTAATTTACGACACAAAAACAGGTTGGTCTCAGTGGTCCCTGCGAGAATAAAAATGTACAGTAGAGGTCCACATGCAATGTGTATAAAAATTTATAATAACCTACCTAAAGACCTACAAGCAGAAAAAACTTATACAACTTTCATAAATAAACTAAAAATATTTTTAATTAAGAATTGTTACTATACCTTGTCAGAATACCTAGAAAATTAATTCATTAAATAGATTTGTACGAAAATATTCAACTACTTTTTTTTATTTTATTTTTGTTAATGTAAATGTATTAAAATTTCTGTTGTATATAGAAAGGGAGCTTGATTTATATTTTGTAACTTTTTAATGTAGGTATAGGTAAGTACTAACTTACTTTGTTATATTTAGGTCATTTTGTATTTAGTTTTAAGATTGCTATACCCTAATAGGGTCCATGTTTAGCACTATACTACTCTTTAAGAACTTTGTAAATACCATGGATGCAATAAAGTGAATATGAATATGAAAAAATGTAAAGCATAAAGAAGTACTATTAAATGAACAAAAAACGTATGTTTGATCTTTTTATCTATGGCTAGATTTATCGATGTTACACTGTGAATCAGACAACTTAGGACAAAAATAACGTTTTAAAAAAATGTACTAGTAAAGGTGTGTTCACAAAGAACAAGTTTTATTAAAAAACAATAACAAAATTTTAAAAAATCATCATTTTAACCTTTAAACTTAATTTTACAATGGAGATCTACGTTTGATCAGTCTTTAATTACGTTTTTGCTTAGGAAATCACAATCTTAACCTAATTATAAAAAAATATATAAAAAAATCAATATAATTACAAATTCTAATAACAATTTACGAACAAGAATAATCAACTAAGAAATCACAATCTTAACCTATAAATTAAACAATGCTAGGCATAGAATTACAAAAAAATATTTCAAAAATAATCAACAATACGAGACATAGAATTTAAGAAAAATATTTCAAAAATAATCACCAATACAAACACGAATAATCCTTTATAAATTTCGGGAAGGTTTACGTAAGACATTCGTCTCAATTTTCCCCAATATGAATGCACCTTTACTTTTCTGTTTTTTTTTCGTGATGGTTGGCATTACTGGAGTAATGTCAATTTCAAACGATCGGCGATAACAATGAGGTTAGACTACTAGGACTTTTATTGTGAAATATTTAATACGGAAGTCGCGGCAGACACTGTTTTACAGACCAAAAAAATCATCAGTTTGGAAGCACGTACAAGATCGCATTTTTAGAGAATTTGTGATAGAAATAACAACTTTTTGCCTTACCTGTGTGAACGTGTTGATGTTGCCGTTGAGTTGACAGCAAACTGACGTGAATATCTCTAACGATGTTGCCATGACAAGTGATCAAAGGTTACCCTACATTTTGTCCTATTTAACACACCAGTCTTATTTTCCCCCGTTTGACGGTAACTTAAACTGAGGATTGTTACCTTAAAGTTATCGGAAATAAATAATAACACGGTGTATTTACAGGGTGTCCAAGAACTTGACGTAAGGGAAGAGGGTAAGGGATAAGAAAGCTCTTTCCAGCAGAGGCCGGAATTTTTGTGGCATTTTTGAGCTGTCGTAGTGACTTCTCATTTATCGACTTTCAAATACGTAAATAACGATGTATAAAATTGTTAAATAGAGTGTTAGCAACTTTTCATAAACCAAATGTGGTTCTAAATATTATGATGTTAATTTTATATAGCCTATGAATGAAAACTAAGACAAATTTTGAACATGAAATTGAAGAAACTGCAATAGCTTAGATATTGCTAGCCATATTTGGGCACAGATTACAGAATAATTGATAAATGTATCGCTTTCCACGTCCTTAGTTAATTTTAAATTTAATAGCATATGTCAATTTTTAATTTTCATCTACTCAAAGGTTATCTGGAAGAAATAGCTATTTGCGATAAGACCTTCTGTAGTTTATTTCTCCTTACCTCTCGAAACCAGATATACCAGAGATAGTGTCTTAAGAGAAAAGTCAAGTAGTTTTTCACACTGGCTCCCTCGGTAGCCAAAGCCACCGGGTACTTAAAACAAAAAGGTCTTGTTTTTAATTTTGTTCTGTATTTTATTGTATCGATATTTATTATTATTATGCATAACGGAAGTCGATAAAGGAGAAATCACTAGCGTTATTGAAAAGTGCCACGAAAATTCCGGCCTCTGCTTATCCATCCAGAATATAGTTTTAACTTTTCAATCGGTTAATTATGGTTATGGCCTTAATAACTTTCCGTAACTTACCTTTGCGTCTCTTGGCTAAAAAAACCTACAATTTGCTGAAAAAACGGGGAAATTCAAATTTAGGGCTTGCAACTCCGGGGTCATTACCCCGAAGGGATGGGATTTAAAGGTTTTGATACTTGTTTTTCCATCAGTTAAATAAAAGCATGATGTGGTGAATTCAGTCCGCGTAGAAGTCTTTATTTATTTGGAAATTTATTTGTAGAGGGACGGAACAAACCAATATTTATTATTTAAATTAACAACGGTTAGTTACCTACCTAACCCTTAAAACCAACTTTAGACATGACATTTCTTATTGTTCAAGTATTAAGGTTAAATTAAAACAATCATGTGCATTATGTATGTTTATAAGGACTAAGATGAAAATGACTTCAAAAACTCAATGACATCGTTGCTTAGAGCACCGCACTACCACCGCACAGGTCCAAATTATTGTATACAATTTTGAATTTTCTATTATATTACATTAACTCTTAATTAATGTCCAATTGTTGATTTAAGTGGTTTTGTTAGCTTAACGACTACATGCACTTTAATGTAAACCAATTTCGTATTATGACTTATGACAAAATGTGAGGTATTTCTTTTTTTTTATTTCTCATGAAAACATCATGAAGACCGTATGTCCACACAGGGCGGTGGCAATAAATAATCCTGGAATTAAATGGCACCTCATTATTAAGGTTTTTTAAATGGGCTTTTACGTTACAGACATAAAAGCCAAATGGTGTAATAAGTAACGTTCCTGCAAATCTACATAAGAAATATACAGTATCAATATTATTTAGATTTTTTATATATGTATTATTTAATACTAAAACGCGATAAAAAAATAAAAAATAATCCCCGAGAGAGCCCGAGATCAAAGGACTTTAAGGGCATTTTCCTGAAAGATAACTAACGCTATATTTGAGTAAAAAGAACACATAATAACAAACGCTGACAAGCGGTGAAATTTGAATTGACAGGAGTATGGTAACATTGCCATATATAAATCGATTTATTTTTACATTTTAAAATTTTCATGATATTCTGGTAGACCTACATACATACACCCAAAGTCACGCCTGTATTCCCAGAGTGCGGTAGGCAGAGCTACAGAATTACCAACAACTCTAAGAACTTGTTGATAATTCTGTAACCACATATGTCGAAAATAAATAAATAGGCATTTGATTTATGATTAAATCCACACAATAGAATATAGAATCATTTATTTCGAGTAAATTTACACTCATATATTGTTAGTACTTCATTCGGTGGGATAGGCGTCGTTAGCATTGGGCTGCGACCTATCTAGGAGAAGGAAAACTCCGGATTCAAACCCGGCGGGATAGGCGTCGTTAGCATTGGACAGCTACCTATCTAGGAGAAGGAAAACTCCGAATTTAAACCCGGCGGGATAGGCGTCGTTAGCATTGGACTGCTACCTATCTAGGAGAAGGAAAACCCCGAATTCAAACCCGGCGGGATAGGCGTTGTTAGCATTGGACAGCTACCTATCTAGGAGAAGGAAACCTCCGAATTCAAACCCGGTGGGATAGGCGTCGTTAGCATTGGACTGCTACCTATCTAGGAGAAGGAAAACTCCGAATTCAAACCCGACCCTGCATAATAGACCATGCGAGCACCGTTTAAAAGGTTTTAAAGAGTAGACATTTCTTAAAAAAAGCGCAAGCGTATATTAAAATATAATAACATAAGATTTATTTTATTACTGTGGAATTAAAAAAAATAAGACAGTCGTACTGTGACGCAATACAATATTTTCTTTAAAACCTTAAATGTATAAATCTTATATCATTAAAATGAAAACTATTTTTCACCTCAGCAGCTCAAACAAGCAGGTTTTGCTGCTTAAAAACAGTGAGCAAAATTCAATTTTGCTGCGAGCGAGAGGCAAAGTAGCTTTTTAATTATTTTTTTTAAATGCCGTGAGCAGTGCCGGGGCTACTCACAACATTCGAAAAAATTGAACTTCACTTTGTTCTGTCACTTTCACTTCGATAGGAAAAAAGCGAGAGATAGAAACAACTTGATTCGAAGTTCGATTTTCAAATTCCACACATAGTAGGCCCAAAAAGAAACGCACGTTTGGATGCACACATAACCGTAAAATTTCAAATAAAACTATCTGTTAAAGTTTGAAATGTGTTTATTATAACTATTTTATTTCATTTTTTTTATTTAATGTTTTGAAGACAAAATTAATGAAAAATAAGAAGTTTATCATGTATCTACATAATTTTGTTATCGTTTTAACAATCTTTAATTTCGTGACATAAACCGCGGGGGCAGTTTCAGAACGCATTTCAAAAATAGCGGGATTATTGTAGCCAATAGCCATAGACAAGGCCTAGTTAGGTATTTTTAAAGCCACAGACTAGCTTTATGCTGTATAAATTTGTGTTTGCACTACGGCATTATCAAGTTGAGTGACAGGTTTTATCTGTTTCATGTTTATTTTTTCCACTTTTTATTTTATTAGTATTATGCAAAAATGCTTGTGATTGATGCATATATGCGATCGTGTCGTTATTTAGTCGTGTATTCACCAAATGGTCACAACGGAAGACCTGCGTTGGCCCTAGCAGCTTCACGCTGTGTTGTTCTCGCTGCTGAGGTGAAAAGTTGTATGTCTCACACGAGACCAAAGTTTTTTACGTCTCGTATCTTTGAATCCCTCGCTACGCTCAGGATTCTAACCTAGAATCACTCGCTACGCTCGTGATTCAATAATAGAATCCTTCGCTTGCTCGGGATTCAAAATCATCACTCGCAGCAAAAACCAACTTTGCTCTCTTGTTGAACAAATAACTATTCACCGCTCCTACATTTCCGTATGTCGATAGCGGAGCTTAGAGTGGAATTATTACTTTCATCGTTGGTATTCAATTTACTCATTTGAGTATTTTTATGCTCCGACAAGCTTGAGCTGGACAAACTCCCCAGAAGTCAGGGTTTGATAATCATATTAATTTCAATGGGCGTTAATGAAATAATTCATTTACATAATGCAATATCAGAATCCAAGCAAAATCCAAATCGGGCGATTTCTTTTACAACCGCTCGGAGTGATTGAGATGGCAAGGCTGTGTACAAGATAACATATAGCTCGATAGGGCTTTTAGAACTGTACCTATGTGTTTAACAGTGAAAAATTATAATCCATTAAAAAATTGCGTAGGTGCTTATTGCTCCATACATTAGCGCTGAGCTGGACCATTTTGTGGTTACATGTCGTCTGTCCTTTATTATGTTATGTCACGAATTAATGTTGTTCTTTTTTTCCTTATATTATATTTTTGTCTTAGGCTGACCACTTGTCGAAAAAAGAGCCGTGCCCATCGATTCTGTAATAAAAAAAAAAGTTGGCTTATAGCGTAGGCTTTGGCTGAGTCGGGTTTATCACCGTTGATTCTGGAATTAAAGTATCCTTCTTTCGAAGGGATTCAAGCAATAATCTCCATACCAATTTTTATTACAAACGATACAGTGATTTACCTGTAAAAGTAAAACAGACAGACGGACCAACGGTTGAAATATTAATATTTAAGTAATTTATTTAAAATCAAGTTTCTGACAAAAATTTCATTATCTGCTTACCGCCGTAACTAATGTTTTGAATGGATAAAATACAATCCGATATCTCTTATGGTTCAAAAGATAAATCTCTTCACAGTTAGGACAGACGGACGGACAGACGGACAGACGGATTGACGGACGGACGGACGGACGGACGGACAGCGTAGGCTTAGCTTAATTTTAATGTTTATTTCAAATGGTAGTGCAATATGGAAATGGATTTCTGAAATAAATAATTTTGAATTTAGCAATAGGGTTCCGTTTGACTCGCTTCGAACACGGAACCCTAAAAAATGATTTATTCCTGTACTTTTTGAAAATCGATGCAGTATTTCGTTTTGACGGTTCCGTATATAAAAGGATTAAAAGGGTATATATTTCTAGAGATCCTGTCGCCAACATCAGACCTAATCATCAGATCAGCTCTTTGATACTATAATATTGCATTGTCATCGGGTGTATATAATATGTGGTCCAAATTTCAGCCCATTCCATTAACAGGAACTGGTTAAACAAAATTGAAGTAGAAAACTTACATACGAACAGTACAAAAGTTTGCCCTAGGTTTGAACAAATTTTCGAAGTTTGGTTACTAGAATTTGTATTGCCAGCCTGGCACACATGTTGTCTACGAATGAAATTATATCCCATTTAGTAAATCGGTATAGCCAGACTGGACATTCGATTTTTAATCACATTCATACATACATGGACTTTTTGGCGCAGACGGGTTAAAAAGGTTTGAGTCGAGCTGACTTGGATCCGGGGGTCTATTTATCTGTATATTACTAGATTTAACACTGCATCCGTGTAGAATTCGTTAATCGTGTAACGCTTACTAATTATAAAAATTCCCGGTGTAAAAAGTGAACAATGTCCTTTCCCACAAGCGCTCCAGCTGCGTACCAAAATTAATTAAAATCGGTTTAGCGGTTTTCGACTGACAGAGAGACAATTTTTCGTATTTTGAAAATATTAGCATGACCGCCATGGATTATATGTAATACGCTAACTGACTAACACGGAACCGCAGCCACAGCCGTTGTTACACCAATTCACCAAACCTCCTCCGTTGTGTGAAGGCTCCGGTTTTCGTCAGAGCTTTGTTCCTTTTAGTCTTTTAAGTGTTGGAGGTAGACCAAACTTTTTGTACGCAAATTGCTAAAGATCGTGGTCCCTAAGAAAAAGGAAGCAATGTGTCGTTCTCCACCATCAATTCGTTCGATTTGCACCACTTAACAAGACGACGTGGGCTAGGCATTTTGTTCTTTGAACTAGCCGGTCCCTTTTCATATTTCGCCAAAGATGGGTGACTGAAATTTTGAAGTGGGTGTACCTAGTTGTGGTGTTAGTGAAATGGACATTGCAACGGATAGAGGAAGAGACTAACAATTTTACACGTTATTTTACGTTACTAAATTATATGAAAAACTAGCGGCCCGCCAGCGGCTTCGCCCAGCTGCAAATTTCTGACTTTCAATTCATTTGTTACAAAAAATGTAATAAATGAAGAACCGCTCGACCGATTTTGTGCAAACTTCACATAAACCATCTACTAAACAGTCCGAACAAAGACCAAACATTTGGTTTGGATAGGTGAGCCCGTTCTTGAGTTATAAAATTACAACGAAAAATGGCATTGATTTTTATATATATAGATAGATACGTGAAAAATATTATATTTTTGCCAGATGTCAACGTCAATCAATCCAATGTTTTTTCTGTGCGACAAAGACTTTTTTCCCTTTTTTTTATTATAAATAATTGAATGAATGTAAAAGTTACGTACAGATAAAGCAAAATTGACGAGTAAGCTATTCACGCTTCGTAATATCATTCAATTAAGTGAACTGTATAGGATATTTTATGAACTTGGGCTCATTATTCCCACGAAGTACCAATGACGTCACAAATCACTAACGTAAAGAGTGAATGAGGTAGATTCCGACCCGATTCTCCTCTAGGGGTTGTTTGCAATCATCTTGGTCCCATAATACCCTACGCAAAAGTTAGTAATATTTTCTGTTTTTGTGTCATTTATGTTGGATAAACTGATAAAAATGATTTGGCGTTGTAAGTTGAAATCTTCGAATTTTTTGAAACATGACCCGAGAGCCAGTACCTATGACGCGGCACGTCGTTTCGGTGTAAGACAGTATGCAATGTGGAAGTTGCTGTATTCTGCCGGCCTCCACCCTTATCGTTTTCAAACGGTACAAAAACTTCATGAACCGAACCGAGATTCCGGTAACCTTCAGGGAGGGAAGATGGCCGATTGATAAATCTTCGGCTTTTTCTATTGATTTCTCTTTACTGATTATACTCTAACTCACTGGACATTGGCGAAATTACTGCGAAACCGCGGTAGACCGCCATTATTATAAAAGAAGAAGAATTTCATGAACCGGACCCAGCCCCTCGTCGAGAATTTTGTGAGTCGCTTCTTAGTCATCCCGATGCCAACATTTTATGGACTGATGAACAATGATCGGATATCCCGGTGCAACACGGGGTAAATGACCTCAAACATTATGCTAATATGGATATGCCCCGGGGTTCCGGGACTTATGTTGTTAAATATTATTCTGATTTTATGACTTCAAATAAATTTCAATACAATTTGAACATGTAAAATAAATATTTTGACAAAAGTAATTTAGGTACCTACTTATGTAAAAAAATAAAAATAGTAAGTTTTTATCATACTCTGTTTAAAATTGATCTGCCAAATAGTCTTTGGGTATTAATATAAATAAAATATATAATACGGTACGCATTATCAGTTCACCACACTACACACAGATATTATATTTTATTAGTTTGTATGAAATTGAAATAGCATTCAATTATTTTCAATATTTTATATGTTTAATCGATTTCTTTACACGTCTAAAATCCTATCCTAATGCCTATTTATAAATATCCCAACAATCGCATTTCCTTTTCGAGCCAGATCCCGGGATTTTAGTCCTATCCATATTAAGATTTCTACTCTATATCCCGCAGTGTTGCACCGTGAAATCCGATCACTGCTGATGAAGCACTGTTCACCCGTGTTGGGATTTACAATGTACATAACGAACACTGGTGGTCATACAGTAATCCGCATAAAGTTAAAGAAAATCACCACCAAGTAAGGTTTAGTGCCAACGTGTGGTTGGGCATTATTGGGAATAAAATATTAGGATCCTATTTGATTGAAGGCCGTTTGACCGGAGGAACCTATCTGAATATATTACAAGGTATAGTGAGCGAGTTAATGGAAGATGTTCCGATAGCCTATCTACGAGATTTTTACTACCAGCATGACTGTGCTACACCCCACTATGCAACGACAGTGCGAAACTACCTAAATAACGAATACGGAGACAACTGGATAGGGCGTGGAGCACCTCAGGTGCCATGGCCAGCTAGAAGCCCGGACCTCATGATGTGTGACTTTTTCTTATAGGACGATCTTAAAACAAAAATTATATCAGCATTTGATGCTATTTAAAACGAAACTCGTGTTTTAGCCAGACTAAAGAACAACTTGCTAAAATGTGCACAGCTTTATTGTTTAGAAAATAAGAGGCCATTTTGAGCATTTGTTAGAGTATGTTTAGTTTTGTACCTATTCGTATTTTTTAAATAAATTTTAATAATTTCACTGATGAAGTGATGAGTGTGGTTATTATTTTAAACAAATTATGAACAAAACATAACTTATGTACAGTCAACAGCATAAATAAGTGATAATTTATGTACCTTGTTGCTTTAACATCATGTTTGAAATGTTATACAAAATTGTGAAACAATTGAAAGCAACCAGGTACAGAAATGACCATTTATTTATCGCCCACACTGCACACTGTTAACTGACTACTCGTACTAGTGAACCTTATTATCAGGAGATGTTTGCATTTGCTTGTAGTGAACAACTGAGTATTAAGTTGAACACGTGTGTATGAAGTCTTCTAAAGTGATAATTTACTTAATGATGAATGACATAGCTTGTAAAGCTGTAGGTGATACAAACAATTGATATTCAATTTTTTTTCGTTTATTATCTTACCTGACAACACCCCTCTCATCGCAGCTGTGCTAGAGGGTCCATGAATATCGTTAAGTTAGTGGATCATTGAATTGGCAATATCTCTAATATTTTTTAAGCTAGAGTTAAAATAACATAACATGTGTTATTGATTATAGTTCATTTATTTTAGCATGATACAGAAATAAATAAAGGTATTTTATTGGGCACGTTACACGCAACATAATAGTTATACAAAAATATTGCACCAAAACGTCTTTTTTGACTGCTGCTATTTAACAGTAAATATTAAATGAACGTTATAATCTATTGCAGCAGTACTTTAAGTCATATTCGTTAATATTTACATTGCGTTTTTTATTTTTGTTGATTAAATTTACTTCAATTAGAAACGTGGTCTATAAAAGACCTAAAGAAGCAGGGGTTACAAACCTGTGTTAACAAAATAACGAAACGTCTAAGCATATAACTCGAGTAAATCAAATACTATCCTGTCACCTGTCAAATATAGCGAACCTAGTGAATTTTAAATTGATCATTAATAACGCCACAGTTTGCATTTTTTCACAGATTGAACGTCACAATGCCCTTATGTGATATGTCTCATGTTATGTTTTGTCATTTTCTCCTGAGTTCGAGAGCGTGAGCGTTGATATTGTTCCATAGTTTGTTTTTGTTGTGAGTTGTTTGTTGTTCATTTCCTTGTTAAAGTTGGCAGCTGCTCGTTTAGTCAACATCTCTAATCTCTACCCTACTTGGTAACTCTTTAGCGGAGAAACGATGACACTTCATCCGGAATAGTCAGTCTTAAATTAGGTAAATCAATTAAGTATAGCAGTTAGAAACCAATATATACATATTCAAATAGTTTTATAGTTAATTTTTTATATAATATCGAGACCCAATGTTTTGTCCAACACAAAAACATTAATGACACATGCACACATACAATATATTGAGTGCATAGATTCTTATTAATTCTGCCAGCGAGTATTAGAGTTGACGACTACTGGTTCTTTTTCTTTTTTTTTTTCTCATCCTAAAATAAATGAACTATAAGGATAGCAAAGCAAATATTGAAATTCGTACACCTATTAAAAAATTACCCTGTATATTATGCAACGTTGGGCGCAAAAATATCCGACTGGTTTTTATTACAAGAGGTATAAGAGCGTGTCCGATATTTTTGCGCCCAATGTATAATATACTAGCGGCCCGCCAGCGGCTTCGCCCCCCTGCAAATTTCTGACTTCCCCGGTGGATATTTCAATTATTTTCTGTCATACAAACCTTGTCCTGACAATGACGAACACAACAAAAAAGAATTCAGCGAAATCGGTTCAGCCATTCTCGAGTTTTGCGCTTAGCAAGACATTTAGTGATTCATTTTTATTATATAAGATTATTGCTGGTGAATGTACCTATTGTATAAAAGCGTCAAATTTGGTATGATGAAAGTACAAACTTTAAAGAAAAACAACAAATGGTCAATGGCTCGCGCTGATTACATTTGCAATCATAATCAAATCAGAACGCAATAATACCTACTGTTCGGCGGCGGTACGGAACCCTCGGTGCGCGAGTCCGACACGGACTTGACTGGTTTTTGTTACCGTAGCCAAAAAGAAGTTGTGTCAGTAAGGGAAGGAATTGGTTGGCCCAAGTTTCAAAATTATTTGGTCAAAAACATTGGGTAAATTAGAGGGTAAAAAAAAAAAAAGGCATTAATCTTAATACATACAAATAATGCACCTATAATTATACATTAATGTAATGATACAATTCATCCAAGCTTACTAGGTAGTTGGGAGAAAAGCGCGTTTTATCCTCATGTTAAATATCCACATCCATTAACTTTATCTTTTAATAATCAATTTTCTTGTTGAAATTTTTGTTCCTCACTAGGAAGTACGAGGGTGGATTGAAAAGTTCTGAGCCTGGTAAAAAAAAGTAACGGGCTCACTTTTTATAACAATTTTATTTTTCGACATATTCTCCATGAAGGTCAATGCACTTAGTCCATCCACCTCGCCTCCGACTTCATTATCCCATCAAAAAAAAAAGAATCGCTGAGGTCGTTAAAATATGAGTCTACTGCTTCTTGTACCTCCATATTTGTCGAAAATATTTGTCCTCCCAAGTGTTTTTTGAGGTTTGGGAAGAGATGATAATCGGGAGGAGCTAGATCCGGCGAGTAAGGGTCATGCGGCAGCACTACAAATCCACAATCATATATTTGTGCCATTGATTTCGCCGAAGTGAACGCAAGCGTTGTCTTGGTGAAACAGTACTTTTTTCGACAGCATTCCAGGTCTCTTTATTTTAATTTCCTCACGCAGACGACGTAAAAGAGCACAATAGTAGTCCGAATTTATTGCTTTGCCCTTTTCGAGATAGTCTATCATGATATTCATGATAACCCCCCTGCAATCCCAGAAAACTGAGGCCATTACCTTATTAGCTGACAAAATGACCTTGGCTTTTCTGGGTGGTGGTGAACCTGGTCTTTTCCATTGCCTGGATTGTTCTTTCGATTCTGGTGTACTGTGGTGGACCCATGTCTCGTCCATAGTTATAAAACGATTGAAAAAATCGTCGGAGTCACGTTGAAACATACATAAACAATCTTGGGAAATTGTAACACGTACTCGTTTGTTCTCGACTGAAAGCAGTCTAGGCACCCACCTGGTTGACACCTTAGAAAATCCAAGAACATCGGTGATGATGTTCTGTGCCCGCTTATAAGAAATACCCATTGCTTCCGCTATCTCCACAATCTTCAATCGCCTATCCTTCATTAACGCATCTAATATATTATTGACATTTTCGTCCGTAGTAGCCGTCAACGGCCGCCCACTCCTAGGCTCGTCTTGAACAGTCTCCCGGCCACGTTTGAAACCAGCTACCCATCTTTTTATGATAGCATACGATGGAGCAGATTGCCCTTATGTTTGATTCATATCTTCAAATATTTGTTTTGGTGTTAACCCCTTCTTTTGCAAACATTTTATGACAGAACGTTGCTCAATTTTATCCATTACTTGAAAAATCAGTGACCTTATGTAGCAGTTCGAGCATAAAATACAAAATTGTGACAGGAAAAAAACAAAAGATAGTGCATAATGGCGACTAAATATGGCACTTTGACCTGCCAGTATTTATTTGTTTTTTTTTTATTATATTCAACCTTAGGCTCAGAACTTTTCAATGCACCCTCGTATTATTTTAGAAACATAATAGTTTCAACAGTACCTATAAATGTTTATACATGCATGCATAAACTCACACCTTCATTCCCAGAGGAGAGGTAGGCCTAGGCAGAGCTACAGAATTACCTGCAACTCTAAAAGTTGTAGATAATTCCCTAACCACATTTATAAATATATATATTTTCAATAAATTACAAATTTTATGAAACTGAATTTTAAACATGGTAGGTATTTGTTTGTATAATTTTGATCAATATTAGTGTGCACTTGCATTTCATGCTTAAGTTTAGTCTGGTTTCTTTACCCATTTTTGTGTATAATATCATTATCTATAGCAACTGGGACATAGTTATTCTTCATCTAGCACACAAAGGATTAAGAACAAGTTTTCAAGTTACTACAGGGCGAACGATATGAAGTGTTACCAAATTCACAAAATGAAGCCTGGTGTCAAAGTAAATGAAACTTACTATCGATAAAATGTTTTGGAAGCTGCGTTGGAGCCTTGGGCACGCAAACATTTCGGTAGTAGACCGTGGGCATTACAACAAGACTCGGCCCTGGCTCATAAAGCTCGTGTGATCCAAGAAAGGCTGAAAAATGCGTTTCACATTTTATTTAGACCTCGCAATGGCTTTCGAATTCCCCAAACGCGAACCCGATGGACTTTTCTATCTGGTCCAATGTGGAGAGCAAGGTGAGGAGAAGAAAACATGCCAGTATGGATGCACTGAAGAAAGCGATCGTACGTAATTGGCATTGCATACCGCAGGATCACATTCGTGCAGCGTGCAACTCATTTTTCTACCGTCTGAAGGCCATAGACAGCAAAAGGTGGTCATATCGAGTTAAAATAAAGTAATTTTAAAAATTTGATATCTTTTTCTCATTTTTTTCTTAATAATTAATAATTTGTGACGACAAAAAAAAAACGTAGCCTTTTGAATTTGGTAACACTTCATATCGTTCGCCCTGTCTGTACTAGACATAACTATATCTAGAAATTACTTTCAAATAACTGTAATAATCTTTTTATTTCAGCAATTCTTGCAGCCTGGGCTTGAACGGGAATCATTGCTTGTGAAACTTCTTCTCCCTTAGCCAAAATAGTATACATGCTTTTAATATTATTGTCCATAGCATCACAAGTTTTTCCCACTGCATCTTTATAAACATCCATATTCTCCGCAGTTAGTGATGAGTTGGAATGCAATATACCCGACAGATTTTCAATTAAATTGTCTACAGATTGAGCAATTCTTTGCGCTTCATACTCTAAGTCGTTTAATACTGTGATATCAATTTGACCAATTTGAGGTGCCAATATTTGACGGTACAGTTTGCCTGATGGAGTACTCGATCTCGAAGCACTGGAGCTACCAAACACTGGTGTCTCACCTTTTTTAGTTATAGGGCTCGAGATTTTAATTTTGAATTCTAGGTCATCAGCTACGTAATGTGTCATGTCTCCTTCGTACCTGACATGGCCATCCATGTTTAAAGGGTATTTGTCCTGTTTCTGTTTACGATTCTCTGAGGGTAAATCATATGGCCTAGATGGACCGGGAGCCTTTCCTGGCTGTTCACTGGAACCCTGGTCGGAATGAAAGGATATTTCGCTGTAGGACGCCGTCATGCGCGCTGATATCTCATCGTCAATATCGTCTTGTTTATTTGGCGGATCCTCCATGTCTGGAGAACTTAGTTTGCCTTCAGCCATATTCAATTTTTGAATTAGCTGAACTTAACAAGAGTTAAAACACACCAAAAAGATGCTAGTAAATGTATTTCCACAAACTAAACTTTTAAGTACATCTTCGGGAATAAACCTTTTTTTGACAAATTAGAAATTACATTGCATTGTTTGACATAAATCAATAAGAAATGACAGAAGATGAGAAGATATGAAGATGAGCAGAGTGTAAGATTGTGTCGGTACTCGGTCAGTGAATCATATACCTCAAATAGTGTCTGCGTGCATTTTTTAAAAATATCGATTAATTAAGCAGTTACTATCGGAATCTGAAAGAAACACCGTCTTCTGTACAAAGACTCTTGTACAGGTGTGTGAATTGCGCGTTTTCGCATTATGAGAATTATGAGAAACAAGTTGTATTCTCCACAAACAATCTACAGATGGTATATCAATTATCTGGCATCTGCGCTATAAACTTTTTAAACAAAATTTCACGACTTTAGACCTCGCGAATTAATATTGTTCATTAACAAATAGGTATATAATAGTAAATTTCATTATAATTAAGTTATAGCAAAGCTTTGCGGGAATTTTTGACAGTTGTCAAAATGTCAATAAAAACATAAAACTCAGGCGGTACGGTAGTGAGTGTGACTGAGATTTTTCAGAGGTCCTTTCTCGTTGTTTTCGTTTATTTTATCATGCCTGAGTCTTAAAATCATTGTGTAGTCGTATTAGAGCTAGGCAAAAGGCGAATTTTATTGGTGAGTGAAGTAATCGCATTTTGCTGGGGTCGAGTTCGTTTCGACACGATCGGCCGTTTAACATGGCGTTCGTCGACATGTGCGGATGAATTGCTTTATTCTTTGTCGTGTTCATTTCTGTTTAGGAGAGTTGATCTAATCTAGTGTATTGAGTAGACAATCGTGTATGTAACTGTGTTTGCCTGTTACATAACGAACTTATGGGTTTTGGATATAAGTTAACGGGAGACAAATAGTACCTGCGATGGTGAAAACCCGACGCAGTAACGGAGAAAACGGGGAGGTGGAGGAAGGGAACGAGGGCCCGAACGACATCGGCAGTGTTTCTGACGAGAAGGTGAACTGTTCTCAATGATAAGTTTGTTATGGAACTTCACTTTTTCAGCCAACCTCCTCGCCTGACCCTGATTTCCCTTGACACCCACAGAATGCACTCTCGCATGAGCTTATAGTGTTGTCCTATTGGATTTTATTTGTGTTTGGTTTTTAGTTGGTTTTTTCATAACCTCTTCTTTGTTTTAATCAGAAGCATGACCTTACATGTTGCATTGTAGAGAACTTAGCTTTTTTACTTTAAATGGAATAATTATTATCCTGTTTTTTGTCTTATCCTCGCCTTGCAAGTTATTTTAGGAATGTATGACTGCAACTTATGTAATGTTTCTAGGCTTCTAATCGGTCACAAAGGGAATTACGGAGCAGTCAGTATAAAGTTACAAGGAAAATACAACACTGGCCAACTAAGAAATGTAAGTTCATTGAAAGGAATAACTTTCTTGTTTATATTTTACATATAACCATTTATTTTAATTTGAATATACATACAGTTTAAAAAACATAAAACTTTCGAACTTGCCTTATGTCAAATACAAAATGTGTCACTCACACAATATGGGTGCTATGCTATGCAAATTACAAATCAATTCATACTAAACAAAGTCTCATTAATTCTTCAATTTGTGTTGACTATGGCCTACGGTGTAGTCAGTGGCATGAGTTCTTGGCCAGACCGGATTGTGCCATTCAAAAGGTATATTGAAATTTCCATCAATTTGTTAATAAATAGTTATTTTTTTATGTTACTATAGTGTTTGTTTCATTTTCAGTTATTATTGTTCCATGTAAAATTACCCAAACATCTTGTTTGTCTTGGTTTGTTGCAGATAGCAGAAGACTGCGCACTATTAAGATGCCTCGTATTGTCTTTCCGGAGAGTGATACTGAACCTGAAAAATACTCGAGGCGGTATGATTCTTACTTTATATGATGTTTAGTTATATACTGGTTCAAAAACCAAGTATCTCATATTTTAGGTTTTATTTCTAACATTTATGTATTATTATGTATTCTGTGTCCTTAACATTTAACTGTACCTACACTAAAAATTAGAAGTTGTATACTTTTGTATTGTATACAACTTCTAGAAATAAAAACCTAATAAATATTTTTCTTCAATTGAGATACATTTTATGTTTTTATAGCTCATTTCAGCACATAGTATTAGTAGTAAGTTGGTGACAGTGCAATACCATGGAACTATAGTGCCCAGAGTCAATATGAAATCAATCCTGACACATTGCACATCCACAAAGTATCAAAATATTGATAATGCTTAAGCAGGAAAACAATGCTTAACTTATTTGTTGCATATGAATGAATTGTAATAACAGCATTGTTATACTGCCGTCAACATTATCAATATTCAGAAACTTCATGGTTGTGCAATGTCAGGATGGACTGACTTCCTATATGCCTAGAACTACCAAAGCGCATAAGATGCAAAAGGTCTTAAAGCAGTTGGTTGTTTTAACCAGAGACAGATATTGAACAGTTATTCTCCTACATTATTTTTAACCCCGTGTGTGTGGTTGCCGGGTTAGAATAGTGCCACTCCATGTCTTCCCGTGGATGTCGTAAGAGGCGACTAAGGGAATAAAGGCTTGTAGTACTGTTAGGCGATGGGCTTGCAACCTGTCACTAATGCGCTGGTAAACATCTTAGCCTTATTGTGCAAAATGTGGTTATAGAATTATCAACAAGTTTTAAAAGTTGTTGGTAATTCTTTAGCTCTGCCTACCCCACTTTGGGAATGAAGGCGTGAGTTTATGTATGTATGTATGTATGTATTTTTAACAAAAATTTAATAGTTTCCATTTTTGTTACTAAAAATAAATGCATAATTACATAAAAATATCCAAGACTGCCTGGAACACTAGCTTTAAGGCCACTTTAACTAGTCCGATAAATTGTTCAACTTAGCACTAACCAAATTTTCTTAATTAACATGCGTATGGATTTGGAAACCGCCAGGAAGGGAAGAAGGCTGATTGGGAAATGCCCTGCTTTTACTTTTGATATATTTTGTTTACAGATTATACTCTCATTCAGTTATTCATACATTAAAAAGAAAAAGAACATGTGTATGTGAAAAAAGAGACCATGACACTCTTATGTTTTTTTCAATATCCTCGTAAGGCCCAGTGTGTAATAGGATGTCCATAATCAAGGCAATTTACTTTGAACTCTGTTGCAATAAGAATAAGGTTTATTTTCCTATGTTCATTAACTGAAAATGGCATTTTCGAACAATCGCAATTTAACTTTATTCCCTTGATTGTAGATTCAAAGTCCCAGTTACAAAATACTCCTATTTTTCAGTATGGTGGGCCTTACAGGGATATGTGTGGGTGTATTACTTATAAACGGTAGCATTTGTGGTTTTGTAGATCAAGACAGGTGAGAGTATTCTTTGCCGATGACAATGATTCCAACAACAGAAGTTTGCGTATCCAACACAGTCGCGGTCCGCGTAAGAATTATGTGGAGGACAGCGAAGATAAACCTATCCAGCAAAGTGAGATTTTTGTATATTACTAGTTGGGCGCTTTCACTAAAAAGTGTACCCAATTAAGGACTGAAATTAAGGAACTTTAACTTTGTCAGTTTTGTGACGAAAATTAGCCATACATTGCGGCCGTCAATATATAGCTAATTTTCGTCACAAAACTGACAAAGTTAAAGTTCCTTAATTTCGGTCCTTAATTGGGTACACTTTTTAGTGAAAACGCCCAGTTGAAATTCTATTTCGTAATATTTTGCCATTTTCTTAAACTAACATGCATATGATAGGATCAGGTACACAAGTGTAAAAGCTCAGAATTTCCTCGACATGTTTAAGGCGATAATGTCAACTAACTTCACTCTGACTGAAATTATGTCATAATCGTGCTTATCATGTGATAATGATATTAATATTAAATCAAAGGGATGTCAACGCAGATGAGGCATGCAAATTTATATAGTTGACATGTATAGTCTTTATTATTTCTAGCGAGCCGATCTTCTACACAAAGGCCATTGTTTGTAAACAATTCCATTGTCTTTCTTTGTGTCCGTAACACCAAGCCGATTACATACAAAAAAGTTAGAACTACATTGAATGTACATTGAATTATCAACCCTACCCTCTTAGTCAGTAGGTTTAAAATGTAAAGTGTCAGGATACAGATATAAGTTTTGTGTAGATGATAGTATTGTGTAAAGAATAAGCACAGTTCAAATAATAAAGACTTATATCTGTATCCTGACACTTTACATTTTAAACCTACTGATTAAGAGAGTACGGTTGATAATTCAATGTACATTCAATGTAGTTCTAACTTTTTTTTATGTAATCGGCTTGGTGTTACGGACACAAAGAAAGACAATGGTATTGTTTACAAACAATGGCCTTTGTGTAGAAGATCGGCTCGCTAGAAATAATAAAGACTATACATACATACATAAACTCACGCCTTCATTCCCAGAGTGGGGTAGGCAGAGCTAAAGAATTACCAACAAGTCTTAAAACTTCTTGATAATTCTGTAACCAGGTAACCACATGTAGTAGACATGTGTTGTTGCATATAAAACAATTACAGAAAAAAGTAAAGTATGCTGTTTGAATGATGGTGGGAACTTGATTCTGTAATCTCTCTATATGAATAACTATTGTTATTTTAGTAAACATAACTAGTTTATGGGTATTGTGCACTATACAAAGTTCTAATGGAAATTAGCTTAGATATTAATGCTTTGTATAGATACATAGTGATAAGTCCATTTTGTACTAACTTTTCTCAATACTTTTGTAGATAGATGACTTATTAAGGTTATTTTGTAGATGTCAGAAGAAGCTGCCGCAAACGCAAACTGCTCCATCACAACTTCAACGAAAGCTGGATCACCAATGAGTTGAAAGTCAAAGGGTACCCGGACCTGTACGGGTTTCCTGGTTCGAGCTCCTCCGATGAATTCACTTCTGGGGATGAGGCTAGGGTCACCAGCAAGAAACTAGTAGATGTCGGACAGGTTGTTCTTTCTCTTTTTACATTAGTTGAACCGAAGATCTAAACTGTGGTTGTAAGATTTAAAATTTGTATATTGTTGTTGAACTCAGCTCATGGGATTTTCTAATTGAACGCCATCCCCTTGTCCCGTTTTACAAAAATTACTCGTGTTTGAAACGTGATCTGATATAGATTAGCGATTGGTTACATTACAAAGATGATGGCTCTCTTGATAGGTTCATTGTCTCATTGTAGCATCACCAGCTCGATTTTACAAGTGGATCAGACAGTCAAAATAATATAATAATATAAAACATGTCAAGATATAATTGACTCTGAGTCCACTCATATATTCCTGACGCCAGCTATGGGTACATCGTGTTCCTATTTTTTTAAGCATTGGGCCATAGAGGAAACTTCGAGGTCTTACAACCTTCACAGTGCGTGTGATAGCCTCAATACGCATGGAATTTTCTATTTGAAAATGTAATATGAAAGCTTTTTTATAAGTTTGTCAAATGTTTCTTCAGAATCACAGCCTCCCGACGGACAACATGGATGAAGACAACCAGCTGTCCCGGCAGAGGAGAACTTCAGCGAGATTTCTCAACAAAAAGGCAAATGTAAGGAATCACGGCTTGTATTTCCTCGCTTGTCGTTCGATGTCTCTCTTTCGTTAATGTATGGGTATCTAGAGGGCGATTACCGAGCGACAACCAAGTCGCTGGTAAGATAACCGCCCAATGAATATTAACGCTTTTGCGATCGACCTATGTTTATAATGTGCCTAACCATAATTTGTTAACAATCGACCCGCCTTTGAGTTTTCGGCGAGTTTTCGGTCGCAAAAGGGTTAGCAGTGCTAAGCGAATGAACTAGTTGCGACAAAATTAAAGCCAGAAGAAATGCTTCAAACATGCAGTGTATAATGTTCAATTAAATAATTAATTACGACAAAGTGTTTCCGCAAATTATTTTTTAGTGATGAAAATTCATCCATTCACTACGATATCATTTTACCCTTATGTACTAAGTATGTTTTCTCATTTTTTTACTTTGTGACTTTTGAAAAATCGTAATGCAAATCGTAAACTTGAAAAAACAAATATTAGTAGATGCACTTAACCTTAACTTTTTCAACCCCATATCAAATCGTTGTACGCCAAAGAAAGCTGAGAAGCAGCGCGAATTCCGACCTTAACCTGGCGTTAAACCTGTGGCGCGGATATATCCGAGTTGAGAAGGTTACTTATTCTCATTGGTGGACGGCTGGCTGCAGCTTGGCAATGTACTTTTAGTAGTAGCCATCGACCAAATAGGATGAATCTTTAAAGGTGCGTTTTCATTGAAATAGAGCAGCACGCAATACAAATATGATTGCTCATTTACGCTTTGCTTGAGTGTGAACAACCTAAACCTACAGACACAGTGAGCTCGACGCAGATGCGATGCCATCGAAGCGCAAAATTTCGCAACATTGTTGGTTAAAAATTGTACCTAGTTAAGGACTAAAATGAGGAAACAGTTACTTTAGTTACTTGAGTTACGAAAATTAGTCATACATTTGGCAAAGGCCGCACTACGGCTAAACCACCGCGGTCTTTAACCGCGTGACTTTTTTATCAAGTAAATAATCAGCCGCCAAAGCGGCCTCTTGCATTTCATTTTACTTGATTAAAAAGTAACGCGGTTAAAAACCGCTGTGATTTAGCCGTAGAGCGGCCTTTACCTTAATAACATACGCCAATAGGCGGTATCTCGAATTCAAGACTGAAGTTACCGTGTCTTAATCTAAGATTAAGTATCCTTATCTAGGTACACTTTTTTTGGAATCCACCCACATACTATATGAAAAACTATAGAGCGATCATGATTCATGGACTAATAAAACAAGGTTTTCTCTTCCGAAAGGGACACTTTCTACGTCATCATAAAGTTGCCACTTGATTGACCACTACCCAAAAATATGGAAAAATTTGATTTTAGATTAGTGAATATCTCACGAGCATAATTTATATATTTACTTGTATTTAATGTTTTATTTTAATATTGTTAATACATTTATGCATGAAAATAACTAACAGGGATTTTTGTTTAACGTAAAGGTTACATTACAATGTGGAATTACAACCTGAAAACCTGATCCTACAGGCATCACCGGATTCACCAGATCAAACTGGGCCTCTTTTCCCGGCGGTTATATCGATATCGTCTTTGACCTGGGCCTCTATTCAATATGATAAAAACCATATCGTGTTTGACCTGATATCGTATTGTCGTTTTGATAGCTCTTATTTACTTGACAGTAATGGCATTATAACAACACCATAACAGGTTAACGACGACATCGTTTTTGCCGCCTAGAATACCGGCCCTGATATGGTATTGTTTTGACGTCAGCCGCCATTACTCTAAAGTAAATAAGAGCTATCAAAACGTTGACAAAACGATAACAGCTCAATGACGATATTGTTTTTGCCGCCTAGAATACCGGGCCTGCGCCTCTTTTACAAATCTGTCAATTTTATGTTTCTCGTCATACTATTCGATCCTATGGGAATATCATATTCCGCTCTCGCTCGTTATTTTTATGCTAATGATGCGCCGATGATTTTCAAACTGTCGCTGTAAAAATTGTAGATAAATATTCTTCATGTTGTTATGAGTATAGTCACTTATAGTTGTACTATTACTTATTGTGTGACACAGTCTTAAGTTAACCCTTTGAACGCCACAGTCGGCTCTGGCCGACAACTGAAAGTCGTGCCAATGACGCCACCGTCGGCCAAAGCCGACACAAGTTAGAGATTAAAAGAGACTTTGTTTCGTATGGATTGAGTTGTAATTTGAGTAGCATAGCAAACATGTTTGGCGTGTGAGTGACGCCTTTTGTATTTGACGTACGGCGTTCAATAGGTTATTATTATGAACGAGCAAATATTTTAAAATTACCCCTATATTAAAGTTGGAAATCATCGGTTGGCGGATATGACGTAGATCGTGTCCACTCACGTGCGTGACCACTGTTTCTCGGAAGAGAATACCAGGCGAAGTATATTATTGTACCATGAGAGCGATCACAGAGATCGCGCTCCGCTCACGTTGAGTCTGCGTAGCGCCTTGCGCTCGTCACTCCTTCGTCACGATCGACTGGCATCATTGTCGTCATTATTTTTCTTTTGAATAAAATGGAATGTACCCCTCGATTCTGCTACTATTTACGTCAGCACCAGCAGGTCTTTACGCAGGGCAGGGCTTTCGCCAATAAATTGAAAATGTTAGTGATGGTTGTTGATACGCCTGAATGTTCGCCCTTACGTCGAGCTCAGTGTCTCAATATTATGAGGGCACTCGTTATAACTCCTCGTTTTGCCCATGGACCAGGATGCGTCAGAATCTGACTCTGAAGCAGAGAACAACCAAACCGTTATAGAAAAGAAGTCAGCCCCTGAACCTAATGAGTCCGTCAATATGGAGACAGCCGCAGTCAAGAAGGAAGAGGAAAAAAACGAGCGGCCTAAAAATGGTCCCAATCAAGATAGTGAAAGGTAAGTGTTATAGGAAGATGAATCCTTTAATTTGTTTTTGGCGAGTGCCATCAACTGTGGAATCTGCCATTTCCGCGTTTTCAATCGACCTATAAAAACTGTTTTTGCTTCGGTCTTTAAAATATGTGGTATCTACGAGGGGAGGTCCAAAAGTTCGCGGAATGGAGGGCTAAATAATTAAATAAAAAGACGTTACTATTTTTCCTTTTCAATATAATCTCCCTTAACATTTGTTAGATCGGGATATTAATTTTTCTAAACCCACATAAAAATAATTTTCTTCTTTGCTGTCAAAATGAGCCAAAATTGCGTCCTTTACTTCATCATCGGTGTGAAATTTTCTTCCCCGCAACTCTTTCTTCAAATTTGGGAATAAATAATAATCACTGGGGGCCAGGTTCGGGCTGTAGGGGGGATGAACCAATTCTTCGAAGCCACATTTGTTCAGGGCAGCCATCGCAATACGACTCTTGTGAACTGGAGCATTATCCTGAAGTAACAGCACACCCAAAGCCAGCTTTCCTCGCCTTTTTCCTTTGATAGCTTCCCGCAACTGCTCCAGTAGCCTACAGTAGTACTCTCCAGTAATTGTGACACCTTTGCTTTTGTAGTCGATCATCAAAATTCCTTGGCAGTCCCAGAAAATCGTAGCCATCAACTTTCCGGCCGATTCTGAGCCCTTAAATTTCTTAGGTGGGGGGGTACCCTTCTTGTGCCATTGCATCAACTCCTGTTTAGACTCAGGTTCAAAATGATGAACCCAAGTTTCATCTCCAGTAACAATTCGCTTCAAAATCGACGTACTTTCTTCTCCACACCGTTCTAAAAAACTGCTACACGCGTCGATTCGCTGCTGTCGCTGATGCGGCGTAAGCATTCTCGGCACCCATCTTGCACTTACTTTAGTCATGCCGAGGTGTTCATGTAGAATCCGCAAAATAGTGGTTTCAGATACTCCAACTAATGCAGAAATCTGTTTCTTCTTCAGGTGAGCATCTTCTAATACTAATTTTTCAACTTTTCCGACGGTATCTGATGTGGTGACCTCGACAGGCCGTCCTGGGCGAGGGTCGTCTTCAATGGACTCTCTGCCAATTTTAAAAAGACCGTGCCATTTGTAAATCATTGTTTTTCCAGGGCAATGATCACAGTAAACTACTGACATCTCACTCATGATGGTCTGAGGAGTTTTTCCTTGCTTAGTCAGGAACTTGATGATGGCTCGATACTGAATTTGCTCCATACTTCCAGGATTTTTCCAGATTGACTTGCTTGCTCGACGATATTTTGTAAAGTAATGATCTCTTCAGGCTGAAAGTTGGTATATATACTCTTAATGAGTTGGCCATTAGTACTATACTAAAAAATATAGTCATCCCCACCCCCATCCCCTCCATTCCGCGAACTTTTGGACCTCCCCTCGTATTAATGATTTACAAATTATGGTGCAAAAATTACATGCACCCTTAGCGCAAGAAGAGCACAATCATATAAATACCTAAACGATTTCCAGAATTAGCTAGGGAAGTTAAGATTAGTGATTAGTTGGATATGGATTCCCTAATAGTGCTATATGAATATTACATTTGAAGCATCGCAGAAAGAAAGTATAAATTAGTTTGTATTTTTAGCAATCAAGGGCCAGCAAGATCCACAAGAGGTAGAGGTAGAAGAAGGCCAAAGAAAGAGAACAGTCAACAAGACACAGGTAACAGAAAGAGTTAAAACTTCTTTGTCATTTTTAAAATGCTATTATTTGGTTTATGGGAATGTCAATATTTGACAGTTATGTTTTGATTTCAGATTTTGTTATGTTATTTTTATTAAATTTCCATTTGATTGTGCATGTTACATTGGTTTAGTAAATTTGCGGTTGTGTTTACGAGCTCAGTAAGTTGGGGCGGCGTTGGGGTTTTTAAAAATAAACCCCGTTTAATAATGAATCAAACGTCGTGTTTTTGTGCTGTGGTATAGTTGTTATATTCCCAAGTGAAATCTTTACTAAGGTGAATTTCATAATGATTTTTGCCTGTAGACAGACAAAGTATGTCCTTGAGTTTCGCCGATGATTAGCATTGTTGAGTTCGATGTAGGGCTTGCAAATATTCGAGAATTTTCAGTATTCGAATATTCGAATTTTTTTCTGGTATTATTCGAATTATTCGAATATTATTCGAATAGTTAAAAACTGTTGTAATAATCAAGTTTTTTATTGCCAATGTCTTATTTAGATTCTAATTTATCAGTAGGTATACAAACAAAATCTAGTTAAAAATTAAAGAACAATTTGTTTAATTTGGTGTAAGGCACTAAACTATCACATTCACAGTCTTACAAAAACTTGGAAAATAGTTGGTGGTTAACAACAAAATCAGTCTTATAAATCGAGGTCTTACTCAGACAGACAATAATATTTTTTATTAGGTCCTTACCTATGAAATTGGCGTTTTATATGGAGAATTTTATGAAAACGGTGGTTTTCATACATTTAATTTTGCGGATTATTTAGTAACGTCAAATGCAAACCAAGCAAAATTCTGTCAGGAATATTGGACACTTCTAAGCTATATTATACATATCTTAGTTACTTAAAAATAGTTCGCTTCATAAAACTCTGCGTAATTGAAACACTTGAACTTGCAGCACTTAAAAAGAGTTAAGTTCACACTTTAATTTTAAACATTAAGTAAGAAATTGAACCATATTATTTGTATCTAAAACCTTTGTTGCATAGTGTATTAATGAAATTTAAAAATATTTTGGAAGTTAAAATTGAAATAAATAAATTACGTACGAAATAAAACACGTAAAAAAAACGCCAATTTCATAGGTAAGGACCCAATATAATACAATCAAACAATCAAATCAAAAACAATCAATACTCTTTTTTAAAGTTACTAGAAAAAATAAATTTAAAAAAAAGCCGCCAACCAGCGCCGTCGTCGCACTGATTCCCGCCCGAGTTCCCGATCGCTTCCGAGCTGTGACGAATCATGTCGGGTCGGGCGGACTGCGGATACATCGCGAGACTTGCGCGCGAACTTTGAAAGTTGTATTTTGAATGCATCAAATTCTGAGTTTGGCATTCCGGAAATTGGTCGAATATTCGAATATCGCAAGTTTTATATTCGAATATTCGAACCAGTTTATTATTCGAATAATTCGAATATTCGAATATTCGAATGCAAGGCCTAGTTTGATGCCATTTCATACCAGGCATAATAAAGGGTACAAAAGAGATTTCATGTTGATGCTGAATGTATTTAGGCTCTGGGACAGCCTTGGTACGAGGGGTGATCCAAAAGTTTTGATAATCGGTATTAAAAATGGGAGATATGTAAATCGTTATATTTTGATTGAAATAAGCACACTTTCTATATTTCCAAACACTTATTAACGTCATTCAATTGTTTTATTTTACCACTATAAAAATAATTTTACTTTACGAGGTCAAAATGGTCAAATTTTGTACGTTCATTAACTCAACATCAGCTCGTGATTTTTATGTAGTTGTTTTTTAACATTAGTGAATGAGAAGTAGTAGTCGAAAGTTAGGGCTTAATAACGGGGAGAGCGGTTCTCAGTTCTGATTTTTGGTCGATGAGCAGCACCCTTGTGAATTAGAAGGCTCTGAAGCACATTTCCTGCCACAAATTCGTTTTTTTTTTTCTTGAGTTTTTTTTTAATATTATCCCATAACTATGATAGAATAATGTTATATAACTCTCCTAAATTATTTAAACACAATTGCTAAAAACTAATGTCAAAGTATTTATTTGTAGGCCTCAATAATCCTGAGCGAGGCCGAAAAAACCACCCTAAGTTTTGGTGACAGAGCTGGAGATAAAAAATCCACTGCAATGATAACTTATTTATCGTTTAAATCATAATGATAAATCAAGGTTTCATTTTCAAAAACAATATTTTTTATTAGTGTACCAGAAGTTTTTTCACACCGCTCCAAATTATTACAAAACTAACTCTTATTTTACCGTCTTGTAAAATTATTCATACAGATGTTTTTTGTTTAGTTATCACAGAAAAACAAATGAACAATATAGTTTTTTTTTTCTCTAATTTAAGTTTGATAAGTGCCATGGTATATTCCACATTAAAAGAATATCATTATGTGCATGGTTCATACTGATTCTCAAAACTTATGGATCACCCCTCGTATGTAGAACGAACCATAAAATTGTCTGTGATATCGTTTCACTTCTCAAATAAAACATTGTTTAGCCGTCTCACGCTCAGTTATCTAACTTAACTTTGGGAGATGGTTTTGGTTCAAACGTTGCCTATAGTCCGTGTTACTACTCGTAAACAACCAATAAATTTAAATGCATAAAAATAATATACAACTATTATTTTTTGAAATTAAATGTGTAATAATTTGATTGCGAACTTAAAAAGGGCATTGCCTTGTCTTTTTAGGGTTCCGTACCTAAAAGGTACAAACGGGACCCTATTCAGTGCCTGTTTTAGCACTACCAGCGCCCTGGGCGAAATATCTACGGCAACCCCAATCTGCCATTCAAACCCATACGAAAAAAGGCAAGGGATAACAAGTCGCAGCACGCAGGAGCCCCTTAATGGCTGGCGCCCTGGGCAGTCGCCCAACCGCGCCCTACCCTAACGCCGCTACTGACCCTATTACTTAGACTCCACTGTCCGTACGTCTGTCTGTCTGTCCGTCTGTCACCAGGCTGTATCTCATGAACCGTAATAACAAGACAGTTGACATTTTCACGATGATGATGTATTTCTGTTGCCGCTATGACAACAAGTACTAAAAACAATAAAATATATATTTAAGGGGGGCTCCCATACAACAAACGTGATTATTTTTCCTTTTTTGCTCGATATTAAAAACAGCAACAGGTAGACGCTTGAAATATTCACAGAATATTTAGTTGTATGTATGTTCACTTTAAAAATAAATAATAAATTTAAAATAAAATAAATATTTGAAAAGGTTTCCCATACAACAAACGTTATTTTTTTTGATAATAGTACACGAATGCGTGCGCGAGTCCGACTCGTACTTGGCCGGTTTTTTATATTTAGAATACAACACGACAAGCTATGGTCCTGATTATCATAAGAACAGGCTTATTATTGGTAGCACGGCGAATTTAGACAGCTAGTTTTCTGATTTGAACATTGCTGTAGTGACGGAGTCCTCGTCAGAATCTGGCTCCGACCTGACGCTGCACCGCGCGCCGCGCCGCTCCAACCGCACTCGCCAGCCGAAGCAGGCCTTTGTTCAGATAGCGCAACGGGAGACGCGAGGCCGAGGTGAGTTACCAACGTCTTCTGAACTTACCGCCAGTGCTCTCCAGGGCTTGCAGATATGAGCCTGATGGCACTTTCAGCAGCATGAATATGCAGAATATGCTTTAAGTGTTAATCTGGAACAAGTAGCATGCAATGTTCTTTTAGTCTTTGTTTTTCTAGAGTCATTCTGATCATGACTATGAATGGCGGTTTATTTATTTATTGTATTCAGGATAACAACAGCCAATAATAGATGAGATATACAGTTGTTAGACATTTTGGACAGGCCAATAAAAGTTATCCACAAATAGAAATCTATGAGACAATAACAACATAAATTGAAGCGGTAAGCGGCGTAGCTGTCTTAGCTTTCGTTCTTTGGGATATAGCTATCAAATAAGGTTCCACTCATCATAAGCTTAATCCTTATTTACCTTCAGATCTCATTACCAGCAGACTTCTTCTTAAACTAGATGAAAGAAAGGAACAAGCTAATATAACGATTAGTGCTAACCATAATTAAATATTGAAGGAGGCTAGATGGACGGAGTATTTTCCCTGAAAGAAATGGAGGCTTACGTCGAGCAAAATTGTCTTTAGCTGAAGAAGGAACTCTCAAGCGTTGCAAGCGCTATCGTCTGAATTCGAATTTATTATGCGGTCGTAATTAGCAACATCGCACGAAATGCATCCACGTGTTATCTGTATTTGTTGTTACAAGGCCCCTTCAATGCTTTTGTAAGTGCTAATTTAGATTTAAGCACATGAATGCAAGGTAAAATACCAATAAAATTAAAGGGTTAAAGGAAATGAATGTTTGTCTAGTTAAAAATGTGACGTTTGTGTGTGTCCGTCCTAACAATATTAATGTCCTTGCATGATGAGGGGAAGGGTACCTACAGTTTTTGTTACACGTGCGTGATGGAACATTTTGTTTCAGCTAAGACATTCACGATAAGGAAGAAACCTTACAGCCTCAGAGAGAGGAAACCCAAAACCCATCGTAGGAAAACTATCAGATGTAAGCCTTCTCTTTTCTTTCTCTATGAAACATTTGTATTTACGCGAAAATATAGGTGCGATCACGTTTGGGAAAGTCCATTGATGCACATGAAAATACAGCATTCGATTCACAAGTTTGCTAGAAGGTAGACTATTAGCTTGCTCCCCAGGTTTGGAATACCCCATTGCAAAGAATTTAGACACGTGTAGGTAATAATGTTATACCAACAGCTCAGTCACCATCGAGCAGCAGCAGTAGCACATGCAGCTCGGACACAGAAGAGGACCTTAATGTTACTATGAAAAAGAAGTCCAAGGGCAGGTGAGGCTATGTTGCTTAATAAAGCTTAGCTTTCATCTATTTCGCATGTGAATTTTGTTTAGGTACTCCTTAACCTTTTACCAGGCCGCGAAGAACAAGCGTATCTTAGTAAGTTCTTTATATAGATTTGCAACCGTATTGAACGTCTTGTACAAAATCTATTTAAGAAAGTCGGATACGTTCCTGTAAATAAGAAAAATAAATGTGTGATACGGTATTCCCATTGCCTGTCTGAGTAATGAACAGGTATATTCAATTAAGTGTAATTATATTCTTGATCAGGCAATGAAATCATATTTTCAGGGATTGATATAATGTTTTGTAGTATATTTGGAGTTACTATGGTATACAATATATTATGTACGAGACATATATCCCTTAAACTGGTAAAGGGTTAAGTTCAGTGATCCTTAGCGATTACCTAATTTTATATTGCCTGGGTGACATTAAGGAATACTTGAAACTACTTTTAATATTACCAGGATCTGTTCTCCGCCTGCTATGGACTTGTCTTAGTTTTTCATGAATTTCTGGATTTGAATGAAAGGAACAAGTTGTTGCTTTTTTTTCCAGACAAAAGTCAAAGTCCATGGAAGATAAGAAAACTGATAAAGCACTGAGAGATATACAACCCGTCGAAGTTGACGGCAGCGTCAGATTTTCATCGGTGAGTAAGCGATTATTAACAGGGTCCCTGGCCCCAAACAAGAGTGCATTTTCAGTCTGTGTAAAGATTTCAAATTTGAGCACATTTGATTCATGAACGTATTAGGCCAGAGTCTAAACTGCGTTTATAAATCATTATGTAATTCATGGGACGGAAAACCTGTTAAGTGCCTCTACTTATTCATATGTAATTACTAATGAGATTCTAATAACAAAATGTATAACTAGGTTGGCGGTCTAGAAGAACACATAAAATGTCTCCGCGAAATGGTTCTGTTCCCGTTGATGTATCCGGATCTATTCAAGCAGTTCAACACTCGGCCGGCCAAAGGCGTCCTTTTCCACGGTCCCCCGGGCACTGGCAAAACCTTGCTGGCTCGGGCGCTAGCTAACGAGTGCAGTCTGGTGGGAGGGAGGAAAGTCGCCTTCTTTATGAGGAAGGGAGCCGACTGTCTGAAGAAATGGGTTGGAGAGAGTGAGAGGCACTTGAAGTTGCTGTTTCAGCAGGTATGTTCTGTTCGTGCGGTATTCATGTTATTGGAAGTTAATTTGCGAATCCTAGAGTTCCTTTTAGCACTGATCAACTCTTGATTATCGGAATCAATCGCGAAATACAAAAAGAAACGCATTTAACTCCCGATCGGGCATTGGAAGGGTGCAGACAGACAACGTTTTCAAACAGAAACGGTGAAAAAGCGGTGGGATTAGGTACACTTGTAATTTCTCGCAATAAGACGTCCATATTTTGGAACAGGCCAACAAGATGAAGCCGTCCATAATCTTCTTCGACGAGATCGATGCGCTGGCGCCGGTGCGCAGCGTACGGCAGGACCAAGTGCACGCTAGCGTGGTCGGAACTCTTCTGGCTGAAATGGACGGCCTCTGCGATAGGTAACATTTAATTTTGATCATTAACACCAACTTGACTTGAAACATTCACAATTTAAGATTAAATTCATAATTTAATTGCTATACTTACGTTAGGTCACTTTGGTTTTATAAGGGATATCAAAAAAAAAAGTCTTCTGATTATAATGAATAATGATGTTTTTAGAGGCGAGGTGATAATAATCGGCGCCACGAACCGGCTGGACGCGGTGGACGGCGCGCTGCGGCGCGCGGGCCGCTTCGACCGCGAGCTGCACTTCCCGGCGCCGCACGCCGCCGCGCGCCGCCACATCCTCGACATCTACACGCGCCGCTGGAGCCCCGCGCCCGCGCCCCGGGACCTGGACCTCGTCGCCGACCTCGCCGGCGGCTATGGAGGTAGACCCATCAATCTACACTAATATTAATTATGTTGGTTGTTTACCATTAGATTAGATTAGACTATCAGTATTTATTGCTTAATATAAAATTACGTTCCAAATTGCACATGTCAAGTTATAAGATTTTACATTAATGAAAATACATTAGAGAAAAACAATATAGGGAAAATAACAAAATATAAAACAGTTTTACATAAGAACAAATATGTCAAAAGTAAAATAAAATATAAAAAATAATCACAATACTTAATGTGCTAACTGCTCTGATCTTCCACCAACTTTACTGTTTGGTATGTCTATGTGACTTCCTGCTCTTATTGCCACTGCATTGGATTTTATATAGTTTAGAAACATTATACAGTTTTTCGCGGAATTATAGATTTGCGTTAAGAGTACTCGAAATCTGTTAATTTCGAAATCAACAGTTATGCAGACATCTTAAGTTTTTGTGTTGTGGTTGTTGCAGGGTCTGATTTGAAGGCTCTCTGTTCAGAAGCAGTATTAAAAGCGTTAAGAAGAGTCTACCCTCAAGTATACGAAAGTGAATACGCATTACTGATAGATGCGAAAAACGTAAGTTTTAAACTCATGAAACATAATATACTTAATTATACTCTATTCTCAATCAAGGAGTTCCCCTAGTGAGAAGTTGTCACAGTGACTTCTGAGTGTGTTCCGTTCCGCAGGTGGAAGTGACGCAGGAGGACATGCTGGAAGCCATGCAGGGGCTGGTGGCGGCCGGCGCGCGCACCAGCCCGCCGCCGGCGCGGCGCCTGCCCGCGCACGCGGCGCCGCTGCTGGCCGAGCAGGCGCAGGCCGCCGCACAACTCATGCACGGAGTCTTCTCGCACCGGAAGAGGTATGCACATTGTGGAGGCCCATTTATCCAAACTAACTAGACTATTCGTATTAGTCCATGCGATACATTTCTCTAGTAGACTTGTAGAAAATTGTATTGAGTGAACTAATATTTCGTTATAATATAATGTTGAGATTTGTGCCTGATGTCTTAGTCGCCGTGGATGCCTTCTATAGAGACTACGTATTTAGCATTTGTTCTTAAGATCATGGTTGAAGCACGTCCAAAACAACTGGAGAGAAAGGCCCAGGAGATCATAGTAAATTCTATGTCAAGTGTAGTAATAGAACAATCCCTATATTGTTTCTTATCAATTCTTACCAATTGGCAGGATCGGCGAAGTGCCGCTGTCTCCAAGCGTGGTGCTGATCTCTGGCGAGTGCGCGGAGACTTACATAGCCCCGGCGCTGCTCGCCCAACTAGAGCACTGCACTGTCCGCGAGCTCAGCATGAGCACGCTGCACTCCGCGCAAGCCTTCACGCCGGAGCAGGCACTCATCTCTGTAAGTATTGCTCCATCATCAGGCAACAGACGTCCACTGGACTGCACGCCAGTACGCACGCTTCTACAGTATATAAATAGCTAAGGTCGGGTTTTTATTCCCACAGAAGAAATGTAAACAAAAGTGTTGCCGTTAACGTAAAACATTTTCAGTATTTAAAATATTTATACTTTCCACATTTAAAAGAAATCTACTTTCTATAAAAAAACTATATATTGTAATCAAGATTAAAGAATTTAATTTGTTGATGGCAAACTTTATTTTGATATAAACTCTTTGTTGTATTAATTTATAACGAGAAAACAGTTTTTGTATGCATAATTTATTTAGTGCACTGGTATCATTGACTCGATACATCTGTGTCAACAAATTGAGGGCCGCTTGATTGATGTGGGACTGTGAGACGTCGTGGACGTCGACGTGTGTGGACGTCGACGTGTGTGGGTTAGCGCGAAATGATAACTTAATTATTATATTTCTTGCTGGGCTTATTATATTTAAGATCCCCTGAATGTCACTTTGACACTTTTTGACGACTTTTAACATTTTTTCTGTGGGAATAAACATCCGACCTTAACGCGGTAAAGAAACTAGGCCTAATTGTTAAGATAAATACCGACTCTCCAATTGAGCGTTACGGTGGTCCTCTTGAATTTTTTTAACATTTGAATAGTTTGTTTGTTTTAGTCCTCTAATTAGTTCAAAATCAGTTTTGAAAATTTCAACTTATTCTAAAATATTTGTTTCGTGTGAACGACACATACCTAAGCATATCTTTAGAGGACAACCAACTCTGACCAACATAGCTTCCTTGGTACATTCGGTAGTAATAGTGTGTTCTGAAGTGTGATAAATGTATGTCAGATGTTCTCGGAGTGCCGGCGCGCGGACCGTGGCTGCGTACTGTTCGTGCGCGACGCCGTGTCCGTGTGGGCGGCGCTGGGCGCGCAGGGCGCGGCGCTGCTCGCGCAGCTGTGGCGCGCGCGCGCCGCCGGCGACGACACGCTGCTGCTGGCCACCGTCAACTTGCCGCCCTCGGAACTGCCGCCTGAGGTTAGCTCTGCTCATACTATTTTTCGATAGGCGTGCACCCGCACGACTTAGCACAGGCCCTTTAATCAGCGTCCCCGAGGATTCTCCGATGAAGGTATAGGCACATCTTTCACGCCTTGCTTACGTCTGCCGCCGTCACTCCGAGAAGGAATCGCGCCCCGTCACTTTGTATCGCTGACACAAGTTATATGTTTTTCGCCTGCCGCTCAATTCGTCTCTTTCCTTATAGACCAGGTAGACCGAGCGGCTAGGGTGAATTATTATACACACTGAAGGAGCGAAATTATATTATTGTATATAATTAAAATTATAACTAACTCACTGCACCATAATAGTAATCCCCAACTATACTCTTTTTTATACGTTTTATATCAAAACACTTAATATTTATCTATACATAAACTACTCGTTGTCCCTAGCTGCAAGACATGTTTCCTGTCTACAAAGACTGCGTGTACACGGTGCGGGAGCCGAACGCCTCCGAAGTGATATCGTTCCTGAAGCCGATCATAACCGAAGCGCCGCTCGAGCCGCCAGTGATAGAGAACGACGAACCGCCTCCCCCGCTCCCAAGAGGTAAACTGCACTATGTGTACTAGACCAGTGTTTTGCAACCTGGGTACCTTACTCGGTCTTAGGGTCTCCCCTCTCTCTCGGTCTCCTTTGACTGTGCACCTATTTTGGCTGTTGACTGTACGAGCCTAGAGCTTAGTTCGGGATTACTTCAATTTGTGTGAGATTGCTGTCCCATATCATATTTTAGACAACGATAAACATGCTCATATAAAGAAATACATACTTAAATACACAGAAACACAACTTACTTATTCCTGCTTTTACTTTAACCGAGCTAGCGGCCGTAGCCCCCGAGTAAGGGTCTCCCCAGACCTATCGACGCCGAATCGGCTGGAGCCGTATTTATGTCAATGCAATAAGAGCAAAACGATGTCGTTCCGTTCGCAACGCCGAATCGAGCCGAGCCGAGCCAAGCGACGTCGTTTTCGCTCTTATTGCATTGACATAAAGTTTTTCTTACCGGCTCAAGCCGATTCGGAGTCGATAGGTCTGGGGAGACCCTTACTCGGGGGCTACGGCACAGATTAAGTAAGAGTTACTACGTAACAGATATTTATCTGAGCGAGGTACGTCCGATAATCACCGCCTGACGGAACATAGTTGCCGATGCTAATACATCAAGGATGCCCGCGCGCGGCGATGTCAACTCGCTCGACCGCTCGAGCGAGATGCAAGTAGGCGAGTAGTACACTCTTACTTAATCTGTGGTAGTAGGTACATTCTAGTCATTACGTCAAGTTCGGTTAGATGTGTGTGGTGTGTTGTTGTTTCTTTGAATTATTTTGGTGAATGTAATGTAATTAAAACTATTCATTAGATTTCGAATTTTTACCGTATTGAAATTTAACAACCGATTATTCCGGTCCAACAAAAACTTACGACAGCATTTTTTAAAGTTGAATCATATGTAAAACCTGTGTAAAACAATAAAAAATAACAAATAAATATTATATTTTGATTATTCAAGTAACTGTCTCATAATGTGTACCTGTTAATTTATATTAATATTTTCGATGTGTTGACAACCCTACCGTTCGAGCGAGCAAACGTAGGTATAACTATACGTTCGCAGTAAACTACGAAAAATGAACTTTCAATAGGAGTTAATATGGTTTATTTAGGCGCGTTCGGCCAGCATTATACATACCGGGTGTTTCCTGTAACAGGAGCAATAAATTGAAATGATGATTCCTTACATTATTAGCAGTCATAATCAAAATATCTTAATGTTCCAAAGTCCTAAAATTTGGAAAAAATAGCCATTCAAAATAAACTTCACAGTCAATGGATATTATCATCGCGATATGGTCGCTCATCGGTCGTTTGGTGTCTTGGTACCGGGGATTTTATTAAAACGATCGAAATTAGTTTTTATCTAGATGCACTAGGAACTACTTTCATTCGTAAAAGATACGAAATGGCACTGATTTTGGTTATTTCTTTTTGAATGTATGTTAAAAATCTTCAGTCTGAACTTTTTATTCAACTCCGGTTTTATGATAATTTAAAAACGAAAAGTTTTAACATTGACAGCTAAGTTGTCAGTTTACAGCT
Organism: Acleris emargana; assembly: GCA_927399475.2. Classification (NCBI taxonomy): domain Eukaryota; kingdom Metazoa; phylum Arthropoda; class Insecta; order Lepidoptera; family Tortricidae; genus Acleris; species Acleris emargana. Next base: position 12,025,094 of record OV656851.1, on the reverse strand, counting down.
ACCGATAAAAAATGGCACGGATTTATTACGATGCCCGAGAATTATGTGATATGATTTTACTATACGGGGAAGCGAGAGGCAATGCTGTTCGAGCACTTAGTTTATACGCTGAACGGTATCCTAACCGGAGGCAACCATCGAGCGGCCGTGTGATCGTAAACGCAGTGCAACGCGTGCGGGACAACCAGCCCGCAGCCGGTAGAGTGCAGCCGGCAGCCGGGCCTGGTGCGGCAGTTAATGTCAGATTAGCACTGGAACGCCGGATTCTGCAGCACTTCCGAGAACGTCCAACTACTAGTACAAGGAGAGCGGGTCTCGTATTTGGTGTTCATAATAGTATTGTTCACAAAGTACTGAAAAATAACAAGCAACAGCCCTACAAATTTTTGAAAGTACAGGCTATGTTGCAGCGAGACTACACAATGCGAGTAGCTTATTGCGAGTGGTTTTTATCACAGAGCCATGGAAATACACGCGATATTACATTTGCACGAAATGTCATCTGGACAGACGAGTCGACGTTCACTAACAATGGACTATGGAATCCCAAAAATACCCACTATTGGAGTACCAGCAACCCCCGTTTAATGAGACAAACAGCTCACCAATACCGCTTTTCGGTTAACGTGTGGGCAGCTGTCCACGGAAGTACGATAATTGGTCCGGTATTTATCGATGGTACTTTGAACACAGCACGTTTTTTAGAATTAATAAATGGAACTTTGTTGGAGTATTACAATAATCTGCCCGAGAACGTAAGAAACGTAACATGGTTCCAACTCGATGGAGCCCCTGCTCATTCCGTTGTGGCAGTACGCCAAAAGTTATCCGAAATATTTGGAGATCAGTATATCGGACGTTACGCTCCTAAGCGATGGCCCCCGAGGTCTCCGGATTTAACATGTTTGGATTTCTTTTTATGGGGTGCCATCAAAGATGATGTGTATTCCGCTGATGTTGATAATGTGGAAATGTTGAAAAATCGAATTATACGGGCATTTGAAAACATACGGCAACGCGATCTAAATGCAGTACATCGAAATACATTATTACGGTACGAAGCATGCAAACGAGCAAATGGTCAGCATATCGAGAACATGTTAAATTAAGGCAGTCCTTGGATTCTGGGAAGAAGCAAATCATTTAAGTTTTTTTTTGTAGTATTGTTTTCTTTAAGTTGTTATTAAACGTGCATAAAATCAAAGTGTTTATAAATCATTTATCCTTATCAAGTTAGTAGTTGTAAATACGTAATCTTTGAAGCTCTCAAGCGAACTCCGAATTATTATTTATAGGATGTATTGTCAACCAAGGAAGTTATTTTGTGACTCAGGTATTAACTTCCTTATAACTTCCTTAGTTGCTTTAAGTAGACTACAAGCGATGTGGCAAATTTCGCAAGTTGGTAATTGTGCGATCTAGGCATTCTTAAAATCAATTAGTTTCATACGTTAGACCCGTAAAACGAAGGTCAGCTGTCGTTTGAAATTTTCCACTTTGGACATTTTAACTTAAATCAAATGGACGTAGGAAAAATGTCGTTGGGATTTTTGTAAATTAACAGTATTGGCTTATTACTCTTATTAGCGACCATTGTTATTATAACATTGGCAATGACAACGTCTGTCCCAACAATGACAATTCTTACGTTTCAACAAAGCTTACTTAACGACCAATAACGATGTGTTCAGTATGATTAGCTGATTGGGCTTTGTGTAGCTGTTGTTTAATCGTCGCCATAGCAACTATCAGTGTTCGATTAAGATCGTGGGTTTTTCGTTTTTCCGATGTTGAGAAATGGCCGACCATAATTTCTCCGTAACTTTGTGCCATCTTTGTGCTTATAACAATGGTCGCTAGGTTACGGTTTCTAGACCTGTAATTGGTTGAGTTTGGGTGAAGTTGGTAGACCTGGCTCTCAGGTTAGGCAATCGTTAATACTGCATGTAAGTCAGGTATACGAAGACGTGTGACTTTCCTTTCCTTGGATACACGAGTATAACCGACTAAACCCGATTGGCATTACACGGCTAAAATTCGAACAGTCGCAAGGTGAGGTGACCCGTAAAGTCACCACACGGGAATGTTGAGCCACTTGGCAATGGTCGCTATTTGGTCGTGTAATACGCTCGGTAGTTTTCGTAAGTAGTCAAGAAAGACCGCTATATGACCGATCTTACCCGATGGTATGTCAGTTAAATACGATTTTTTGTTGCGTCAAAATTGCAATTTGTGATAACGAGCTGACATTCATAATGAAAATGCCTTCGTCTACGAGAATTACATATTAGACAACCGCCATTCAGTTTGTTTATCATAGCAACGTCATACCAAAGCATCCCGAAAAATCGCGGTTAGTATCTGGTTATCGTTTTTTTAACTATAGCAACATCATCATCCTAAGAAAACGCGGTCGGTCATTGGTTACCCTTTCTTGTTTTAACGTAACTCTAGCAACGCCCGCTTCATTGGTCAACGGAGTTCAGCCGAAGTAGTGATTCCATCCTCGTAAGAGTCCTGGTGTCTGTACATTGTCAATGTCAAGTTGTTAAGTCAAAAGTCTTGTTGAAAATCACAGTATTAGTTGAAATAACCAATTACTATGGCCGGGAATTGCGTTTACGTTACTGTGAGATGATATTACTTACGCTGAAGCCAGAAGAAAGTAAACCGAGGTTAAAACCGTAAACGATAATTTACCATCCATCAGCCCTAGCTGATACCTATACCAGCCGAGTCATTGTAAACAATGTGCACTTACAAAGCATGCGGGATAACAGCAGTAGCCTGCACAACACATGACCAAAATGTGACTGCATCCTCTAATATCGTCAGAACAGAGCATTTTATAACGCTTTAAAAGAACGCCCTACTTGTGTTGGATTGTGATGTTTGGAGTTTTTTACGAGAACTCTTGATACAAGAACAACCGAAAGAACATACAATCGTGTAATTTACACTTCTCCATAAAAGTAAGCCATGCTACCCAGGCCAGGATTACCCAGTGTCATTTAAATAATTGTGATCATTCTTTAGACTAATAAAAATGTTGATTCTTATCGTGTTGTTAGTAATTTAACGTTGTTTGTTTTTAAAAGTTGCTTTCTAGACGTTTTCATAAACGTCCCTTATTTAACTTAAGGATAAGTATTTAATTATTTCATTCTTATCATTATCAAGTATTACGTGTAATTAGGTACCTACTAATCTTTGAAGAACTCAAACGTCATTTTATTGTCATTCATTAGCATACGTGTCTCGTTCAACGAAGTATTCCGACTACACGCGATCGTTAATTAATGGTTTCCGTGAGGTGTGTCTGATACATTGCTGGTGCAATTAACTTTGTTAGAGAATAACATAAAATAAATTTTAACTTGAATGAAACTGAAACCACTTGGACACGTTTAGTAATAAGTTAAAATACCTATATTTTAATTTATTGTTCCTGTTACAGGAAACACCCTGTATATTTTATATGTATTCAATACTTTTACGTGTTGACCGGACCTACTTTGTCGCTTTGTATAGAAGTGAAATATGCCTGGCTACGGCCGATACCTCGGTTAAAGTACAAGCAGGAATAAGTAAGTTGTGTTTCTGTGTATTTAAGTATGTATTTCTTTATATGAGCATGTTTATCGTTGTCTAAAATATATTATGGGACAGCAATCTCACACAAATTGAAGTAATCCCGAACTAAGCTCTAGGCTCGTACAGTCAACAGCCAATGTAGGTGCACAGTCAAAGGGCTCAAATATAATCTACACGCATATTCTCATGACAATAGAATCGCGTGTAGATATTTTTTTAGTTCTTCGAATATCCACCTACTTCTGCTGTTAACTACAACCCTAGGGCTTAGTTTGGAAGTACTTCAATTTATGAGATGGTCCCCTGTCCCATGATATACAGGGTGTCTGGAAAACCTTTGGAGAAATTTGGGGGGGTAATAGTTCGCACGATTCTGATCACGGGGGTATGGTTCATTTTTGTTTCTGTTAATGTAAAAAAAAGAGAAGGATTAATTATATTCATTTTGTTACTTGATGTATCGCAGCCGATATCTCGACCTTGACATTTTGACGTTGATAGTATACTACTCTAACAGTTCGTAGTATCTTACGTCAAAATTCAATGTCCGAGGTCAATGAGCTGAGACCATACGTTGTCACATGGTATGTAAACAAACAGTTCGCTCCATGTAAACAAACAGTTCGCTCCATGTAAACAAAAATCAAGGTAGCATTATAATAAAATAAATGAGTAATTTTAGTGCAACTTACTGTATTTTCGTTTTTGCAATTTGAACACTAATTGGTTTTAAATGTGAAATCACTAGGTCTCTTGTTCATGTTTAGCCGAGACTGATCATATCGTCGGTCTTTTACTGTCGAGATCTAACCATTTACCATTGTTTTCTGCTCTAAAGTAGCCCATATAACTGATTTACAGCAAAAATATTGAAGACGTGAATATTTGAAAATAACATAATTTAACACTGACATCTAATCATCTAATGACATGACAGCCATAAATTCATAGACTTCTCAAAGTTCAAATAGACATGGATTGAACGATCCGATTATTGCTCTCCGTATTGAAGAAGAAAAAGAAGGAGAAAAAGAAAATCGTTCATTTGGTGCAAACCATAGAAAAATAATAATCAAATTAAATACAGTGAGAAAATAATTTAGAACAAAACCTTAAAACTATTTTATAAATAATAATGCACCAAATTGGGTGCTACTCAGCATCATAGTGTCAGACATGCCGTGACGCTGCACGCGCTGATTTTCAGGCCAACCAGACGGGGAGAAAGCGCTGCTGGTCCTTTCCTTTTGATCCGCATGGTATTTGTGGCAGTAGCCAAAAGTCCAAGTGCAAAACATTTTGTCGATGGATATAAAGGTCGTCGCATAATTGATTTATGATGATTCACACTTACCACAGAGAAAAAAAAACCAACCTATCCCAGAGCATGGACTCGATTAACTTACGTACATACGTAGTACAGCGCGGTAGCTCTTATGTGCTTCGGGTTTGTACTTGTGTGCTGTGGTATAAATTAAAAAAAAATACTTACCGACCTTGGGTTTCATGGTAAAAGGAAAGGTCGAGGGTTTTATATGGGGCATTGCGGCCAAGTTAATCTGTATGTTTAGATACTGTTTACGTGCAAGTGTGATGAAAAATAATTTTCATTCAACGTTTCTGAACGAAACATTTGTGTAATCTGTGGAGTCCGCCAGCCATCCGCTTAAAAAAAGTTTAAGTAATTCGTAATAATAGTTGTACTGACTTGTGTATTTATTTACTCGCAAATGTGATGAAAAACATTGTGTGTTTCACGGGCGGTACGGGAATTACGAACCTCGACTCAGAAAGCCCTCAGTCTTCGACTTCGGGCTTCTACTAGAGCCTCGATCGTAATTCCTTACTTACCGACCTTAATACACAATGTACTATTTGATAAAACGTAACGTGTAGGTAGGATTTTTTGTTTACAAATGAAACCTAAAACTCTTTTCATAAAGAGTTTGAATGGTCCAATATTTAAAAAGATAATAATATGTCAAATTGTCAAAAAACAATCACAATTTAATGATTCGTTTTAATTATTGTGTTTTTTATTCGTCGGAAGCCCTGATATTGGTACAAATCAATGAAATACAGCCATTATTCATGATCTCGTAAAAGAAGTAATGTGCCTACGAGTTCAAGTGCTATTTTAGCCGTGTGAGTGTGAGAAAAGTGTGATTAAAAATCATAATCGTAAGTTTCAGTTTTAGATTATTTCACATAATAAGCCCTTATCAGACACCGTCTTTTCAGTCACATTACAGGATAATGTGTCAGTTTTCTAAACTCCATGGAGCTTTTGACCAATATTGGAAACATTGTTCATAAGGAACAACTTGTTTATTTACATTACGTTGTGACACATAATTATGAATGAATCAGTTAAGATGGGGCACACTGAGAGCATCGTCAGGAAAGTCGATGATAAATCTGTCTGTAACTCAGTCAAATATTAACTGAAACAAAAGTTACCAATATAGGGATGATCCAAATCATCCACCCTATCTACAGTTAAAATTTCTCCAAAGGTTTTCCAGACACCCTGTATATTTTATTCTTCGTTGCGGCTCGACCGCGCTAACTTACACGCAACGGCCTTTTTCCCGGCTACTGCAGTAATGTTCTATTTCTAACGGTTGGTTATTGCAGCGCCGCCGCCGCCGCCGCCGCGCGAGAGCCAGGAGGAGGTGACGCGGCGCAAGCGCAAGGAGGACTACAAGCTGCGCGAGCTGCGCATCTTCCTGCGGGACATCTGCCGCAAGCTCGCCTCCAACCGCAGGTTCTACAAGTTCACCAAGCCGGTCGACCTCGAGGAGGTGAGCGAAACACAGATCATTGGGTATTGGGTGTATTTGGTATTGGGGGGATACAGATTTGAGCATCCGGATTCCGGATACATGCAACGAGTTGACAAGAAAAATCCAAACCTCAACGTCTTGTCAAAAGTTTAGATAATTCTCACAGTTTTTCGTTTTAGAATCATCGTTTTCGTTAATAGCTTGTATTACTTAAAAACTGTGTTTTTGTTTACATCCTTTGAGTTTTCCTTTTCTTCTCATTAAATTTTCGATTTATTTAATTTTTTGTTATTGGCTTACAATAACTGTTCTTCTTCTTTAAAGTTCTTTGATTTTCACGATTTTTGCATATTGTAGTTATTATTATTATAAAGAACTAGGTCTCTACGTTTCTGTTTTCTGTTTTTTTATTTGTTTTATTTTAACAAATATTTTCTAGGAAAGGAAAACGTACAGACATCGTTTTTTAATATATCCACAATATATTCAAAGATCTGAAAAATCGGGCTAGGTTTAAGGGGAGAGAAACGTTATTGCATTTTGTATTGTTGTTATTTATCTGCATAAGTGTTTATCGTGTATTTATATGAAGCCTTAGTTTGGAAGTAGGTCATTTTGTGTAACTATTTATTTACGCTCCTTGGCTTGATCACCAGGTAACTGACTATCTGGAGATAATAAAGCAGCCGATGGACCTGGAGACCATGATGACGAAGGTAGACATGCACAAGTACTACTGCGCGAAGGAGTTCCTCGACGACATCGACCTGATCTGCGCTAACGCGCTCGAATATAACCCGGACAGGTCAGTACGTACTTTGGGATGTTCAGATCACCCTTTATACTTTGGGCCTTATTTGTATCACTTCATCGAGCGTATGACACTTATTGACTTATCCCACCACCGACGAGGCGGCGATTCACCATTTCAGCCGAAAGATGTCCACTGCTGGATAGGCCTCCCCCAAGGTTTGCCATAAGGACCGGTTCTGCGCCGTGAATCCAACGGTATCCCGCACCCTTTATCACGGGGTTGGTCCACCTTGCTGGAGGCCTACCCACGCTGCGTCTTCCGGTAGCAATTTCTCGATTTCTCGCTCAAGAAACGAACAAAAGATTTAGGTCCTGTGACAGTAAAAGAGACAGAATTATTAATAGTTGATCGCTGGCTGTTCACACTGCCGGCGAGAACTCTCCACTAGTTTGTCAAAACAAAAAATATTGATCCCGTGTCAATATAAAACACATATATTAATATTTGATCGCTGGCTCTACTCTATGGACGCGTTCATAGTTGTGGATAAAGAATCCTTGACTCTCGCACTTACATAATTGTCAGAAAGTGACGGATGTTACTCAATAGTTCAATACTCAATATATTATTGCAATCGTAATGTTTACAAAGATGGAAATATAATAAATGTCTCAATTATGAACCTTGTTGGGCACAGCAAACATATTTAGTGAGAAGATGTTACTGTACCGGACGCAACCATCATAGCCCTGCAGATAATCACTTGACAGTTTTTGAGTAAAATTAAATCCAAAGCCATGCGGTTGGTAAAATAACAACCGTTTTATTGACAGTATCCCACTTTTTACATGTTGTCCATAAGCACAGACATAGTAAATTCTGGGGTTAAATATTTCTAGAGAAATAAGTCGTGAAGATCAAGTGAAAAAGGGTTTAACCTCGTAAGGCGCACCATACTGAAAAATTGAAGTTTTTTGTAACTGGTACTTTGAATCTACAATCAAGGGAATGAAGTTCAATTGCGATTGTCCGAAAATGCCATTTTCAGTTCATGAACATAGGAATATAGGCTTGTAGTACTGTTAGGCGATGGGCTTGCAACCTGTCACTAATACGCTGGTAAACATCTTGGCCTGATTTTGCAAAATGTGGTTACAGAATTATCAACAAGTTATTAGAGTTGTTGGTAATTCTGTAGCTCTGCCTACCCCACTCTGGGAATGAAGGCGTGAGTTTATGTATGTATGTATGTATGAACATAGGAAAATAAACCTTATTCTAATTGCAACAGAGTTCAAATTAAATTGCCTTGATTATGTACATCCTATTGCACACTGGGCCTTACGAGGACAAGTCTAACATACTCTCGCGTAACATGTCCCGTAGCGATGCCACGTCGTCCGGTCCGCGGCGTCATGTCACAAGTGTAGCCGCTAGACATGGGCGCCGCCTGAGAAAATGGCGGCGGCGGCGTGCTTAAGATTTTCGGTCGGCGGCGGCGTGGCGCCGGCGGCGTGGTTTTCATTTTTTTTTTATAAGAAATACCTGATTTAATTGACTTAAAGTACCTAACATGTTTCAAAGCAACAGGACAATTTACATAAATGAAAAGTTTTTCAAATTACCACTTTATGACGCACGCTAAACAATAAACTTGATCAGAATTAAGTATTTTCTTTTTGTTGCCATCAGCGGCGATCAAGTTTCCAAGTACTTCCAACAAAAACTACTTCGAGTTTTAGCGTCATAATATGTAATAACAGATAGTTTGCTGACACTAATTTTTGTTAGCTCAGTAATTTCTACCAAAAAGTCTCGAAACGTACACAACACAATTGATGTCTTTACAATACGCACGCCGCGCGTCGAATGGCGGCGGCGGCGGCGGCGCGCTGGGGTGTCGCGGCTAGGGCTTCCAAATACCGGACTTTTCATAATACCGGTATTGATGCCGGTATTCGTTATTCAATACCGGGATCCCGGGATCCCGGACCGGTATTAAGAAAAAGTAATAAAAATTAAGTTTTTATTAAAAATAAAACTTGCAGATTAATTTCGATATATCCTTAAATTAAAAAAAATAATCATTCAATAGTACTTAATAATCAAGTTAGCTTTTATATTTTTTAGTTTTATAAAACTATAATTTGGTGGTTTATGGTTTTGACGCTTTGTGCCAGAATCGAAAAACGCCAGATTCGCAGAACGCCAGATTTTCAGATTCGCAGTAGGTATACCAGATTTGCAGAATGCCAGATTCGCACGATGCCAGATTTCAGATTCGCAGAATACCAGATTCGCAGAACGCCAGATTCGCAGAATGCCAGATTCGCAGATTGCCAGATTCGCACAGTGCCAGATTTATTTTTCACATAATTGTAATAGAGAGAGTAAGATTAATTAGAGTTCCATACCTCAAAAGGTACAGAATAGAGGCATCGTGCGACTCTGGCATTCTGCGAATCTGTTATACTGCGAATCTGAAAATCTGGCATTATGCGATTGCGAATCTAGCGTTCTGCGAATCTGGCGTTCCACGAATCTGGCGTTTTTCGATTCTGGCACAAAGCGTCAAAACCGGGTTGATTTATAATAACAAACTTAGATAAAATATGAATTATTTGTTTTAAAATTTTCAGGTTACAAATATAATGTATATAATTGTAAAACTAAATCATCCTTGTAATTGAATCACAATTGAAACAAGTAAAAATTAAAGTATTTCCTATTAATATTGTCATGGTTGGTGATTTTTCTGTAGATATGAAAGTAAAATAATCGGTCTTTCTACCATATTTTTTTTAGTGCAGGCTGAGTATCGATATCTCTTACATTACATGTAACTTACAAAAGTTACGAAGCAATTGAAACACGAAAGTTAATAAACCATATAAATAAACGAATGGTTTATTTCTCCATTTTTGTTTTTAATACCGCGGGCGGGATCCCGGTATTGCTTAATGAATACCGGTATTGAAAAAGACATGAAATATCGCGAGATCCCGGGATACCGGTATCCCGGGATCCCGGGATTGGAAGCCCTAGTCGCGGCGGCGTAGCGCCGGCGCGGCGCCCATGTCCAAGGCCGCCTTTACACCTGTGAGTTACTTACGTAATATTTACATAATTTACTTACGGTTGCATTTACACTTGATATAAACTTACAGTAAATAATGCTTATGTAAATTTTGTGAAATTAAACTTACGTAAGTTATTACACGCCCATTTACATTGCTTACTAAATCAGTAAATAAAATGCCTTCTCAAAGTCGCCACGTTCAAGCAGCTGCTGCATATATAATTTTATCCAAACTAAAGCAAAAGAAAAGACAATGCTGGGTAAAATCTTGGCTTGGCTCTTGTTCTTTAACTTCTTGGCTAAATTGTCCTTTTAAATTATGCAATTTTCTAGCAATTTCCTCTGGAGTGGTACTAAATATTTCACTAAGTTCAACATGCAACAAATTTGTTTTTACGCGGTTTTTATACTCCTTATTTTTGTAGTCCCATAGTATGGGACGTGCCTCAAAAGCAGTAATTAAAGTTTCTACCTCGTCTGGAGACCAGGCTTTACTTTGTTTTTGTTTAGAGGAGGACATTTTTTTTTTGTAAGTTCTTAACTTATCAATTTAGTTCGATAAGTTGTAAGTCGCTTCCGTGAACAAACTCGAACGCGTTTAGACTTGCAATTTTCCAATTTACGTAAGTTGTAAGAACTTACAGTAAGTCACTTACAACGAGTGTTTACACTTGAAAATTTATCGTAAGTTGCTTACGTAAGTCACTTACGTAAGTAAAACTCACAGGTGTAAAGGCGGCCTAAGCCGCGCCTTAGCACGCTCGCTTACGGTTCGGTCTATTCCGACTAGTTACATTGTTAGTTCCATTGATGGAACTAGATGGACTTTTTTTTCCTAGTTGTTACATTCAACGAAGATGGTTTCCGTAATGGAACTACCTGGACTTTTTTTCCAAGTAGTTACATTAATACTACTTATAATAAATATTATTAGATCAAATTATTATATTTTTTTAATATAGGCAAAGATATTGAAAATAAGTACTTTCTATAAGATTCCATTCGTTTTATATAAATTTATTATAAGTATTATTAATGTAACTGGGTCAATCAACTTTTCTTTGTAGCTCGTTGCCATGGTGACGTCTCCTGGGTCACTCTTTAAAACTATGATTTCAAGGGATGTAAGTCCACTAATAAACTGTTTTATTGGCAATTACACACCCATTCTTTTATGGCCTTTCTGCTGAGTGTGCTGGAAGTATTATATTATAACATTTTTTCTAAGAAACTATCACTGTTGTCTCCTGGCTTACGGGACAGAATAACAAACAACAAAAAGTTGATCCACCCAACTACTCGGAAAAAAAAGTCCATGTAGTTCCATTACGGAATCCATCTTCGTTGAATGTAACTACTAGGAAAAAAAAGTCCATCTAGTTACATCAATGGAACTAACAATGTAACTAGACGAAATAGACCTACGGTTCGGTATGCTTGCAGCAAAACTCAGATTCGTAAGGGTGGCGAGGCAATCACCAGTAGAATTTATAGCGATCGTGTTATTTTTTTGGTTTGCTTTTGAGTAATTCTTGCTCTTGGAGGGCGAAGATTTTGTCGACGATAAAGCGAGCGAGCTCAGAAGATGCCTCTTCACCCGTAGCTTTAAAATAGGTTTGTTGATTTGTTGCAATGATACCGACCCGTGGGGTAGTGGCCTTCGTCGTTCCTTGCGTGTATCGATGTTAAAGTATTTTTATGCAAATATTATGTCCTTTTGTTAAAGTACTACTACTATTGCACTTTTGCGCCATTTAAACGTCGTTTAATTGTTTTTTTTTCTTCTATAAATACCGTCGTTGTTCATGTTTCCTTTGATTGTATAGTCGACCAAGAAAGTCCTTGGCCACTTTTGGATCTTAACGTCATAAAAATAGTCGAATTTTGTAAAGCAGCTTTTTGTTCGATTATACATTTTGCTACTAAACTGTGTTTTTGAATGTGTTTCACATGTAATTCGACTTTATTGTTTAATTTTTTTTGTGTCTTAGAAAATCGTTGTCTTGATGTTTTCTTTTATTGTAAGTTATGCTACTAACCTGTTTTTTTTTGTGTTCCACATATTCAATCCTCTTTTTCTCCACATTGCCGCCATTCAAAGGGCTAGAGGGATGTATAGGTATGACAGCGTAAAGCTTATTTTATACAGTAGGAAATTTTATTACATGTACAAGTTTATTAGACTGTATTTATGTATGTACATATTTAAAGTACATCCTCTAACCTTTTGTGACATGCCATCTAATGTATTTTTTTTAGTAATTTACCATCGAATGTAGGTCATTGGTTTCCTTACCTACGTTCTTTGTACTACTAGTGTATGACATGTAAAGTAATACATAGACTTCATTTAGAAACGTTTTGTTGTTTGGCTTAATAGAAAGCGTACATTTTGCTTAAATGCTCTCGATAGGAGGTCATTAAGATTATATGATTTATATGCATTATGCTTACTTAACTTGGCTCTACCTAATAAAAGTTTTTTTATTTTAGTTTTAAACACATTTTAAAAAGACTAGAAATAGGTATCTTTTTAAACTTTTAATCGATGAGTTAAATAACCAATAACCGTAGAAGTATTTTTTGTCTACGTTCAAATTCAAGTATGGAAATCCCTCATCATCGTATCTGGTCGATGCAAAAGATATTTTCAAGTGACTAAGAGCTACCATAACTTCAATATGACGACGATATAGCGGACCCTGTACAAATCGCTAAAACTCGAGACGTTTTTTCTAAAATCGATCCCAAACGGGATGAAATAGACGAATTAGTAGGAAACTAATTCTACTCGTTCGTCCTCTAGTTAAACTAAACATATTAAATGTCTGCAGAACGTCGTCCGACAAACAGATCCGGCACGAGGCGTGCTCCCTGCGCGACCACGCGCACGCGCTGATCGACGTGGAGATGGACAGCGACTTCGAACTGGAGTGCCGCGACATCGCGAGTAAGCGCCGCGACGACGGCACCGGCGACAACGACCTGCCCGACTTCATATACACCGCCTCCAACTTAGGTAAGGAACTGATTAAACGTTGGGTCGGTAAGGGAATCTACTGGAACCCTTGCCACCACGAGCAAATGACCATAGGCAAGAGGGTTGCAGTGAGCGCAGTGTGCCAAGTTTTATACCTACCGCCTGAGCCGCCGATCTTGGCGGTCGAAATCAGTTTGAGGGCCGTCGCCGTGCGAGGGGGAGCACACAAGCCGACTCTTGTAGTATACAGTAAGGGAATATAAAAGACGTACCTTTTTTACTCGTGTCACAATGTCAATAAGACAAAAAGGTACGCCTTTCAATTTCCCTCACTGTACATGTGATCGAACTAATCAGCACTAAACGTGCTGCGTACGAATGAATACGAGCTATAGACATAAATACATACATAAACTCGCGCCTTCATTCCCAGAGTGGGGTAGGCAGAGTTTTAGCTTCAGAGCTCTAGAGCTTAGTCTTTAGAACTACCAACAAGTCTTAAAGCTTCTTAATAATTCAGTAATCACATTTTGCACAAGTAGGCTAAGATGTTTCCCAGTGTATTAGTGACAGGTGGCAAGCCCATCGCCTAACAGTACTACAAGCCTTTATTCCCAAGCTATAGACAAAGAGGCATAAATAACTATACGCCGTTTTTGTTAGCAGGAGAATGTTCTGTACTTGTACTATTATTTATTTTGTGTCATAGAAGACTATCGCAAACTTTTAAACTTATATCAATCAATCGATTTCAGACGGATAACCACGGGCTCGTTTCTCTTTTAGTTTCTTAAGCTGTGAAGCAATAAATACCTTATTCGCTTGCGTAAGTCTTTGCTACCTTTCAAATAACCAATAGATGATTGTTGTATTGTGTTGTAGCGCACCTAGACAGCACGACGGAGAGCAAGACGCCGCGCACGCTCGAGAAGGAATGCGGCAAGCGCAAGCGCCGGCGGATCAACGCCTGGTCCAAGGGACACGTGGTCAAGCGCGCGCGCACGCAGAAGGTACGGTTTGCTTTAACTATACTCCTCATGTTTAGATACTTAAGGGTCAATCAACTATTTTACTCATATATTTCTGTCTGTTGCCCACCGTTCAGATTTTAATAAATAAAATAAAATCCAATTTTCACACATTTTAGAAATTAAGATATGGGTAGGTCCTTGACAAAGATAGATTGATAATCTAGTAAATTTACTACATCATTAAAAACGAAAATAAGCAGTGATATTATATTTAAAACCAAACATGTGTGGGTAAAAAAGTTGATTGACCCTTAAACTAATGTAAACAAGAATACCACATGATATAATTCGTCAGCCAATAGAAGCAACTGATACGTCAAAACCTTGCAAATAACTTAACACACAGAATGGGCTGGTTTAACGCTCGTGAGCCTAAACTACTTGTCTTTTTTTTCACTTCTCGATAGAGTTTGACGCGGTCTTTACCATTAATTTTGAGATGTCTTGCGGAAGGGTTATGTGTGTATTAGGTTGATCTTACTCTGCGAAAGCGGGGTAGGTCGTCAGTAAAAGGAATTCTGCCATATTAGAGGGATGCTCTTTGGAAATACTGATATATTATTACTCTTCGGCGTCACTAGATAAAATAGTTGTGGCTCTAGTGAAGACAGGGTAAACGTCATGTTCACAGTATAGAAGACTTATATCATTTTTCACGTAACTCTTGGGCGACCTGTATCTTTTCTCAATGGGTCAGAAATCTGTGTTTTTTTACGTTATCATCAGGTATTTTTTACAAATGTAATTGTAAATACAGACGTTCAAGGAGTCGATCCTGCACATCACGGACGAGGAGTCGAAGGAGAACAAGCCCATCACGTCGACGCCGCTGACGAACGGCGCGACGTCGTCGGGCTCGGACGACGACGCGCCGCTGCGCCGGCCGCGCGCTGACGACGTGTTCAACGTGTCCGGCGCCGCCAACCACCCCGACAGGTATACGCGCGGGAACACTGAAGCCATGGACTCAACATTCATTATTAAAACTCGCTCCATCATCATCATCATCATGTCAGC
The DNA here is from genome assembly GCA_927399475.2 of Acleris emargana. Taxonomy (NCBI): domain Eukaryota; kingdom Metazoa; phylum Arthropoda; class Insecta; order Lepidoptera; family Tortricidae; genus Acleris; species Acleris emargana. The sequence continues at coordinate 12,009,853 of OV656851.1, read as the reverse complement.
CGAAAGACGTCCACTGCTGGACATAGGCCTCCCCCAAGGCTCTCCACTCAGACCGGTCTTGTGCTTTTCGCATTCACCGCGTTCCCGCGATCTTTACAAGTTCGTCACTCCATCTTGTTGGAGCCCTACGGCGTACCTACAGCTCCATACTCGTACTCAATTCTTTATATCATTCCTCAGTTTAGTCATATTATTAACAAAGAAACTAACCATTATTTCTACACATATAAATTACTTGTGCAATATCAATAAGACCTAAAGACATTATTCGTAAAGCTACGCTACCTATGCTTTATGGCTATTGAAACTTGGATACCTAAATTATGGCTATGATCATAATACTATAAGACCGTTCGCCGGATGTACAGTGGCGCCATCATTACTATTAGTGTGTTTACTATTAAACTAAAGTATTTGCTTGAAATCGGACGGTGTTTTCTTTACTATAAATAAATAACACAACAAATGGATGTATCACATAGTTTAATAACGATTGACCTTCGAGTTATCAACTAACGGAAAAAAGTGGCCACCTTTTGAAAAATTACGTATCTCATAAATTGTGTTTTTCCTTGCGCTAGTAATAATCATCGTCCGATTCCAAAGAAATTCTTTAGTTAATAAGAAAAAACAATAGTAATTAGGGCGCCACTGGACGCTCGACGTTTGCTCGGTGCAGTCTTAATTAATAAAAATAAATACTTTGTTTTTTTATTGAGTAATACAATAACAACACTTACAATGATAGCTTTTTTATATTAACAATTAAATAATAAATGTAGAATGTAATACATAATTAAATTAAATAATACATAATTACATAATTAATTAGTATGACGCGAACTTTAATTTTAATGTCGACTCTATAACTAGCTTTAGTCTTACCGGGCTATGAAAACTCCGAACCCAGGTTATCATACCATTCCGGGAGACCAATGATAATATGAGGGGTCAATTTAGGATACGAGGCGTAACGGAGCGTTCTAATAACAGGGCAAGTTTCGTCTCAACGCTTACTAAATACTGCTTAAAATAGAATAGAATAGAAATAATACACTTACAGCGACACATTTCAAACCAATGTCAAGTAAAATAACACAAGGCGTTGATAAGGTCCCCTACTTAGCATTGCCGTAGCAAGCCGCGGCGCTGGTTTTCAGAAGGACCCTGACTTAAAAACTGACTTAAATATCTTAAACAAAAAAGGGGTAACGACACCTTCAATAGGCAATACAATTGATTATATGACTTTATCTACAACCTCAAAAACATGGAGATTATGAAAGCAAACAATGATAACGTTGATCGTATATTTTTTTACAAGTTGCTTGACTGAATATGCTTTCTAATTTTTAGTCCGGCGAAGGCTCCTGAAAAAGCACCTGCGAAATCATCACCAAAGAAAAGGAATTCTGCTCACGAAACATCCAGTAGGGGTGAGTCTCCTCTTTCAAAATACCAAATCAATGAACCCGGGCCTCTAATCATTTTCTTGACAGTAATGGCGACAGAGATAAAAACAATACGATAACATGTCAAAAGCAATATGTTTATACCCAATAGAATAAAACCCCTGATCGGCAAAGTGCACACAAGATGTACATATTAATTAACAAAATAAATATGTTTTCTTTTCAGACGCAGACAAAGTACTGATAAACAAGACTGAACTAGATAACATTCTATATAAGAACGCAAAAGCGTTGCGCGCCATCGGTTTGGAAGCCCTTTTGGATCTGCACTCCCAGCTGTGGGCGGTGGTGCGGCGGTATTCGGACCAGTTTGACAGGACCCGGCTGCCGCAGGAGCTGTCCACCGTCGTCGCCAGGTACGTCCAGCTGTCAAGGAAGTGAACCCTGAAGCCTTGGTGATATCTATGTCGCTAACCTGAACAACTGTACAGTACAGTACTTCCACTTCCTTAAAAGCCGTTGCTTGATATCTTATTCGCACTTGCACCAGGCAGTATATTTGTCACTCGTGTTTCATAGAGACACGCAAGCCGATAGCTTACAGGAAATGGTGGTACTGTACCCTTAAAACGACTGCCAGATTTTGTAGCTACTTTCACTGCCATTTTGAATATTCAAAGGCTGCACTGGGCCATATATTAAGTCTTACATTGAAATATAACACAGTATTATGTTGGTATTGTTTTTTTAAGTGCCTGCGTGCGGTTTGTATAACAAAATCACAAAAACATTTTATTTACTAAATCATTGATATAGATGCACCACAGGACTTCAGACTCGAACACATCGTTATTTGTAAGACAGCAAAATGGAACGTAAGTCTATTTATACGTAAGAATTTATATGGGATGACAATGAGGTTGTAATTTATTGGATTCTTGAGAGTGGATGCGATGTTAAAATGATTGCTATAAGCATTTGTCGAATTTCAATTACGTGTTATGTGGTACGACATTCCCTTTAAATGATGTTCCTCTACGCAACCAGATTTGTAGCTTTATTCCGTATCGACATTCGTAATAGCGAGTCTGACGTGTCCATGTTTAACTAGTGTTCTAATTTAATAAGATATGCCTGTCCGAACGTGATACGGAATTAAGCTTCAGTTGGAGGAACATACCTCATCACTTTTTAAGTATACACATAAGTGCTGTTGAGCACATGTAAGGCGATCCGATTAACCATTCTAACCAGCCAAATTGTAAATGGAGATACGGATGAATATATTAAACCACGGTAAAAAGCTAAAGCAGAAGTACTTACTTTGTCAGTTTTAAACTTAATGTAGCATACGGCACGGAAGCCGCCCATCTGTAATGTTTATCAGATACTAGTATACCCTTCGTTTTACGTACATTATCACGGTAAAATTAAGGGGTGCGTCGCGTCTTCGTGAATTGAAAACGCTATATTCTAGTTACCAAAGGAAATACCTATATGTTTCAATGTACAACGTTCTTGTTGAGAGAGAATCAATTCAAGAAGTCTGTTATTTAAAAGACCTCTTTGTAATTATTGTGTATTTAACTTATTAACTACCAAATAAATCTAAGTATGTAAAGCTGCTATTTTTCTCCAATTTTTCCCCTTGATTCTTCGTTTTGAATAAAAATACTTCACTGTTAAATGTATTTAAGCAGACAATGTGCTTAATAATATCTGAACTCGGGATTCCTTTAATAAATAGAGTTGAGTACAGATATATTGGAGCACATTTTCTGCTCCGAAATATTTCATAGCAACTGTACGTCCTGCTTTAGTATATATGGTGTCATGTACCTAAGGTTAGGTTGCACCCCAATAGTTTTTCTGGTCTGTGATATGTAGTGAAGATCTAAGATGTTAAATTAACCTACGAATTACTTGTAAAATATCGCTCGCGCATCGCCACCCGCTTGTCTATTCTCATGCTGTTTGTTAATCATTATCTTAATGTTGCTCCCCCTTTATGACGTTACCCACTGTGTAAAAATGTGTTTTGGCGGATTTTATTATAATAGCGCTATAAAATTACACTGAGAGCGGACCGTCATCAATCGCAACGTCATCAATACAATTGTGTCAATCGAAATATTTTTTTAACCCTTAAGTACATCACAGTGAACATACTATAATGTTCACTTTTAATGTTTGGAATGTTTTTTTATTTTTTTGCTGATTCAAAATCAAAAAGGGTTTGAATTCCCGACTTTTTTTATTTTTGCCAAATTAAGGGTTAAGGACATTTTTTTAATTTATACGTGAAAAGAGATAACAATTAAAAAGAAAATGGTTTGATACGTTTGAAAATTGTATAGTATTAAATACACAAATATAATCGACTGGTCTTAATTTCACTGATTAAGTGATTACACAATACCAGTTGATGTCTTTAATAATTAAAAACAACTAAAAATGTGCAAAAAATATTCTAAAATAGTGATGTGATTTCAAGCGGTATGGATAAAATTGATATATCTAATCAAGGGACCGCTTTTGTAAGTGTAAAGCATTTAAAATTCTTAAATAATAACAGATATCGATTGCACAATACACCCCAATTGTGGTTCAGGTATTCTAATTGTACAAAACGATCCACTTAGCATATTAACCGTTTGATTAAGCTTTAATTAACTTAAATCAAAGTAGAACTACTGAGGGATGGTACCCTCATTTCACTTCGTTCGTAGTACTCGATGACATGACGTTAGTGACGGTCCGCTTTTAGACTATGTAACGGGCCACAGGGCGCAATATGTGGTAAGAAATGTTTCTAAGATAAATAAGTGTTGATATGTGGTTGATCTTTTTCGGTCTGGTGTCACTAGCCACTTTTTATACGTTTAATTCCTGCCCTTGTCTATTTGATTTTTTTTTATAAAATTATTTGGGATATATTATTTATTTTTTGAGTTCATTGTTTTGTTGAAAAATTAGTTATGAGCAATTTGGCTTTTTAGGTAAACTACTAAACGTGATTATGTTTAATTTTAATGACCAAACGCGTAAATAACATGTTATTATTAGGACTAACGAATAATAAATTTTGGTATTAAAATTAACAAGAAATTTGACATGAATCGTTTGGTCTAGATAATTATGTCCGCAGCCGACTTAAAAAGTGGCTTGATCCATCCAAAATTCTTCTTACGAACTATTTGTAACTGTAGTGCTTTTTTTAATGGTTAGTTCCAAAGAACCTTTACAATGCGTTTTTTTCTCTTAACCGACAGCATGAATAAACTCATGTCAATAGTGCTTCAAATAGTCAATCGAATTTTGGAACGTATGCAGTTGTATCACTTTTATAATTCTTTACAGCTCTATAAGTTACTTCTGATTTGGTGTCGAAGTAGAATTTATAAAAAAAACAATTGCAGCTGATATAAAGGTTTCCGCGAGGTGTAACAATTATTTTAATAAATAAGTAATAATAAGTTTACTTTTATGTCAATTGCGTACATGTTTTATAATTTCTATTTTTGACAACGCAACAAGCAACTTGTCAACCACTCTGTACCATATCGGAGGCTAGCCAAGTTGCATACGACTAGATCACATTGTTTGATTTCTGCAGACGTTAACGTTCCCAAAATGCAACTGATGTATGTCTGCCACAGATCATTATAACTTAAACCTAAACTAACTCTACAACATAATGTATCCTAGTACCTATTGCTAAATAATTGTGTTTTTAGAAGTTTTTTTCTTCCATTAAGTGCATTCTTTCGTCTTTATTTTATTATCCTTTCTTTTTTTATATGTCCATGAAATGAACTAAATAGTCTTATTGAAATTAATGAACGTTTCCGAGTTTGTTTATGAATGTATATACTTAACAAATCTATTTTATTTATTGACGATGGTCCGTTTCGTGGATACTTTATAACAAGACCTTCATTATAAATTCTGAATAATGCGCAATAGACTGAATTGTTAGTGTGCGTGAACAACAACTGAGAAATTATTTCTCGCAAGTTTAAAACTATTTTTTCGTGTTTAGAAACGAAATTGTATAGGTACTTAATGTATTTGATTTATGAACAATTAATTTTTGTAATTTTGGATAATTAATTAACAGTTTATTTAGTAATTTAGTCAAACTTAAACGTTATTGATTCTACAGTTAAATATGTGAAATAATTTGTAGTGACAATAATTGATAAGTGTACCCTCTATCGAATAACCTACAAAGCTGTGTGATATTGAAGGAATAAACGCAACAATATGTAGCGAAATACAAAAAAATAGTTACCTCATTCCGCCAAGGAATAAAATACATTATAATAGAATGATACGAATTACAGGAATGGCCATAGATTTATCGAAACCAGTGTAACATTCTCGAATCTCATGTATAAAATATGGCATTAATTGTATTTGATTCTGACCTATCGAAATTATTTTTGGCCGATTGATGCCATGTTTTTGCGTTCGGATTACAATGTAAAGTTTGCTTGCATTTGCTCAATTGCGAGTGAGACGATTCTTTTGTTATCACTCTATATCCACCGTTAGTGAATAATTCTTGTATGTTTAAAAATTATATTTAATGAAACTGAAAATAAAAGGGTACGATTTATGTGATATCGATGTTGCTGTTTTATTTTTGTCTTGTCTTATCTTGTACAATACTGTACATACCTACAATGGGACCCAGTGCGTAGAGGTGAGAAGTAATAGGCAAATCGCGTACAGAGTCTTTCGAGTAGCTTCAACAAGATTAGACCCAATGACGAACTACGCGGCCTGGGGAATATTTCAGAACTGTAACTGTAAGGGCCTGTTTCACAATCGACAAGTAAATTTATCTGTCATTTAAGGTTGGCTCTCTCCTTGTCTATTTTCAAGTGAACAGAGAAAGGGCTAAATTTATCTGTCAAATATGCTTTACTTGTCGATTGTGACACAGGCGGTTAGACTCTAAATAAGTATTATGTTGCCGCTGGGGCACCCCCACCCCCAGGCTTTATTTTGGTGTCAGTCAACTCGTGCCGATGTGGCGGTGGTGGCCATGGCAGGAACTTCAGGTCTGGCAACGACATTGCGTGGCGGTAACTTTTCTTTTTTATAGCATGGGAAGGCAAACGAGCACACAGGCCACCTGATGGTAAGTGGAAACTGTGACCCATAGACATTCGCATTCACAAGACTGCAAGTGCGTTGCCAACCCTACTAAGATGGAATGCCTCTATGCTAGTCATTTCACCGGCCGTCTTATCCCCAAACCGGAACACAACAATGCAAACACTGCTGCTTGGCGGTAGGTTAATGGAAAAGATGGTGGTACCAACCCGGACGGACCCTGCACAAGGTCCTCCCACAAGTAAACTGCAAGCGGTGGCTCCTGGCGTACTTTCGTAATTCTGAATATCGTCGCTACTGCCACCGTCGTAAAATGTGGCCAGGGCGCAAGTAGACTGGCGGTCCAAGGATCCAAGGGTCCTGTGTTCGCTAGTGTTTGCCACGATGACTAATCAAATGTAGCTCACAATTGTCGAGTGTAAAATAAACAACAAAGCGGGATTTAATATTTTATTTTTTACAATTTATTTACGTCCGTGATCGTAAACGAATTTTACTACAACGCTCCATCATTTCAATTTAAAATTACACGATAGAATGATACTAGAACATAAATATTTTTCGTATTATTTAAGATCAAATAGATAATCTTTTTTACATCCTAATGTAACGATATCATTTAATTTAATTTGTCATTATATTAAGCAAAAATACAACAAATTAAATTACACAAGTAATAATTAATTATAATCTTTATCGGAGAGAACAATTATCTAAACGCTAAATCATAGCAATTACAATTTATAAATACTTGTAACAAAAATGAAGGAACTAAATATTTGAATCTACTAAATTATTACAATCACATGTTTATCAACTAAAAATAAATGTTTACGTTGTTATATATTAATTCTTTACGTCCTTACGTTTGTCTCCTGGGTGATCTCTGTGATCGCTTGCGACCGAATCGGTGCCTTGGGAAGGAGGTTTACAGCTGCGCAAGCGCTCAAGAGCCGGAGAAGGTTCGGGGAACGAATCAACAGGAACTAGAACCAAATAGCGGAGCCGCGAGCGAGCCCGGCGGGGCGCACCGGGCCGCGGCTCCTCGTGGAGTCATTCAACATTTTGTACCCACAGTACGCATCATTAACAAATAACAAACTTAATTAAAACGTCTCAATTAAAAACTTTAACAAAATCACTCATAATACTGCTGAATTTGTACGAATTCGGTAAATAATTCCGACAACACAATATACAACCACAAGTTGCGACACTAAACATACAGATCTCGCATCTGCACGAACACATGAACATACATGAACGTAACTCGAACCCAGTGATGGCTATTGTAAATCATATTGTGTATTATATTTTAAAACGGTCGTGAAATACGGAAAAATATTGATGAAATCGAATTAGATAAGGTTTTTGGCACAATAGTTTACCGTTTCACGATCCCGAGACTTTGCTAAACATCAATTCATCAGACAGCGACTTATTTCATTACCTTACTTTACATTTACAAATTATTACATGTGATCAAACAAGCGCTCGGAGAAAATTATTCGGTAATAGTCAGCTACAAAGGAATAAAAGCAATATAATTCTGTTCTGTAAAACTATACATATTCAAATATATAATGTAATTCGTTTATAATTATATAAAATCCCTGTAACGATAATATTGTTATATGACGCGACACTAGAGTGTAGTTCCTACGGTAGTCAGATCAGCTGCAGAGTTACTGTGATTATGTAATTTACAGTCGTTATACAAAATAGAGTCGTAAATAGTGTTCAGTCTTGTCGGTTAGAGTCCGCAGGCCCGGCCGCGGGGACCGAGCCGCTCGCTGCTTCGCGGAGAGCTATACCGATATCTACATACAACGAATACGTAAACTGTAGCTTCGAGCGTGTCACTTGTCAACGAAACGATACAAACAAACGGTATATACACAAGTCTATCTAATCACGTGGTAAATCTAATTATGGAATCATCGTAGGTATACAATTATCTAAAGCCAGGTAGGACCGAGTCTCGTTTAATTCTAACTTCATTATTACATATTCACTAAAATCTTGAAAAGCTCTTTTTGATTTGAACATTGAGTGCAGATACTTTTATTTGTCTTAACCTGGCGCGCACTGTCGTTCCACGCCACCGACACTTGATCCGTCGCGTTGTAAACACGGAGACGACTCGGCAGTGGTCTGTAGATAAGGGGAGTCCTGTGAGGGTGGTACACGAGAGCCGTGAGCGCACGGCTCGTCGGCGGAGCGTCGTGAGTGGCAGCCGGCGCGCGCCGCCGCCTCGGACCAATCGCTGTAATCACTTCACTAATACTACAACAATTACAAATACACTACTATTTACCATTTTAGACACCGAATGTCTCCTCATTAATGGCTAATTTAAATTTATATCCCATTAATTTATCAATTAATATTTACATTTAAAATTGTTTATCATCGAATATAACTATTATTACGAAATATTTTACAAACTTTGGTGAATCGCAGAAAAATCGCACGTGTAACATAATATCTACAGGGCACGTCTAGAGGGCGAGGAGCGGCCGCGTGAGACGATAAGGTAACGGGGGACGTTCACCGCAGCAACTAGGGACTACCACGAAGATGGAATGTCGGAACGGAATGTAACAATAAAGAGAGCTCTAAGGCCGCGGACGACCTAAAGATAACAATCACAACACCTTTCATACTTATTGCACTCCTTCGGAATAATAAATTATCGCCTATCACTTATACGCGATCTCATATACATTTACAATATTAACACATCTTTAAATATAAATTCAACTAATTTATAATGTGGACGTCGCTAGCCGCGGCTCCGGAGCGCTCCGGCCGCGACTCGCGCGCCTGCGCCGCGCGGGACCGGGCCCCGCCGGGCGGTGCGGGGAACAACTAACTGTTTTAAAAGCTACATAAAATGCTTAAAGTTTGTAGTCACTACACGTTCGAAATAAAATAGCTGCAACGAAACATATCACCAACTTTTAAAACAGTCGTCGATGTAGAAAGTGAGATCGCCCTCGACGAGTTTCAGTGAGGCGGCGGGCAGACGGGGCGGTCCGGGTCGCTCGTGGGACGCGAGGGACGCGGGCGCGGAGTGCGGCGGCTAGTCCTGCCCGTTGTGGTGCAGCAGCGCGCGCGCGTCGGGCGGGTGCGGCGGGTGCGCGTGCCGGTACTCGCCCTCCTCGTCGGCCGAGTTCTCCTTGGAGCGGTCGCTCTTGCAGTCCTCCTCCTTCGGCACCTGCGCCAGCGAGTCCAGCGCCATAGGCATGGACTGGTAGAGCTCGCGCGCCTTGTCGCCAGGCGGCAGCAGGTGCAACATGTTGAGCGGCATGGGGAAGCCGGGCGGGAATTCGGGGTAGAACCCCTGCGAGAACGGGTTGAACATGGGGCTGGCGGCGATGTCGGGCTCCGAGCTGTTGGGCCGCGCCGCGTGCTCGTCCTTGTCCTTGGGCGGGTGGTTGTTGTTGTTGTTGCCGGAGTGCATGCCCAGCGCGTCCAGCGGGCCGCCGATGCAGTCCTTGCGCAGCTGCTCCAGTTTCAGGCTCTTGCCGTACTTGCCCCGCACGTACATCAGCAGCGAGTTGTACGGGATGCCGAATATTCGCGACGCCTGACTCGTCGTCATCTTCTTATTCCACACGTGTTGCAGGGCTTCGGTGAGTTCAGCGTTGGTCCAGGAGCGCGGGGGGCCGCCGCGCGGCGCGCTGTGCTGGCCTTTAGGTCGCCCTGGAACAGAAGGTTGCGATGGTAGCGACGTTGGGTTTCGTGATTAGGAAACAAAAGTTTCCATAATTGCATCATGGAAAATTCGGGGTGATTTAGTAGCGGAGTGCACCGAGGCGCACGACACATGCCGTGTGCGGGCGCGTTACCGAATGCACCAACTGCGACTATCTAATAACCGTGTTCGGCGAGGCAATAATTCGGCCGCGACACACGGCAATGAGCGGTTGCGACGGTCGTCATTAATTCGCCGGGGCACGCGACTATTAGCGTTCCGGGTTTGTCAAAAAGAAAACCTCTATGCATGCGGCGACGTCGCGCGCGTAACTTTATGCTTTTATAATTCCCGCGGAGCACGTTAACTCGATTCCGATCAGATAATTCGAGGAACGTTTCGGATTACAACCGGAATGATATTTTTATTAGGGAAATTAGTTTTCTTTTAATAGAGGTCGGGGGGTCACGCGATCGAATCACGGCTAAATTAAAGACGTCTTCGATTTAAACGGTTCGTTTGATATCTGCGATATGCATGGAGCGATGGGCGGCGATCGATCGGCATTGTGGTGGAGGCGAGAGTATTGACGACACACGGAGCGGCCGCGCGATACGCTATCAGATCGTCTTAGTAAACACCGGAGACAAAGGCCGGTTAGCGCGGCGTGTGTGCGACGCGCCGGCGAACTTTGTGCGACTATTATTGCCTGCACGCTTTGTTCGAAGGCGGGACACGGGCCTTTTCACTAATGAATGTTATTGCAGGCGTTCTATTTTACCGATAATAGCAAGACTAATAAGCAAGAACATACATGAAAGAAAAATACAATAGTTAAATGAAACATTTTAGAGTATTATTTCAATGTGTTGTGGACAGGAAACGTGTTGTCGTACCTACGTTGAATTTACGATACTTCTGTTTTAAATGATACTGCAGACCTAGATACGCTTTCAGGTACCTAAGTTAAATGACGGCGAGCGTGGCTAACGTCGAAAGTAAACTTTGTTTTTGGTTTAGTATTGAATTATCTGAATCTGCCAAGGGATTAAAAGTCGATTGTTTTTTTTTTGTAGTTTTAGCCACAAATGTAGGCGTAATACTTAACCGTGGTTGCCACCGGTGATGTGTGTGAGGCAGTTGTTAATGTTCAAACTTATCGGCAAGTTTTTTATAGCAATTAAGAACCTCTTACAACAGCTTAGAAGGCAACGTCGCATTTATACGTTATTATGCCCGTGTGGTTGCCGGGTTAGAATAGTGCCCCTCCGTGTCTTCCCGTGGATGTTGTAAGAGGCGACTAAGGTAGGTAATAAAGGCTGGCAGTACTGTTAGGCGATGGGCTAGCAACCTACAAGTGCAAAGTGTCGTTTCAGAATCATCAAAAAGTTGAGTTGTTGGTAATTCTGTAGCTCTGCTTATCCCGGAGGCAAACGAGCACATAGGCCACCTAATGGTAAGTGGAAACTGTGACCCATAGACATTCGCATTCACAAGACTGCAAATGCGTTGCCAACCCTGAGGACTAAGATGGAATGCCTCTATGCTAGTCATTTCACTGGCTGTCTTATCCCCAAACCGGAACAACGATGCGAACACTGCTGCTTGGCGGTAGGTTAATGGATAAGATGGTGGTACCAACCCGGACGGACCCTGCACAAGGTCCTCCCACAAGTAAAATGTGTGCATGTGTGTTATTAAAATAAAATAAAAAGTGGAACTGTCAAATGGCTATTTCCCATGAGCTTCTGGTTTATTTAATGCCGATGTTACCAGCACAACGGGTTACCTGATTACGTGAAGCGATTACCGTCGCCCATAGACGAAAGCAATGGGCATTCAAGTCACTTCTTTTCAATGAATACACTGTTCATCCACGTATAAAAGAGTCTTAAAGGCTAAGTATACTAAGGATCAGGTAAAAGATGACCTCGACTGCTTACATTTCTTTTTGACGTTGGTGAATAGCTGGGCGTCGAGCGGCGGCGCGCGGTGCTCCACATCCATCAGCGGGTACATCTTGTCCATGCCCGGCGGGAAGAGCCCCAGCGGCGAGTCGATGCCGAACACTGCAACAACGACAGCTTGTTACACAATTGGGTCAAAGTTTGAGCTAATCTGGGAGCAGTAGCTGCGAGTTCTGTTGTTTATTTGGGCTATTCCCACTTGTCCGCGGTTGTCTGTACTGCGAACAGATGGGAAAATACCTTCCTACAAGTCTCACTCGTTCGCACTGATGATTTATTCCACCAGTTCGCAGTGCGAGAAAAAGGAAGCGGACTAAGTGGGAATAGTACCTACATTTATTTTTATTGGTTATGCTAAGTCTCTTTCGGTTTTGCGGGTGATACCCCCTGATTTTTGGGTTTACATAAGCACCCCCGCTATTCAGTTATAGCGAGCCCGTTTGATAGTGTTAGAAAATGATGCAAGTTCAGGATTGTCTTTTTAGTTAATAGATGTTGTGAATAAACATATGTCACCATTTTTGGTTGGAAAAGTTCGTACCTAGCTATCAGCATACCTCAGCATCAGTTTACCTCGTCGTTATCCATTCTATTTGCTTTTGATTGAAAATGCGTAAATTATAATGTTGCTTATTTATCCTTTCTAGATAATAAATCTGATTTTATTTCTCAATAAAACACGCTTTTAACTGAATTAATATTCATACAAAGTCTGCACTGCAAGTGAAAGGCATGCGTGGTTGTTATCTAAACCCGCTACTCACCGTTAGATGGCGCCACCTTGTTCTGATCGCGCTCACTTTTATCCGCATTTAAAACATAACTAGACTTGGGCCGGTTCGCCGGGACTCAGAATTTTCTGTTGTTTGTATTGTTGCAGATGCATTGACCCAGAATATGTAAAGGGGTAGGATTTAATTAAAACTTAATAAGTTCTGTCAACACGGAAGATAGTTTCCGCAACCTAAATATATACAAAAAGGATCGAAGTATAAAAAGACACTGCAATTGTTATGATTATGATGCTAGATTAGTGTAAGCTAATATAAACATTAAAAACAGCAATAATATTATTATTATTATTCTCAAGTGAAATTTGACAATGTTTAAGAAATAACGACCTTTTTGTGATAAAAATAATCTTAACCGACTTGACCATGCTGTGTGGCTGTTGTCAGATTTAAACATTATCTCTAAAACACTATTCATGACTATATTTATATATAAATATTTGGTTCTATATGTATGGGTTGTTTATAAAACCAATTTACCTACTCGTAATATACCTACTCTCGTTGCTGTTAACCCCTGTATCGTCCGAACTTACCCTGTATAGTTAGTAATACAGTAATACTGAGTTGACAGTTGAGTTTTTTTACACTGTTTAGTTTAAAGATGTTTAGGCAACTTAACAGAGCCACTTTTTCACTCTGGTTTATGAACTATGTCATGAGAGACATTTTAGAAACACTTAACTAGTTCCTTTTTCAAGCTTGTGTCTGAGAAATTGTCACTAAGGATCGACTTCGTCATTAATTTACTATGCGGCTGCAAGTGGTATACGGGTAATATTGGTATATTGGTTTTTGTGTTTTTTGTTTTTTTTTTATTTGTATACAATATGATAACGATAATATGGATTAAGATTCCTATGAAACTTTGGAACTGTGTCAAAGTGACGTAATAATTAAATTCTTAGAGGCTTGTTACGATTTGACTTATTGCGTCACTTTGACTTAGTTTTATAGAGGCTTAATTATCCATTTGGATGACTGTTCCGAATGGAGTTCCCTGCAGTTCTTAGTCTCGAATGTTGTTAATTGTAAATCCACATGACGAATTCCAGGTAAGCGCTCAACGTATTGGTTTATAAATCCGTCTCGAGCTTCACCGGTTTTAATTACTTACTGTGAAATGTTAATGACACGAAATGATTAAGTAATGTATAAGATGTCCGATGACACTAATTGAAAGTTGTTTAAATTAGACTTGTATAAAAGATTAACTGGTAATTTGGTTAGATTATTGAGCTGGCGTCACCCGTTTGTGGCGACAAACGTCGCAGACATATTAAGAAACTAATTCAAAAATGTTAAAATGAAATAAAAAATATAATGATACTTAGGCTAATAAAATGAATTTGTTTAATTTGTTTTGCAAAATGAGTAATGGGATGCGTTGTTTTGCCAAGAGGTACTCGTAGTACAACAGTCAAAGAGTGAAGGCTACCTACTTTATATCACGGAAAGTTAACCCATTCCCAAGGGTCAGCATTAGGCACTGGTCCCACCGCCGGCTACAGACTATAAGCTAGTAGAACTATAAACTACAAAAGAGTGGGCGAGCGGCGAGAAGCGAGTAAAGTTTTGATAGTTTTGACGCTCGGCTATAAAGCTGAGTACCGCTGAGCTAGTTTTATAGTCGATAGCTTTTACCGCTGCGGTCAACTAGTAAACAGCGGTCCCACCGCCAGATATCGGCGAGCTCGGCGAGCAACTAGTAAAATTATGTATCTACTAGAAACAGTTGACAATCGGCGGGAGGCTAGTAAAAATTCTATGGGATTATCGCTTACTCGCCGGGCGGTGGGAGAGTGTCCTCGCCTCCGGTGTGAACAGCCAGCTATAAACTATAAATATATATCTCTCACTTTTATTTACACGAAAACGATTATCTTTTGTTCGTTTCTTGAGCTAGAAAATAGCCGATAGCTCATAGCTTACTCGCTCGCGGTGGGACCAGTGCCTTAAGCCGTGGCCAAAGAAAGGCATGAGTTTGAAAACACGGTTCTAACAGCAAGAGTTGTATGAAATGCCATGCGATCATACTTAGTACCTACCTATATGAAGCACTCTTAAAACACCTCTGTCAATCGACCATTAAAATTATCATTATTCACGTTCTATATCATATCCCATTCTACGCAAATAGCAAGGTAATTGAGAAACAGAACATTACTAGTGCAGATATCGTCTTAGATGTAAATAAGAGCCGAGGTGTCCCGACCAAATGCGCCTGAATCGATATCTCCGGCTTGCTTTATTACGGCTGTGCTATCGAGCTGCGAGTTGAGTAACAGGTCTGTCTGCGTTATACCTATGCCTTTTATTATCTACCTATGCGTCCTGTGAAGCTGCAGGATTAAAAAGATAGTGTTCGAAATTTGAAATCGTTAGTGACGTTAGTTTTGCATTGTTAGTTGCCAGGATTAAAAATATGACTGCAGATGTTTGTAAAAGTGTCTATGGAACACAAACTCTAAATTACAGGTTGATTTTTTATGCTGATGTGAGGATTAGTTATGAAACGTATAAATATGGAAAAATGGTAACAATGGCTGACAAAACGTAACTCCGAGAAAATATGCAAGGATATAAAATATAAACCAGCTGTCAATTGCTACCTTTACTTTTTGAAACTGAACTCTGAATCTTAACATGCTAAATTGGGGTCTTATTGTATCACAGAAAACACATGTAATTCTTACAATGATAAGCATAAAGTACCTATTTACTAGTACCTCGTTAATTAGTGAAGATAAGTGACTGTCAATAGTTTCAAGCAAAATAGTGTACCTTAATTGGATATATTTAAGTAATTATAACTTTTTGTTGCTTTATTTTAAAAGCTGAAACTAATCAAAATATATACTTATATAGTTATATCTTTTAAACTTGTAAAATATGAAAACCGATATTATTCCAGTTGCATTAGTAAGTTAACAAAAACATAAAACACTACTTGAAGTTTTTAACATAACATATTTCCCTCAACGTATTTCTAATGGAGTCACAGTCAAAAAGAATAAAATAGTTATTTCAATTCGCCGTCGGAAACCACGCGACGCCGTGAAATGGTACGTCTTTACGGAGTCGTTCTTTTAATACTACCCACCGGAATTTAAAATAATGAACTCACGTTTTAAGTTAGGTCTGGTACTATCTGATAGAAAACGGAATGCGACGAAATAATCTGCATTGCAAACATTGGCGAAGACTGCCTTGCGACAGTCATCGATCTTGATTGTTAATAGGACTTATTACGACATAGATTTTTTCCAAATAGCAACAATAAAAGCTAGTAGAAGTGCTAAAAATCTGGCCCACCCTATATATGTAAGGAATCGTTTTGTATGAGCGTCACAGCGTCAGTGATGTGAAGTTAGTTTTACGTTATTTTCTTGTTCTCGGCATCAGCCTTCGAGTTATAAATATGTGAGGAAGTTTGTGTGGGCCTTCTAAAACGATGAATCCGCTAGAGGTGCACTGCCAAGGAGCGACGGTGCCCATGTTTCGTCCGCTACACAGGTTACGTCGTATTCCAGCGAAGTGCAATCTCATACAATTTCATACAAAACAGTAATTTCTTTCGAACAAGCGTATGAGTAAATGAGGTATCCACATAATAATATACTTAAGTACAAAGGCTGCATGTGTAATAAATGAGTCCTTTAGTTTAGAATGATTGCATTGGAAATGCACAAGACTACTTTCTTATTCTAAATCAAATTTTAATTAATAGCTTTTCACTCCTTTTCCAAGTGGATTTCGCCAATATCGAGTTATTTATAGGCACTCCCATGGACTTTTACAGAAATAAGCCCGTGGTTATCAATCGCGAAGACAATTGTTCGGTAAAATAGTGTTTTCTCTGATGGACTAAACAGAAGCACACGGGCTAGCTCCCCGCGCTGTTGTCAAGTCCGAGACTTCTTTTATGCCTAATGAAATGTGGCGTTGTAACTCATTATTGTTAAATCAGACGTGAAAAGAGGTGGCTTCATTATTTAACCTTACGCTATCAATCTAAATGTACCGTACCTTGATACTTTGTGAAAAGATGTGTTAGTTTTAATTGAAACACAAACGTGGTGTAAACGGAGAAATCGAGCGCGTCATCAAACACCGACCCGTTCAGGCCTTATAGCCCCGCGCCATTACACACTTAGGGTATGGGCACCAAAAGATGAACACACCCCAATAAATGAACGATCGAACGAAATAAGTAAATAATTAAATGGTGACAAATATTCCATAGTCGGGGATTTTTTTTTCTTAAACAGCAACACTATGCCTACGCCGCCATTAAAACTCACTGACAGTTACGCGTCTACCGCGGCGGGAATCGGTCGTTGTTCTGTGGTGTGTCGTCAAAAACGTCGCTAGTATGGGAATATAGATAAGGTAAGTGTACTTCAAATTTAAGCTTTTTATTACGTATAAAATTCAATAACTTACTTTCTTGCAAGGGTTTCTTAGTATGAATTCTTGACTAATCCCTCTTTTAATGTATTTATACGTTATTTTATTATCTTTGTTAATTTAAGAGCAATAAGCCGTTCAAGTTATGGTCCTAAAAATATGTACCGAAACTAAAAGCTGAACGATGTTCAACTACTAGGTAGGGCATACATTTTTAAAAGCTTTGTAATAAATCGTACTGAACCGGCATATAGAAACTTTATAGCGTAAACTGATCATTTATTGCTTCCGAATTTTTTAACTAAAACATGAACGCAACTTTTGGTTATTTTGAAGTTTCTTTTAGTATGAAAACTAAATACTGTTCAACAATGAAATATTTGCCTAATACTTGAACTAATTAAATTTTCTAGTTCAAGTTTTGGGTTCCATGTCAATAGTTGAATTCTTAATTAAATTTACTGGTTCAAGCTTTGGGTTCTATTCTAATAGTTGAATTTTTAATTGATTTTGTTCGTTCATTTCATTAATTCTGTATCCGAAAGCTGAACCAAGTAAACTCAGTCGTTCATGTTTTAGGTAAAGTTTTGTAATATGAACACTAGCTATTTATTTTTGTAAAGCCCAAGCTATTTTTAGCACGTATTTTTACTAACGACCCAGCAGCTAAATTAAAATTATTATTAAAATAATATTATTAAAATAATATTACTAAACTATAAATTTCAGGCAAATAGTTGTATAAGAAGAAAAGAAAATTTAACTTTATAGTTATTAAGTTATTTTTTTATTGAATATCAATGATTGTGATACCAATATTCTCTTATATACAATTAAAAAAAAACTGATTTGATTAACGTGCCTTTTATTTATTTTGAAAACCATTTAATAACTTTATTTATTTATTTAGAGCATTATACAAAATACTCATAATTAAAAAATCAATAATGGCAATTAGTCATATAGATTTTTTAATGATTTGAGTTCAACTATTGGGGTCAATCCGTTCAGATTTAGGGCACATTAGATTGATTTTATTATATTAGTTCAACTATTGGAGTAAAATCGTTCAGAGTTAGGGTATCACTGTTCATGTATTGGGTAAATTGGTACATTTTTGGTTTCAAAGATTTTTAGAAAAATAATGTGTTATAATAATGAACTTTATAATATTTATTTCCAATCTAGAGTATATACTTTAGCGTATAAAATAAAGTAATTGGGTGAAATTCGTTTAATTCACTGAGAAAAAAATGTCCAAAGTTGGTGTAGTCGCTTAATCGTTCATTTATTGGTGCCCCTACCCTAATTGTATTTCTCACAAGTGCCATTGGAAAGCCAGGGTTTTACGACACGTTACACACGGTTACAACCAGGCCTTTCTCACATCCCTTTCTGACTTGATCACTAGTGAGAGATAGCTTTATATCCGCGAAAAACTTGAGCAAGTAGGTTTACGGTTTATAGGTATGAATAGCAACAGTTAATTCGAGTCACCAGTTAAAGCCCTCGTTAGCCGGACTCGTTATTTGCATGATTACCAACTATCAGTAAGTTGAGCCCACATTCATACCGAGATTGTTTAAAAATAGCGGAGATCTGTATCGTCCGGTGATTGAGATTTTCCAGGGTAATGAGCTTGTAAGTTTTAATTAAGCTGATCCTTTTCAACATCTCCGTCTATAAAGTAAGCAACAAACAAAGTCTTAAAAATGATGATAAGTATACTAGTTGTATACAACTAGTATATTTTTTTTGTCGTAGCTAATTTGTTGAATTCAAATAAAAGGGAAACGATTAGTGTCTAAACTTACTGTAAAGTGATGCTTCTGCCAGCTCGGACCGTCGCCAGGGCGTCAACGGCTGGTCTGAACAGAAATTTTCACTTTCTTACTGGTGTCTTTACTACTTCTACAGCGTAAATAAGAATAAAGGTATTCGTGCAAGGATTGTACTAAACATAAGAGCGGTGTAAACGTGTATCGAATGTTTTAACAATAGCATTGACGAATTATATTTTAGCATTGACGAGGAAACCGCTTACAACACAATTGTCGTAACGCTTATGTAATACAAATAGACGAAAAACATGAAACGAGGCAGCGACATGAAGATATCACGCCTCTCGGGCCTGACCAATCGATTTCATTATATCACACGATTTCCAGATCGGAGTAAACCTTGCGGTCAATTAGCCGCACCTAGCGACTTGACGCTTTCTATTCCGCTCCACCGACCCCTCACAACTGCTCGACCATAAACAATGATTTTCGAAACTAACCAGACTTGCGATACGTTCGGATTCGACACGACATTTTTTCCAAATCTATCAATTTCGCAACAGCTGTGCGCGCCCGCTAAGCCCGTAAACAAAATTGTACTTGGGAAGTTATCAGACAACAAAGTTGGCGATCGATCGCGCCCCATATGAACCACGCGTCGAAATCGAAAGCGCGAACTTTGTTGGGAACTCGGCAACCCTTCCGCGGCGTGTGTACAACTTGTCGCTCACCCCGACCATTGAGGAAACCCGCACTCCCTCGCTCGCATGTCACGCATGTGTTGCGTCCCGCTCGCCACATGCGTAGACAGGGAGGAAGCGCGACGTGTCACCCGCGGGTGCACGTTGGCATGCGTACAGACAGGGTGTCGGGCCCATTCAGGCTTCCGGCGCACACACGCCCGCGACCCGCGTGTGGGAGTCGCCTGTTGTCTATGGTCAGGCCGCGCGCGTGCTCGCCGTTTATTTTGCAACGAGATTTACAACTATAACTGTAAATTAACTTTATCGAGCGGACCCGAATCTAGGTCGTATGGAATCAGCATTAATTATCGCTTTAATCTGAGACCGATGTCGACCGTTCGTACAATAGATCACATGATAGATAGCGGCTCACGCCAAGGATACGTAATATCGAGACGAGAGCCATAACGAGCGAGTGCCTCTCGCTCGCGCTAACTGGGTTAATCCATTGTTTCAGCGCACGCACAGCACCCGCCGATGTGGGGAACGATTAGTGGAAAGAAGTCTAGGCCGATGATGCGGCCCTATCCTTGCATTGTTCGAGCCATCGCGTGTCCACTGCAAGTCCTCTTTACATAAATAATATGGGGCGTAAATGGCGAATACTACGCCATCGACTAAATATTTATAAGGCCTCGGGAACTTTGATTGCTGTGCAATAGCGCGGCGCGGTTCACAAATTGGGCCGCACAGGGGGAAACGCGTCGGTTTCCTTATAGGTGACACACGCGCATCTGAGCTGGCGAGACGCCGTGTACAACAGACGCGTATAAAAACCATTCCCGTGACTAATAAACAATGACGTGTGACTCATAATTGTCGGCTTAATTGTAATTTCATAATGACACTACACAGTTTCCGAATTAGCGTTCCCTGATAGTAACAAGAACACATTAGCTGAATCACACACGGGCCTGTGAGAATTTCATACAAATACTAAATTACGACCACTAACGTGTTAATTTCGTAAGCTCGCAACCAATTTGGGCATTAACTATTGAAATGTATTTTCGTTAACTTCCCATGTTACATCCCGTGTGAAGCGCTGTCTATTGTTCGCGGGTGAGGCGCCGATCTCATTGTCTATGCCCGAATAGTGCGCCGCCGCTTTAATCACTCGATTCAGCGGCCGTTTTTCGATGCTCGATTTATTGGGCACATGACATTCACGAACGAACGCGAACTTCATTGTTATTTTAGAAATCGGAACGGTCGCCTAATTAATTTCGTTATTAAATTTATTATCTGGTAATAACATGTCGACGGTGCGGCAGAACTAAAGTGGAGAATTGGATTTGTTTGTTGGCTTTGTTGCGGGCGCGAGAAGCCCGAGCTTTTACGGTAATAAAAATGGAGTGGGTATGTATGTACGATTGCGGTTGTATTGATCGTATCGGTAATTTCTCGCTTCCGTTGCGTATGTAATGTAATGTAATCTGCCACGCGAAAGAACCAAAACGATTGCGGTTATTCGCAAGAATCGATTCAAAGCGGATAAAGCTACACGAATAAAAAATCTTGCCTATCGCTTGATACACTTTGGTGTTCCACACTTTCTCTGCGCATGAACAGTAAATAAAACAAAAATTAGTGTCCAGTAAAAACTAGACTTAGTCAATATAAAAAGGAACGTCTGGTACAGTTTACTTTAATTTATTTTGGCCAGCACGTAATCGAGTGTACACAATAGTTCCTTCACCGCTGCGACGGTTAAATTAGCTCGCAGTGGCTTAATTTAATTCTTACAAGTAAACAAAACGGAAAGTGGCATGAATGCTCTATTCTCCATATCCAATTACACTACACGACGTACAATCGGGAATGCAATCGAATACAAAAGAGTAGATTGTCTATGGGCGTCTATTTATCACGGAGCGTATCGAGGTATTGATATAGAAAAAGGTTAGATTGATTCCGGTCAAATTGGTGTTTACGTGTGTGGTGGGCCGCAATGATTGTTCCCCGCCATTGTGATATTACTCACGAGCCGCTGACTCACGTGCCCGCTGGCTAATAACATACGGCAGTCATTTGTTATGAAATTACCGAGAACTTAATATTCCAGTTTCCTAGTACTTTTTGGTTAATGACATTTAATATTGCAATAATATTAATGTGACTTGTTGAGTTGCGTATGAGTAAACGTTGCGTTTCGAATGCCTAATTACACTGAGCCCCTGAGGTCGCGTCGTTACACCGGTTACGATTGACGGCGGAATAGGTATCCAGTAGAATATGCCAACTTATAAAAAGGATAAAAAATGATCATATAGGCATCTAATCTGTAACGTGTGGTGTATTGCCTTAGATAGGTATCTACGTCGCCACGAAATTGTGGTTTCCCGCGGTTGTGCAGAACTTTGTAATCGCAGGGTCTAATCCGATTTCGTTTCCTCGACCTTTGCGGCTGTAAAAAATCAAGTCCACTTTCGGACGCTCGTCCCCCTTTGTATCGTTTTTCGTTACATTAAGTAGGTTGCGAAGTTCAGAAGCGGGAAAAGTTTTTATGAAGGTATTTTCCTTGATTTCGGCGGAATAACATTTATCTGTGGTAAAGGATCCCTTTCAAGGGTCAATAAATCTTTCAACGGTGAGTGGCGACTCTGAATTTAGTGGGTCAGCTAAAAAGTTTTAGGTTTGAATTTGAACGGTGGAACGGTCGCGTTTTTGCCGCGGCTGGCCGGTGCAGCGAGTGTCGCACAAAGCGCGGGACGTGTCCGTCGATTTCATGTGTCGAGTGCTTTTTGGTCGCTCACTGGATTTTAATTGCTTTCTAAAGTCCATTCGTCACTCAATTCCCATGACCGTGCTGTGAAATCGACTAGCACACGTAGATGCATGACATGTAGTTTTTTCGTGGGGTTTTTTGTGTTTATCGAGAGAGAGATCTGGCGTATGCGCCGGTCATTGTGCCGCGCCGGCGAGCGGCCGCGGAACACACTCGTGATCTTATTTCGGTTCTCATTCACAGAACACTCATTCAAAATTTGAATTTTACGGGCGGAATCAATTAGAAACGTGTGACGAGGAGCCGGGGCTCCCGGGAGCGTGCTAGGGTCAGCCATGAGCGGGATTGTGCACTGCATTACGACTAATAACTGCGTCGCAGCGGGGAGATACGATCACGCATGCGCATCAATCTCGCTCGGATTGTTCGTCGGCACCTCTTTATCGTTCACAAAAAATCGGACAGTGCTTTTTCTCATGGCACGACGGACAATGGCGGAGCGCGTATCACTTGTTATTAAATTCGTATAAGATTAAACCTAATATATGATTCAAGTTCCGGTTGCGTGTTGGATAACAGTTTTTTCGGATCTGGTTAAAACTGGAACGGTACTGTTGATTTGGATCGCGCAATTTTAACATGAATAGATTTAATTTAAACTTGTTTGAACTTATGCTCAATTACTAATGTTTGTTAGGCCGCGTCCTTGTGCATTTAATCATGATTTACTCGGAAGTTTAGTAAAAAACGTTCGTGACTAACACCCAATATCGTTGATGGCGGCTGCGCTCTCTTCAATGGTCCAAAGCTATACCTGCTGTGCTTACATCTGTGCTGTCATATTGTATAAATGTATTAAACGGATTAATTAATGTAATTACGTATTATCAAAACGTGACACCCAAATATTAAGATCAAAAACTACAACTATTTCAACTGAATATCATTAGTCCTAGGGCTGGCACTCCCGTTAACATACGTTATAGTTGTTCAAACAGAAATTAAGGCTTGTATTCCATTAAAATAGCTTTCAATAAGCGATTATTGATAACCCGGCGTCGTCGTAAAGCTCGTAATATACTGCGCGGACGCCGCCCGTCGCCGCGCAGGTTCTTCCAATTAACCGGGTGTATTTGTCAGTGTTGAGTAACGGCCGCTATTCACTAATCTGTGCACTCCTTTTTCAATGGCAACCCTACGTTCGAATGTAGAAGTTGACGGGTTGAATGTAGAATTACGGATTGAGTCTGGTCGTAAACTGGCCAGTGATAAAGTTTTCCGGGTGTAACAGTTATTTAGGTGCAGATAATAAATATATTTAGGTATATCTAAATCTGCTTAAATAAATTTGTGAATTTAACGACGTGTCTGAACTACCGTACAGAGCTGTAACACCATATAAAAAGTTGTAAAGCGTATACATATCAAATTAATATTACATACATACATATACTCACGCCTTCGTTCCCAGAATGGGATAGGTAGTGCTAAAGAATTACCTACAACTCTAAAAACTAAATTAATATTAGAATCAAACAAAATGGTTTTTTCTTATGCCATAAACAACTGAATATCCGTTAAATCAATGGTTCCCAACCGGTGGCCTAGGGACCAAGGAGCATAGCATAGTAGAAGCATAGTGCCGGTAACTTTCATCCTCTAAACTTCACTATTTTGCAAGCTTTTTACTAACTTGCAATGTTTGTATATGTCAGGTTAGGTCAATTCTTGCACGTTATCTTTGAATCAGTTCCCGTTAATCGAATGGGTTGAAAATTTTACCACATTTGTAAACCCGATGACAATGCATTATTATGGTATTTGAGAGATGGTCTGATGATGGAGTCGGAAGGTGGCGACAGGATCTCCGCTATACTCAACGTACACCCACCGTCTTACGACTCATTAGTTTGGTCTTGAGAAGCAAATAAAAGACGGCTACATTGAAGAATGGTCCACAAAAATATTTTTTTTTTTATATATATTATATGATCAATCTTGGGTCCTATAGGTGGCTAAAGGTTAAGAATTACTGCATCAAATAAATAATTTGCTAATTGTACGACTACCTTAAACTGTTTGGTCAATGTTGACATCATTTATTATTCTGAGTAATGAATGATATTGCCGGGAACCGTCTTGCGGTGTGAACCACGTAATAGGTGGGTGTTTGCGTTTGTCCCAGGCACGCATTCCCTTCTCGCACTTAGGGTTGCCATAGATTTAGGATTAGGATTTCAGAACTTTCGTTAGGATTGCGGTGGAACTCGGTAAGTTCCTGCCCCAACCTCGGTAAGAAATGTTGCTACGAATTAAAAAAAAGACACAAACACACTGAACAGAAATACTCGTAACAATGAAAGGTATAAAATTATATTTTCCCAAGAAAATATTACAAAAAATAAAATTATTAAATTGCACAAATGGAAAATTAATCTCCTTTTTTACGAGTAATGTCAGCAATTTTCGAGTGATGTAGGTCTTTTTTCTGGACTTTTGTAGCCCTCCTCACACTAGACCAGTAAGAATGGCCATAAACTCTAGCACAACACAATACCTGAAGCCTGGTCAACGTTACGTCTTTTCCTCAAAAGCATTTAAACGTTTCATAATTCATTGCTCATTACGCGCGTTATTCTAATACGAGCATAGACAATAGAAGTAAAGATCCATAGATTAACTTCTCATACAAGACGAGCAGTAAAGTTAATTAGCTAATTTCACATATTATAGGTAAGTAGCTGTTACCATGGTGACATGAGTTCGATATAGTTCTATATTCATCGATCATCGGAGTAAGAAATAAACTGATAATTTTGCTGAAACACCAATTGTATCGTAGAGTATGCGCTCATCACTCAAATATTTCCCCATACTGGGCATCGAACCCGGGAACGCAAGCGTCCTAGGCAGCGCCACTATCAACTAGGCTAACTAAGTCGTCAATAAAAATGTAAAGTTTTGTTTGGACGATGACTACGCAGCTTGTAATGAAGTCGTCCGCTCCTACATTTACATAATTATATGAGCGATAAACAATAGAAGTATCTTATGTAACGCTTTTTTACCATCGACTTGTAGAAGACAATATCTTAATCGTAAGTCATATCACTAAGGCACTTTGCACAGAATTAGAACACGCATTTTATTGAAAAATCATGTTATTAGTGGAAACCTTGAAGTCGAAAAATAGTTAAAAGTTGTATATTTTTAATCTTAAAAAAAGATCCAACATATTTGTTCAGTAAGTAGACCGGACACTATAAAATCTACCAAGCTTTCCGAGGAGACCACTACCTACTAAGAAGAAACGGCGCAAGAAACTTAACTAGAAACTGCTTAGAAAACGATCCTAGCTAAGTTTTAAATCTTTCAACAGTTTCTTAACAAACTGGTGGCGATATTGTATGATTTTTTGACGGACCATATACAATTATACCTACATGCATAGACAATAAAATCGTTATTATAGACGAGGATTAGTGGTATACAAGTGAAAAGTTCATACAACAGTCCACGCAACCACTGACTTTACTCCACGCTGTAATATTGTTTTTGACATTTTATAGTATTATCAACGTTATGATAGCATATCAAAACAATATAGATTTACCGACACAAATAGAGCCCCAGGCATACACAATATAGTCATCAAATTGTAGAACATGAATAGTGATACCTACCTATAAAATTCAAAAGTGTATAGGTACAAAAAAGTGGTTATTAAATTTCATAATTTTGTCGTTAAAGTCGATACTTATTTTAAATTGACGCAACATATCGCCCTTATTATTTTATGACGAGCGAATGAAATTCAACCTTAGGACGGCAGACCACTTTGACCAACTGTACATATTTCTCCTCCATACGGGAGATAACGCATTTACGGTCTCTTAACATAAACACTAGCAGAAACAAGATAAGTGTAAATGTCATTTCCGCAGGTGTCTATTTCTGAATTAACCTCCTCGTGTTAAAACACTCGCATATCAAAAATATCTTTATGTCACTTTTGGCTCTGCAAAAGCGCCAATCTTAAGTAAGTAATACCGAGGGCCGATAGAGTACCTATTTATTAAAAGTAATTAAGCAGTATATTTATTAACCCGAGCGGTGTTATTTTAACATGTGGCTGTGTATCTGTCTCTATGCGGCATCGTAGCTTGGAAACGGATCGATTCGGCCGCGGTTTTATTTTAAAGAAATCTAGTTTAATAGCTAGTTTGATAACTCTTATATATTCGTGAAAGCTGATTGGGCCTCTCATGAGATAGTAGCTCTGATAGCAAAGGTCTTCATTATGTCGGGGTAGAAGTCTTATTTAAATTGGTAGCTTACCATTGGTAGGTTATTCTGCTGGGTAAAACAGTAAAGACTTTGACATGTTATCGTATTGTTTTATCAGCTGCCATTACTGTCAGGTAAATAAGAGCTATCGGTAGCGGTCTTCTGTGTTTAGAATAAATGCCTTAATTTCTTTATTTCTAAACCGTATACCTAAGCTAACTGCTATTTTGAACATAGATTTTTATATGGAGTGTTTCATCGTTTCAGATAACTTACTCTGTTTTTGCAAAGTTAATGTTTTTGAATATAATTGAATATAAGCAGTTTGGAGCCCTGTAGATGTAGTATGGTTGAGATGGTCGCGTGACAAAATTAGGAAAAAGCATCCGACCCTCTCGTAGGTGTCGGAAAGTGACGAATTTTGCATCCACGTCTTGCCACGCGATAAACGCAGCCATATTAAGCCCCCTAATGTCTTTTGAATAAATAATGATTAATATTGAAATCATATTTAATACCTCTCACAATAAAGACCGACTCATTCATCCAAATGAGTGTTCAACCGCCCAATACCCAGAAGTTCAGAAACCTGAAGCGGTCTGCTCCAGCGGAAGAACGGCGTTTGGGCTATAAGTAATTTACTCAATACGAAATAGATGAAAACAATGAAAGATCCGAATATTGAGGGTACATTTACTCCTGGTTTATATGTCCACATTAATATTTGCTAAAATGTAACTACGTAGACAATTACATTTAATCGTGATTTAAACTTATATACACTGCTACCATTTTATTAATAGCTATCATATATTAAATATACTATTAGTAATTTAATATACTGTCAGTTGCGAGTGCTGTCAGTGATTTCGGCTGGCTATCGCTATCACGCTTGATAGCGATAGCCAGCCGAAATCTATTAAGAAGCTGGGAATACTGTACGTACTTACTAGGTAAAATGGGAAAACACTAATCCGCGTGTAGTGTCACCATGCTCTTCTTTAACGACGGGAAAAGTCATTCATTAACTTAACACATTATAGATGGCGCTAGTAAAGTGCCTTTAGAGCTTTCTTGCCCGTGTTTTTCGCTAAACTAGTACTAGTAATGTGAAATTCTTACCTGTTTGCTCACTTATATTATAATGCATCGGTCTGCGGTATTTTTACAATAATGATACATACATACATACCTTCACGCCTTCATTCCCAGAGTGGGGTAGGCAGAGCTACAGAATGACCAACAAATCTAAAAACTGGTTGATAATGATACACTAAATATTTATTACGTAAGATTATTCGCGACGCATGCCTTTATTCAATTTGAGAAGCCTGTCGCAAATTGCTATATTTAGCAATAAAAACCGTGCGCCAATAACTCCATTTCAGGTCTATTTTATAAGGAATTGAGTAAGCCGGGCTTTGAATGTGTTACGGAGCCCAGTATAGATTCTTCATACCATTGCCAATTACGATCGCGCTTGATTAAGGCTGGTTTATTTTACGAAGACCGGTATTATTAATATCGACAAGTAGCGGGCACATTTGCCACTTCACTAGTAGACCTACCTACATATTTCATATGAGCAGCTATTTAATTATGTAAACGACTCAATTACCTGTACCCAGTAATAGGATTATGCCTGCGCCCATGTAATCAGGTAGAGTCTAGGTTGTAAATTATTTTACACGGGAGTTTTATTTGTAAGCCTATTTATAGTAGGTAAGTTTTTCTGTTCAACGTCGTATTGTAAAATACTCATTGCTTTATTATTATCGAATAGCTTTGCCGGGCGCGACCACCCATTCACGACAGACTCTAAATATAAGGGTGTGTTTGAGTAGACGTCAGATTTTCGCATTATACAAGTAATTAATGCAGGGAAATATTTTAAAACAGTATAAATAGTTTTATAATCTTGTTGTGTGTCCGGGTAAGGGGAGTCTTGCCAAGTTACAACTGTTGCAATCTGATTTACTATAACTCAAAATTGATCGTTGCATATAACTTGCATGAGCGAGAACATAAAAAATTCCAAGAAACTTAATCCACGCGGTTTTATGAAACAATGTAACCCTTTCAATTATTCTGCAGTGGTTTGATATGCATATCGCTTAATCAATACGAATGCGTGCATTTTGTTTGTCAAAGCCAACTCACGATGTGGCAACACCGCTCTCACCTTTCACGACCGAGTCACCTGCTAGATAAATCACCTGCAGCGGATAGAAATGTTCACATAAATTATTGTGGCACTATATAACGCATATCATTACACGATACGCCCACCAGGTTTCTAGAGTACAACGGACTTTATGCGAAATTTGGTTTGTGCTTGAACGCTCGTACATGTCGGGTTTGTTCGCGATTACTAACATCGAATTTATGGAATGACTTAACTTATCGTTGAAAAAATTCAGTGCATAAGGTTTTATTGTAACCTGAACTCTTGCAAGTCTCCAATATGATAATTATGAAAATCATGACAAACCATTTTATACTGTATTACTTGGGCATTAATACTCCCACAACGAGGCATGACCAAGTACCCATATAACAATCGAATGGCTTCCAATTATAAAATTACCCATCATATAGGTACACGTGTCGTGTGCAAACGTCACAAAAACAGTGGGGCCAACACAATAGCTGATTAGAATGGCAATTAACGCTGTCTTGTCCCACTGATCTGTATACATGGATTGCTTGGTATGAGATGAGTTATGCACGAAAGAGATCATAAGATATAATTATATAATCCTGGCCATTAGCAATGATCAAATTATTACTACTAACCAGGTGACGTAAAAGGATGATACTACTGGCTACATTGTTTTGCTTGTTATCTGAATAGTAAGAAGTTGGTGTTTAGTAAATTTGATGTTGTGTTGGTTTAATAGGTAGTTAACATCAGTTTATTAGTTTATTTATTGCTTTCATGGGTAGGTACAATGGTGTTTAAGGTACAATGTTCGTTCTGCCATGAAACCCTGTCGGGCACTACAATATTATGCTTGGCACTTATAGAAACTATCTTATTATTACTAAACTAAGTACATGTTACATATGGCACTAATATATTGCATTACACATTCATTTTTATTCTATTGCACATTCAAAAAACTCTTGTAGGGAATAAAAACAATTATAAATTAAATATTTCGTTAGTTTTTTGGTAAATATATTATTTTTCTCTTCGCTTTTTATGTAGTTTGGAATTTTATTGTAGACTTTGATGCACATCACGTGTGGACTCGAACTGTGCATTTTCAATTTCGAGGATGGGATTGGGATTTTATTTCTAGGGCGCAAATTACAATTTGTGGAATCTTTTGGTCGTGGGAAAAAATCAAGATGTGTTCTTAGAAAGTTGCACAACTCAAGTATGTACAGGGAGGTTACAGTTAGTATCTTAAGTTTCCGGTAGTAGGGTCTACAGCTATCTGTTTGTTTTATATTAACTAAAATTCGTATACATTTCTTTTGTAAAACAAACAAATCATGTACATTAGTGCTATTACCCCACAGTAAGATGCCGTATCGGAGTCGTGAATGGGCATATGCATAGTATGCGCATAGAGCAGTTCTTAGGTCTGCATGTTTTTTTACTTGCATTAAGGCATACGTCAATGTAGACAGCTTAGCAGACACTTTTTGGATATGAGATTTCCAATTCATGTTTGTATCTATTTCGAGGCCTAGAAGATTGGTTGAGTTTATACATTCTAGTGTTTGACTATTAAACGCAAAATTTATATTTAAACTGGCTTTTTGATGGGGTCGAAACTGTAATATCTTAGTTTTTTCAATATTTAATTCAAGGTTGTGGAGGCTCAACCAATCCACTATTTTTGATAAGGTATTATTTAGAAGGGAATTTAAATTATTATTGTTTTTTGAGTAAGGAAAAGTTCCGAGGTAAAGCGTAATTAAATACTTATTAAATCCACGCATTCATTGTAATGTACAGATTGGCAACGCTCATGATTATGCAAATTGCAAGTGCCTTATCACATTATGTTAGTTAACAATGGGTAGATAAATACAGTTTTATTTTTAACATCTTCAAATCATTATGCAAGCCTTAACGTTTCATGGAACGGCAGAAAAAATGCAACAGTTATCATATACATTTTTATCGCATTTATTATAAGCACAGGGTAATTTTTTTTAATGAGAGTCTCGCGAGACCAATAATCTTCGAGTTTAAAGAATCTCTTGAGTCTAACAGAGACGCTGAACACGTCAAATGGGAGACGCATGGCGCTGAAGTGCTCTCTGTCACCCTTGTTAGCTCTCATTCCCTTTTACATAAGTCAAGCGTGTCCCTGCCAATGTGTTAGGGAGTCAACGCAAATCCGACTTAACTAAACTTTTTAATATTGAGAAATCTTAGCAAAATGTTACCATAACTATTAAGGTACAACCTACGTATTAGATCAAAATGAGTTTTCATTTTGCATTACGATTAGTTTGTGCTAATTTAGTGAATGGGTATTGGGTATATTACCGTATATTGATTAAAATGTACAAAAATCCATAATTTTGATAGAAACACTTTCTTAAGCGTTTCCCACAAGCCATGGCGAGGTGTTAATGTTCGCTAGTAGGTCAAGTCGATTGAATGTTAATGCGCAGGCGCCGGCTGTCATCCCGCGGTGCGCACGCGACCCGCGTCGCGCGGATGCTCCTGCTGCGATTAGTACGTATAGAGGGCGCCTCTTCTCAATAAATGGTATATTCGGTTTAGATTATGCAATGCAATCGAAGCCAAAGTGCACTTTCCGAGTTGGTTTGAATTCAACAGTAGTCTGAATTTAAGTTAACGACGATGAAAAAAATAAAATCGAAGAAATAACATAAGTAAATTACGAATGTGCGGTGTACTCTTGCAGACACATTATAAAGGCCTTTTTAAACCCCGTAACGGTAAGAGTGGGTGGATAATTCTATGTGTAAGACCTATTTTGTTGGTAGGGAGGGCGATTTGAGCTGATTATGTGCTATTTCTGATTTCAATTGAATCTTATAATAAATAGTATTAAGGTGATGCATTGTTGTCTATCGTCCATTGCGTGTGCACAGGGTTTCTAGCGCTTCGTGCCAATGTCGTCGCCTGCACAGTTCAACTTTTTATAGATCCTTGAAGGTCATGTACCCAATGGTCTGAGACCTCGCGTGTCTCAACATAAGGTTTATGTAAACAATAGACAACATGGTTTTATTAACTTAACTAATAACTGGCCTTCGTTGTTACAAGAAGAAATTATTGATCGTAATATAATTCTCTTTATGGTTGACTAAGGCGAGGTTAATGATTTTAAATGCCATTAAGTTTACATTTTTTTTTTACCAGTAAAGCCACACACGAAGCCCGAATGAATTATTACATTCTTCAACACAATCCACAAACGCTAATAGTTTCATAGATAAGAATTTTATCGCACCCTAATTATTTATTTCGCGTTTACCTACGCTTGGATTTATTAAACGTTGAATTGATTGGTTGGAAAATAAAACATCAGAAGATATTAAGAATAATAAAAAGCGATTCAAATTCGGGTTGCTTGTCAAGTCCAAGTGGGCACAATCAGGAAGGATTGTGATTGCAGCGTTGCCAACCCCTCATTACATTTACGCGCTACCATTAACCATAATCAAGCTCTCATCACACACGGAGATGGAGGAAACAATAAAATGGGCACTTATTAAAATAAAACCCAACAGCAGCGTTGAAAATATTAATCTTTGCATTTGTGCCGTTTATGCCGCTAAATGCACTTTACAGCGAAGTAATTTTGTTTGAGAGATAGTTAAACAGTAGGTACCTACAAGATATTATCTTAAAATAAAAGACTTGGGATTAGAAAATGTTAAAAGAATACAATGTCTGTAATTAAAATAAAAAACGAAGAGCATTTAAAATTTGATTTCCAAATGGAATGACAAGTGCGGAAACGTTCAGAAACTCCCCCTGCGTCGTGCCCCACGCAGAGTGCGTGCAACCCTTCATTACAACCTACGACCATTATGGCGCAATCAAGCACTCGGCACATACCTACGCGAAACTGAGGAAACAATAAAACAAAATTGACGTATAAAACCACTCCTTGAACTAATTCCAACCTGAGGTTTAGACCTGTCGTATAAAATACTTTACTGACGTGATTTGTAGAAGACCTTGTGTGATTTGTGTCTGTTGGACCTTTATGCTGGGTTTTTAATGTAATTTAACAAGTTTTGGTGTACTCGTCTTTAACCAGGCATTTGAAACAACCAACACCAATGAGACTCAGTTCAGTCGTGATTATCTCCGGTAACCAGAAACACCGTCATCACTCCTCTTTATAAACACGTTTAGAAATCGAAAATAGATCGTAAAGCAAGATGACGGTTAGAATTGCTTCCTCTTTCATACGAGTAAGGAGATCGCGAGCAATAATTATTGAAGTGTAAAATTTACACTGACACACATTTACGAGGACCATACACGGCCAGAATGCAGGCACAGCCATTTAAAACGATATTTTACGGCCGGACCAATGTTTGCGATATGCTAAGTTAATGGACTTTATAAAGTTATAACCTTTCACGCGATTGACGAGATAATGCAGCCGACGCATGAATAGGTGATCTTAATTTTATCTCAGATGAGAGAGGTTCCGGCCAGTGTAATCTGTAGGCAGCCGAAGCGATAATATGATCATGCGATTTTCAATCCGATAACGGTACACTTTAGTAGGTATATCGATAAACTTTTAATTATATTCATTAATCTGCGACATAATTAGCAATGCGCGCACTCGATTGTTACAGGACTCATAAGTGGTTTATAAATACGTGGTTCCACTTTCACCCCATTAAATTTTAATTGTTGTTTACCTAAAGCCAATGTTTATAGATAGACGGTACAACCTTACGGCGATATTTTATGAATCTAAATAGGATTAGCATTACAATGTCCCAACAATGATTAAATTCGTGACTCGTGAGCTGGCAGAATATGTTTAGAGTGAGATATTGTATGTAGGCGCCTATATTGGGCATGTATCACGAAGTGCCTTTCGACGAGTGTGAAGTAACCCGTGTGCGGCGCGGGCGGGGTGGGACGAAATAAATCTCAGTTTGAACTCGGTGAACCGCTGGGGTTAAACAGTGGGTTATTTAAAACGAATTTTGTGGGTCGACTCGAGAGGGAAATAATGAAGGGCCGAATTATGCTGAGTTTGACAAGTTTTGTTTTTTTTGCACTCATGAGGACCATTATTTTCCTTTTTACTGCGCATAATATTATGACACTTAGATTCTAAGCTAAACTCTCTCTAGTAATTTAAATGATTCAGGTATTGACAGTTAGACTTATTATCCAACTTGATTCCTGTTGGAGCAAAATCTAATTAGAACTAAACCAAAATTAGGCCAAACCGCTAAATCGATTTTCTTAGCATTTGGTATGGACATATCTCTAAACACGGAGCGGGAGAAAATATAGGTAATTTTAAGTCCCTAAAAATATAAAAGAAGATTTACAGTTTAGTAACTAGATTTACAATGACTAGATAGGTTACATAATCATCTTACTAACTTACCATACATACCTACCTCCCTACCTACCCATACTGCACATTAATCACAAAATAAAATACTGCCCAGTGTAGCGTTAACTGAAAGATCTTGATGCCGAGGTCAGTTTTTATTTGTCACTGATTTACTTATGAAGTTGTAATTATTGTTCATCCAGAACAGCCTTGCTTTTAATATCGGCCTTAAGTTTTTATTTGATAACCTTAATAAACACTAAACACACTCGTGGCACTTAAATTTAATGTTTATTATATCCACTGTGCATAATTTTTAAGTACGAAATTGTTTTATTATTAAGTTATAAAACGTATTGATGCGATTTACTTAATCGGGACTGTCCCAAATATAAAAAATACTTTCTTATTCGTAAATATTACATAGTATTTTTAATACAAATTAGGTTCTTACACCTGCCTACGTTATCATAAATATTGACAGCAAGACTTTTAAAATACTTATAAATTGCTCATATTAATGAACTAGCAAGACATTTGGCGATTATTGACCAGGATGAGGAGCGATTTTATGGTTTCCTCGATTTAGCAAACTATACGCCATGAATTATTTGCAGCTGTCTAGCGGGTGTAATAAACTGCTTTTGTAGGCTTGGCATGACCGCCTAGAACTTTTAACAACTATCTAGCTAGGTAGGTAGGTATCTACTTTACGAATACGGCAAATGGAATTTGGGAAGAGACGATTAACAATGATGGACTTACTGTGTGGCGGCGTAAGTGAGAGCGCGGAGACGGCCTGCGGCGGCACGGGCGGGTAGAGGTCCTGGTGCGGCGGGAACATGCGCGGCGGCTCCTCGGGCTCCTCCTCGGGCTTGGCGGGCGAGCGCGGCCGCACGCGCACGGCCTTCAGGCCGCCCTCGCCGGGCGAGCGGCGCATGGACAGGTTCTCGGGCGTGTCGGCCTCGCCGGAGCGGCGGCGCGGGCGCGCCTGCTTGCGCCGCGGCTGCGGGCTGGCGGGCGACGCGGGCGAGGCGGGCGGCTCGGGCGCCGAGCGCGGCGTGCCCGGCGAGCGCGTCTCCTCGCGCTCGTGGTCGGCCAGCCCGCGCACCTGCAGCGACTCCCCGGCGCGGATCACCGTGCCCAGCTGCTCCTGCGCCACCGACACCTCCCCGCGGTACATGAAGTCCACCACCGCCTGCACCTCCCAGCCTTGGAAGTCCTTCAGCACGATGACGGGGTGCTTGCACGGGTTCTCGCTGAAGATGCGCCGGAATAGCGGGCTGCAGGCGCCCAGCAGCACCTTGTGCGCGCGCACGCGGCGCTCGGCGCACACCAGCGTCACGTCCACCAGCGTCTCCGCGTGCAGCAGCGCCTCGAACGAGCGCAGCAGGTGCGCCTGGTGGTTGTTCCATCGTAGGCTGTAGTGCTCCTCCGGCTTTTCCTCCATGGTTGCTTCGCGCGCTTTCACACCACTTCAAACAATAGACGCGGTTGACGACCGGAGCATCGCTCGCGCGACAAATTAGTAACTCTACGTTCGTTCCAAACTGTTTATGATACACTGATAGTTCCAAGTCCACTGGCGCGGATCGCGTGTGTGACGTGCGGCGCGGTCGGGGCGCGAGCGCGGAGTGAACGGACGGACGCGCGGAGCGGCGGCGCGCGAATGCGAGCGAGCGGTGCGTGCGTCGGCGGGCCGCGCCGGGCCCGCCCCCGGCCCCGCCCCGCCCCGCCGCCCCGCCCCGCCCCGCACACACGTGTCACATAACCGAATACCGACACATGTGACGCCTACTCCGACATATACCTACGTGACATGACACACCTACCTCCTTATGTGGAGGTCGCTTGACACCCAAAAGTTACGTAACCATGTCACCTATCCGCATAGACAAGCTAGATACTAATACTACTTTGCCTTACCTCCCTCTCATAACGGTACGTATTTCAGTGGGAAAGATACGGATGACCGGCAGAAGCGTGGCTGCGATTTCAGGGCCGGTTATGTTTACCTATAGCGAGCGAGTGCTGACCTATAAACGGAACAAGGAAGTTGATGAAAAGAGAACTGGGACGAATTCACTCACCTATGGACTGGGAAGATTATCTCTACTTTAATTCACGCTAGATTTTTTTAAATAATCAATCACCCCTATGATAAGTAAGATAAGAAAGTTTACACCAAACTAAATTTTCCATACCTACCGTGTGGTACCCACAACTACCTACATATCCAATCTAAAAGTAACGGTCATAAACAACTGATAAGGGTCAGACCAAAGCCGAGCTCAGGTGTCCTAGATCCTTCGGCTATCTATTGTATCACGGCTGCGGGACAGTCGGGTCAGTGACCTCGATAAATAAAAGATGCGCGGAGGCTGGCTCGCCAGTCCGAAGTTTCTGCGTTCAAAGTCGCTGGATGGGGAACGACTTATCTTTCCGCTAATTTATCCATAAGTCAATCAAATGAATGACATTCAGATTGAATGCCTAGATATAAGTAACTAAGGAAACTTACAATTTTCTTTTGTAGGTAGATAGTCATGGCTCCTACTAAGATCAATTTTCCAAAATATTCCTAGTTATAGTAAGGTAATTACTTAAAAGGTACAAAGATGTTTGAAATTCTAACACCGCCCACAGTAAACTCCAATATTCCACCGGTTGCTAAAAACCATAATTAATTGTCTTACTGTTTAAACCTATTTTTCAAAACAACTTTCCTTCTTGCCTCTAAGTAATAAAACATTATTTAAAACATTTTACCTTAAATTAGTTCTACCTGTTTTCACGTGTAAAAGTAAAAACCCCACGTAAGTGATAATTCCTGGACAAAGCTTTGTTTGAGAGGGTCTTACGTATTACCTTACCTGTGTTTCACCGTTAGGTTAGGTAGTAATCGATAGGTATCTTTTCACACCGCCGGTAATGTGTTACTTTACTAGTGTCATAAAGCAAATAGTTTTATAACCCAATCTGAATAGCTAAGCTTTGACAGGTATTTGGACTCACAAAATCACTCGGATGGAAAAAAGTTTAGCAATTTAAATTTGTTCACCAAAAATACTTTTGCTACATCATAGGATTAAGATTTGGTTAAATACACATTTGTAGCATTTAAAATATTATACACTGTAGGTTGTACAAACAGCAACCCTCTTAACTGTACATCGGTGGACCTAATTACAAAAGGCATATCTAAGGTCTACCGATGGACAGTTAACAGTGTGGGCGATGGTAAAACCTACCCATACCATATGCGACAGAACATCATAAGGAAAAAGACAGGCTGTCTTGCATTAAGTCTCCAAACCTAACACATGCCGAGCACAGCCAACGCCAGCAGTACCGGTGCTGATACCAGGAGTGCGTTTAGCCGTGCACATCACATGTTCATACCTACAATTTATTTTCAAATAAGTTAGTTAATAATAAAACACACATCTAGTACCTACCTACCTATATAATTACATCGTGATAACCGCGTTCTCCTCTTCTAAGTATAGAAGAATATATTATGACATAGCTAGGTATGCAGTTCAATTTACGCTGAGAGAAAAGGACAGAGCTATATAATTGCCATAGCTCGGTCCTTTACGCTCGCCGTGAAATGAACTGCATAGCGATATCATATTAACCTCCCAGGACGGAAAGAAAAAGGAACAAAGAAGTTTTGGAAGTAGAAACAGAGAAAAATGAGTATTCTTGCCCTTAAAAATAAGAACCAACTAAGAGAGATTTTCTTTTAGTTGACCAAAAAAAGTTATTATATTCAGTCAAAGTAATGAGAGCTAATTAAGAGAGACTTTCTCTTAGTTGACAAAAAATAAATAAAATACATACATACATAAACTCACGCCTTCATTCCCAGAATGTGGTAGGCAGAGCTACAGAATTACCAACAACTCTAAAAACTTGTTGATAATTCTGTAACCACATTTTGCAAAATCAGGCTAAGATGTTTACCAGCGTATTAGTGACAGGTTGCAAGCCCATCGCCTAACTTTACTACAAGCCTATATTCCCTGAGTCGCCTCTTACGACGCATCCACGGGAAGAAATGGAGTGGCACTATTCTATCCCGGTAACCACACGGGCAACATAAATACAATAGTTAAGATATTAGTTACCTATAATCAATCAAAGCTGATAGTAAGACCAGCAAATTTATTTAGTGATTCAACTAACACCTTGGTTGATATATCTAAGGTCTTAGTTGATGTATCGACGGGGTTGTCAGGCTCGAATGGAATCAAGACAATTATGCAAAACAATCACAATCTTGTTAGAAGCGACCAATTGTTTTTTTCAGTGTTAGTTACATCAACAAAGGTTAACAGAAACAACAGCCAGTTCTTTAGTGATCGAACGGAGGGAGAATTTCGCGAACCCAGCAACCTGTTACCTAAGTTCTATGATTGAACCTGGTTTCCTCCATTGCTTCCATTAAAAAAAAAACATAATTCAAAATATTTACTCAGTAGGTAAATAGACCACATGAGGGCTATTTTACACGTCGGTATCTACAAGCGCTTGGGACAAGACCATCATTATTGTGGAGAAGAAGCGAGGTAAGAAACTTGAAGCAGAGACCCCCGCAGGTTTTGAGCTCCTCATGTAGAGGATTCAAAACTCTAATCGTTTTGATGACTGCGTAACAAGACACCATGACGTCACAACTGAAATGAATCTCGAAAATAATGCATAAAAAAGAACTATCCTCAGCTTTTATAAACTTTCCTTATAAAGCTATCACTACAAGCTATTTATTTTTAACACAACAGCATAACGATGCGTTACGTTAACGATCTCATTCAGTGTTACGGTTATGTCCGTAATCGCATAAAAAGTAACGAGGGAACTTAGGTATTACGTATATTGTTATGTCATTGTTGTTTCTATAAAGTTGTCATGCAGAAGAGATCGGAAAGTTATCACATTTCAGATGATTCTGTTGGATGTACACTCGACGGGCATAGCGACTTACATACATTACATAAACTCACGCCTTCATTCCCAGAGTGGGGTAGGCAGAGCTAAAGAATTACCAACAAGTCTTAAAACTTCTTGATAATTCTGTAACCACATTTTGCACAAGTAGGCTAAGATGTTTCCCAGTGTATTAGTGACAGGTGGCAAGCCCATCGCCTAATAGTACCTACTGCAAGCCTTTATTCCCTTAGTCATAGAGGCATTCCATCTTCGGCCTCAGGGTTGGCAACGCATTTGCAGTCTTAGGATTGCGGTCTTATGAATGCGAATGTCTATGGGTCACAGTTTCCACTTACCATCAGGTGGCCTGTGTGCTCGTTTGCCTTCCTATGATATAAAAAAAAAAAAAAAAAAAAAAAAGTCGCCTCTTACGACATCCACGGGAAGACATGGAGTGGTACTATTCTAACCCGGCAACCACACGGGATACGCGACTATTTCTTGAAAAACGTTTTCATTGAATCCGTACTATAATGACGAAGGGTAACGTGAAGCAAGCATTGCAAAGTTATGGATCATCGAGCAGGATTCTATTTTACCTCACCACATCTGAGGCGACGCATGGGCATTTCTTTCATTGAAGAGGCATCGGTTTTGTACCTTATAGACGTTACTTGTGCAGTTGGTGGTTTCGTTTCATACTTAAGTAACTATAGTGGTGCTACGTGGTGCAGTTTCTTTTAAAAGGGAATTTAGATTTGTTAAGGAAAAATGCCCATGTGTTCACTAATTTGCTTGTTCTATATAGCTAGAATTTATTTATTTGCTTGCGGCTTCCTCTTGCTTGTCTTTACTGGCCGGTCAGAGTGGAGTCGCAAGAGCTATATGCTCGAAGGGCGGAAGAAGTGGCGAGTGGGCATTATTTTTAAAGTCCAGAAGCACCTCTGCGCCCTTCGCCCCTCTGCTATATATATGCGGCTATTTCGGGAGGCCCGTTGGGAGCCTTTCGTTTCGTCAAAAAGTTTTTGCCAAACTGATTCATTTCCCAAACATATCATTTGACCAAACTGCTTTTTTAGTAGTGTAGTGTAGTTAGAACCTTATAGGTTAGGTTAGGTTAGTTTAATAAAAATCCTGACATATTAACAGTGTTTTTGTGTTTTTTTTTATATCATAGGAAGGCAAACGAGCACACAGGCCACCTGATGGTAAGTGGAAACTGTGACCCATAGACATTCGCATTCACAAGACTGCAAATGCACTGCCAACCCTGAGGACTAAGATGGAATGCCTCTATGCTAGTCATTTCACCGGCTGTCTTATCCCCAAACCGGAACACAACAATGCGAACACTGCTGCTTGACGGTAGGTTAATGGATAAGATGGTGGTACCAACCCGGACGGACCCTGCACAAGGTCCTCCCACAATGAATCAGTTTGGTAAAAACTTTTTGACGAAGCGAAGGTAACCCGGCCCATTCCATTGAGTTGGCCAGGGTGGCGCCGTAGTTTCATCAATATAGCCGAGTCCACCAATCCATATCAGTTCATTCATGGAGCCTTTTATTAATATTCCGGGTGCCGTGCCGTGCCGTGTCCGGGTTTTGCGGGTGGGAGGACCTTGTGCAGGGTCCGTCCGGGTTGGTACCACCATCTTATCCATTAACCTACCGCCAAGCAGCAGTGTTCGCATTGTTGTGTTCCGGTTTGGGGATAAGACAGCCGGTGAAATTACTAGCATAGAGGCATTCCATCTTCGTCCTCAGGGTTGGCAACGCATTTGCAGTCTTAGGATTGCGGTCTTGTGAATGCGAATGTCTATGGGTCACAGTTTCCACTTACCATCAGGTGGCCTGTGGGCTCGTTTGCCTTCCTATGATATAAAAAAAAAAAAAAACCCATCCTTCTTAAATAGTCTTACTAGCTGGTGGTTGTCCGTGGGAGCATACTTCTATAGTTTGAACTCAGGGTCAATCGTTGGTTGGTGTCCCGTGACATTACTAAATTAAACTTGTCTAAAGGGCCTCTGCGTGTTGGCTTCGGCTCCATGTACGCCTTCCAACTATCTGGGACTCCAATAGTCCCGTGATTGGTAATGACATATAAATTATAATAATAAAAAAACAATTGGTCTTCTTGTTCTATGTACATATGTAGCGGTGGAAGGACCTCGTGAAGGTTTTATCAGGATTGCTACCAACATTTTAACCTTCAACCGGCTGCCAACAGCAGGGTTAGCATTGGTAGCGTCTAAAAATGACAACCGGTGAAATTACCATCATAGAGGCATCCCATTCAAGTCCTTAGGGTTGGCAATTGTTATCACAAGATTGCAAAAATCTATGAGCCTCCGAGTCCATTTACCATCAGGTAGCCTGTGAGCTCGTTTGTCTTCTCAATGTCATAAAAAATAATTCGTGGCGGGTACCGACATTTCCGAAAAATATGTATTTTTCTATCCTTAACCTGCATACCATGGCTAGCGCAAGAGTGACGTCATTTTCACCGCTAAGGGTGTAATATGCTTAAGCCATTTATATGCACTTTTTATTAACAAGGGCGGAGTTATTGGTTCTAGAAATATTTACTTTAAAGAATAAACTACATACAACTATCTACACCACGACTGATTTGAACGTTGACTTTTCTAGAGGCCCGCCCCGGCTCGGGTGTTGTTTAGTATGTTCCTTCTAGGTTAAAGTTAATCCTAGTTATCTGATTATCAAAAGGGAACATCGTCATTACTTATAAATAAAGCACTAGAGCTTTCGGAAGGATTTGTCTGCCGTTAGTTCTCGCCTTTTTACAATCTTTTATTCAACTTGTTTTATAGCATGTAAGAACGTTTAATTTGGGAGTCTAATTTTGGAAGTTTTTTTCCAGTTCCCGTTATAGGATTTTGCTGAAATTCGGTACATAATGAAAACCGACAACCCACTGACAATGCACTGACAAAGTTCTAATACGAAGTGTAGATATCTATTAGTTTTTCCTTTCTGACATAATCGGATTTGAATACATTTAATGCTTTGTTATGGAATCTCTTTACACAGTCCGGGTTCGTTTTAGTCGGGTAAAACGGATAAATAAATTGAACCAATTTAAAGCTGATTTATGAAAACATAATTTATAGTGTCAGCAGCTTTGGTACAGACAACGGGAATCCCGTACAAATTTTTAACCCCTTTTTTATTCCCTTAAGGGTTGAATTTCAATAAACAGTATTATTATATTTCTTTAATCCGTACCAGGAGCCTGCACTTTAAATTTGATGTTATTAACTTCAAAAATGACGTATCTCCCATACAAACTTTATTCCACTATATCAACCCTTTACAAATGAAATTTAAAGAAACGAATATTTAACATTTACAGCCTCGTATTTATAAGCCTTAATGTCAAATTTCATGTTCGTTGATTTGAAAATGACGGACTTCCATACCCGTTTATCCCGTATTTCACCCCTTTAGAGGTGGAATTTCAAAAAATCCCTTCTTATTACTTGTTTACGTCATAAAACAGACGTACTGTTAAAGTTTCAGGTTTCTAACTTCAGTAGTTTCAGCCGTGCGTTGATGAGTGACGCGCATTCCGGTTCTCTATTTATTCATAGTATAGACAAGCTCGGACGCCTATGACACCCTAGTAGTTACACCTCGGACTTTTGTTCGAACAACCTTGCCTGTCCTTGACAAATATCTAAATAGTGTTTATGAGTATATTCCAAGTCACGTCAAAGTATAAAACAAGTTAAAACAGGAATAATACATGCAAAAATTCCGCTACCTAATGAAATTAA
This sequence comes from Acleris emargana, assembly GCA_927399475.2. Classification (NCBI taxonomy): domain Eukaryota; kingdom Metazoa; phylum Arthropoda; class Insecta; order Lepidoptera; family Tortricidae; genus Acleris; species Acleris emargana. Next base: position 11,966,638 of record OV656851.1, on the reverse strand, counting down.
AAAGTTACTACGGAGGGCAATCAAAACCCGATCAGGCGCATGCGTGCCCATACATCACGGCGAATTACGTTTACGTGTGTACCATTAGAGCGTGATAGCATCTGACCTCACTTAATACCACGACGCGATACCAACTCGAGGGGCCCGGGTAGCGTCCATTGAGGGGTTTTTTTTAATAAAGTTTAAAGCTATTGCTCTAAAAATCGACCAATTTTTCGAAATAAAAAGTGTGTCCTTTCCCGAGGTTTAAGCTTATAAAGCCCGATTTCCAAAGCTTAACAAACAAACACAGTTATTTTTGCATTTACTCATGTCAGACGGATTAAATTGACCGTCAATAGAGTACCTACTTTTATTTATAAATTATTTTTTATATAATAAGTGTATGTAAGGGACCACGTTGTGCGACGGAAAGGACACCAGGGGCTCTATTCTTCTCATCTATTGTTATGGTGTTGTCAACATTCTGATAGCTCTTACTTACTTGACAGTAATCGCGATAAGCTAAAAACAATACGACAACATGTGAAAAGCATTATGTTATTAACCTATGAACAACATATTTTACCATACACCATCGGTTTCTGCTCCCGTGCTAATACTTGCAAATAAAGTAACTTGAACTTAAATGAAACCCGTAATGTACTCAAAATAAACACACGACGTCCGACGCTCCCGATTCTTACCCCGACGTGTTTACTTCAGGCCGAGTTCTGTTTCCCAACGGGGGCAGCCGAGGGTGCAATCATTCTGTCATAATACTGGTTACGAAATAGTTCGGGGAATTAGTGCGTGTTGGAACAAAAAGGTATATGAAAGGTGTTAATTTGGTTATAATTGCTTTTTTAGATCATTTTATCGGATGAATTATGAGTTATTTTTGACTGGATTCATGAAAAAGACAAACGAGCGCACAGGCCTACTGATTGTGAGTGGGATCTGTGTGTGACCTTGTCATTTCAATCCTCAAGACTACAATCTTAAGACTGCATCCTAAGACTGCTAATGCGTTGCCAACCTAGAGGACTAAGATGGAATGCCTCGATGCCAGTTACACCTGGGGGTTATTATGACATAGCTATAGGTACAGTTAATTTTACGGCGAGCGTAAAGGACAGAGCTATAGCAGTTGTATAGCTCTGTCCTATTTTGTCAGCGTAAACTGAGCTGCATAGCTATGTCATAATAAGCCCCCTGTTATCTTATCCACTCAACGGAACACAACAAAGCGAATATCTACTGCTATTTGACGGTAGGTTATAATATAAAGAATAAATAAGATCTGCTACTACTAGGTACCTACCTGCTTTCTAAATCTATTTAAATAACTGTATAGGCATTAAGTTCACCCTTTGAACTCAAATTGGTATTTTTGTGCAATAAAGATTAAATAAATAAAGCGTAAATAGCGGCAAGGACGTCTAACTGTCCATTACAGTCTATCTACAATAGATTGATCTAGAGTTTTTATTTTGACGCGGCCTAAGCTACCTCTATGACGAACTAGGAGGGTTGTCACTTGGCACGTTTGCGCGCTTGTATTTATTCGCCCGCGGCCCTTACCCTGTGTCAAGGACGAGACGCGTACAGCCGCGTGATCCTCACGCATGCACTGGACAAGTTATGGTTATCTTCCGAAAACTCACCTACTGAGACTACAGCACTATTCAGGAAAGACGCGTCGCGTCGTAGTCCAAGTTCTCTTATATGACAGTGCAAGACACTGACGCGGCATGATATAGCACTGCGTTGTTTGCATCACTTTACAGAACAGTACCCTTACTATGAGTTTACCTTACTCGTTAGCGAGCCGGATGCTCTGTCCCTCCCACTCTATAACAATACTGTACGGGACAGAGCATTTGACTCGCTAGCGAGTACAGTAATTGTTACTCATGGTAAGGGTACATACAGACTATGTAGCTGCAGCACAGTTCCAAATGACATACATCAAACATGTCGAAGGATCAAAAATATTCCTATGTTATTTTGTTACTTTGCATTACAGTATGTTGCAAAATAACAAATTAATGTAGGGGTATTTTTGATCCTTGGACATGTTTGATGTGTGAGCGTTCGAAGCTATAAAGTACGAGTACAATACAATATGTAAATTTTTGTTTGCATTTTGCTCTGACTGATTTAATAGAAAATACGTCTGGTCCAATCCAAGGCCAAACTTTCTCCTAACCTGTATTGTGTCATTAAACTGTAATAGCTAGATCCTCAAGCTCCTAAGCCAACTCGGCGCTCACTACCGTATAAAACACACGTCGGCACTCGGCTGCAACCGCCGACACTTGATTAGTTCGCGAGTTCCCCTTCACAACTTCTACATCACTTGTATTACCGTCTACTTGTTCGTACTCGGCCTTATGGAGGTTTTTATACAGCTTCAGAGAACGTTTTATTGCAGAAAATGTTTAGGAAGTAGTGTACAGAGATTTTAAAAATAATATCTCAAGTATTTTTATTATTCATTATTTACAAATGGCTTTGAGTTTTAGATCCCACTGACCATCAGTTGGCCAATAAAAAACGTAGTTCGATGGTGAGACTTCACCAACATGCGGTTAAATCTTAAGCAACCGTCAGTAACATTATGACGCCAGTTAAGCTGTTGGTTAAATTCAATATTAATAAACTACGTTTATCACAAAATCTGAAATTTTATGACTAGGTAGCAACAATATTCTGTCTGCATAGACCTGCCAGCATAGAAACATCTAAATCAAGCAACACCTATCAAAGTAGACAAAACCCTATTAAATCATTGCTTAACATTTACCTGCGCGTGTACAGCACACGCTTTACGTTTGTCTATGGCCGTTAACGACGTGTATGGCCGCCGCGGGTTGTCTATGGTTGGCATAGACAATGCAGATCGGCAGAACGCGGTAATGAATCAGATGTGTATCGGCGACGTGTGAGAACATACGGCCAAAATACAGGCCGTAAATACTGGCTCGCGTGCGCCCAGATTTGATTTTGGAACGTGATAGAGCTGGCCGGTTCGAGCGAGGAAGTGCTGCGTTTAAAATTGGAACGAGACATTTGGAACTGTCAAGACTAGAACTTTATTTTCAGCTAGCCAGTCATTTTATTCGCAATTAGATTTTGGGCCTTCAGAGATCAGTTCATCAGTCAGTAATCAATTGGAAAAGAAGACAAAGCCGATTATCTCGATTTCTTAGGCAGACCGATCAAGGTCATGTATTTGTTATATTTTAAACAGTCATCAAACCTTGCTACACGGGCCATATGGAATTTGGGGGTCTTTCACAGTTCATGCTATGGTCGCTTTAATACAAGTAAAGCGCTTGACGGGCCCTTGACATTTTAACAGTAATCGGCTGTTTTTTATTATTATACTAATTAGACGATTGTTCTTAAATTTTCACAAAACCTCAATGTTTTTCATACGCAAGTCAGAAATTAAAACAAAATTCGTACTAAAATATCAGAATATAAAAAATAGCCCCTTCTCAAGTCTATGGCCAATTCGTGCCCACACGAGGCCCGCCCCGGGCGCACAAAATAAAAGTTAAAAGCACAGACTTGATAAGCGCCGAAATTTTCAATGTTTTCCCTCCGTTCGGAGTTAGCCTGCCATGTTGGTACACTGTACAAGTTAGGGGGTTAGTACACGTGTATTGTGAAGTGGTAAAGTTTGGAACGTGTAAAGCGGCTCCTATGGTGGGTTTTTAGTTTTGTAGGTGTAGGCAAGTCTGTGAACAACGATTTAATTTGGCTTTTACAGCTTTGTGAATGAAATTCGAATTTCTTAAATTACTATTATTGACAATAAGTAGGTAGCTGTTGAAAGTACCTATTAAGCTACAACAGAAATAGAAACAACTAGACTCTTTTTATGCAGCATCCGCTATATGATTTCGTAGCGGACATTGAGAAGGTTCCATCAGGTCTGCAGGTCATTTTCTCTCCGTGTTACTTATGTCTTTATTACAATCCTTTGGTTCTGTCGTATTGTAACTTCTATACAATCTTTACTTTCCTAGAAAATAAGTAGGTATGTACCTAATGATTTTTGTAGTTAAAATAAATTCATCAACGTATACGTAAGGAACATTGAAACTTACTGGTCATAAAATAATTCCTAGCTCATCGTATGCGATATAAAGTTGTTTTTGATGCAAAAATAAACGCCCGCTAGCTCGTTTAGGGCCCATTCACACGATAGCGCCGCGGAACGTGGAAGTTTGTACACGTGTGTTTTTTACTATTTTCCGAGCTCTTCGTTAGGGAACTGCTGTTTGAAAAAGAGTTTTTGGCGGGTTAGGCTAGTTTGTATCACTATACATACAGGGATGGTGAATGGGCATTTTTTATGCAAGAAAACACTATTATTAGTCCTGAGTAAACAAGTCTAATAAAATAAAAAGTAAGCTGTAAAAACCCGACTACTCTTTGTATACTGTGTCGTCAGTGTAATGTTAGTATCATGTATATACTTTAAATTTCGCCAATTCCATATTTAAAAAAAAAGTTCCCGGTGAAACCCGCAACGCTAAGATGAATCTAACTATACCTCGTTTCTCGAAATCAGGCTGCCCTTTCAGCCTTTACAAGGGAACAAAGAACCATACAGGATACAGGTCAAAAACATTACCATCCTTTGGCAGTCTGGTAAATAGGAACTTAAGTTAACTGTACAGCTGAACGCAGCGCAGCTATAGCTACGAACGCAGAACGCAGATGTTTAGGTTTGAATCCTTTGTAACTTATAACGGTTTTAAAATTAGGAATCGCATCTTAAATCCCCAAATTTGAAAATGCCACCAAATACAAGTATTAAACAAAACAAAAAGTCGCACTTACCTACGTAACAATGGCCACACATCCCGTCCGCGTAAGCCAAATCTCAAAAACAATACAATGTACCTGGGTTTTTACCATTTCACACATCTTTCGGGGAATTTGTTTGGAGCTAATGAACAAAAGAGTATTTATTACACACATAGCGGTATTGTCGGGACGCATTCTAATGCCACGTTTGGGGCACATGAGAAAAAAAAGTTTGTCTGTGATTTTTGTACCTTAAAATTACTTAGTTGGTTCTCGTTAACAAGGGTGGCGCAGACGAAACAAAAAAGAGTACGGACGACGTTTACTGTCCAAACCGTAGTTGAATTTTTTATCGTTTCACGAATAGGTTGATGGTTGGATAACTCGTGGAAGTGATGATGTCACTTGTTTGGCGGTGTGTTGGGTGAAGGTATTCCCAGGCCGAGCTTTGTTCGCTTCTGGTGTTGGGGTGAATGGAACGTCAAATGGTTTCAGGTGCCGCGATTTGTCTCAGTCATTGGTCGGCTAACAATCTGCCTACTCATAATTATTATAGCCGATAACCTTGTAACAATGAAGGCGATATTTGTTTGATACTCGTATTCGTCACAATGCGCAAAAAAGGTTAGGCACACAAAGGACATTTTTTATATCTAATAAAGCGTTAAATTATTAAATTAATTCTTCTCTACTTTATTCGCTTGACACTTTATAGGTATGAAAACTCTTTATTGCACACACAGAAAATAACAAACTAAAAAAAAAGAGAAACGCAAATGGTATTGTACAAAAGAGAACTTATCCCTTTAAGGGATCTCACCTTGTCATGTGAGAAACCGAATCATCAAATTAAATTTGGTCGATTGGCCGGCCTACAATCGACTTTAAGGATTGCGTGCAAGTACAAAATCTTAACGATTTTTGCATGTAACGATGTCCTAACATCGCGTGTGACCTATCAGGAACACATGACCTCATAGACAGCCAAAATCTACCGCCGAAAATGCTAATGCGTCCGATCGTAATCGCGCCCTAACGCGTGAGCCGGTCCACGCATAGCGCCTAAATGTAACCCTTGAGCTATCTGATAACCCACCTTGGACTACCACCATTCAACCCTGACCTTCCCTCCCCCTACATCACTAAACATCGACGGAGTTCTCGAAGGTTCTTGCCGAGCTAATCGCAGCTCTTTCTGAACTGGCTACCACCGACATGCGACGTTTGAAATATGTGGAGTGACGTCACATTTATGTCAGCCAATCCATTAATGCTTATCTGGACATCCGAATTCGTGTGTTGTGAGGTGGACGGTTTAAAGCGTGTGTTTTATTGGCGGGAGACATGACAGCGACTTGGAGACACAGTGACAGGGTGCGCTAGATTATTTGCTGTTTCAAATGTTAGTAGTAAAATACACGTGTGATATGGTACGAGGTGCCATTCCATATAAATAAATATCAGGGGACAATGTCACACCAATTGACTTAGTCCCAAACTAAGCTCTAGGGTACTAGACAACGATATAAATACTTATATAGAGAAATATATATACTTAAATACATAGAAATCATCCATGACTCAGGAACAAATACTGCAATTACCGGGATTTGGACCCAGGACCGCTAGCTTCGTAGGCAGAGTCAACATTAAAATTTGTTGAACCAAAGATATAAATTTATTGTTTAACACAGGTTTTAAGTAGGCAACAAAAAAAAGACTAAGCACGAGCGTAGGCTTTTCAAAATTAGAACTTGTGTTGACAGTGTTGACTGCTTATCCCATAAATGTCTTAAATTGAACGCTTACCAACTAGTTATTAGCAGAAGGTATAATATGAGGCCTGTGCTAACTAAACATCCTAAATCATCAAGGTGTTAATAGGCAATGTGCTGTGAATTAATGTGTGGCCCATTACGAAGGATCAACACAACATAGCTGCTGCCGTTTAAACTCTCATTCAAGTCCAACCCTTGGCTAATGTCGCTTATAATTGTCGGGTTACGGCAAGATTAATTGTAGCCGTACTGTGCCCACGGCTCCGTGGGGAGACGGTTTTCAGATTACTACAAATCTGGTTTAAAATCGCTAGCAAAGTCATTAAAAATTTGAATCTTTGGATAGCATTAGATTAGTTCTCTTGTCTCGGTAATCTGGGTTTAGCGAATGATCTTCTTTCTACAGTGTTTACAGTTTTTACATAGAAACCAGATAAGGATGTGGCAATATAAGAGACGGTAAGCGTATGCGGTAGTTGACATCTATCCTCAGGAAGTGTGAAATGTTTCTCATACACATGTCATGTTGAATTGGCTCTTCAGTTCACCACCACTCATCATCTTGACCTATTTAATGTCTGTTTTCAAACAGTCGTAATGACCCTGCACGGATAAACACGTAACGTATGTATAGAAAAGTTAAAATTTCCTTGAGGACAAGGGATAAGGGCGTCTCCATTATACACTCGCGTTCTCTAATTAGCAAGAACACGAAAATGGTGGCCCGACGAGTTCGCTCCACATGTATTCTCTACTCTACGAGTACCTATATGTAATTATAGAGACTCGTTAATTCAATTACCTATTAAGTATAACCGTGAAAGCCACGTAAACTATCAATGCAAAATTTAATTCGGTTCACCTTTTTAAATGTTTTTAGGGTTCCGTGCACGTTGGGCCGAAATATAGCCCCTCTAAAAACATTTTAAGTTTATCAGTATAATCACTTGCAGGAAAGATGACAAGGGCCGACTTACTAAAAAGAGATCACGGAAAATATGAGAATAGGTTTTACTGCATGCACCTACGTACCTGCGTCTGGAGGAAGATGTATTAAAACGGTAGATTGGCGAACAAGCTTGCCTGTATTTTAAGAGGTGTATTAAATACTAAGTACCTACTTACTCAATGCTAGTTTTTAAGTACGAGTAGTAAGGAGTTTGTTTTATGTTGATGTGAATAAATGACGAAACAATTAATAAAAAAATATATTGGGAACGTCGGGTTCGGTTTAGTATGGCTATCAACTTTACATTTCGGTCGAGAGTTGAAGAATATTGTAAATGTTTTATATCTCCAAAAACTATAAGAACCTTCCTATTATCTAACTTTCAACACAAACCTATTTAGTGGTAACTTTCAGTAAGTTCCCCAAATTATAATAAAAAAAATCATACACATACTGGTTTTAAGAGCTATCCAACGATAACTTACTCAATGTTGTTGTGGGGTTGAGGTAAATAAAATGCATTACTTTACTAATTATATTAGGCTTTATGACCAGTTTTTTTTTATTGTGACTTCGATATTTTTTTCTAAGAAAAATAATTGACTGAGCTTTAGATACAGACATGGCGAAACTATAAGGGTGCCTATTTTATTTACCGAATTCTAAAAAGTTCTTCCCTGAGTTTTCACACCAAACATTCACCGAGGATTCTGATAATCGACTGTCAGTTTATGACAGCACATTTTATAACGAGAATTATGATATGAATTCTCGTTATAAAACATCAGTCATTCCCGCATCTATTCTTTGACTAATCTTTTGCAATTACAGTACACGTAAAAAGGGTGTTATTTCGCCTACCTGTGTAGTTTGTGTTTTTTACACTTTATTGCCCTACGTGTTCAAACATGACCGTTGTTCACACCTTTCTGAGATAAGGGGGGAAAGTTTTAAGAACTATTGTCTAGCGCAGCCCGCGTAGTTGCTTCCTTTGTTTTGTTAAATGTTTGGGTAATCCTAAGATGTTCAAATTAGGTAGTTATGTTTATTTAAATCAAAATGGCATTTAACCTTTTTTATATTCGATATTACCCTGGCGATTTTTTGAATCTTTAGATAGCGCTATCTGTCAGATAAACTGTAGTCCTGTCCTTTTCTTTCATATAATTTTTATATTAATTTAGGGATTGTAAAAACCGGCCATAAATAATGAATAAAACCCCTTGCAAAGAAACCACTTACGATGTTTCATCAAGTTTTATTTAGAGTGGTAGGAAAGTTAACTTTAACATATTACTCATTCTAACAACCTAACCAGTTTTTATTCCTTTTTGTAGCATCAAATCTTCACTCAGTTATTCTTCATTCCGTTAAAATCGTAAAACCTGGTGTTCACTATTTTAATAATTACTGCAACATATTAAAAATCCAAATCCGAAGCTGTGTCCTGAAATCCAAATAAACCGTTAGTATTCTCGTATGTGTGGACTGTTGTGCACATCCAGGAACTTAGTTTGTCATCGCCGTTTACTTATTGTTCTTTAGTTTCTCAGATCAAAATGAACAGTGGCAAACAGAGTCCGGGCAAAACAGTTCTAACAATTCATATCAGTCTGTCGTTATTGATTACACAACTAACTAATGAGTGCCAGGGAACATTTTCAACAACTTTTCCCAAACTCGCATGAAGATTTATGTTCGCTCTAAATTTTATTCTTTACTTTACTCGCTGGAAAGTTGATTTTCCATTAACATGATTGAGTAAGACACGATTATCAGAAAATATTCAGCCGATTTGGGGTTGATTCATTAGAGCGATACATTGGACGCAGACAGTGTCAAAGATTAAAAGTTGCGTAGACAAGTCTTTTTGTCATTGTATTTTATAGCCTACGATAAACTGCAGATAAAAAATTGCGTCTAAAGAATTAATTTGCAGATAAACTAAGACTTAGATAAGAAGATAATAAAGAGACAGCGAAGGTCCGAAAAATCACAGTTCTTCTAGGTAAGTTAAGTACGTCATGAACGATAAGTATTGTTATTTTGCAAGATAAACTAATCCCCTATAATCTTGTCATAAAAAAACGAAATACACTGAATACATGATAGTTTTAATCGTATTATGGGTACCTATTACCTATCTAATAATTTGCTGCAAATTTGACAGATAACTAAGGCCACGATATTTCTACTCTCAATAAGTGGTCCCTAAATACGCCTTGTAAGGCACGTTTAAAGAAGCTTAGTTTTCCGTTATTACCGGCATACCCAAGTGGGTGGGGAAGGACGTACCTCTTCTGAATTTTGTATGCCTGAAGTTCTATTTGGATGCGTTAAACCGATTTGTTCCAGTATTCTCTCTTTTGCTGGTATTTTTTTAATACATCGCATCTTTGGCTTAGGGGAATTTGGCTAACGCTGGAAGAAGTGCATGGTGCATGCCTACCGCCCTAGGCTGTTAAATCGAGTTGTCGCGTCTGCGCGAGCCACTCTGCCGCAGGTATTCTCGGGCAGGTATTTTCGTAATACATCGTCGGCACGCGAGCACACACGCGCTACGACAAATGCAAATGAATACGCTTTCATATCAACGGCACAGGGTGCTGGCATATTTCTTCATTTGTTATACCTTTTATTTATGGTTTCTGTGCTAAAATACTTTGTTAAAATATAAGTTACGATTAATATTTGAATTGAGTAATCTTGATCTTTCATCTTTGAAGTCATTGGATCGAGAAAAGAAGTACAATGTAATTTTTTTCGACATTGTGAAGGTTGTTGATTTTAAGGTAAAAATACACCTACAATTATAATGTTGCCGAGATCGTCTAATTTAAAATTTAAGTGTCCCTCCACTATGACCTATGAAAAATGTATGCACATTTAGCGGTAAAATTTACACGTTGTTGTTGGAGGTGCGATCATTCTACTGCATATCGTACCTTTTCAGCGTGAAGCGAATTATTTTTAAAAAGCCGTGCTCATTTTCATTGAAATTGTCAACTTATTTCGCTATAATTGACTAATATTTATCTGTCAACATCTGTGACTTATCATGCGTTAAATTGCAAAACGTGACGAGTCAAGAGATCAGGGTTCTGCCGGACATTGCAAACAAAAGTCATCAAGCACATAGGCGTTTGTGTTTTGACCTCATTAGGATAAAATAGTAACATATTGAAATTAATGCAGTCTAGCCAAAATCGTAAGTATAGAAACGCTTGCAAAACCCCGAAATGAAATTACTGCTGTTTAAATAACACCCTGTATCTCACTAAAGCGGCGCAAATTCGGGCAAGCTCGGTGCCAGGCCGCACCGGCCTCAGCCTGTATAATTGCCCGCCTGCCAACGTGTGCCGTGTATGACGGTTAATAATCTACGTCTAGCTACTAAATCACAAATAGCTTTCCCACTGCAGGCACGCTGAGCCCTAGTGTCACAACAAGCAATGACTTTTTCAAAATATAACCAAAAGGTGTCATTTCCTTTTATTAGTCATGGCAAGATAAAAACGGTCCATTCAGCCAAGCCATTCATGACAATAACTTCATATCTCGGAAGATCAACAGTTGACAGTCGACGGACGCTAAAGGTGATTTTACACTTGATTATGTTGTTTCCGCACAGGTCAGTGTCGCCGGCGCACCGTGGGACTGCGCGTAAGCGACGCAACTGCGACAAATCGATTACACCGAATCGATTTTTCAAAATAACGGGAGCTACGAGTGATTTACATCTCGATAGTTACGTAGCAATTTGTGAGCGTGATCGATGAAATCCACCTCAGCGGGTAGGTAAACGTTTGTGCATTGAAGCTTCAACTGTCATTTCATAAGGCACGGCGACGCAACGGCACGACGGCATACAATTATAACGCGTCCAGTTCTTGCTGACCTATCAATCTACCCCTGACCCCTCTTGTTTCCTTTATTGTTGAGAACCTGCGCGGGGCAGGGTGGGTCTGGCGGGTTGGCAACGTGTCATTGTCGCCGGTCGCACGATTTCACTGTCCGGCGAGACGTGACGAGGTACGCGTGGTCGCCGTTTTTATTTCTGCCAATGACGGGTGTCGAGGCGTGGTGCGGCCAGTGTGAATCCGTTGGACGGGTAATTCACGTGCCCTGCTTCTTATTGCGGGGGCAAACAGTCCACTTCGTCGGTGTCAACTGGGTATTTGATTTGTCGTCGCATAACCGGTCGGAGTGGGAGTGATATGCTTTTTTCCCCCGCGACACACGCCCACTGTTCGCTAGTTTTGTGGCGAAATCTTCGAAGCGATAATCGGCAGATTGCATAGCGCGATTTCTAAACAGATTTTTGTTATACCCGACAAGCGGACAGCTCCATTTAAGAATGCAAATAGAACGGCTTTTTTAAGCGAACGGTAATGACATTAATAAAAAGATGAAATGAAATCTTTGTCTGCACTGTTTGATCTCTATTACATCAATTTCAAGTTCATTATTAGAGATCAGGTATCGTACGGGATCGGATATACAGCGACGTAATTGTGGTTAAAATTTTGTAACGTAATCCCGTGGAGATATCTCTGAGATTTGATTTGCTTTGTATTTTTGTCCGCCATTATGACCAGCACATCTGTCGGTGCGCACGCGCCGCCAAAACGGGGTTCGACGGACACTTATCGGACGATCGCAGTGAAAAATAGATTTTTTGTGGTAGCGCTGTTTACTTCGTTTTTGATGGCTTATTTGGTCTTTTGAGGTTAATTATCGCTTCTGTTGTGGTTAAGTAACGGATTATTCTATTAACATTTTTGTAACTTTAGGGCGGTTCTCCTGGCTGTAGCATTGTATCGAGGTCACACACTTGGCCCGCCTGCCTGTCAATGCGCACAATTACAATCACGCACCCACCACTAACACGTCAAGAACAGTTCTCAGCCATTTTGACCGAAGGTAATGGGGATGTTATCGACATACTCATCTCGATATCTCGTCATATCTCGATAGCATTCACACGTAGCACACGCTCCGTCGTGCGGCGCGCTTTGTCGATTGTATCGATACATCGATAGCTTTGTCGACGGCGGTCCCGTCACTCAAGCATTTTGGAAGTTTTTTGTGTTTGAAGCCATCTTTGATCGGTGTTTGTAATATCTTAATTATTAAGGGGCTTATGGGAGTTGTCTTGTAAGATTTAAACTGTAAGTCTATTGGAAGTGTTGTTAATGGATTTGATCTCATAAGAATTTAAGAATAGCTCATTTTGTTAAATAACATACGCAATAAAACCATAAGTATGTAGATGCTCAAATTATATTAAATAAAAATACTTTTAGAATGGTCTTCTTCATATTCAATGTACCTAAGTAGCTACGTATATTTGTTCATTTTGCTCTATGGGCTTTTTCGATTTTGGCAAACGAATAATTAATCTAAAGTCTATCTGCTACTGCTAGGGTGGTCTAGGTTTCGCAGCGTGCCTGGGTTACCTATTTTCTTTTCCTTTCTGATAGCCCAGCGATTTTTTAAAATAAACAAATGGCTATTGCCTTACCGTGGTAGCAATTGGGATAGACCAAAAAAAAAAACTCACGCACATTCTAATTCGAAAGAATGGGTAATTTTAAGAGACCGATTTCATTAATTTTGTATTTGACCCAATACTTTTTTTAAATATCTTTAGTTATTTAGCAGACATTTTATAGATGACATGATTATTTTAATATGGGTTGGCATTGTCTAATAAATTACTACAATTAAATGATATGTAATGATAAAAAGTGATTGTAATGTTGTATTAAAACATACTATTTCAAGCGGTTTTCGCTTAACCCGTAAGATACCCCTAAGAAGGCTTCAAGCCAATAGAAAATCAAACAAAGGTTAAATATACTTTTGTCGAAATATCCGAAAGAATAATAAATATTTCAAAAACTTAATAATGCAGAACGGCTTTAAATCCCTATTCCTTGAAATGGTTTTCGAATTAGTAATTGTAAAATATGAACAATCCCAATTCTTAGCTGCCTATTCTTGGCTGCGAGCGTCTTTCAGTGACTTGACATTACCTCCCCCTCGATTCTCATGCCTTTGCATTTTTCATGTAAAATTATCTCAACTAGAAAATCAGGGGATTTACCATAACATACTAAAGCAGTTCAGTTTAGGTTGAGAGAAGGAGACAAAGCTATATCAGTTTTGAGGGTGGTAGGACCTTGTGCAGGGTCCGTCCGGATCGCTATAACCATCTTATCCATTAACCTACCGCCAAACAGCAGTGTTCGCATTGTTGTGTTCCGGTTTGGGGATAAGACTGTGAAATGACTAGGATTGCAGTTTTGTGAATGCTAATGTCTATGGGTCTCGGTCCACTTACCATCAGGTGAGATGGTGGTACCAACCAGGATGGACCCTGCACAAGGTCCTCCCACAAGTAAGATATCTACAACATATTCATAAATCGTAAAAATCGGACTAGGTTAAAGGAGACAGAACGGTTTTCGTATTTTGTATGGATTTCTTAGCTTCAACTTCAATTTTTTTATAGAGACTTGTCTATAAAGCGTTAGAATTAACACACGCCCGTGATAACGGAGGTAATAATTTGTGTAAAGACGCGATAGACATCGCGACGGAGCGATAGCGCTCTGACGTTTGATACGTACCTATCTCATCGGTTTTTGCTCTTGTAACACTAGACGGACGCTCGGCAGAAAAAGGTGGGTAAGTAATTCCTGTGTTTCTTCAATACTTGGCTGACGGTAAGTCGCCTAAAAGGCGTAACATTTATATAGATAACTATGCTTATTTAGCACAATTTTCTCAACCTTCGAAAAAATACGGATTTGGACGTGGTTGTTAAAGAAAACTGGTATAATCGGGATTTCCTTAGCGATATAAATAAATAAATATCGGGGACAATCTCACACCAAATTACTAAGCCCCAAACTAAACTCTACGCTTGCACGATGGGAACTAAACAACGATAAATACTTAAATACAGAAATAAATATTTAAATACATCCAAGACAGAAACAAACACTCGCGCTCATCACACAAATATTCGCCCACACTGGGAATCAAACCCGGATCTGCTAGCTTCGTAGGCAGCGTCCCTACTAACTAGACCAACGCGTCGTCATCGTATAGGTTTTATCAAATTCAGTTACACAGTTTAAAAAACATTAGCTCTGAAAGAAGGGGTCGCCGTCGGCGGGGTTATATTAACATATTTTTCTACAATTGCAAACTGAAAATGATGGCATCTATGGGAATGCAGCTATCTTTTATAAAGAATTTTGCTAAAGAGCTAGTTTGAAGACATCTGATTCGTAGACGTTTAGATACCTTAAAAATATTAATAGTTTTTTTAGAACACCAGACATAATTTTTTTAAACTCCTTGTGTCAATATGGGTTCAGAAATCAAAATTTAAAAAAAGGATCATTTGTCTAGAGTAGGTATTAAAAAGGTAAAAATCCTCAAAATATTTGCAACCCTACTTTCAGACCTGACAACTATTAAATGGTCCAACGATTTTCATCACATCTGGTAAAGAACCACTCCAGTTAACTTAAAGCTTTTTATTAAAAAAGCAGCCTGAATAGGTCCAGTCGTTTGAGAGCTACAATGCGACCAATCGGTACACAGATACACTAATAAACTAACAACCCGTCTGCGGAGGGGTTAAAAACTAATCCACTGTGTTGGGTTTTGAAGTAAGCAAAAAAAAATGCGTAAATAAATTCTAGTACATACATACTTTGCGGTAAGTAATTTTGTACAAGGGCTTTTATCAAAGCACTAAAAGAATTGATCACATTTTAAGTAAATGCTAGTCAATATGATTGAACAAATGAAGAATACTACATATACCTTGATCGCGGTATAAACTGATAAAATAAAAAAACCGTGTGATAATATTATCCATGACGATAGGTTGGGTAATAGCTACAAAAACAATGCCAAATAATAAAAACATTTACTCGAAACAGCTACCTAATCCAAAATAAAAGACCGAGTCTAAAATGAGAACAAAATCGAAAAATTTAATTAGGAACAAACAACTGATTCAATTTTAAAAAGAAACCGCTGTTACATGGAATTACGCAAGGGCTATCACTGGCCACTCAGTCAACGACCCCGGGACATTAAAAAGTTCCGGACAATGGCAAAAGTAGGTAAATTTGAAAACAGAATGTCAATAGCCGGCGGCCGGCCGAACCTGCCCCACGCGCCCTTGACTTGAGATAAAAAGGGGGAGATGACCGCCCCCCACTGCCCTCTGCCCACGGTTTATAGCCGTTTTTATCGAGACAACTTTAAAAGTTAAACTTTTAGTTTTCTAACTAGGAAGCGTGCGAACGACTATTGTTTATGGCTGTAGAGCAGCAATGAAAAAATTAAACATGCCTTTAGAAATAATATTGTGGCGTTTTTTTTACTTTTTTTTATAGCATTTATTTCTTGGGGATTTTCTAATTTTCTTTATTAACCGATGAAACAATGCATCAGCGTAATTATTAGCTTATAATTAAGGACAAATTGTAAAAAATAAAACATATATTTTATTACAGATACATTGTAATACAACTATTACAACTACTAACAACTTCATAAACAATCTAATAAATCAGCGACTCCACGAATAACAAAAAGTATCAGCTGATCATAAAACTGTCCCCTCCGGCCGTTGGCCTTGATCTCGCGACCCCACTATTGAAATTAAAAAGAATTTCCCCGAGGTTACTGGCACTCTGCACTTTTAAAAATAGAATTAAGAGTTTCGTAAAAATGACTTCCCTTTTTTCTAAGCGACGCGGCGGGGGCGAGAGAATGTTTTGGTCTCGTTTAAAAGAAAACAGGTGGCCGTATACTAAATCACAAAATTATTACATGTGATTTGTGAAGTTTTTAACAGTTATTCATGCCTGTATATACAGGGTGGAAAAAAATATAGGGTAAAATTATCTAATTTAAGGATTTAAGGTAGTTTCCCTCTAGGCCCCATATTTTTTGTCCACCCTGTACATAATGTTCATACATCTGTATCAAATAACCACTTTAGTAATAGAGAAGCGGAGGCGAAAAGTTAAAATGCGATCATTTCAACTGTCTGTACCTACTTGAGTATTTCTAACAAGATTCAAATGCCCTAAAATGAGTCTCAGTCAAAGATGTCACCATAGCACACACAATGTGAGGGCGTCAGAATTACTTTTAAAACGTTCGGTTTTGTAGGTAAGTAGGTAAAATGCTTTCCTCACAAAATAGACTTGACATCAGGTTCTTAGAATTGAACTGATTGAATGAAATCCCGTGCTGTCACTACAACGTAACTTTAAGACTCCAAAGTAGATAATAAAAGGATCCAATAGGATTTCGACACCGGTCGTTACGTGGACTGGTTACGTCAGTTTTTTCAGTCGTCAAAAGGTAGGGAGGTTTATCAATCGCCTTCTGTCCGAGTCTTGTAAAAAGGCGATCTCGCGGCACTCTCACGGTGTGATTCACGAGGTAGGAGCCAGAAAGCAAGCGTTATGGTTACGTCGAACAAGAAATCAAGCAGCTCGGTTGATTATAAGAGTATGGAGTAAGCAAACGGCGCCGCGGCCGCGCGGTAGCTTAGTTGGTAGTGTGACCCTGCCTATGAAGCTCCCGGCGAACTCCGGTATAGGAAAATATTTATGAGATGATTTTTCCGGAGCCGTGGGTGTTTTCTTTTATTTACGCACGTACTTTTCTATATAAGTAAGTTTAAAGTACGTTTTTAGCACGACTATTTGTTCCTGAGTCTTGGATGTTTTTCTCGAATTTACCGAATGTGCTTTATATAAGAAATAAAGAAAACAGGGAGACCGAGAAGAGCTTGCCTAGACCAATTAATAGAAAACCGGGGATGAGCATGTCTGACCATGCTCAGTGTAGGGTTCCGAAGCCGTTACTTCACAAAAACGATCTTAAAAAACAACAAATATGTACTACATAAAGTCACGCCTTCATTCCCAGAGTGGGGTAGGCAGAGCTAAAGAATTACCAACAAGTCTTAAAACTTCTTGATAATTCTGTAACCACATTTTGCACAAGTAGGTTAATGTTAAGAGGTTTCCCAGTGTATTAGTGACAGGTGGCAAGCCCATCGCCTAACAGTACTGCAAGCCTTTATTCCCTTAGTCGCCTCTAATATGTACCTACTAATTCTCTATTTAAAGTTATTTGGTGCTGTCGTAGGCAATTTCAGTCGGCTGTATCTCAGGAACCAATCGCAAATAATGCGCTTTCGTTGAAGATGTTTTTCAGAATTTTAGTACTTGTAGTTCTGGCTGCAGGGCGGGAGGCTTGACTCTAACAAAAATTAGCGCTTTACAGCTGAATATTTCATAAACGCAGCCCTTAATCGAAAAAATTATTTCGACAAACCCGCAATGTTTTGAAAGACCTATCTAACGACATCCCATACTATGGGGTAAACGAGAAAAATAAAATACATCGCAACGTTATGTGCAGGGAGGTACTCGTACACTAAAAAAAATGTTTTACAAGATTTTATCCATTGCCAAATTACAGTTTTCTAGCACCTACTAAGTCTCTGAGGTAGGCTGCGGACGGACGGACGGACGGACATAGCGAAACTATAAGGGTTCCTAATTATACTACGGAATCCTAAAAATAGTAGGCGTCGCACCGTATCAGTATTTTAAAGAGAAGGTTCGAATTTGGAAGAATGGAAATTACTCCACTGACAAGAACTATGTTTATTTTTACCCAAAGTATATAGTACAGGCCCCTGTCCCCTGATAAATTATGAATTAACCCTCTCCCGAAACATGTTTTGTGGCCGCACTGAATCGCTGATTTCGGAGCTCACCGGTGTTATACAATCGGGGGGACATTGTCCACTGCGCTCCATTGAGGCGACTTTCTTAAAGAAATCACGTCGGCCACCGGAAGACGATTCGACGCGGCCACCGACCAGAACATTCTACCGCCAAGAATACACTCATGACGACCACAACCCAAACCCAACCTTATCAAACCGCTACAAAATCTCTTATCAAACGCAGTTTACTTCAAAGACGGACCAAGGCTATTGATTGATTAAAAACATTGCTGTTGTTGTTTTACGGTTGTGTTTTCCTTGAAGGACGAGTAGGGGTGTGAAAAAACGCAAACTCATTGCTGATAGATGCGTTACGCCCTGATAGGTGGGGTTCTCCAATGTCTTACATCGGTAATCAAACTAAATGTACGAGACACCAGTTCGTTAATACTCAAATAGCACACAAGCTGCTTAAATGGCTTTTGTACAACCTGAATATTACAAAATAGGTATTCAAGGGAGTTACTTACTATACTTAAGCTGTACAGAGGCATATCAAAACAAAGGCGTTATGAGAACTACGCTACTACTCTACTATATGTAGTTATCGGCCAATATCGGTTTTCAATAAAACACGAGTGACAAAGTAAACTGTCCGTTGCGAGTGCTCGCGTGACAGCGACTGCATTCATGTTTTTTTTTAATATATGAGTACAGTATTGTCTAGGGAATTATTAACCTGTCATAACTCTCTCATTTCACTTTAATCAATCTGTAAAGTTTCAGCATGGCGTCAAGGGATTATTTACGGGGATAGGTTAATTGATTCATTGCATTGATTTTCTTTCTCTTTTGCACTTACAGACCTACATACATAACTATTATAACCAACTTGTATATTTACTCGTACTTCAAGAAGGCTTTACGAGATGCAATAGCAGTAATCAGTTGTTAATATCGCCGAATCGTCAGTATCGTGTTATACCTTTTATTTAATATTTTATTTGATGTACCCATGCTTTTATCATCTTTGACACTGGCCAAGATTTTGAATACTTTACCCTAAATAAAAACAGAAATTATACTACAAAATGTTTGAGCCTTTCCATTTGTTATAAAATGTTATGCGGCACATATACATACATATACATATAAGATTTTCGGATCTGATACGGATAACCTGTCATTTTTGTAGGTAAAAAAATAAATAAAGCTACAAAATTTAAGATGATCAAGAGACCTATGTTCATTCATTTTATACGCACTACGTCTCAGAGGACATAATTTTAGGTAATACTTCTAATTATTTTCAAGTTATTAACTCTACCAGGGGCTATATTCTACTATTAAAAACAATACAATACAATACAATCTGTGTCTGTGTTATTGAATTTCCAGAGCCATATGATTATTTATTGGTGTCTCTAGGATAAAATCGAGTAAGCAAGTTCACCGTGTCACCGAAATGCCGAATGGTATCGCGATATAATACATATTTTAGAAAAAGTATTGTCAACATTTTAGTTTACCTAAGCCAAATACAAGCAAACCATAATTCCTGTGTATTTACATAGAGTCTTATTAAATTAGATGGATATACTTAAAAGTTGATTGTCGACGATTGCATGCCGAAAATTAATATTTATTCCCGAAGTAAGTAGTTCATAAATAATTGAGTTCTATTATTTATGAATCACCCTGTATCCTTCGTCTATGACTAGAGGAGCTATTGAAGTTATACCCGTACATGATGTAAGATCAGTACTCTACTCAATTACTAGTGTTTGCGAACAGCGCTCAAGTCCGAGACTGCACTTACGTCTTTAATTAGAAGAGTACTCCAGTCTCGAGCCTAGGCTATTTATTACGGACATAACTTTTAGTTAGGTTTGTTAGAGCGTTAGGTGTTCCGTTAGCTTTGAGGCTCGTAGCGGTCTAACACAGTTCTAATGCATGTGTCACATGTCACATGTGCGTAGCGCGCTACGTGTGCTTGTAGCATGTAGCGTGCGTCTACGCAGCTACGGTCGCGCCCACATAAAACACACGAGAATTTAAACGACGCTAATTGAACGCGCCGGCTCAAAAATCTCAGATTATACGGCAGACGAGTTGTAAGCTTTTCAATTAACGGCAACGTTCTTTATTAAAAGCAGCGCAGTACGCAGAAACCTTTTAAAAATCCCCTCGTCCCAAGTCGCGTCGTTACACATCAACAGCGACCAATCAAGCTTTCATTAGTGGCGCAACAATCAATATTCATATCCCATGCGGAATCTTTCGCGC
Organism: Acleris emargana; assembly: GCA_927399475.2. Taxonomy (NCBI): domain Eukaryota; kingdom Metazoa; phylum Arthropoda; class Insecta; order Lepidoptera; family Tortricidae; genus Acleris; species Acleris emargana. Next base: position 11,946,030 of record OV656851.1, on the reverse strand, counting down.
CGTGTGGAGCAAACAACTTGATAGATGATCCGCATCTCCCGCATTCGCAAAACGAAATTAAAAAGAACAAGCCATATCACTTAGCGCACACAGAAGCGTGGTTTTATTAAAAAATTCTACATATCTCTCGCGTCTTCGGCGCCTTATCTTAACCCCCCGCCCCCACCGAAAAGAGATAGACAATAAAAAATGCGAGGAAAGAACGAGACGGCCACGCGTGGAATACGAAAATTATAATTGCCAACTGTACGTAAATTAACACCGTGGATTTGGTGTTTTTATCTCTTTCCTTTTCTCTGGTGGGAGCGAGCGGGGGCGTGTGTCTGTGTGTGAAAGAATGATTTACATGCATGGTGCTCACAAACACAATAATGGACAGAGGCGCGGAAAATCGAAGGAAGCGATGCGACTCGATCGGGTTTCCGTTTCGCTTTATGCAGTCGCAGTTGCAGGCGGCTGCATAATGGATGCGCTGGCGAAAACAATCCGGCGGCGCGATATTGGATGCAAACTTATGAATTATAGCTACTCATATCCTATTCAAATATCAATTTCTATATGTATTTCAAAAGTTAAGTGTGCTCATGTAGCCAATTTACTACATTTAGTTAAATATTTGAATTTTAATCTTAGGCATAGGATCGCTAATCACTTGGAGTAGCTTAGTATGATCTTGGATGTAAAAAGAAACCTTTCATCTTGTGTTAAGACGTACTTAAAAATACCCAGGTCTGTTTAGAAGCGAGACCCTAAAAATAGTAAGAGCTTGTTTTTTTGAATTCTGATAAAAATTGACTACAATTAACTCAATAAACCAAATAAGTGAAGGTATAAGGTTGGTAAGGTAAGATATAAACAATAAGCGCTTTTGTTCTCGAACGAATTTTGTTATATTCCAACATAAGAATCGAAGCAGCCCTTCAGCTTACTCCGCGTAGAACAAAGCTTTTCAAAGAAGACGTAGACTTGGAACATTATCATTATTCTTTTCCTAGCGCAGCAAATAAGCTCGGGCAGAGCTTATACGAGCTTTATTCATGCAAGGATAATGGGCATGCAAGTTGTAGAGCTTTCGTTTTGCGGTGGAATTGATTTGCTCTGTACTATTTTTATTATGAAAGAGAAATCGTTATTTAATTAGTGCGAGTTAAAATATAAAGTTATAAGGAAACATACAAATAATAGGAAGTTATCACATCAACGTTAGGTATAGGTGAGTACATCCTTCTTATTCCATTCTGTATAAACAGTAAAAAAATATTACAATCTGAAATGCCTAAAAATGAGTGCGTTGATAATTAGAAGAAAAAAAGACAAAATTATTTTGATGCAGTAAATCACCTTTTCTATTAAAAAAGTTGTGTTGATCAGACGCGTACTAGCGCGTCCCTATCTACAAGTTTTAATTACCTTTTTTATTTTAGAACACAAAGACAAACAGTCATTAAAACGAATGTAACATTAGCAGAAAAATGATGAAATTCAACTTGAAACTCCAAAACACCCTTTATTTTTGGTTCAATCTTGGTGCTAAGTATATTCCACATTCACCGGCGACCCACCCAGAAAAACCGCCAAAATTTCCGAAGCAAGTTAAACTCTTTGACAACGGAGTGACATCGGCGGTACAGTCGCACGCACAAAACAATGGCGCGCGACGGTTGACCTCGCTCCCCATGTCTTGCCCCCCCGCCCGGTAGCACCGCGTGCAATTAATATGCCGAGGCGGCCGCGGGCGCGCTGCCTGAGCCTGCTTGATACTTGACGTGAAGAAAACACGACCTTTCCCCGGCGTTTTCGTCGAAATGATACTCGTATTACCTGTTACATTAAAAAACACCGCTTACAGGAAAATTGTCTTAGTAGACTAATTAAATTCGCAATCCAGATAAGTCTACAATGAAACTATGCAAAATATTCGACCGCATTCTATAATGGCTTTATTATAATATTTCTTTGCCAAGAATGAAAAAAAAGGATAAAACAAAACAGCGATCTAATAAACATTCGTCATCTACTCGTAGGTACCTATGTAACATAATGATTCCCTAGAACTCACGAAGTTACGTATATACAAAAGAACTGTTTTCGGCAGAACGAAGAAGATTTTTCGTAGGTATCTGATTTAACTCGTTATCATTTTCCTTGCCCAGGTGTGTGATTTCGGAGTTCTTTTGGTCAAATGTGCAAAATTAGCATGTTTTAGCTGGTTTACAGGTGACGAGCATTGTGGCGAAATAGTTTTCTATAATTACGTCGATGCTTACCGCATTATGGTTATGGTGATTAAAGTACTTACTGTTGTGATTTATGGCGAAGCAAATTAAGCACCGTAACTTACCGACGTAGCAAAGTTTACACTTATTCACGAAATACTAAAAAATCTACAGATTGTACAAAAAAACCTTAATTACAAGTATCAAGCCCTTTTAGTTGACACGTAACCCGTCCAAGTTTTCTTTTGCGAAAGAAGAGAGAGAATTTTTGATCAATAATTGTCACTGGGCGGCCCCCTCCCCGCGCGGGCGAGGGGTTAAGGGGCGGCGGAGGAGGGGGGGTAATTACGAGTGCGTTTTGTTACCGAGATGATAGGCGCGAAAAATGGCCTGCGCGTGCCTTTACGTGTCTCCTCTAGTTTTGAATATTCAGAGTCGGCCTCGCGCCCTGATGAAATATTGAATAGACGGAGTAATTTATTCCCCGAGGAGAGTTTCCGAACGTCCGCTCCGTTCGGATATTGAAATTAGGCACTGCTTTGCTTAAGAAAAGCGTTTGTGACGAGTGTCCTATATACGCGCGGGATTGTGATTCTCTCCTGGAGCCTCCAGGACTGCGTCGCGCGCGGCGTGATTGCTTTGATGTGCGTTATGTGCGCCGAGTTCGAATACTCGCTCAGAGTAATCCACTAAGTACTTAACTTCTCTTTGCTTGTCCTTTGGTTATCCAGGCTTAGATCAATAGTTTCTGTTAAGGCTTTGTTTGTTCTCGTGGTTCTGGATTTCACGGATCTAACTATAATTTTAACTCATGATTAGCAAGTCATAAAGTACTTTTTGTCGAAACCCAACAAACCAAATATAACCCGGCCTGCTATAAATTCTAAGAAGTTTAGGGTTTTACCTACATAAAAATTATAACCTTTGATAATTATGTTAGTACGCTTATACGTTATGTCTAGCAAAAATCATGTTTAACAAGTCTTCCGGCTGTCTTTATATCAAGTTAGCAATAGAAGCAACATAAGCATTTACATAAAACCTACTTGGAACTTGTAACCAATGCAAAAGTCTTCTGTATATTAACGTAAGAACTTTTTGTCTTTAAGATATAAGTAAGCGTAACAAATATCACACCTATTTATTTATTCAAAAACTTAAAAAAATACGGTTCCTAATTCCCTACAGAACAGTGTTCACCCAGCCCCACGTAAGCCGAATCAAACCCATGTAAATCGCCGAAAGCAGTAAAATTAACCCAAAAAAGCTTAATTAACAATCGCAATGAAATGCGGAGAATGTGCACAAACAAGCAATTGCACTTAGCAATATGCAAATCATGCGCCGGAGTGTGCGCGCGCGCCTGCCGCGCCGGTGGAGTCGCCTGCCGCAAAAATATGTATCAGAATTAACTGCCTACCTACTAGTTAAATAGGATACAGTCATAATGATAGAGAAAGTCACGAGACAGAAATAATGACAAATTTGACCATTAGGTACTTTTCCGCGACAGGGTTTAATAGTGGCCCGATAATTAAGGTCTATACGATCACTATAACTACCTAACATTAATTGAAAGAGATCCCTTAAACGGACAAGCTCGCATTGTACTATTAGTATTTCTGTATTTTCAATATTTGTGTACTGTCATTGTTTTAGTAGAATAATGTGTAACGCTATTCTAGGCATGTACAGTAAATGAAATTGATTCCTAGACCATTTTGGACTACGTCAAAGTGACACTGTAAATAAAATCATAAGAAGTCTCGTACGTTTTGATTGATTACGTCACTGTGACCGTAGAACGTAGTCCAAAGTGCTCTAGGAATCAATTTCTTTTACTGTACACCTAATGATGGTTATAGACTTGAATACATTCGCTAGAATGCTCGAGTAAATGCTCGTCTATCAGCAACTTAACATCGCCATTTTGGGTTAATTAAAAAAGTCAGAACTTTGGAACGTAACGAAATATTAAATTTGAATTAAATTAAATCATGATGCCCGTCTACCTAAAACATTCAACCCAAAAATACGAAATTCGTGTATCCATATCATTCCCTGTTTCTGCAGCGTCGTAAGAAGAGGGTGGTTAATGAATAAAAAAAATCCCTTTTTTTCTCCATTGCTCAGTGATTAGTTACCCTTATAATGAGTAGTGTGCGCGTGTATGTGTGAGGGGGAGTGTAGCGACTTAAAATTTCATATGACAGTTGATAAGGGACGCTTTTTAAGGTTTTTCGATATTGATCGAGGTATAAATGAAAGGGAGGAAGATGATCAAGATTAATAAGGTTTTGAGTATGAGGGCGATGGTTGTTCAAGATTCTTTGAAGTTTAAAACTTTAGTATAAAGAAAGTATTAGGCGACACGGCTCTTATTTTAATCAAGTCTTTTGGAGATAGGTACCTACTTATAGTCCATCCAAGAAACTGTAAACATGATATAAATCTTACGAAATGTTCGTAGATTTTCCGTAAAGTTTTTTTTTTGTTTGTGTTTTTTTAGCCGACCATATTGTGTTAAAGCATTCTTATTGTTAACAAATTATTATAAATCTTTGGTTTGATCTATGCCCGTTCCTAATAGTCAAACTGCGGATACGTTACGTCGCGCTAAGATCCGGCGTTTGCCAAATACACCTTACGTGTTCTTACCTTATACGACAATATCAAGCTGACACGCCTAACACGTGCCCCTATTTTACCTTTTACTTCCGCGGTACCTATCCTCACCAATCTTATTATTTAAGCACCTAATGCCTTATCTTCTTAAATAACTTCCAAATAAATAAATGCTCGGTTTTCCTTACCACAAACGACGTGTAAGGTAAAGCATCCCGTCACATATATATAAATGTAGCCTCGAGAAATGGGGACTTTCTTACTTTTGCCTCCCCATTCGTGTCATATGCGTCCAACGTAAAAAGACACATTAAACTTCTTTAACAAAACCCGCGGTTTTCTACTTTTTGTACAGTTGAGGGGGACGTCACAGGTCAGAGTGGACTGGTTCTTTTTTAAGAAGGGATGTAAGAGTGACTCAAGTTAAATTAAGAATGTGGAGTTGGTCCCGTTTTTTTTACTTTTTCACTCACTTTGTTTGTTGACGGAGAGTTTTCTGACATTGTAGACATTGTGTGCGCCTCCAGTGTTTTAGCATTCCGTTAAACCGGATTGCGTATAGGGGTGTTTATGTTGGTGGGATAATTCGGCGAACACGCGGAACAAAGAGGTCTTCCAACCATTAAAGGTAAGGAGACTTTGACCTTCTATCTAATACTTGTGTTAAATTATTTAGAGCACGGTAATTGTAATTTCGTTTGTTCAAATCGTAGAAATAAACACCCACAATAGTGGCACAAAGGCCTACTCAAAGGACATACTTTCAGGTACTAACGTTATTGTATTTTTTAACTTTTGATGCACGGTTGTAGCGATCATCGTTTTGGAGATATTCATTCCGCTTTCATTACTAGAACTACTAACTTGAGTACAGATATGCACGATGGATTTATTAATTACACTTAAAAAGTGTAAAAATATGCTTTGAATAGGTACCTACTTATAATATAGTAGTAAGGAAATAACGCGCGTAAAATGTCTTATTACACCTTTGCGCCTATATGTATGTCCCCATATTTTTTCCGAGGGCCTGCAAGGTGTGTTCTTTGGATTAGGACCGCTTTGAAGTCGTGATTAAGGATCTGAGATGCGTTTTGTTTACTTTATTGCGAGGGTATGGCGTAATACTTGGAACTTGAAAAGGTTGTTGTGTGTGACATGCTACTTCGTAACTTTGATGTTAGCTTATTGGGGTTTTTGGACTAGTAGTTTAAAAGTACTTATTGCTGCGCAAATTTGTATTCCACTCACAATGATTCACACATTTTGTATGGGAAAATTACAATTTTTAACCCAAAGTAAGTTATCTGTCCGCGGTTTGAAGATAGGGTTTGGCCGTTAGGCACCAAGAGATCTTCTAGGGGTAATTGTGATGCCAAATTATAGGTAAAAACACCTTCTTTTACACATTGAATTGCTTTTAACTTACCAATTATTTCTTATTTTATACGGAGTACTTACCGAGAATCTAACAGCACAAAATAAAACTTCCAACCACGTTTCCCCTTTGAATCTTTCAGAGTCGCAGCGTGAAATAGAAAACGCTTTTGTGCCTTTTGCACTTTTTGCAAAAGGCACAAAAGAAACTGTATGTGTCCGCTCGCGCCTGTCTGTGTAGAAGTAAAATTTGTACAAATAACTCTGCTCGCCGGAAACTAGTGCCGCGGACCGCTACCACGAGAAAGGAAGACGGAGACGAGACCAGCGTTGGCTTTACATTTGATTTTATTATGAAAAGTCAACCAATTTAAAATCAAGGCCGGGTTTGGAAAGCAAAAACCCTTGCTTGAGGGATAGGTTTAGACAGCTGTGCTGAACTAACACCAGCAATGCCACCCGTGGATTAATGGAACCCAAAACTGGCCAAAGTATACAAATTTGCACAATAGTGATATATAGACCTAGAGATTTTCCTAGCACGAACGACGTGTTGTTAGGGCTTGACACAAAAAAAACATCGACAATCGTGTTATCGATAACCACATCTTCAACTTCATAGAGGAAATAATTGTAGATCATTACGAGTATGATAGTTATTCAGAAAATATTCACAATGTCCTAAAACTCATTGACGTACCCAAACGGAAAAAAAATACAATCATATGTCTTATGATTCATATAACAATGTAAATAAAAAATAAAATAAAATTAGATTGATAAGTTAATATCAAAACTATAAATTTATTAATAATTCATATTTTACATAAATCAGTGAAATTCGCTCTATGATATTGAAGTGGTAATTATCGATAACAGGATTGTCGATGTTTTTATTGTGTCAAGCACTAACAACACGTCGTTCGTGCTAGGAAAATATCTAGGTCTGATATACCATGAATCTATCCCACTTGCTCATTTGATTCTTTTGTTACAAAACATTCTTTCCCGGGCTGAAAACTCGTGCACTTTAAATGGTAAGGGCTGCACACAAAACCCCCGAAATGCACGAGACAAACTTTAGCGCTAGATTTTTAGAATTGTTCCACTATCTGACGACATTTAACGAATTTGCAGAGGAATTTAGAGCTTTATCGTGTGACTGAGCGACGCTAAAACGACCTAGACGTATTGATGAGCAAAACTTCTGAAATATTTTTAATTCTATAGAGTGTATGTTTAGCAGCTTATTGCGAGGGTATTGAACTTTGATCGAAAAAGATTTTCGCCATGTGAAAGTTTAACGTTACTTCGTTTTATTACCCTACTTTATACATAGGAATCAAACTATCATCATACATAAATACATTAAATCACGCCTGTTTCCCAGAGACAAGTTTCTACTTGCTACGATCATCCCCAAAGCACAAAATATATATGTAGAGAAGACGCTGGTCGAGCAGGCCTAGGCTATGCTCCCTTTCTATCGCGTCATTTGTATTCAGTCGCACGCAACTCAGCCTAATACATAAGTAGAAAATAAAACACACCAAGCCGATACACTTACTTGTAACTTTGCGCTTAAAGAGCGGAGTGCACCGGGTCTACAAATTATCTTATTTGTATCTTATTTCCAAATTTGCACAGACACTAAACCAAAGAATTGGACTTCGGTGGTATCTATGTTTTTCATAAATAATTTAAGGTCTCATTTAAATAATGTGAGCGGTATACGGTACGGTATAGCGGTACGATGTTGCAGAAAGGCCGACCCTCTACCAAATATGGTTTAGATGATAAAGGGTTGTTAAAATATGTCTCATTGATATTTCGTGTGGTTTTTCTCACAAAAAAGAAACTTAGAGCCTTTGTCTTGGCCCTAGCATAAGAAGGGGAATGTCAATTATTTCTCTTTATTTCATAAGAAAAGCAAAGACAAAGACCCAGTTAAACTAAGTAAGTAAAAATCAAAGTGCAGTTCATTACGCAGAAGCCGATGTGAACGGCCTAAAACAACCGAGCGCGTATCATTCGATTCGTTCGGCTCTGAAACTAGGTTTTTTACCTCCATAGAGGTTTACATAGAGTGCACAAAAGCGGGTTTTTTAAACTGTGACTAAGCGTTAAGAATTAACGGTTCTTTGGCCGATGAAAACATATTTCAGTTTAAAGTGCTTTTGTATAGATATTGGTTCCACTCGCAAATAAATCCTTACTAATATTATAAATGTGAAAGTTTATAAGTATGGATGTATGGGTGTTTATTATACTTTCACGCTGGACGGAATTGAATGAAATTTGGAATGGAGATGGCTTAAGCACTGGATTAAAACAAAGGCTACTTTTAAAAGTTTTTCCTACTCCTGTACTTTTATCTGTCATTTATATAGTCACGAACACTAATATAAGAATATAGATAATATGTCCGCAGAACATTCCGTAGAAAAGTCTATCTAGTCTATTCCCCTTAACAGCACTTGTGCTTTTTTGAGCCAAAACGATATGCCTAGCTGCCAAAGCTTACACTTAGGTTAATTTGACCAATCAAAATACTTCACCAAATTAAACCACCAATCACAATACACATTGACTGTCAATCGGAACGTTAGGTTCTTTTTGGTATGTAAACTCTTTTACTAATTTAACTCTTTAAAAAAAACATTTTATTTGGTATCAACCAACCAGAACGCAGCTATATTAAAATCGACCAATCAGGTAAATGAATTCATTTCTCAAATCATTAGGTGTTTTTTAGTCCCTATTTCACAAGTTAAATCGATTGTGCAACTTTTTTTTAAAATATGAAACCTGGCAAGTGCACATCAATTTAAAAACAAAGTTAACCATAGACACATATTTTGTTGTTTTCGAATGTTTCCCGCTCGTTTGTTGTTCTGTGCTTCGTTCGTTCGTATTCTAACCTAGGTATATTAATAAAATTTTGTTAATTTAATTTTGCATTTTATTTGAAACCTAGTCGTAGAAAAAGTATTGTATGCAACGGTGTATAACTAAGTCAAAAAATACTCGTGGCGTCTTGCTTTACGATGTTCGCCTGCGGCTCACATCGTAACCACACCACTCGTCTTTTTTGACCTCTCTTATACAACTGTTGCATAAACTACTATAAAAGGTCCCGGGGGAATAACGGTTGTCGAAATCTACGCGCACGAAGTCTGAAGTATGAAAGGACAATGGGCAAAATGTCCCCACCCACCAATAGAAACGAAACATATCTCATTTGATAGATCTTGGCAACCTGATGATTTTTTACTTTGTCGACGATCGTCCTATGTATGGGGTTTTCTTGGAAAACCATGTTTTGTTTTTATATATTTTTTGGTCATTTAGTTGACAGGTACAGGAAAAAAGTTACACAAACATTTTTAACTAGCAATAATACTTCATATACATGTATTTATGACAGAAATCTTTAGTTTTGTTCGACAGTTTTAATTAAAGATAATAATAACATGAAGTTACGTATAGACTATAACGTATAAATGGGTAGTTCTCGGCTCGTTCGATATTAAATATATTTTTGGTCATTTAGTTGACAATTACCGGAAAAAAGTTACACAAACATTTTTTACTAGCAATAATAAACACATAGGTTTCTTAAAAAGAAAGAACACAAAAATTGCCTAATACTACTCAACTAATTATTATATACCTACATATATAAAACTACAACTTAAAACTCATCTATTACTCCAATACTAATAAATATGCCAGGGTTAAAAGAAAAACAATCGAAAGGTCCAGTATGCAAGCAGAGGTCATCAGGTCACAGAAATCGTATGATAAACTGGTAAGTCTAATAACGATAACGCAGAGACAGACTACAATTGAGATGCATGTCCTCTGTCTTGCGAACTTAGAAGTGACATCGACATCCCATAAAACATTTGAATACCACCCGAAAAAAAAACTAATATCGAACGAGCCGAGAACTACCCATTTATACGTTATAGTCTATACGTAACTTCATGTTATTATTATCTTTAATTAAAACTGTCGAACAAAACTAAAGATTTCTGTCATAAATACATGTATATGAAGTATTATTGCTAGTTAAAAATGTTTGTGTAACTTTTTTCCTGTACCTGTCAACTAAATGACCAAAAAATATATAAAAACAAAACACGGTTTTCCAAGAAAACCCCATACATAGGGCGATCGTCGTCTTAATAAAAAATCATCAAGTTGCCGAGATCTATTAAATGAGATATGGTTTGTTTCTGTTGATGGGTGGGGACAGTGCCCATACAAATTTGCCCATTGTCCTTTCATGTGTATATTTCAATTGGTTGCTGGATTTTAAAACACAATTGGACCCGGTAGGTGGCGCCGCTGTCGGTATGTCACCAACGCTTCTAAACGGCTGGACCGATTTGGATGGAATTTCACGTGTAAATTTCAATGTGTTCCTGGATGGTTTGTAAACACAATTGGACCCACCACCAAATTTAATTTAATAATAACCCAATTTAATAATTAAGACGTAGAGACCATAGTGAACATAGTCAACCGTAGATTCGTTAGACAAAGGTAATTATGGAACCGGAAAAGTAAATAATGTAAATGTTAAAATTAAAATATTTTAATACGATACGATAGGACGACGTCTGCCGGGTCCGCTAGTATGTTTATAAATATCAAACTTGATGCTTGTCTAACAAGGGTTAAGAATTTATTTTTCTCATATTTTGATATTAGGTAAACCTTTTTGGCAGAACTTATGACCCGAGTAAGTAGTTTTAGTCGGTTAGTAGAATAGAATAGTTTATCTGCGAAAATTCGCATATATATTGTTTCTCCATTTATAGCGACAACACCAATTTTTTCTCTCTTAAATTGGGACAGTGACGGTGTTTTCACCGTAAATAGTAGATTAGTTTCTTCACTATTAGGAGCAGTGAGTTCTGCGGAACCAACCGGAGCCTTTCCCCGTCACATCTGCCGATGTTTTAAACCACAGCAGGCAGGTGCGTGGACCGGACCGTGAATCCTGCAATCAGGCGGAAGACGGGAAATTTGCGGTCGACTCGGAATGACCTTACCGTCACGGATTAACTAAACGGGTGGATCGGGGTAACGTGTCGTAATGGTTGGGAGTTACGCGGGCTGGTCACCGACGTGGTGAATATTTAAAAAAGCAACTCATAATAGTCGTCTATATAACTGGTACATAATGAGAGGCATTCATACACGAGTGTGGTTTTATGAAACGAGCCGAAAGGCATGTTTCATAATAAGATCACACGAGTGTTTTAATGCCTAATTATGTGTACAGTCGCATACATTACTTTATCTACATGCATATCATAAGTTTTCTATATTATGTGAGAAACCTGTATTTGTGGTCACCCAGTGTCTTAATGTACCTGTATCTTAATATTTACACACAATTTTAGGGTCATTATTTCTTAGTAAAATTGTCTGAAGGGGATCCCAATTGACCAATAATACCGAATGGTAACTTGCTATGTAAAGTAGAAAAACAAATAAATTACATTTATGGTACACATATATTTTTTTATACTACCCACCTCCTGTTGTGAATAGTTCTTTTATTATTTCGTTATTAACATGTGTGTAGTCATACCATGTGATTATTATCCCAGCAGGCGTCAACTATATTGCCGCACGCTTGACAACGCACCGAGAAACAAAATAAAACAAATTTGGACTACGGCTATTGTGGCTCATCCGCCCATTAGTGGGACTGTACGTTGTTCAGATACAGTGCGTACGTGTGAAACTGTTTATCTTGCATTATCCCGCTGGGACCGACCGCAGACCGACCGGGACATGGGGATCGTTTTTACGCCAACAACAAGGTAATTGGATGGGGTACCGTATGACACTGGCTTAAGGAAAATCTTTTTTGAAACACGCACTATTTTATTGAACTAGATTACACTGGGTAAACGACTAATTTGACAATCTACAAAATATGTCAATTATTTAATTGAAAAGGCCACCAAAACTATCCGTGGTTTGAATACTAGGTATAGGCATATGTTGTTTTTGTTTATCAATGTGTGTAAAGCAATTAGGTCTATACTGGTGATTTTTGACTTTTAATAAGTGTATTAAATGTATTACCCTTGTTTGGCACAAAACGTTTCCCAAACTGATTAATTGAAAAAAATTGCATATGAGTAAAACGTAAATATTTCAGGATATTTATAAAACTAACCTAACTTTTAGGGTTCTACAAGATAGTGCTGAAATAAATCCTGAAATATTTACGGTTTCGGAAAAATAAAACGTGCGCCCATATGATGTATATTTGGGAAATGGATCAGTTTGGGAAACGTTTTGGTGCCAAATGAAAGGATACCGTGTTGGATAAATATTTCCTTGGCTTTCTCTAGGAGAAAAACAATATTTTTTCGAAACCATGTACAATTTACCGTAAACAATCAACTGCAGCGCTTTTTTTTTTTTTTTCTTCTCCTTTTGTCTTCAATTAATTATGTGTGTGTAACCTTCCGTGGTTTCACCTGATGGTTCCAACGGAAGACCAGCGCTGACTTTAATGCCAGCATTACGTTGAGTTGGGACCATTTCGTGGCTACTTTCTTCTTGTATTTGTTAATCTGTTCTTTGTTATGCATGTCACGAATAAATGATTTTCTTTCTTTCTTTTTGTATTTCGACTGATTATTACCATTTCATTCATTTCAACACCCAGTTCTTGAAAATCCTATCCAAATTACACTGCCATAACAACAATAAGGAAAACTTTCATGTTAATATTCATAGTTTAATCGTTCCGACTCCATTTTCAAACTGAACAAGTTAATTTTTGTTATCGCGCGGCCATCTGTAATTTTAGGACGTGTGAACAACCGGCAATCGGGCGATCTGAGGGAAAACGGACGACATGTTCGTAGCTTTAGCCTTTAAATTATGGCTTCCGTGACTGCCTTATTGTAAAGAACACCTTAATATTTTTTTATGGCATACACAGATTACACAGGGTGCCTCCGTCCTTGGGGCTTTAAATGCAACGATCGATTCTACGCACTAAACTGAACTGCTTTTGTTCTGCAACATTAGTTTAGATAACTTATAAATATTTATATATTACTTCAAATATGTATCAAGATTCATGAGCAGCATGCTTCGTGAAGATGTTACAATTGATAACTAATTGATGTTAAAGTCTAACTGTAAAATCAGTGTATTACATCATGGCCATACAATCACTATCTCATGGTACGGGGGTGCCATTTCCTTGGTTCGAGGGCTAAAGGAAAATGGAGAATTGGATCGCGTACATTGAAGATTACATATTTAACATTAAGAAAAAAAAAACAAGTTGAACATATTTTTGACAACTTACTAAACAAATAAGTTCAGTTTCAGGAGTAAAAACAAACTATGCATTTTAAGCCCCAAGGTCAGAGGCACCCTGCAGGAGCCAAATGAGCACACCGATCACCTGGGCCAAGGTTCTAGGAGGTAAAAACCATTATCGGTTTTAACCTGTTATTATTTTGTCAATGTTTTGATAGCTCTTATCAACTTGACTACTTGGGCAGTCGAGTTAGAATCAATACCATAACATGTCAAAGACGATATAGTTTAAATTACATTCTCCAAGACAACAATATACGGAGCGTATTAATACCCGTTACAAGACACGTCACAGTAACCTGACGGTCCAAATCCAAAGAAAAATGTTATTTTTGACGCATCTCGAGGCGGGCACAGTGGACATCAGTTAATTAATACGGCTAGAGACCGCAGATGCGTTGCCAACCCTGAGGACTGAGATGGAATGCCTCTATGCTAGTAATTTCACCGGCTGTCTTATCCCTACACCGGATCAAAACCATACGAAAACTGATGTTTGGCGGCAGGTAAACGGACAGGATTGTGGTCCAACCACTGAACCACCACCACTTTCTTTTCAGCTTGTAACTTGGTGTCGCAGGTTGCCAAGATGTGTATTTGGAACACAATTTTACGCACTAGTAAAGATGTCGCGTTGAAGCAGTTAATCAATTGATTTTACCAATCGATTAGCAATCAATTGATCTTACCTCTCAAAAACGGAATTTTGCTTAACGCTAGCGTTTAATATATTATTATATTCATTCGTACAAGTACAAAAAAACGCCGGGCACAGTCGGCAGTATTATATTCCGATTTGAATTAGATTTCGAACCGAATCAGCGCAAGCGCAACTAACGCTTGACGATTTCTCAGTGCTTATTTGATGTTTTTCTTCAGCGTTTGTAATTATACCAGACGCTACCGTTTTTCCGATACCATAATATTAAAAGAAGCGTTTCATGTATCGGGACACCCATTATTACATAACTTTCTTAAAAAAAAATTTTACTAAATCCGCCAAAAAAAACCTACTACACTCGCGAGCAAAAAAATCGACTCAAGCTGCACGTTTGGGTTCTCCGCCCAGTATCTCTTGACCTATTTAGAATATCTTTAAAAAAATGATACCAAATGAAAGCTGATAATGTAACGATTTAAAAAAAACAAGAACCCTGGGAATCCGCTCAGGATTTTCCAAGTTATGTCTCATTTCCCGATATGTGGATCATTTACTCGTTCCGAAACGTATGAGGTGTGACCCTTTTGACCCCTATAAATATGGGGTAGGAGGGGGAAATGTCATCAGTCACTTATCAGAAGTTGACTGGTACACATCTCTGCTAACGACCTTACTCGGAAACCCTGAAGAAAATGGATACCACCATGACTGAAGCCGCCCAAGTCGTGGCCTTGCTGGAAGAGGGACGAGGGTGCACATCTGAGAAGGATGACCGCTTTATCGTCACTTCCTCTCTCAGAAATCGGCACCAGACCGCCGTTACTGTCAATCAGCATCTTCGGGATGTACGAGGGGTTACTGCCAGTGAGTGGATAGTAAGACGAAGACTCAAGGAAGCTAACCTGACCCCAAATCGGCCCGCCACGGGCCCCAGACTGCTCCCGCGTCACCGCCAAGCACGCCAATTTGACCATTGAGCAATGGACCCCAGTTCTTTTTTGTGATGAGTCCAGGTTGTGCTTGAATGGCTGTGACAGACGAGGATGAGTACAGGAGGCCAGGAAAATGGTATGCACAATGCTGTTTCAAGGAAACAGTGGCCTATGGCGGAGGTTTCGTCAGTGTGTGGGCGGGCATTTCCATCGAAGGGCGTACAGAGCACGTTTTTGTACCTGGTGGGGGCCGTGGCGGTGGTTTGACCGCTGCCAGGTACATCACTGGCATCCTTGAGGAGCATGTTGTTCCTTACGCCCGTTTTTATGACGAGGGGTTCGTCCTGATGCAGGATAATGCCCCTTGTCATACCGCAAGGATCACTCGGGCCTACCTTGCCGAGGTCGGCATTCCCACCATGAACTGGCCAGCCGTCAGCCCGGACCTGAATCCCATTGAACATCTCTGGACTACCTGAAAAGGCAGATTCGGAAGAGGGATCCAGCTCCTTCAAATATTACGGAGCTGAGGACAGCTCTGCAGGAGGTGTGGGATGCCATCACCCAGGAGCTTATCAAAAAGCTGATAAGATCCATAAAAAACCGCCTGAATGCTGTGATAAGGGCCAGGGGTGGAAAAACGAAGTATTAATGAATAAATAAAACCTTATTTTCCTTAAAATGCCTTTTATTTTACGATTTCCCTTTTCTTTTCTTTTTGTTTTTTTCATGCATCTCTGCAAAACCTGGCTCCTGTCACTTGTGGAAAATGGCATGACTGAAAATTATCATTTTTTAAATCGTTACAATATCAGCTTTCATTTGATACCATTTTTTTAAAGATATTCTGAATAGGTCAAGATATACTGGGCGGAGAACCCAAACGTGCAGCTTGAGTAAATTTTTTTGCTCGTGAGTGTATTAATCTATTATTACGGTTTTAAAGACACTGCCCTTTAAAGTTAGGACGGACGGACGGACGTTCGGACAACGTAGGCATATTAATAGGGTCCCTTTGGGCTCCCTTCGGGTACGGACCCCTAAGAATCAAGTCAGTGCAATAAACAACTGGAGGCTCAGTTTCATTGCGCGATAGCCAGTAAGCTTTTCGTGATACATTGCTTCGCTGCAATAGCTCACGGCTCGAAAATGTTAAAACAACCCGTCAATGAATTGCTACAAGCATGCGCCTGCATATCGGCTAGTATCGACCAATGAAATGCCTTAAAGCTATTAAAATAGTGACTCATCGACACATTCTCGAGTTAAAGTTTCCGACTCGCAACTCCAATCCAACCTAATCGCAACACATGCTAACCCACAAACTTGATCGTGCGTGCCCCAACTAGGCAAAAGATGGTATCGTTTACTTTCATTATTAATTACGGAGAAGGAAAGCAAGGGTTCGGCATAACTGGCGTAATTTATCGCCAGCAACGATACGTGCTGATACGTATTTTGGGTAACGTGGTGATTTTTATGACGGCGGGCACGCGAGCCGAACTTTGTAGTTTCGATCTTTAAAGCCAAGTTTGATAAACTAAATTGCTTTAAAACATTACGTGTGTAAGCATATACCTGAGGGTAGATTACGTGGGTGTTTTTTTTTAAACTATCGTTCTATTAATCGTCTACACTACTACACTAGGTAGGTTCCACAACAACCAAAGATAGCAAGTAGGAGGTTACCATGGCATACTAAAACTAGGTTGAGAGAAAGGGACAGAGCTTTAGCAGTTATACAGCTCTGTCCCTTTTTCTCTCAATCTAAACTGAAATTCTTTAGTTTGTCATCTTAACCCTCCCAGTCCTCAAGTAATTAATCTAAACCTATATAGGAAAATATATTCCTTTCTTGGAAAGTCTATCTACAAATTTGATGAAGGAGACGTCTGAATGTGTTCGACTAAGATTATAAATTTTCGATTGCTTACACCGGTTTTGTCCTTGATAACTCCTATTTCAGGCTACCATACACATAACAAGATAATAACGCTTGACAAAGATCTCTTAAAATCTAGTAATTATTGATCTAAAATTGTTGAAGAGTTTTATATTCGAGGCCCCACATTTGTTGGCCACAACCAATAACCAAACTTAAATGTTAACACTCCAACAGTTTACGTGACTGATGACGATAAAATTTCAAACTCATCCTTACGACCTTACGACATTTTGGGGTTAAAACCTTTTCACATAGTTTCCTACTAAACAAACTTATGTTTACCATTAACAAAATTTTAGGAATACCTTAAAGTCGTAGTAAAAAAGGCGAGAATCCGATTACCATGGACTTTATTCAGTTTTCGGTTAGGGATGTAACTCCTAAAAATCAGGTGTCGTCGAAACGTGAGGGATGCGTAAACAAAAAGCACAAATGACTATTTGGGTATAGTTTTTAGAAACATTAATAGTTCAAACTATTTGCTAATTTGAATCAGAAATAAACTTTGACAAAATTAGAGTTTAACAATCCACGTATGTACGAGTATGTACAGTTAAAACGTCATGTGACACAGGTTAAGGGACAGGGTTCTAGTTATTCTATAGTTGCTCAACAATTGAAGTTATGACCGAACCATATTAAGTAGGTACCTACATCTAATATCAAATGATTCGTAGAGACCGTGCATGTGTCATAGGGTGTTTATAAGAAAATAAAGGTGCGTCATTAAAAAAATTAGTTAGATTCGTTTTTAGTCTATAAAATCATTTAGATGTCTATAATTTTATTGCAAGTGAGAAATTACCAAAGTCTGCCGGCCTTTTAACGTTTATAAATTTCTAGCTAGACCTATGTAAGTAAGTTTATAAGTTGCTGAGCCCTACAGGGTCCATAATGACCTCATAACTTTCAAGTTAATTTAAGTACCACCTATGTATACTTTATGGAATGCAATAAAATATTGAGTATTGAGTATGTGTGCTTCGATAAAATTATCAACTAAAACAAATACTGTTGAGTTTGGAGGTCATTTGTTATTTATAAAATATTATTTATTATTTGGTCTTATGATTAGAAATTTGGAAGCTTAATTTAATAACCACAATACTATTACCCGATTTTGTCAGAAGGAGGGTTATCTTTTTCGATGTTAAATTCGATTCGATTCGAATTCGATGTATGTTTATTTCTTTACGCGCTGCAGTCAGCTGCTTGATGGATTTTAACAAATGAGGTGTTGTTAAATTTGTCTTGGTTTTGGGTGTGATGTAGGCAATGAAATATCATATGTTACTCAAGATTAGTTAGTTAGCAATGAGGGATTGTTTTTTTTTAACATGCAGTTGGGTTTTCAAAACCTACTTTTTATTAGACTTGTTTTAAACTATCAAATGCTATAATAAATGGTAACCTATGATTGATACACGCTGCATGCAGATCGGGCAGACGGCACTGAACGAAATTCACTTAGAGCGTGGACGCGCGGGGAATAATTTAACCAATAACAATCCGAAGGCTAATTCTAGCGGCCAATGGAAAAATTGGAAAGCGCGACCGCTGGCCTGCGGCTGGTTCCGTATAACTGCAGTCCCTAAAAATTAGAGTTGCCGCGAATAGTGGTTATAGCGAATAGTCGAATACCGATTAATCGCCATTCACTTTGGCGAATAGTCGAATAACTCGACATTACTATTCGACATAAAAAAAACATTAAACACATTAAAAATATTTCTAATTTCTTCTATGGTTGTGAGCAAAAGAAAACAATAAAGTTAAAGAAATCTGTTTCATGTTATACATACCTACATAATTATATGAAGTAAATTTAATTTTCAATTTTTTAATGCTGGCAAGTGGCAACCCTTTTCTTGTACATAGTTTACGAGCATGTCGATTCGGAAACTCATAAACTATTTTGGGCATGTTTTGAAGAATCATCTATAGAGCAACCTACTGAAGAGCAACCCAATAATGCCACTGCTGAAGAAATCGCCCACCACATCGCATTAGCAAAGGCTGACAGAAAAATATAACCCATATGAATGGTGGGCTTTGAGTACCAATAGAATAGATTTCCTATTTTAAGTAAGCTTGCTAAATCACACCAGCAAGCTCTGTTTATTCAGAAAGACTATTTTCCGAGGCAGGTTTAATTTACGAGGAAAAACGAAACCGACTTGCTCCCGAACGTGCAGAAAAAATTGTTTTTTTGGACCACAATCTGCCTCTGTTGGATTTTAAATATTAATTAAAAAGCCTAACTAATTTCATGAATATGATAGGCACAGGCACATATTACAGATAATAATTGATATTGTGTATTGTTTTATTAGGGACAATAATTAAAAAAATGATTATTTTTAACTCATTAGTTTTTTTGTTCGATAAAAGTTTATTTTTACGACTATTCGCCGAATGCCGAATAATACTAGCTATTATTCGGTATTCGACGAATATCAAAAAAATGACGAGTAATGCCGAATACCGAATATAGCGAGTATTCGCGGCAACTCTACTAAAAATATTGTCTGAAAAGGAAGAGTCGTCTGGAATAAAAAAAATCTAAGATCGAATGTAGTGTTGCAACTTGCAACTTTCCTAACTAATAAGAGGATTAAAAAAAACATCATTTTCTGATAAAAATCATGCCTTAAAGGTTTGTCTTAAAAGCTTACGTACTTTTTACTATTTTTTATTTTTCTTTATTTATTGTATGTTTCTTAAAATATTATTGAATATTAGCAGTATTTGCAAGAAACGCCCGCTTTTGGACTAGTGGTATAACGTCATTTTGTTTGTAAACGACGTAGACCATGTGGCGTTTAAGCTCTTCTAGCCATTAGCAGAAATTAATTTATTTATTTTCTTAGTAAATTATGAACAAAATTAATTTGAAAAAGTATACTTTTGAGACGAAACTTTTAAAATAAAACGTTTCATAGCCGATGATAACTATGATGAATTTTGTCACGAGTCAAAATATCTATTCGAAATAAGTAGTCTGCGGTCATTTACAGAAATAACAATTTTCAACCGTCTACAACTACTACAACAATTACCTACTAACAATTATACCTACAATGCATGATAGACACTATAGATAGAGGCTTATAGCAGCCTATAAAACAAAGTAAATGCTATGCGGATCCCTGGCAGGAAATTCTAACGCCTTTGCCTCCGTTCAGTAAAGCAATTTGCGACGAGCGTGCCACCAGCGCCCAGGTACTAACCACATCAAGGACTCGTGCTGACAGCGTCCAGGCCAGGGTTGATGCAACACCACCATGAAGAGACAGGGCTCGTCTGTGAGCTGAAGGCAAGTAGTTTTAAAAGTAGTTTTAGGAAACAATAATGATATGATAATATAGTAAAAAAATGCAAGACTTTTTCATTGAATAGGTTAAAGAATCTGCTGTACCCATTACCATAATTTAGTGGCGAGCCTTACTAAGACTCCTTATAGCAAGTTTACTATGTATAACAATCCAGCGGGCCTATTATGGTCGTCTTTATCGACGTGGATAAGCGTGGATAAAATATCTGTCACTTTCTGACCAGTGTGTAAGTGCGAGAGTGACGGACTCTTTATCCACCGCGATAAAGGCGACCATAATACGGGCCCAGTATGTTAGTACGAGACTGACGGATGCTTTATCCACCGTGATAAAAGCGACCATAACACGGCCCCTGGGCTTGAATTATGGATGCCTTTATCGCGGTGGATAAAACAACCGTCCCTCTCGCACTCGCATATTGGTCGGAAAGTGACAGATGTTTCATCCACGTTTGTCCACATCGATAAACACGACCATGATAAGCCCGCCGTCCTTTATTCGCTTTGTATCACGAGAATCACTGGAACAGTAAAACCATCATCGTTGGCAAATAACTGACAAATCATTCATATGTATTAAAATTTACAATCATTTAACTTGATGATATATTGAAAAGGTACACGGGGCTTATTATGGCATAGCTATCCAGTTCAGTTTACGCTGAGAGAAAAGGACAGAGCTATAAAACTGCTATAGCTCTGTCCTTCACGCTCGCCATAAAATGAACTGCATAACTATGTCATAATAACCCTTGAGAACTTCCTTCGAAAAAATATCGACTCGTTTTACTTTTATGTAAGACAGAGTGAGAAGTTCTTCGAAATATTCGATTTTAAATCGTTTAGAATTTCTACTTAAATTGTACTCAACCATTCTCTCAAGAGTAGTAATTGGGTCTTAAGATTACCTGTTTCTAAACACGATCTATTTAAATACAGATTACATCATATCTGTAAAAAATTGCATTGGCTGTTATTACCGTTCACCGTTATCAAGCTTAGATATAACGTAATTGAATAGCTTATCTGACTATCCGTATATAAAATACATGTATATTTAGTCGGTCTGTGCGGGGCTATAAATCGTAATCAAATCAGCGTCGCCGCCAACAGGTGCAGGCTCATTACCACTTCCAATATTTATCCACACCTCCGGAATCGACGCAGGTAGGTGGCGGAGCTAGAACTACAAACGTTTTCTTTGTTCTTTTCACTTTATATCCAGCTTAAACAGGGAACAAAGATAATGGATGACTACTGAAGTTGGATTATAACAAGGTGACAGTTCTAACTGCTTGTTATGTTAATAGGCTCTGAAGACAGAAATAATGTGGGCTTTATATTTTATTTTATAGTTTCATATGATGCTAGATCAAGTATTATCGTTGTAATGATCAATAGGTATGCTTAAAGAATTACTCATTGTTGAGTTTCTTGCGGCGTTTCTTTCATTTGTGTGGTTTCCTCTTGGGAAGCACTGGTAGATTTCCGACGTGGAAAAGTGCCATCCAATTCGCAATTTTTGTACCATCCCACGGGAACCGTTAATTTTTCATTGCCTGAAAAGTACCATATTATTATGTGTTATTTCAGAACAAATATCCTCCAATCCGTTCAGCAGTTCTGGCGTGATTGACTAATATAATATTAGTAAGGTGGTTTTTTTTTCCTTTTAATGAATAACTAATGCCAATTTTAAATAACGTAAGTATTATCGTTAAACACTCACGACTCACGAGGTATCCTATAAAATCTAAACTATGTTGATTCTTTACAAAAGTAGTATACCCACACTCGGTTCCAAGCCGTAATTCACTGCAAACTATTTCCCAGGACCCCCACACCGCTAACAAGCTGATGGCAGCAAATGAACAGACATAGCGGCATACCGCACATACAGGTGTCACGCATGCGTGGACTTAGCATTAACTATACCACTCCGGACACACTTACAACACAACCCGTTTACGCCCTTTACAGCTCTATACGTACAGTTTTAAAGTTGCAAATGAATGTTGAATGTCTGGCCACTTACGGTTTTATGCCTGTCAGGTTGCAGTAAGAACTTTACTTAAGCAGTGCCGCGGACATTGTCGGGTTGTGAATGTGTAGAGACGTTTATTAGGTATTATAAATAAATCTTATTCTATACCCTAGACTCTAGACTAGAAATCAGAAAGATCAGATTGTGTAATAATAACATCAAATAATAGTTCAACATTTTTGTAGATTTAGTTGAAGGGAACAGATTGCACCTACCTATTTTTTGATTTCTGTTTCACTTTAAGGTTGACTGGCAGAGAATGCATGTACCTAACATTAAGTTCGCCTTTTTGTGCTATAAAACATTTATTTAAATAAAAAAAAAAAACAAAGACTCAATGTAAGCAGGTACGTGTGTTAAATTAGTAATTTCTTACATATACAATCGACAAACCTTGCACCATTATTATTACATTTAAACGACGACCCATAAAATATCCTGTCGGTTTGAAATCATCTTTTATAACTTGTCATACGAGTGAATACCTTTCCGGGGGATATTCATATCATAACGTTTACGGAATCAAGCAGAGGTTATAACCAGTGATGGGAAATAGGTGAGCTAAAATACCTATTCTTTGCGAGAGGACATAATATGGAGTGGTTACAACCGGATAAAAGTATATATTTTTTGGATTCCGGGTATTTGATATTTATCCGGGCACTGCGAATACTAGCCGTAATGTTGAACATACATTCTTTTCCTTATAGAATGTTTGTAAAGTTTGTAGTAAAAATGGTAACATTCCTGCCATAAAGTTAAAATTATAAGTAATCCGAAAATGTGAACGCCCATTTGCAAGTCATAAACAAACAATGCGTGGGAAAACCCATATTATTAGTCCTGCTACTACTTTTTAGAAATCTTGTACATTCCTTCTTTTCTCTAGCCCTTTTTACTAAAAACTAACATTAAACATGCCGTACTTTAAACAAAACATGTCATGTTTTACATTACGATAATTACCCGAATAAATATCGAATACCCGGAACAGAAAAAAAATAAAAAATTATCCGGTTGTAACCACTCTATATTATGTCCTCTCGCGAAGAATAGGTATTTTAGCTCACCTATTTCCCATCACTGGTTATAACCAATGTACGCGGGTCCTTTGCAAATATCTACACTGACTTTCTCTATGCGGCAGATACTTGCAAATCCAGGATTTGCATACCTGCTAATTAAACACTTCCTATATATTTTACACTATCCAGATGTAGTGGGTATTGAGTAGTAAGGCTATTGGGGGGTTGGGATGACCCTTGTATGCCGCTTCGACCATTACTGATCTTTTGTGGCTGTAGTAAGATAGTAATTAAGTAAGTTAAGTAAGGTAAGACTACACAGGGGTGTTATTTAGTCATACAGGAAGCGAATCCGCCGAAATAACGGCACGTTCTATTCAAAGGAGACTACTCCATCTTTACGACGACAAGGGTGTGGGTATAAGTATATCTTCAACTGTAAATTACAGATAAACGTAAAATACATTAACATTATGACGCGATTCTAAAATAAAATAATGTAATTGCTAATTACGTGTTGCAACATTATTATTGCTACTTTTTAATAACATTCAATCGTCTGTTTAGTATTCCTGCATTTGCGATCTGTGAAATAAATAAAGTAAATTAAGACAAAAACAATAGTACATTGTGTATTAAGGTCGGTAAGTAAGGAATTACGATCGAGGCTCTAGTAGAAGCCCGAAGTCGAAGACTGAGGGCTTTCTGAGTCGAGGTACGTAATTCCTGTACCGCCCGTGAAACATACAATGTTTTTCATCACATTTGCGAGTAAATAAATAAAATTATAGGGCAGAAAAAACTTATAATATAATACACAAGTCAGCACAACTATTATTACGAATTACTTGAACTTTTTTTAAGCGGATGACGGGCGGACTCCACAGATTATACAAATGTTTCGTTCAGAAATGTTAAGGGCAAATACTTACGTAGGTCATACATACAGCCCTGAAGGAGTGTAAAAAAAAACGACGTTTTGATACAGAAAACTATTTAAATCGATTATTAAGAACATTAATTGAGTATTTTAGTAACATGTAGCGAGATTGCAATGAAATTCCTGTTTAAATAACATTTTAAGACAATTTTTCAATTGCGTGTAAACTCTTTGCTTGAACTTGCATGACATGTGTGCTGTGCTATAAATTAAAAAAAAATTACTTACCGACCTTGGGTTTCATGGTAAAAAAAAAGGTCGAGGGTTTTATATGGGGCATTGCGGCCAAGTTAACCTGTATGTTTAGATACTGTTTACGTGCAAGTGTGATGAAAAACATTTGAAAACATGTCACCTGTCATAGATCTACAGCTCTACCAGAACTGACACGTCCGTCCTGCAAGTTTAATGACGTCAGCCGTCTAATGAGGCAAGATCGTTTTATTCTTATTTTCGTACATGGCACCGACTTTTATTGACAAAACGGATTATACTGGTTATGAATTATTTAAAAAACACGTTTTGTTCTCAGTTTCCCTAAAAATAAAAAGAGATATGCCTTCTATGTTAAGAGATTGGACGACGCGCTGGCCTAGTTGGTAGTGAACTAGAGTCTGACCAGTGAGTCGTTGCACAAAAAAAAAGCGGCAAATTCAAAAAATCTTTAGCTGGTAACACAAAGTATAGAGTGATAAAAGTTATTTGATGCTTGATGTAATTATATTTTATATTATTACGTTATTAGAATAGTAGCAAATGAAAACTGATAAATATCTGTACTACTATATTAGAAACCGCAAGCAAACACTAATGACACTTCTATGAAGTCACATTGAAAGGGAAAGAGACAAATGTATGATTTGACAGTACGGTACTCTTTTCGATGATTGTCAAATTGTTAAGTCTTGTGTTTGTTTAGATACTTATGAACAGCAACGTGTTCACATAACATTGTAAAACGTCAGTACAGATATTTTTGTGCCACTACATGTTTATAAATATTTGAAAGAACTTTTGCATAGATATTTGTGCACTTTGCCTTGATTAAATAATTTTGAAAAATAGTACTTAGTACAGATATTTATCAGTTTTCAGTTGCTTACATATTATTGTGTGATATGCTCAGATAAATATGACAGATGATGTGTGTACATATTTTTGATTGGTAAATTTGATCAGTTCATATGTACTTTTCTATGCTCATTTATTTTTGAAGCCTTGGATTTGCTCATAATTATATTTATGAACTCGACTGTAGGTACTATATAAACTAAACTGGTAACATACCTGTTTAGTTTACGTAGGTAGTACTTAGTAGTCAATAATAAATTAATATACCTAATGTATTTTTTATTAAAACAAATTTATAAAATGATAAAGCCATTTATTCATGAGTCATAATCAAAATCAGATTCCAAAAATTCAACACCTGATAGAGAATCATCACTTTCATTATCACTTTCACGAACTTGTATTATAAATGGAGCCAATTCAGTGTCAAGAATGTTATCCTTAGACTTGTATTTTTCCTCTACATTGATTACATGGTCTGTACATTTTTTCCAATCTGCTGGTGTTCATTGAAAAACATTCTCTGATCAAGTTTTCAGTTTCTGAACCATGTAGTCCCAAATTTCTGCTAGCTACTTTTCGCTTTGCCAGGCTCCATATGAGTTCAATTGCATTTAAGTCACAATGGTATGGGGGCAATTTAAGGACCTCATGTCCATGCTGCTTCAATATTTCCTCTGCTGCATATACAGGACCAACTCTATTTTCCTCAACAAGACACATCAATTCCTCTTTTTTATAGCACTCTTCGTATGGGATTTTATTTTCCCTTAGCCATTTTTGAATGTCTGCCTTCAAGCTGTGCATGGTTGGAGGCTTATTTATTTGTGTGACATGGTAACTTGCATTGTCCATTACAATCACACTCGGCTCCGTCAAATTTGGGATCAACATTTCACGTAACCACTTTAAAAAATTTACACTATTCATATCATCATGATAATCAGCTGCTTTGGATTTTGTGCTAAATACAAGCAGAGAATTTGGCACAAATCCTTGCTCTGATCCAGCATGCACTATAATATGCCTTTTGCCAGATGAAATTTTTTCAACAACACCGGAAGTCGAAGGCCCTTGCCATGACTTTTTTGGTCTATAGTTTTGATGGACATATGTTTCATCAAGATAAACAATCGATTTTCCTTCTTGTCGTTTCTTGTGTATACTTCTTAGAAATCTTTGTCTCCATCCAGATATTTCAAAATTTTCCATGAGAATGGAGCGTTCCTCTTTATTTCTTTTAAACTGAAATCCATTCTGGTGTAATATTTTCCTCAGTGTTTCACAACATCCTGAGAATCCTATAGATTCTTTCAATTCTGCATGTAATGTTTAAACTTGCTTTTTGACACAATAAAATTCGTTAATTTTATTACGGATGGCTGTCACATCAAAATTGTCTAATTTTGACACAGTAGATGGACGGGGACGTTTTTTCCCTGGCGTATTCCATTCACCTTGGTTAGTAGAACCCTCTTTTTTTATTGTACGTAGCGTTCTAATGCTTACACCTGAAAAAGGAGACATTTTTAGTCCAGGAAATCAACACATTCATATATTGAGAACTCTTGACAAGCAAATATAGTTTATTACCGGTCATGATGGATATTTTTGCCAAATAACTCGATTCTGATTCTTTGTTATCAATATCCATCTTCAGTTCTTTTACTAGCTTTTCAATAGTTTGCTTAATGTTTTCATCACGCACGCCAGCTAGAATCAAAATAAATAATTACGTACGGTATTATAATACAAAAACACCAACGTTCCTATTATGTAAATGAAAGAGTGCCACTAAAAGCATCAACATTGTTTGACAATAACTTACCGGTCGTCTGAATGATTTCATCCAATATTCGTTTATTTTTCAGTAATCTCTCATTTTCGTCACTTCTAACCTGATTGTAGTTAGAGATCATAGAAAATAACATGCTTCTTGCACTGCTTCTGATCGGTTTAGCCATTATAACACGATAATACTTCCGTAACAGATACACTGATGCTATATTTTAGGTTATGTAAAAACTGTGATTGACAATTAGTTTGACAGATAAAATTGTTGCCATATATATAAT
Organism: Acleris emargana; assembly: GCA_927399475.2. Classification (NCBI taxonomy): domain Eukaryota; kingdom Metazoa; phylum Arthropoda; class Insecta; order Lepidoptera; family Tortricidae; genus Acleris; species Acleris emargana. The sequence goes on along the minus strand of OV656851.1, from coordinate 11,918,414 downwards.
TCTGAAAAAATGCTTGTGCAGCGACTCGCTGGTCAGACTCTAGTGACCCTGCCTACGAAGCGAGCGGTCCTGGGTTCAAATCCCGGTAAGGGCAGATATTTGTGTGATGAGCGCGAATATTTGTTCCTGAGTCATGGATGTTTTCTATGTATTTAAGTATTTATTTCTCTATATAAGTATTTATATCGTTGTCTAGTACCCATAGTACAAGCCTAGAGCTTAGTTTGGGACTAGGTCAATTGGTGTGAGATTGTCCCCTGATATTTATTTATTTATTAGATCTTAGGGCATTGTTACTTGGGCACTAATAGTAGCATATCCTTATTTTGCGTTGGAGGATTGAGGAAAAATGTTAATTGTCTGCTCTTCGTGGGTTAAAAACACTACAAATAAGTTAGTAAGTAAACGCTTTATTGCAAAATATTTCATTTGCGCGTACTGCTTTCTTGTTTTAATATTATGATCATACGATACAAAAACGTGTATTTATATTGCAAAGAAAATGAAAAAAGCGCAAAATATGTATATAGTAACGTAAAATACGTAAACATTCAAAGCAATACTTTACTACTCTTTGACTTATAAATAAGTATAATTATTCTATAACCAATGCTCAAAGATTCTAATTTAAATTTACTCCTCAAGTAAAGTAGTTGGTAAGTATGTATAGCTCTCGAAACACGGTGTTTTCCCTCAAAAGCCTACAAACACTGCGGCTGCCATATCCAGGACGCGGACGCGGGGCGCGATTGTCATTGGTGCGCTATTGTTCACTCTATATGGCGGCGCCGGCGCACGCGTGTCCACTCCATTTGGACGAGTCTAAATAGGCGCAGATCTATGCTAGCGGCTTTGCTTTCTGCGACGACCACTGTAACTTGCACTTTGATATTGATTGAACGTCAAAAGATTCTAAGGCCGTGTACTGGTTTCCAGAGCTCACACTCCGCTGGTTTTCTGTATGGACTGTTACGTATGGACTAACATTGTCAAAGTTACAGCTTTCTTCTCAGAGGCTGACTTAATTAGTAAGTTGGATATGTGAATGGCAGCGCAATGCGTTCTGGGGTTTCTGCGTAAATCTAGGAACGTCGTTATATTGAAAATATGGGCGGCGTCGGGCAATACATCTGTACGTTTGTTCGTGAATGCCAATTTCGCTTTTGTTTTGCCAAGTAAAACGTCTTGTTTCATGTAATTAGCAACTAAAAAGGGAATGTTCCAGAGTGGAATGTGTTCTGGTTTTGATATTTAATGGTACTTATGTAAATATTATCTTTACTGCATGTTGTTTCAAGCATCATTTTAATTATAGTGTAAAGTAAACGAATGGTGTGATTAGTGACAAGTCAAGTAGATACAAATTGTAAACATATGCCAAAAATATAGTAAATTTAAATAAAACAGTAAGTACCTACAACATCTAAAACTGTCTAAAAGTTTCGAGTACCACCACCAGATTTATTAGCGCGACTCCAAGTAGCTGGAACGGCAACTGGAAACTTAACTAATTGGCGTCGTTACTGGACTCGCCCGCGGAATGTAATGAGGTGCTATTGATAGCCCGGTAATTAAGAGATATCATTGTTGACGTCGAGAACCTAGACTAATAAAGGCTGTGTTACCATCCTCTGAAAAATATATCTGTCAGTTACGATAAAGGTCCTTACTTTGTTTCATAGTATTTGACTAGCGATGCAACCAGACCTTACTAAGAATATAATTATTGATCTACTAAACTAACTAAAATTAACTACTAAAATTTGGCTTAAAATTTCTAGAGTTCATGGCGACTTTTTTGCTCTATGTTTTATTTTTACTCTGGAGTAAAATAAAATACCTACTAATGCTCAGATTTCAAAATGTTGTGCTAAAAAGGGTTCGCATGCTGTTTATCTAATAGAAAACTACTACCGTTATTTATTATCTTGCTAGGTACGGTCAGCGTCAAAAGAAAGTGATCACTTAAATACCTTGTCGCTTTAATGTCACATAAGCAATGTCAAACAAGATTGTCTAATGTGTAAATGCGATAAAGTACAAAAGTAGCTTGAAGTGACCAGTTACTTTTGACGCTGACTGTACCTAGTTATATTTTACTTCCACATAACTATGTCGTCAATGTAAACTGCTTCGCGTAGCCAAAAGACTCCCAGATTGAAGTTGCTATGCAATCTTAGTTAACCCAACATACACTTGAGTGCCTAACTTAAGACAAGTTGCATAACAATGTCGAATTTATGAATTGATGACACTACTACCGACCTTTCTTCTGTATCAGCTAGTTCTGCCCGAAATAACTCTTAAGGGTAACGTATGCCAAAAGTAAAATGTCGTTTATTTTATTAGAAAATGTCTCGTGCAATACTATTATTAAAACAGGACGTTATAGACAATAATGTAATATTGTCTACCGTGTTTACTGACAATGTTACCTTTAGATTAATGACAGTCGGCAGCCAGTCACTCTTAAGCAAAGGTTAGTGGCAATGTAATCAAACAAAACAATAAACATACATCAAGACTATAAAGTCTATTCTATTTTAATTAAACAAAACGCAAAAGTTGCGTGCGCATAGACAATACGGTGTCGTAATAAAGAATCAATAAGGCTAAAACCGTGTTAAATCAACATTGGGCAAAGCGGCCAGAGACAAGGAACGAATCCGTGAATTTATGGTTGCGTTCGAGTAGACCGCCTCGACGCTAGAGCTGGAATGTAAATAAATGAAGCAATATTTTTCATTGTCAGGCGCTTTTTGTGAATTCGCACCTGTTTTATGGCTTTGTTTCAGGATTTAGATGTGTCAAGGATGTTGTGGCGGCGCTCAAATGGATTGTCATTAGTTCTCCGTTGACGTTCACAAATAAACATTGCCTTGTTTTAAATTAAATAACTACTAAAACTATTACGTAGCAATTATAGTTGATCTAGGAATTAGGTACCAACTGTACCAAGTATTATATTAATTCTTGAGTAAGGGGATCGAAACGGGTCGTTATTTACAATATTTTATAATGTTATCTAAAAGCTTAAAAGTAATCCGGGGTTTTTTTTTCTGGGCTTTTAAGTTGGATTTGTAATAAAGCCCCGAAGCCATTCACCGAGATCTTCTTCATCGGATTGTCTATATATTTCGAACTCTTTATTCCTAAGCCTAATTTTATTAGGGACGCGCCCGCACCCGAAAAAGGCGCGAAACACACGCGATATAAAAAATGGCGGCATGCGATTTGAATGCGTGAATTATTGTCTTTTAAGGAGAAATAATACACCTTCGGAAAATAATACGAGTAACTCACATAATGGTATTTGATAAATGGAGATAGGGAAATGCTTTTGTTATTCCAGTTTTTCGATTTCACAAAGTGTGGAGCGTTCGTTGGATTTGATTATTATTACAATTTTACAAGAATGTGTGGTTTTGTTCAAACATTTTGCTGTGCGTGTATCTTTTAAAATGTTGAATATATAATATAGTGTGGTGAGTCGATTTCAGGTTGATCTTGTTATGAAAACAGAAGCAAATACCTGCCAATATCTGTAAAACTCATTAGATTTGCATTTAGCTTAATTTTGTCTAACGTGTATAAAACAAAGTATTGGCACGTAATTGTGGGCGAAACTAAACATTTTAATCTGCTTGTTATGCCTCTGTCACAGGTAAAAACGGGCTGATTCTAGTCCGGTAGTTTTTGCATATCCTTGGCGGTCCGTCTCAGCCCATTGCGTGATTTGATCGTCCATTTGTCTGTCATTATGTTTCCTTTATTTACCATTAATGAGCAAAAGGAGGAAGAGTGTAGCCGCAGTAAAAAATAGTGCGTAACTTGTGTTTTTACAAACGTAAAAACTTCAAGGAATAAATGATTTGCAGTATATTATGACCCTGACTAAATTGCAGACAATTACAGATGCCTGAAAATGTTAAGATGGTTAATTGACAAATATTTTTCGATCATCGACATATAGGGTAAATCCGGGATAGGTGCCGCACTTTCTGAAAAGGCCTCCTACTTTTCAAACTATCAATTTCCCATGAATATTTCCATTCGATATAGCTAGTTTAGTCTTTTATCTTACATTAAGACTAGTTTTTGCTGAACTAATAATTACTGATTGTGTAGAAATAAACCCTTTTTTTAGATGGATAGATGCCCCACCATAAAAATTCTAACAAGGATAGATGCTTGTGGTGTAGGATAGATGCCCTATGGAATAAAATATATGAATGTAAATTAAATAAGTATAATATTTGCGATAAGTAATGAAAAAAAAAACAAAACACGCTAACAACATCGGGGTAAGTAGGTATAGGTTTTTAGAAGAACATAGAAACCTATCAATAGAAATTGATTGAAAAAAACGATACAAATTATAACAGAACATAAACATGGAGCCCCAAGGGGTATATATACCCCACGTAAATTGGGCAACCTATCCTTTTCACCCGACTGCTGAAGGAGGAGGGTACCTAATGTGTTTATCAGCTTATACATATAATATGTATGTTTGTTTCTTTGTGGCGCTCTAGAAACTAAACACGTAGACCGATTTTGATTATTCTTATGGCAATCGATTTGTCTTAATCTTGTGAGTGTCACTAACGATATGGCAGTTATGAAAATTCAATATGGCAGCTACCAGACGCCATATTGTAAAAAGAAAAAAAAGTCGTCGAATTATGACAAATGCGATATCATTGAATAGGTATTTAAAAATCATCATTTAGGTTTTGTTTCATAATTTTTCATTTTGTGTGATCTATAACGGTATAAAGTTTTTTAAAGCTTGGTATTTGCTTTTATTGATATCGATAGGTGCCTTTTTATTTTTTATCTAGACCAAATACAAAAGAGCAATAATTAACACAGTTGTACACTTAATGAACCAGTATATTGATATAATAAAAACAGAAAAGAAGTCAATACTAATTATAAAGTTATGATGAAACTGCAAATATAAATTTGAGGCGTTTTTTGCGCTCGTCGCGGATATTTTTGCATACACAAGCGAGACGCGTCGGTTCCTCGTCACGGCCCGGGGGCTGAGGTGTGTGGCCCTTGCGCTCCCTATTAATACTATTAATTCTTTGCTGCAATTTTGGGAAGTTTTTGAAAAAAAAAAAAGCGCCTATCGCTTTGCGGCATCTATCCCGGATTTACCCTATTGGTTTTATAAAACAACTGAGTACATAGGCAGCATAATGCAAATGGGTCGCTTTTATGTTTGGCTCGTAAGAGTCGTGGGAATTTCACAGAAGTAAATTCCTCCTTCACCGTTACTTCATTTCTCCTTCCTTCTTTGTTTTTTTTAAACCCTGTGTTACTGTCAATGCATCGGAGATCCTTTTACTGTTAGATAGAGGTGTTCCTAGACAGCTGTAGTTTCTTACCTTAAAGAAACCAACCTTTTTTAAGTTGGACTGTTTATTTTTTGTATGTACTATTTATTTATAGATACAATTAACTTCAATTAAGTACAAAAAACGAGTCTGTTATCGCGCAATCAACCGTCGAACAAATTAATCAACTGATCGCATGCCCATATCGGGTGCGCATACGCACATGTACCGATTGATCGGGCGACTGGTGTGTCCACTAATCATTTCACGGCTCAATCTTAATGAAAATCCTAGATGTTATGGCAGGAGAGCGGGGTGCTCAACAGTTTAAGATTTATATAAACTATCCAGCAACTGTTTGCAGTTTGTACATTGCAAATAAGAACATTATCAATTTAATTTTCTTAACTCAACACATATAGCTTTAAAAGTAAATAAATGGTAATGCACTTTTTCTATCTTTGGTCCGACAGGCAATAGATTTCTTATTCATACAACTATTACTGACAAGTTAAAATTAGAAATCTAGTTCTCAATAAACATACAGCTCTAATAGCAACATAAATTGCAGTAACGTATGCTGGCGTTGAAACCAATTTAACTTCATTAAAATACATTCTGATAACGAATTAACTATAAAGCGACAGAAATATCCCGATAAATATCTCCCATATGCAAATGGAACGTAAGTGAGCATACGGTATCGAGCAAAACGACCGATTTGTCAGACAAATATATGAAACTCACTTCTTATTACGTCAACCGACTTTATGTGGGCAATGTGGCTTTATCGGTTGGTAATTCCAACATTCTATTAAAATGCACTATCGACAATAATATCTACGTGATAAAATGAAACGGCGGAATAGGTGCCATAGTAGAATAACGAGAGTAGGTTTGTACTAGCACAACTAATGTAATGAGAACTGGATCTTAGTCTCCTTATTGAATATAAAATGTTATAAAAAATTACTGACTGCTGAGTTTCTTGCGGCGTTTCTTCTCAGCAGTGGTCTCCTCTTGTGAAGTGCTGGTAGATTCTTGACGTGTGAAAGTGCCCGTGCGGCCTACTTACTAAATAAATGTCTTTATCTTTATCTTTAATATGATGCTTGGTTTTTGCCAATAAGTAGTATGAGATGTGACGATTATTAATTGAAACTGATTTGTTGGGACGCCTTGAAAATAAATCCTTGATTACAGGTTTATTCCATATCTATAACGCACAGTTGTTGTAAACATTTGGGTTAATATAAATATCACATACATCAACATCATTAAATGGCGCTGGACGGCTAAGCACAAGTTAGTGTGTTTTGTTTTTGATGATTTCGCTTACCTTTGAGGAATTGAGAAAAATAAGAGAAGCAGCCGATTTCGAGAGAAAGTACGGATGAATTTGAGCGTCCGTCGTTTAAGAGGAGACGAGACTGATTAAAAAAGAGAGTTTTTTACAGAAAATAATTTAATAAAATGATCGGTAAACTGTAACTGCAGAATCATGAAAACACTCGTCAAAATAAAAACCCGTTGACCAATGAAAAGAAAATTAAATTAAGTACTGCGTAATATTTACACCAGGGGTTCCCAAACTTTTTTTCTCATAGACCACTTTCAAAAGTGAACTAGTTCTGGTAGACCCCCTACACCACATTTCTACCATATTCCCAAAACTCGGCAAAAAATGTGAATGTTGATCGCTTGTCGAACAGCTCGCTCGCGATTTGTTGCAGACTTGCAGTCGACAAGTTTTGGAGGCAAAAGGTGTAATTTTTATAAAATGTCAGTTTAATTTTTCGAAATTTTAATCGAGGAGCAGCGTAATAAAGCTATCTTGTATTTATCAGTCATCCAGGCTATTAAAATAGCACAAAAAATAGGATCTGTTTTCGTTCTTTACTATCGAAACCAGATACATTTTCGTGGACCCCCACTTACGAATTGTGAACCCCCATTTTTTTGTCACGCCAACGTAGACCCCCGTTGAGTCTCCTGTGGACCCCTGGGGGTCCACCTGGACCACTTTGGGAACCCCTGATTTACACGTACGAATTTTGTTGAATGCCCCGTCGTCAGAGACTCTCAGAATACTGTCAGGGCCTGGACCAATAGTTTTTAATTAACAGTGTATGCATAGAGGCGATTAAACAATAATGTGCTGATATAATTGATGGGCACACATTTTGTGCTTCTCGTACATTCTGGTCGTTAGCTAAAGCCCACATCGACATAATATGCACGGTTTATGCGAAATGATATTGAGCTTTTAATACATTCACAGACTTTAATGTATTTTCCTACTGCTGTACTTTTATCTGTCATTTATATAGTCACTAACACTAATATAAGAATATAGATAATATGTCCACAGAACATTCCGTAGAAAAGTCTATCTAGTCTATTCCCCTTAACAGCACTTGTGCTTTTTTGAGCCAAAACGATATGCCTAGCTGCCAAAGCTTACACCTAGGTTAATTTGACCAATCAAAATACTTCACCAAATTAAACCACCAATCACAATACACATTGACTGTCAATCGGAACGTTAGGTTATTTTTGGTATGTAATCTCTTTTACAAATTTAACACTTAAAAAAAAACATTTTTATTTGGTATCAACCAACCAGAACGCAGCTATATTAAAATCGACCAATCAGGTAAAATAATTCATTTCTCAAATCATTAGGTGTTTTTTAGTCCCTATTTCACATGTTAAATTGATTGTGCAACTTTTTTTTAAAATATGAAACCTGGCAAGTGCACATCAATTTAAAAACAAAGTTGACCATAGACACATATTTTGTTGTTTTCGAATGTTTCCCGCTCGTTTGTTGTTCTGTGCTTCGTTCGTTCGTATTCTAACCTAGGTATATTAAAGAGTAAAAATCTATAAATAAAATTTTGTTAATTTAATTTTGCATTTTATTTGAAACCTAGTCGTAGAAAAAGTATTGTATGCAACGGTGTATAACTAAGTCAAAAAATACTCGTGGCGTCTTGCTTTACGATGTTCGCCTGCGGCTCACATCGTAACCACACCACTCGTCTTTTTTGACCTCTCTTATACAACTGTTGCATAAACTACTATTATCGATGCTTTCTAAGTTTATAATCGTTAAAATGGACCAACGTGTTAGTGCAAAAGTGAGTCGGACTCGCGCACAGAGAGTTTCGTACTCATACCATTACTAACATACATACATACATACCTTCACGCGTTCATTCCCAGAGTGGGGTAGGCAGAGCTAAAAAATTACCAACAACTCCAAAAACTTGTTGATAACTCTGTAACCACAATTTGCACAACTAGGCTAAGATGTTTAACAGTGTATATTAGTGACAGGTAGGAAGCCCATCGCCTAACAGTACTACAAGCCTTTATTCCCTTAGTCGCCTCTTACGACTTCCACGGGAAGACATGGAGTGGCACAATTCTGAGCCGGCAACTATACGGCAAATACCATTACTAGTCTCTGAAATAGGCCGTCGTGACAAACAGAAGAATCCTATCCGAAAAAAGCCGGCCATTAGTACATAATTATAAAGTAGTAGTAAGTATGGTGTTAATTGTTAGTTAGTAAATCTGTTTCGTCCAGCAGTGGACGTCTTTCGGACGAAATGATAAACGTTGATAAAATCTATTTTCTAATACGTAACAATAACGGCAACCCGGAATATTATCCAGCTGGTTGCAAATGCAGGAATCCAGTTATATTACTAGTATAGAGGCAGTCTGAGGATTGCAGTCTTAAGATTATAATAAACATCGGTATCAACGTTCAACTTTCATGGCACCCGGTAAGGGTCGCAAAAAAAGAAATACATTCGAATATCTAATAATCACTTTTATTGTCTGTTACTTTTTAAATTTTTATTGTGCTGCAGCTGACTGAGGTTCCTTGTACTAAAAATAGAACATAATAAGGCCATTGAAATAAAGATCTAGTGCAAAGGAAGTAAAGTAAAATTTCTTTTGTTTTTGTTACTACTGATCAAATTAGAAAATTGACTTTATTTCATTCACAATAGATTCATATTCCATTGACAAACTTCGTTGTATGGTGGGCCTTAGGAGGTTATGCTGTACTTATACAGTTATTATAGAGGTTTATATTCTAAATAATGTCATGGAACCTCAATACTCATTTTGCATTCGAAAATGAATATATGACAAATATCAATTTCAGTCATTCAAAATGGATATATTATAACAGAAATCAAAAGTTGACAGCCAAATCCATGGAATAAATTTCAGTAATTTATTCAAGCTTTTAATACATTTTAGCGTATTTCTTTTGGTTTATAAAAACTAAAGGTTCGAAATACTAGATGTATTTGTGTGTATTTGTTTTTCTGCAAACCGTACTCTGCCATGAAAATTGAACGTTGATACCGATGTTTAATTATAATGCTGCGAATGTAAATGTCTATAGGTCTCAAATCCCACGTACCAGTAGGTGGCCTGTTTGCTCGTTTGTCGCTATGTAATTTAAAAATCGTGCGCGTGCGCCAGCCCTAGTACGACTCGGTAGCGGAAAGGACGATGCGCCTACTTTTTGTTACTTTACTATGCCGATACCAAGTTCCACTTATGTGGTCAATATCGCTTTCGCGTATCAGAATTGCTAATAGAGGCGGAATGTGTGCCAGAGCAGAGCCGCGGCGGGCGGGGACCCATTAGCGGCGGGCGCCCTGCGGACAATCGGGATAACGGACCGAGCACCGACGGTTGACGGCTGCTGGATGGACCCAGAGACCCTTCTTTGAACATCGAAGTCCCTGTCACTCGACATTCGAGACGAAATCGAGGGAAAGGGATGGAGGTAACGTTATTTTGAACTTCCATTTTCAAAGTAGGGCCGCTGGCTGTTAAGAGAGTTATAAATACTTATACCAACGTATTTCCATACCAAGGTGTATGTCGTCCACTTACGGGTTTGTAGTGCTTAATCGAGTATTTTGTGGATAAATATTTTAAAAAGCGCGTCCAAATGCTTGCAACGCGAGTCATATTGTTTATTCAAAATTCTAATGGTCGCTATTTTATTTAATGTAGATCAATCGGTTGAATCATATTTTTTTGTGAAGGTTCATAACAACGGCTACTTAAGTCACTAGACTTAAACGTCACAAATTCAATCTCTGTTGTATTGTCAAGGGATTTTATTAATTTGATAATCACAATGGGCACAAGAATGAGAGCAGTTTTTATGTTTTCATGAACCTGCTCTTAAGAGTTTCATTTTGTACATAAATTAACTCTTATTCATAAACGCACAATAACTAAAGTAGGCCTGAAAATAATACATGTAGTTTGTGCTTATCTTTCATTGTGACATTTAATTTTGACAGAATGAGGTAAAGTAGGTATACTTCGACTAAAATAGTATGAATAAGGGCGTTACTCTAAAGTATATGTCCTTCCCATCCATATAATATGATCCAAAAATTAGTTAAATTAATTATAGAGATTTCTAAAACAATTTATTGTACTGAAACTTATTTATTTGCATACGTCCGAAGGTTGTCAGCCACTGTTCGAGGAAGGCCGCATATCATCGGCATCGCCGCGATATGCCCTCATACTAACCGTATGTATGAGAGTGGATTAATTCGCGCACAGTGCGTCATGCAGTAAGGCAACTTATTTGATTTATACAAAAAATAAATAACTCTCCTAGGAAATTTAGGATTAGTGAGTTTTATCTAAAGGATAGATACATAGGATACACAAGAGAATAAACTCAAAACTTTTTAATATTGTGTAGAGTCGAGAGATGCCCCTGGCATTGTTGACGTTATGGGCGGCGTGACCACTTACTATCAGCCCCTTTATCACCATCCTGACAATGACAGGTGAAAGGTGACATTTCAGTGTACATGGGGCAGCTTATATAAAACCCAGTTTTGTATCAGCGTGTCAACTATGCATTGTATACCAAATTGTCATCTGTCACGAGTCACGTGACAAGTGGTTACAGTGACGCGTCTACTCGTTTGCCTCTTATGGCTACATAAAAAAGGAACCCTGTACATAAGATGACTTATCGGCGGCTTATGTTAATTGCATAATTTTAATTAGGTATATATTTGTTGTTTTTTCCCTATCCCATCTTGTTTTTGATACCTATTCCACTTTAATTACACGGTGGCCTTTAATAAAAAGGACAAAAGAGCTAACATAACGTTAACAATACGATATCGATACTTTTAAAACAAAGTGAAATAGAGACTTAAATCAAAAAAAGCAAATCATCTTCTAGCCTACTGTTCTTCTCATGTTTACTATGCTGTGACCTGCATGCAGCCAGTTTGCAGATAAATGATTAAGATACAGCGAGATTTAAGAATATGCGGCGATGGCACCGGCTCAATTATGCGGCTCCTGGAACTGACTGCTCTGTTTCTGAACACGCTGTACATATTGATTAGTTTTATTTATAGACAGTTAGTTTTGTATATTGAACTGCAACATTGATTGATTATTAGACTATAATGAAACAAGGTAGGGCTTCTATTCTATTTAGTAAGACAATATTGCTTTGTTAAGTAAATAAGACCCCGTGTGGTTGCCGGTTTAGAATAGTGCCACTCCATATCTTCCCGTGGATGTCGTAAGAGGCGACTAAGGGAATATAGGCTTTTAGTACTTTTAGGCGATGTGCTTGCAACCTGTCACTAATACGCTGGTAAACATCTTAGCGTATTTGTGCAAAATGTGTTTACTGAATTATCAACAACTTTTTGAAGTTGTAGGTAATTCTGTAGCTCGACCTTCCCCGCTCTGGGATTACAGGCTTGAAGGTATCTATGTGTGTATGTTAGTAAATAAGAGATATCATAAGAGATATATAGAGGCATTCCATCTTAGTCCTCAGGGTTGGCAGTGCATTTGCAGTCTTATGAATGCGAATGTCTATGGGTCACAGTTTCCACTTACCATCAGGTGGCCTGTGTGCTCGATTGCCTTCCTATGCCATAAAATAAATACAATAAATAATAAATATCATAACGTTGACAATACGATGTCCAAATCAGTATTGTTTTACCGAGTGGAATAGTGCTCTGTGTCATTTATTCAAATAATGAATCAATGTTGCAGTTGTTCCATTTTGTATTACGGCTAAACCACATTTTATATGGCTCTTTTATGTCCGGATTTGTTATCTTATCACGTTTATCATGAAAAAAAAAACACGAAATCGTTAAATCAATGTATATAGGCAGGTTTAATCGGGATTTTTTTTCAACGGAGCGAGGTTTTTACTCGTCTGATTTTAATATATACTTCTATCAGACACATTTTCATTTTTTATGGCGTAGAGGAGGCAAACGAGTACAAAGGGCCACCCTGATGGTAGATGGGCTCTGAAGCCCATAGACATTTGTAATCTTACGATGAAAATCTAATGACTGCATATGCGTTGCCAATCCTGAAGTCTTAGATGGAATGCATCTATGCTTGGCATTTTCACCGGTTTTCACATTTTATTGTCACTTAGTTATTCACAATATGGTATTTGTCGAAGGGATTCGACCACAAATATCTCCACTTTCTTTCTTTCTTAGCTTTAGCTTGGTACGATTCTCGTTAACGTAATTTGACAATGGACTTAATGTACAAAAACTCATGAAAAAGTTTCTGGAGTCCAGTTTGACACATAAAAAAACACGCTACAAATAAGTAGGAGAATAGTAAAACCGCGATAGCGTAACCTCTGCAAAACCTTATATACAGCGTGTTACTCCACGCGAGATACGAGTTCGCACGACATGCGTCAGCGGCGCACGTCATGCCGACTACATACGCACCGCATACATGCACCCGCGCCGGCATGATAACCGTAACGCATGTAAGTCTCATTAGGGCTTGTAATTGCATGCGATAGGCCTCATTAGTTTTGACGTGGCTTCCGCGGCAGCCTGATAAAATGATTTATGGGAGATAGTGAGTTAGCATCAGGTCCTGGATAGGGTTATGAACTTGAAGTCTTGTTTACCGTTGCATAATTAATTTCGATTTGTTTTAAAACGCTTAAGCCTCATACATGGGCAGTTATTTTCTGCTGTTTTATTGTCAATTATGCAGCTATATATTTATCAATAATTCCATCTTACCTATAGTCCTCAGGGTTGGCAGTGCATATGCAGCCTTGTGAATGCGAATGTCTATGGGTCACAGTTTCCACTTACCATCAGGTGGCCTGTGTGCTCGTTTGTCATCCTATGCCATAAAAATAAAAAATAAACAAGCAAATAAAGTTTATTGTTTTAAGTGCTTCTAATTGTTCCCAAAAAATATCTTACCAACAAACAATACACATAAAATTGTTGACATGAACGTTCCGATTGAATTATTCGATCAGCAACAATCTCGTCAACCATAGCAATTTAATGAATGTGACACGTTTAAACTACTAAATAAAGTTCATGAAAATATAATCCACACTTTTGTGATAAGTAATCGCCACCAGTCAACGAAGGCACTTAAGCAATTCCGATACCAACCTCCACTCAGCGGCAATAGCCAAAACAATTACTAACCTTTATTATCACGGCATTTTGTTGGTATTGTCTAAATACCAGCCGTTTGGGCCGTAATGGCGCCGAATGGCCCATAAAAGCGTAACGTGCATGCGGCAACGATATGAGCCAACGTTGGGAAATGACGGCTACTGTCAATGGAATAGGAATAGAATTAAATGCCGATTTAAATCTGGCATTTGCTCAATTGCACGATTTTCAATTGTTTTTAGAGTGGTGGCTTGTGACCCGAAAGTGATCTGCGAATCAGTTCATTAGCATACGAGCTCAGTAAACGAGCTTATAAAGATGCAAGAAAGTAAGAGAGAACTGATGGAACCGAAAGATATTACTTAGAACTGTATATTTGCCACGAATGACTTGGTTCATGAAGTGAATAATTATATGACATCGTATTTTGTCGGTCATGTTTATATTAATTTTGCTCTTTCAGTTAGCTTTATTACCTATCGATATGGTAACTGAGAGAGCAAAGTAAATATGAACTTATCCGTCTCTTTTTCGCTGTGATACTAAGACAAGACAGTTGGTTTAGGTTGTGTTGGCTGCATATATTTCCGACCTACTCCAACTCCTTCTAGCCTATAAACATAACCTCATTATTTTTCTGTCGATTTTTTTCACGAAGATGAAACTGTACCTTGGATAGTTTTGGATAGATTCAAGCATCAAAACTAGAAAATGTTACCAAAAAAATAAATAGATAAGCATGTAAGCTTGCCGAGCCTATTATATGCCTAATGATAACTAAACATAGCGCATAGTTTGAGGTTGTTCGAAGCAAACAGACAATAAATAAATATAATATTTTTCATCACACTTGCACGTAAACAGTATCTAAACATACAGGTTAACTTGGCCGCAATGCCCCATATAAAACCCTCGACCTTTTTATTTACCATGAAACCCAAGGTCGGTAAGTAATTTTTTTTTAATTTATAGCACAGCACACAGGTCATGCAAGTTCAAGCAAAGAGTTTACACGCAATTGAAAAATTGTCTTAAAATGTTATTTAAACAGGAATTTCATTGCAATCTCGCTACATGTTACTTAAATACTCAATTAATGTTCTTAATAATCGATTTTAATAGTTTTCTGTATCAAAACGTCGTTTTTTTTTACACTCCTTCAGGGCTGTATGTATACCTACGTAAGTATTTGCCCTTAACGTTTCTGAACGAAACATTTGTATAATCTGTGGAGTCCGCCCGTCATCCGCTTAAAAAAAGTTCAAGTAATTCGTAATAATAGTTGTGCTGACTTGTGTAAGTATTATAAGTGTTTTCTGTCCTATAATTTTATTTATTTACTCGCAAATGTGATGAAAAACATTGTATGTTTCACGGTCGGTACAGGAATTACGAACCTCGACTCAGAAAGCCCTCAGTCTTCGACTTCGGGCTTCTACTAGTGCCTCGATCGTAATTCCTTACTTACCGACCTTAATACACAATGTACTATTCCTGTAGCTCCAGAGCCTTCCTAGCTCTACCCAGCTAATTCCCTCGCTACACGCCCACATGTCCACTTATCTGAATCGGTCACGCGCCGATTGTTTGCACTTTTAAACCGCATTAAACTAATGCGCCTGCGCGGGTTATGTGACGTAATGCTGTTTATGGAAAGTGCATGAGTGTGCTTTTTGTTTCGGTATTAGGGGCCGCTTTAGGTTACACATGAGTATGACATAATCATGTCGTTCATGTTTAGAGTTTACTGTTTTTTATCGAGCTCAGAACGTGGGGCAATGTTCTGTGAAAATGGTATACTTACCATTACTTACTAAAAGAGCTTTTTTTACCATCATGTCTAATATTAAGTATATATTGTTGATGTGACATTGCTTTTGTTTAACGTTCGTGACAATTTTTACCTTTATTATGCATGAATTAATAATAATTAATAATTAGTAATATTTTCAGCAAAGATTTTAATATCAAAGCAGCTTACATTGTGTACCACGTTTATGTTCACCGATTTTTTCCAAAACTGACGAAATAAATGCATTTGACTAAAGCGTTCGACGCGACCGTCCAGCAGCTTACGCCAACCCTATTTTTCTATAGCGTTAACTTTGCAGAATGCATCTTGTCTAGGACCACAGATCCTCTATTTAAACAAAAGAATATACCGTTTTGCCTTAAAGGACCAGAGATACGATTTCGAATCCAATCCATTAAGCTCTGGTTGTAGTGCATTTCACAACATGCGTGACATACACACAAGTAAATATACAGGCGGTTTTATAATTTCAGCAATGATTTTAAATATAACCTTATTAATACACAGTGCATGGTTGCTACATGCGCGTATATCTGCGCCCGCGCCGCGTCCGAGCCGTGGGCGACCGGTAGCGCCCACGAGCCGCAGGACAATGTACCGTAAGAAACGCAAACAGTATGATTATTTTATGAATTGTTGTGAAATTAGATTTAAGGATTTAAGGAGTTAGCTGAAAGATTATACAAAACTTTGTACTAAGAGCAAAAGAAGAACGTTTTTAGAGGGAACGCACTTTTTGCCTAATCACAGCTTGGAAATGTTGTAATGTATTAATTTAAGTTTCTCAAAAAATATGACGGTAGTGGGTACCGTATTTCAATGTCACTCTTGCATATACGTAAATAAAATAGTCTGACGTTAGATAACTATAACAAAGCACATCACCATATCTACTGATATCCTGCAATATCATCAAATAGCCATACGAATCAAGCACAAATAATTAAGACGTAATATTTTTGTCCCATTATCATATATCGACGACGAAAGTGTAATGAACTCCTAACTGACATTTTGACTATAGTTAACTTTTAATGTAGAAACACTTTAAACATAATCTGGCATTATTACTGAAGACACTGGTTTCATACTCATTTAATTTCTTATTTTTTGATGTCTTCAGTAATAATGCCAAATTAAAGTGTATCTATAAATAAAAATTTAATAATCGTCAAAATGTCAGTTAGGAGTTCATTACACCTCGTCGTCGATATCTGATACGTCTTCACAACCTTACATTTTTTCCTAGGTAATACCATATCATCCACATATAATTGAATTAGTTTAGCGAGTAGTTAACTTCCATCGCCCTGTATGTTCGCGGCCGGCGTTTTATAGGGTACCGGGTAACACCTGATTATCTGAACGCGCGTGCGCGGTACTCACAACACTTGCCGAGCGGGCTAACTATAGGCTGTAGTTGTAATTAATGCGAATGGTTTTCATTCTTAATATCTTTACAATAAATAAAAATACAGAAACAAGGTCACAGGACGCAAACCTTGAAAAACTAATTAAATAGCTGTCTTCTGAATTGTTATTCTGACATTTGAATTTATTTTTCTAACTTCTTATACCTTGATGTAAGATGCAATGTTTACTGTAAACGTTCTGTAAAAGTCATTAAATAACCATTTAAGCAAATAAAAATAAAATGTAATGAGGCATTAGTTTTTTTTTAAGACAGTTTTAGTTTCATGCGTCAATAGTTTTTTCATTTGTTGTGCTTGTAACCTATTGATGCGGGGTATCAGTAAAGTATCATATTGGTGGCATAAAAGTACGTAAGTTAAGTTTAAACATTTTAGTACCGATAGTACAAGTCTAGAGCTTAGTTTGGGACTAGGTTAATTCATGTGAGATTCTCCCCTGATATTATATTTATTTAGTATACACAAACTTACTAAAATGAAAGTTACCCGTCACGTGATCCACAATGATATACGCTCGAACTTAATAAACTACAACCTAGCCAACATAAATACAACTTAGTGTCAGTCCGGGCGAATGCAAAACCAACTCGCATGCTCGTATGTGGAGTGTTTTGTTAACGAAATCATTTATTTATGAGGATCAAAGTCAGCTCTTAGATCCTACGCACTGAGATATAGAAACGCTGTTGCATTTTGAAGGAACTTTAGGTCTCAATTTCGATGCATTTCATTTAAATATAAATAAATGAATATCCGGGGCAACATTATATTTAACTAGTAGCTTTTTAGAACTTAATTTATACGGGTATAATTATTATAATTAGCAAGGAACTTTAAAGCATATTATAAACGTAAACTTATTATTATTAATTACTTGGTTTTACCAGTTTTCTTCAAAATATCCCCCAGCGAACATTTTCCTAATTTTCAGATTTCCATATTTACTCGTTTAGGTTAGTCAGTAACCGAACAGCCTCACATGCATCGATTGTACCGTCACAAGCGTAGTTAAACTAAGTAAACGAACAAAGCAAATACCGTCTCCGGGAATCCGGACCACAATTATAATTCGTGTGTAATTGGAATCGCTATGCGAACGAGCCCGCATAATCTTCCGTGTTAGGCTTTACACTAATTACGATAAGCAAAATCAACACTAACTATTATTATAATTAATTGTTAAGTTGCATGGAATTTAGATTGTATTTGGAACAGATGGAAATATAATGAACATACTGCGTTATAGTAGATGGCGTCCAACGAAGTTTAACTTACACAGTAGACATACATAATAAAACAAAAGAGAGAGTATAATAATCACAAAACAATAAAAAAAATTACTTGAGAGATATTGCAAGGAGAACAACCAGACAAGTTATCCAAATTAAAGTTTCCTTCTTGTCTAACGTACCACTACATATAAGTTTAGTAAAAAATCAAGAGTTAGATCTTATATACGACAACGCTTCAAGGTTGCTCAGAGGTGATTCTATATTATAAGTTGCAAGATATTTTCCCCTTTGCTTCTTTTATTTGTATAGTTTACCTCAAACAATCAATATTTGACGACGCGTTGGCCTAATTGGTAGTTACCCTGCCTACGAAGCTAGCGGTCCTCAGTTCAAATCCCGGTAAGGGCAGATATTTGTGTGATGTGCGCGAACATTTGTTTCTGAGTCATGGATTTTTTCTATCTATTTAAGTATATATTTCATTATTTATGTATAAGAGCTTAGTTTGGGACTAGGTCCATCGGTGTGACATGGTCCCTGATATTTGTTTATTTATTTATTATGTCCCAAAAACTGATTCGGACAACAGAAGACGCAGCGTTTCTGGGCAAGTGTGGCTGTGGCTTGCTTCGTGCACTTTATATGCAGTACTCCAGGAATTATCATAGCATTATGATACGAGATTCTACGGCACAGATGTGCCATGGGTCTGCAAGCACAGTTTTAGGGTTTTAAATTCCACTGTGTTATTTTCAGTATTATTATTTTTAGCCGTTTCTGAAATGCGACTTTGTTATAATATAATAGAATATACCAAAATGAATGTCCAGACGTCAATTGTTTCAATGACACCAAAAATCAAGAAAAATTGGGAAGGCTTTTTAACTCAAAATGAATTATGTTCAAGGATTAAATTCGGCTTACAAATAAAAAGTGCCGAATTAAAAGCTTACCTGAGAACCTCTTCACGTAAACCGCTGTTCCAAAAAACCTCCACCACCGGAAATCAGAAAGTTAAAATTCTTACAAAGCATTGACCTCTCTATCTCTCTCAGTAATTTATTGTTCTCTTGATTATGAGTAACGACCGGGGAGTAGTTTATGTGGCTGACGTGTCGACGTGCACTTTGCAAAACAGATCAGTGAGTGAAACCGCTCGATAAAGAACGAGATCGGCCAGGGAGAAAGTTCTAGGTATGGAATTATGTTGTTTGTTTATTGATCTGGCCATTTTAAGGTAGTCTTTCGGAACATGCATGACATTAACACCATTACTAACAACATACTGGGTGGTGAGATATGAGAGCAGGTACATTTACCTTCCTCATCCAATCTCTTTAATCATACCATTAAGATTTTGTACGATTTTACGATGACTTATATAGTAGGGGATCAGAACAGAACACGACCTTCATCCAGCTGTGTATTCGATAAAAAGTATTTTATATCAAATTTAACATGGTTAGTAATATATGGCGAATGGGTTGACTGAAAAATTTCAGTCCATTACTTACATAATAAAAAAAAACGAATAATGACCTTTTTTTAAATGGCTACTGCTTGTTTAACCGACCAAGACATATTAATCGAAAGTATGACGCCTATAGAATATGCAAACGTTAGGTTGAGTGCAAATTATTAGTACCGACTTACCTACCTACCCAATAGTTACATACATACATACCTTCACGCCTTCATTCCCAAGAGTTATGATGGGAAAAAATAGTCAACCGTTTGCATATTCTATAGGCTTCATACTTTCGATTAGTTCGAGTATGTAATTGGTCTAATAAACAAGCAATTGCTATTTAAAAAATGTTTTATTTTATATTCTATTATTATGATATACTTACTTATTCACCCGAAACTGAAAGACATTTTAGAAATATATTGCATCGTATTCTATCTTGATTCTTATAGTTTGTAATTATCTGGGGCGTAATGAAGCATTTAGCAGATTTCTTACCCTTGGGCCTGATTACTTCATTTAAAAAAGGACCAATGTTAATATACGGTATCGTAGCTGTGTCGCGTGTGTGCGGTGCGTGGGAGTGCGTCGTGCCGACACGCGCGCCTGATTTGCGAGCCGCAGATCTCGCTCGTTTGCGCAGAATGTTATTTACCACGTCTGCGCAAGCGCGAGGTATACACTGCCCACTGTTCAGTGTCCTTCCTCAAAAAGTCAGATACGGAGATACGTTTCAAGAGCTATGTCACTCGTGAACTATAACACAACCATACCATCATTATGTCGTGGTATGAATATGCTTTATATGAGAACAGTCAACGGCAATCAGATATTATCCACCACTGGAGTAAAGTATATCTGACACAACTCTATTACTAGATACATGCATATGGGCATGGTCAAAAAGTCTAGAGCCCAATGATACATAATATTGTTCATATTGTGACTGGTGACTAACTATTTATGACATGATAATATATTAACTATGGCCCAACCTCTTCTATGCCATTAAGACATTTATTTTTAATTTGGATTTATTAGAAAAGTCCTTTTTGTCTTTCCTGTAGGACCTGTAATCTGTGTTCATTATTAACACCGCATTAAACTAGAGCGTCAGCCCCCTTATCACACAAAACTACTGACGACTTGTGAAATGTGTCGTTTACAAGTTGATGTGTTCCCAGCCTTATAGTGTATGTGGGTTAGTATTATTTGTATACATGTCAAATGAACCTGTCACTAGTCAGCTATGAGGGCTATGAGCTACTCGCGGCTATGTCTAAATTATGGCTCCTCATGCATATGTGTTGCATTCGTTAGTGCCCGTTGATTGATGTATGTCTGGTTTATGTATTCTGCTTTGTTAGTGACGAACGTTGTTGGATTGAAGTGGTTTGTTTGTAGTTGAAAGTGTTGTTTTATCTTGGTTACTTACGTCTTTATTTGCTGTTACTGCGGCGATACTTGACGATACCTCTCTAGAAAATTTATAAAATAATCAATAATAAATATATGTCAATAATAAATAATCAATGATTACACCAATAATGTTATCTTCCGCTATCATCGTAATGTCATAGGGCGGTATTGCCACTTACCGCCTGTGATCCTGATGATGATGTTGTCTTGCAGTGTACAAGTAACCCCCCGAGTGTGGCATTTAGTTGACTTACCTAGTTATAGGATAGATCCAAAAATACAAAAAAATCTAGGTATAACTACAATATTTTATACAGGTTCAAAATTGCAGTCGGCGCAGCCCGTCTTTTTCTTCTCATCCAAAAATCTAAATATCTGGTCTATCAGCCGTCATCTCAGCTTCTCGCTCTCAGCTTCGGCATCTTATCGCTCTTCACACACTCCACCCACTCTTCTTACACTTCGGTCTCTCTCTTCCACTATAAATAATTAATAATAAATATCAGGGGACAATGTAACATCAAGTGACCTACCTATTCCCAAACTAAGCTCTAGGCTTCTACTGGGTACTAGACGATATAAATACTTATATAGAGACATATATGGAAACCTGCCGTTTGGCAAAAATATCTTTGCCAAATGTATCATTTGCCAACCCAATGGTATATCATTTTTTTAGAATTTATTTCAGTACCATCGTGTAGGTTGGGTTAGGTAAGTTTTTATAAAATCCTGAAATATTTTGAACCGGGATTTGAATCTACGGCAGTACAAGTTTCTGGGCAGGGTCACTACCACTAGGCCTGCGCGTCGAGTATAGCCATCCACTTTTATTTTTAAATCTGGGGGGTTACCATGACATGCTAAAGCAGTTCAGTTTAGGTCGAGAGAAAGGGACAGAGCTATACCAGTTATATAGCTCTGTCCCTTTCTCTCAGCCTAAACTGAACTGCTTTAGTATGTCATGGTAACCCCCCTGTTCTTGTCATGATTATTTTCAAAGTACGTGGTAAGTAGATAGTAAATTTTTCTGTTGTAGATATTGCTCACAGAATTTAATTAATAAAATATTTCTGCCAACTGTTATATTATATTCAAAACCTATCAATGCAGCCTAGGCGTGCATTTTTGTCCTTTACAGTTAAAAAGTTAGCTTATCCAACCACAGACTAACGTAAAAGCATAATAATCTCGACGGAAGCAAAAGCGACCCCATTCGTTATCACGGAGCGGTTGTCTATGCAAATCAATTCTGCTCTGGGACAGGTTCTAGGCCATAAATAACAAAGTTTTGATTAAAGAAAACCTTTAATAACAGCATGTTTATTCATATGGGAATTAATTAGGACACCGGGTGATGCTGCCTGCGGAGATATATCGCGGACATGTAGGCTTCAACTTGAATCTACGCGAATGCAGCGTAAAGCAAATTAAACTTAGGTTACACACAAGTTTAATGCAGTGTTAAAGTGTAGTTATTAGGGCACGTCTTCGGTGCTTTATCTACCTTAAATAGACCTTTAGGTAGCTGATAAATTGCTTGAATCAGAAAGTACTACTGATACTAAAGCTTACCGGATATTAGGTACAAAATTGATTTTTATGCGGTAAACATTCTGCAAATACTCATTATTTATTAGGTAGGTTATAGGCATATAAGTTCAGTAACTTTTTGAAAAAACATAGTTATTCTACCCGATTGTTTACAGAAAGAATTAACTTAATGAAAGCTATAAATTGTAAAGTTAAAAGTTATCTACTTGAATGAAGTTGCCTTTATCACGGTATACCTACCACCTTTTTCAAGCTTCTTGCTAAATCTGCATCTACTAATTTATATAAAATCAAGCTATTAGCATAAGCGAACCGAAAGCCTCGTCCGTACCGTGTCTCCGCTGACGTGCACCATCGGACGACGGCAATTAAAATCTTATTTATTGCACACTTTCAAATATATTCTCAATTAACCACTTCCCGCATCATATCGTTTTACTGCAAGCAACGATATAAAACATTTTTATTCCGTAATGTGACGAGGACCAAGTATTTATTTCTTTTTTATTATTTTATCGTTACCTTTATAGTCGGATATGAGTAATTTGGCTGATGTATTTGTCTTGCTGCTTGCGCGATTTTAACGAATATGACGGCTATTAAAAGGTTTGATGATGGGAATTTTGGCTGTTTGTTCGAAATACTTTGGCGGAGCTTGCCCGCAAAGTAACTTAACCATCCAAACACTGGATTCCTTTTTTTATGACATGGGAAAGCCGAACGAGTGCACAGGCCATCTGATGGTAAGTGGGGTTTGTGACCCATATAAATTTGTATGCTCAAGAATACTGTCTTAGGACTGAAATTCTAAGGACCGCATTAATAAACTCATCTGAGATACCCGTCACAAGACACGTCACAGTAAACGTTAAACCATAGAAAACTGTCGTTTTTGACGGATCTTGAGATCAGTATGTGTTGTCAACCCTCAGCAAATGTGTTGCCAACCCTGAGGACTACGATAGAATGCCTATATGCTAGTAATTTCACCGGTGGTTCAACAATATGAAAACTGCTGCTTGGTGGCAGCCTTGTAGTGCAGTTCAAAAACTGTGGGTTTTACAGTAGAAATCAGAATCAGCTGTACATTTTAGTACCATATAACAGTAATGTATTAAAGAGAAAGTGGTTTCAATTTAGTATATCAATAGCTGCGACCTAAGGTAATAAAATTTAGATGCACAGCTACTACTACGCTCTACCTGATTATTCAATAAATTGGTACTTTAAGAAACGATTTTGCTATGTTATAAAATGTGTAGAGACCTTCTCAACTGGTTGCATTGGCCGATGACACTAATCCAACATTTACAGGTGCTCATAAGTTCTTGAATTCTTATGAACTCTCTCTCATCATTTATTCATTGGAGCATATACAGGGTGTTTGGTAGCGGGTTCGACAAACGAAAATGGGAAATACCTGGGTCCAATTGGAACACATTTGCCATAGTAACCCCTATGCTAAAGTTGATAGTTTTTTTTTAATATTTTTTTTCCGTTTTTTTGAAAATATCCCAAAATTTTACCTTTAAACCTTCTTAATTACATACCTAAGCAACTGAAACCGCCCATTTTTTTTTTAAATCATGCTCTGTTAATGGTTTTATTTTAAAACAAAACCAAAACCCATAAGTAGTGCTTTAAAAAAAAAATATGGGCCCTTAAAGCTATGACAAAATGAGAAAAATAAAATGACATTAAAGTTTCGCCAAGTATAAAAAAAAATCAAAAGTCATAGACGATTTCAAATTGATTAAAAAACTTTTCTGGTTAATACTCTTCACAACGATATGCCATTTAAAAGAAAAAACACAGAAAAAAAAAAAACGCAGTACATTGAAATTTCCTCACGAAGATTTATTAAAGAAATCACTTATACCACGGTTATGAATATTGGTGAATACGTTACAGTTAATAATCGCTGGTAAATTACTATTAATAAAAAACATTTTAAGAGTAATAATAAAATTGAAAACAAAACACATTTTTAAATTTTGATCACAAAATTTAAAAAATTCTTTGAGCTTCACGGGCGTTATTGCGAGCTCGACCATACGCTAAACAAAACACTTTTTTAAATTTTGTGATCACTTGATCAGGAATACATTCCGTACATTTTCGTCGCATTTGCCACATTGATTTGAAAAAAACATTAAGCTAAATAAGCTTTTTAATCTGTGTCTTAAATAGCTTGTAGTTCTTTAAAAGAAAAGTACACTTTTTTTTTTAAAGGCGGCAAATTGTAATTTTTTTTCAAACAGAAAACTTGTAGAAAAACACGTTGATTTGTATTGGTTTTTGAAACTTTCATTACAATGGGTGAACGTACACCATTTACCAATGAAGAGTACGCTGATATTATTTTAGCGTATGGTCGAGCTCGCAATAACGCCCGTGAAGCTCAAAGATTTTTTTAAATTTTGTGATCAAAATTTAAAAAAGTGTTTGGTTTTCAATTTTATTATTACTCTTAAAATGTTTTTTATTAATGGTAATTTACCAGCGATTATTAACTCTAACGTATTCACCAATATTCATAACCGTGGTATAAGTGATTTCTTTAATAAATCTTCGTGAGGAAATTTCAATGTACTGCGTATTTTTTTTTTCTGTGTTTTTTCTTTTAAATGGCATATCGTTGTGAAGAGTATTAACCAGAGAAGTTTTTTAATTAATTTGAAATCGTCTATGACTTTTGATTTTTTTTTTATACTTTGCGAAACTTTAATGTCATTTTATTTTTCTCATTTTGTCATAGCTTTAAGGGCCCATATTTTTTTTTTAAAGCACTACCTATGGGTTTTGGTTTTGTTTTAAAATAAAACCATTATCAGAGCATGATTTAAAAAAAAATTGGGCGGTTTCAGTTGCTTAGGTATGTAATTAAGAAGGTTTAAAGGTAAAATTTTGGGATATTTTCAAAAAAACGGAAAAAAAATATTAAAAAAAAAACTATCAACTTTAGCATAGGGGTTACTATGGCAAATGTGTTCCAATTGGACCCAGGTATTTCCCATTTTCGTTTGTCGAACCCGCTACCAAACACCCTGTATATTGCAGGTATTTCAAAAACGACTACAAATTGTCTATACTATATAATCGGCTCCCTTAAAGGAATAACTAATGGTACGTGTTTTAATCACATAACATAATATCAGAGCGGGACATCGTGCAATTATAAACAGTGCGTGCGGCAGCCCGGCCGTCAACCTGACTATCGACTATCGACCATCGACTATCGACTATCGACATATCGACATGTCGACATGTCGACACGGCCAGATTTATAGCAGGCTCGGACGCCGCATGTGTTAATTAATATCGACCTATTAAGACTAGGAAATGCAGTTTGTTGTGGTTTCTCTTCGAATGGAAAAACGGTTCGCCAGAATGAAAGTTGTCTTTGTACAAGCAGCTCAAAGATATATTTGTGGGACTCATTCGATTAATTACTTAACCAACTAAAAGGGTTATTACGATGAGCCTCTCACTTATTACTACGTTGCTCTGACAAAATTCAGTTTGACTAAGGTTTACGTGGGAGAATATGAAGGTTTTACAAGAACCATTAGTTGCAACATATTGTTTTCAAGGAAAATTAAAATATAAACCTTGTAGGTTTAGTCATCAAAAATGTAAAATTCAAAGCTCCACTTATTATGGAAATTATTAACTAAATGTCTTTGCTTAAAGTGAATTTAGAGATCTATAAGGGGTATCAGAGGGCATTTAAGTAAGAACTATGAAATTGTCCAAAACAATGTATCCAATGAAATTGTCAAATGAGTACAAAAGGTTGAGTTTAATATCTAATGGTATTTTCTAAGTATTGACATAATAATAGAACAACATCCAACTGTCACTGTAATGTTAAAGCCTAAAAAAGCCAGTTTTTGGTGGTACTGCGACCTAAACACCGGCCCCACTAGGGTGAAGTAGTATCTACGAGAACATGCATTTATCAGCCTATGTGATCCCCTTTTTACCCCGCTCTTGTTTACCCAACACCTAGGATTCTTCTGGTGTAGTAGATGTTCAATAGTAGGCGTATTGTTTACTTTTTTTTAGTTTTTCTACTGTCTCGGCCATGTAGGCTCACCTTTGGCTTGTGCAGGATCCGTACTGATCTCTCCCACCATCTTATCTCACCCACTAACTCTGCTGCCAAGTGTTATGTTCTGGTGTTAACTGCCACAGAGGCGTTCCATCTTAGTCCTGTAGGTTAATAGCTTACGCATTTTCAATCTTGATATTGCAAATGTCGTTCGCCTCAGAGCCTACTTCACTGCTTCGTCTTCCCGGTGCTATAAAAAAATTAAGCAACAGCTGCAATAGTTTATAAGAGTGTAACAAAACAAATGCAGTATTTCTCCATGTCCAGGGTCGCCTCTCCACATCTGCGACTAGGATCACTTAGCTAGATGCCGTGATAAGGCGCCGACTGGATTTACGCGAGTGTCTCTTCGATTCCCCGTTCGACACCGCATTGTGCGGCAAGTATTCATATGCCAACACTCGATTTATGTCTTTACCAACTTATATTTACAATCAACTAATAGAAATGAAAAAAATTACGGCCCTTATTTACTATTCACGTAGATTCATTTTGGTTTGATCAAGAAGGATGCGAAAGAAAATTGTTTTGCGAAATAAGCCAATTCGCTTACCATAATACGGTAGCTTATTTATTACTTCTGCGATGTTAATTATTTTCCTTTGAGTAATTGCTTATTTGATGGACTTATCTTATATTGTGTGGTGCTAAGCCTTGTAATTTGATACAAAATGCATTAACGACGGTGTTTATACCAAATTATACGTTTGTGTAGATGATACTCAAAATTATTTGTTTAATAAGTTTATTGAATCGAAGTAATTATGCATCGAAATTTGACTGAGATTTACATTAAGAATATACCCAGTTACTTAGACTGTTAATTGTAAAAAAAAACACAAGATTCAACTGGCTCCACCAGAAACTCGTTTTTTTTTATTAAACCGCTGTTGGGTGACTGTTTATTTTTTGGCGACGATGGCAAGCAGTCACTCTGGACCATTAGCATCAACCATTAGCAAAAACCAATTCTAGACTATGAGGGGGAGAGGGACATGCCCTCCAGGAGTACAAAATGATGTCCATTACAACCGAGAGTAATTGCACAAAAACTTAAGAATTTATTTCAAGAAGTTGCTTACAGAGAGCAGTGGCCATGGTTCAGATTACCCTAGTTCTTGACATCCAATCCCAAGGGATTTAATTCTAAGACCGATCTCAGTAACAAGCTAGCTGCGTTGCTGTTTTGTCTTTTAATAAATAAACAAAGTGAGTCTGTTGACTAGGAATCTATCGGCTACCTCGCTAATTACTCCGCGACGGGACAATGGCGGCTCATATTACCGGCATCGCGTTACGGTGGATAATTTGTTTAGTTTATTTAATTTCAATTAGATTTGTTAAATGACATTTCCGGCTAACAATATTGATAAAAGACACTTGAGTTGTGAAAATAATCGTTAATACTTTTTGAAATTGTACATAAAACATGACGTTTGCAGTTCAACTAAAAAAATATCATCGGACAACCTAACAATAACATGAATGCAAGTATGCGTATGCAATAATGAGAAAAAATGGCCTGTGTCTCTCTTCAGCAAATTTAACCTAAGAGATGTTGCGATTTTTTTTTCTCTACGGTACGAGATCGTCTTCTTGGCGGCCTTTGCGGGGGAACCTTAATAAGAGGCTACCATATCTTGGTAAAATCCATAGAATTATTATAAATGTGATAGTGTGTATGTTTGTCTGTCTTTCGTACGCTTACACTTCAACCACTGAACAGATCGAGATGAGACTTGGCACACATATTGGGTAGGTCCTGGTACAAAGGATGGATTGTTATCCCAGAAAATTGGACGGTTCCCAAGGGAGTAGCGATAAACGACTTCTACGCGGACGGAGTCACGGGCGAAAGCTAGTATTTTATATATTCAATGCGGAATAGTACGCCTCGAAGGTATCTTATGAACTTGATTATCACTTTTTTAGATAATTTGGTATTTCACATACATACATACATACCTTCACGCCTTCATTCCCAGAGTGGGGTAGGCAGAGCTACAGAATTACCAACAACTCCAAAAACTTGTTGATAACTCTGTAACCACAATTTGCACAATTAGGCTAAGATGTTTAACAGTGTATATTAGTGACAGGTAGCAAGCCCATCGCCTAACAGTACTACAAGCCTTTATTCCCTTAGTCGCCTCTTACGACTTCCACGGGAAGATATGGAGTGGCATAATTCTAAGCCGGCAACCACACGGCAATGGTGGTGGTATTTCAAAGCATAGAAATTCCACTGAGACAGATATAGACAAGACACCCTTTTTATGACGGCATGAAGCAGATACTAAATCAATCCTGACACATTGCTCAACCATGAAGTTTCTAAATGTTGATAATGTTGACGGCAGTATAACAATGCAGTTTATTTGTATTGTTTACCTCGTCCCTCTCAAATTACGGTAGACTTTTTTGTTTAGGAAAGTGCCAGTAGTGGCTGTTCTTCAAATGCTCTTACTTTAGTTGTGCAATCATAACTTGTACGGGTCATTATTCGAGCGTTTCAACCGCCTCACTTATGCGGACATATTTTTGAAGAATTGGGCGTTTATTTTGATGCCGTTTTTGGATATTTTTTAGATATCCAGTAAACTTAGATACCTAACAAGAAACGAAATGGAAATCTGCAGCCATTCTACAAAAATGTGACCACGAAAGTGATTTGGAACAAACGTCCCAATAATGAACTCGTAGCTACGGTTTTAATTTTTTATGGCATAGGAAAGCAAACGAACACACAGGCCACCTAATGGTCAGTGGAAACAGTGACCCACCAACTGAACAACCAACAACAGTCTTACCAAACAATAAAAAAATCTAGTACTCTCGACGTTGACAATATTATGTAGTAGGTACCTAATAATAAATTTTATACAGATCAGAACTTTAATTAAAACCCATTTATTATAACCTTACACAACATTTCCACGCCGTACCGTAGAGAGATAAATCAATTACTCATTCTCATTAAGTGTTATCGGGAATCGAACCCGGGACCCGGTCGCGCGGAGAAAGTGCTCACTCGCGTGCTCACTTAGGTTTTGATTTACTTTAGTACTCAGATAAACTTAGTAGGGTAAAGTTACCAGTCGTCAGCCAGAGACCTGTAGTCGGCCTCTGGCTATACTTTATATGAGTGCGAAGAGTACGAAAGATATATCTCCCACTCTTCGCACTCATATAAGGTCGACTACTGGTCTCTGGCTGACCACTGGTGATTTTACCCTATGATTCCTAGATTTACTGCTTTGGGTGAGAGTTTGATTTAAACAGAAAGTCATCGGAAATCGAATAGACGATTAATATTGGATTTGTCTGGACCGTGGTCAGGGGGCCGATTTTTGACTTTCTAGCGCTTGAAAGTGTCACTCAGAAGTGAGCAAAATCTGTGAAACCTTATTTTTGAAATTACGAGCCATAGAAAATTCTAAGACGAGTGGTCCACACCATTCGTTTTCAATTCTACCGCTCGTATTTCAAAAAACGGTTTAACAGATTTTGCTCATTTCCGAGAGATACTTTAGAGCGCTCGAAAGTCAAAAATCAGCCCGCAGTGTAATAAAAAACCTGCGCTATGAACTGGTGTTTCATGATTTGTGCAATGGCCTTGCATTCATTTGCATGTAATTGATGTAATTAGCCTAGAGCTTAGTTTAGGCTTACGTCAAGTTTTACGCGATTGTCTCCTGATATTTTTTACCTATTTATTATTAATTAATTAATTAACTCTATATTTATAAAAGAAGAAACTGACTGAAGAAACAACGCACAGCCCAAACCGCTGGGTCTAGATATTCCAAATTTGGCACAGAGGTTCCTTGTGAGGTTTAGGGCTGCACTAAGAAAAGACTTTCCAAAAATCGACCCCCAACGGTAAGAAAAAGGGGAGTAGCTTGAAACTAATTCTACGCGTACGAAGTCGCGGGCAAAGTCTAGTTATTATATAACAAATTTTATTTTCATTTATTTATTTAATATTACATACATACATACCTTCACGCCTTCATTACCAGAGTGGGGTAGGCAGAGCTACAGAATTACCAACAACTCTAAAAACTTGTTGATAACTCTGTAACCACAATTTGCACAATTAGCTAAAATGTTTAGTGTTTATTTAATATTAAACAAGAAACAATACAATTTAATACCTAGTGTTCATTTAAAGCCCTAGGTTTAAATAAAATGCAGTAGTCATGGTTACTTGAGCTATGTGACGCCCATTATAAACCTTATATAGATAATAATAACAATTGATGCTTAGTATTGAGGATTAACAATTAATACTAGTAATGTAACATTTTACAAGCAAGTAAGTCGTGTAAATGCAGTTGAAATGCGCTCTTTGCGTTGTATGTGTGGTGTGAAATTGATTGATAGAGTTAGAAATGAAAAAATCAGAGATAAATGTGGTATAAAAGAAGATGTAGTTACTAAGATTGAAAAAGCCATGCTTCGATGGGTCGGTCATTTGGAAAGGATGGATGAAAGAAGATTGACGAAAGAGATATAGAGATCGAAAGTGAGTGGAAGGGTCGGAAGGGGCCGCTCTAGGCGTACTTTTTCGAATCAAATCGGAGAAATACTGGAAAAGGGCCGAATCTTAAGTACCCGAAACCGACGTGCGTGCATGACTCGATGTATGAATGTTGAAGAAGCGAAAGAAATTTGTCAAGATCGTAGCAAGTGGAAAGAAGTGGTCTCTGCCTACCCCTATAGGAAACAGGCGTGATTTAATGTATGTTTGTATGTAGGTATGTAACATTTTAAGTTTATGCTTACTTTTCGAAGATCGCATTTAAAGCATGTAGTAATTTGTAATTAAAGTTCACTTAAGAGACTATTATACAAATAAAATACTCCTTTTGCAGTTAACATTACTTATTTTGCAGTAAACAACAACAGTTAATAAACTTATGATATCCTGATTATCCTACCCATACCCAGATTGCCCTCGTACATTATCCATATTATTATTTACCTTCTCTTATCATAATCAATTCGCTCCCATGCAAAGCCGATGAACAAATATATGTCATTGAGCATAATTGAACCAGTACCTTATCTCAGATCTGCAATGGTCGAAGCATATATTAAGTGGCCAATGATCTAATAATTATATGTGCCTCTAATAGGTCATTAGAATAATACGTGTACGAGTTTTAATAGAAAAGGGGGACTTATTCTGAGGGAGACGTGAAAGTTGAATATGATCAACATTTCCGGGAGCGAAACGGTCAAATTAATAGTAATTCGAATTGGCAGAATGAAATCCGTTTCAGGTATGTTACTGTATCATAATATTTTGATTACATAGAGATACATCATGTATCCATCGATCGCGATAGTTACATATGGTTTTGGTAAATAAGATTCAGATGTAAAAAGTGTTTTTTTTATTTTACTTCAAGGTATACTTAACACGAAAACTGAGAAATCTCTTAAATAAAAGAAATATATCATAATAATTTGAATTTACACTTAGTAATGAAATTCGTATGTCTGAATCTCAACAGTAGACATCTACCGCCAAAAGGTTATTAATACAAATGCTCAAAAAGTGGTACCTGAATATCATGCGAAAAGTTGTATTTTTCGCACTAGTGTTTTTTACTTACTTTGTTGTTTTTCTCTGTTTTTCCAAACCATGCATCCAACCAAAGAGTTTGCACGTTCAACCAATTTGAGTAAAATTTGGAATTTATTGTCATTGTATTTTTTTCGCCGTCGTTAAATACGTCGTTTGATACTCGCGCGGAACTGTCATTTTCACTCGTCCCTGGCAGCTCCGGCTGAGACACTTCGGGAATCATGAAAATGACATTCTTTCCGCACTGGCATCAAAACGTACTATTTCATAACAATATTTTTTTATGCCTTAAATCGAACCTAGTCCAGAATAGGCAGTCAACCTGTGGCTCCGCGTATCGCAGGTAATGAAAACGCTCCTAGTTTACCCAATGTACTCACTATTTGCATATTGGTCAGATAAAGGGCTAGGGGAGCTGTGGAGGCTCTTACGGCCGCACTGGAGGCACCGTGTGCAGTTAGTGGTGCGACGATTATGTTGACGACCTTGTTAGTTCTAATTTTACGAGAAGGAATTTAAGGATCTCACGTGTAAGTCCCTCACAAAACTGTCAAAAAAAGTGTTTTTTTTTTTTGTTGAAAATTCTCAAATGTTTGTCTATATTAAGGTTCGGTGTATTTAAATGTATGCAATGCAATATTTTGTCATGATGTGGCTTATTAAACTATCAATGAATGCTAACTATTCGAATGATTTTATTACATATAAAAACACCATAAATATGTCCGTGGTTAGTAATAAAAAGTGATGTTGCTAGCATAGCATTTGTAACACAGCTTGCAACGAAAGTTCAAAAAGCTGTCCACTGTGTGATAGATAAGTAAGACAGGATTGCAGAAACACTATAAGAAGAATAACCTAGCATGACACAGCTCATAATGACCAATAACAAAGGGCCTTTTTTCTGTGCTTTTTCTTCTGAATTTGATTACCGATATAGATTATGATTGATGAGCCGAAACAGGTAAAAACCTTCTCGCCTCTTGTCCACTTGCACAAACGATTTCATTATACTTAATGTCACCTTACGTGGCGTGCTGTCCCTGTGTACCTTGGTGAATTAGAAAATGACAAGTGACCCAAGGAGGTAATAGTTCTAATAAACTTTTGTGCAACTAAGTGTTTTTCATTGTTTTATCTTTATTATTAAAAATTAAAAATATTTTTTGTAGCAACATGGTTTCCATTTCCCTATCTTCTCCCAAAAACCAGCAATTGTACAATGTTTTTGTGTCCGCAGTAAATATTTAGAAAACTAAAAATATTTATTTGATTTAATACTTACATTCAATTCGGTACACATTACCAACTGAACAAAAATGAATATCAATAGTCCTATTTTTAAACCCTGACAGAAACACATGGGTGTTATAATTTTGACAAGTGTACCTGTGTATCTATGTGTCACCATAGCTCGAAAACAGATTCGGATGCGTTTTTTAATAGGAAGCTAGTTTAAGCGGGGTGCGTCTGAGTCAGGTTTGATGAAAATTGTTAAGGTCGTTACAGAGATATTAACTCTCAACGTAGGGGTCTTTATAAAGGATTTTTTCATCTTTTCAATAGTTAACTTAAGAATTATGGATAATTATTGTACGCAATTGCAATTTTATCTGCTATTTTGTTAATGTTTGTTTTTCATCTAGTATTGTCACTTGCATCTTTTCTTTTTGTTTCCTTGCGTTGATGTGTTTGTCGAAAAAAGGTTTATCAATTCTATAATATACCTATTCTATAATGATACTCGTATAGGAAGTTAGTTTAAGCTGTGGCACAGCTCGTCGACTCCACGCCTTCTACCAGGAACGCATGGCATGGGTGAAGTAGCGAATATCCAGCTCAGATAATATTGATTTAATTCGCTTGTCGTGTATTAGTCCGATCGCGCGATAACCGCCGGCCGATGGAAATTGGGTCTTATTAGCATAATTTAATAGTACCATTTGCTGGAGATGATCGAGATGGCTTTAAGGTGCAGTTTCGAGGGCACTGGTGCATGATGAGTCAGTGGTGTAAGATCGTTGATGCACTTGTGACTTGGAATAATATTTGCGACGTTACAGTTACGGTGTGTTATTTTATGGTAAGATGGCTTTGTCAAAAATATGCATCTCAGATTAAGAGAACATTTGCCATAACAGACATTTATTTTAGGGTTGTGTACTAATATCGTAATAAAGAAACCCTTATAGTGAGAATTAGGTATCTGACTATCTGTTTGTATGTCACAGCAGTTTTTTCAGTGGTATTTGGAATAGTTAAATGTTAGTTAATAGTTAGTTATAATTTGTTTTGTTTCGGTCCTGGTTTCGAGCCGGCTTCGGCATAAAGATATTTACTACATTTTGTGTCTGTCAATGTACCTATTGATGTTAAATCTTTTGTGAAAAGTATTCTAATACGAGATTGCATACTTAAAAAATACTAACGAAAATATCGATTTTCCATCGTCACCTCTAATGCAGCTCCAATAAAAGAAAACCGATTGACATTTGGAACTTTTTAAGAAGATTTCTGAAAAATCTCAAATAGATTTTACCAAGAAAATAATTAAACTTTCCACTATAGGCTAAACAGCTTAAATGCGACATAGTCTTTTCTACGTCACAGCTAGAGCTAGACTTAGGTACAATAAAAAAAACTTGGTTCCAAACAAAATCACGTCATTCCGACCATTAGTCCAAAGCAGGCACAGTTTTTTTTTTTAAGAACATCTCTTAAAAAAACCTGTTCTCAATTTCTAGAATTATTTAATTCTGTCTTGCTTAAGTACCTGTATCGATCTAAGCCATTGCCTTTTAATAAGCTGTATCGGCGCAGGCGCAGCGGGCCGATGTGTGGTTCGATTGCGGATAGCGCTCCAGGGTAACTTTCTCGCCTATCACAAAGCACACACTATGCAGATTCCTGTCAGATCGAATGAAAAGCAGCACCCTTTCCCTGAGAGTGGAGGTTATGAGAACACCTACCATTGGCTGGTTTGAAAAGTTTCCAATGATATAACTGGGTATTATTTAACTATGTGTATTTGTATTTCTGTGTATCTACTCGTAAAAGTGTCTGAAAAGTGTTTATAAAATAACATTCACAATATAACAACTCTGAACACGCGTTCTTATCCCCTTAACCTACTTTGTCGTTAGTTGGTTTGTAATAATTTATATCTTATAATTCTGGGATTGCATGCCCTAGCACCCATCGCTAGTTGTATGGGATATTTAAGGTTTTTATTAATATTAATTTCGCTTATACAAATTAATCACTACCAAGGATTGTGAGAGGTCATGAATTGATATCTACCCAGATAACCTCAATATCCGTTCCCAATAGCCAAACTATGGATAGACAAGGTTACTTAGGGTTAAAGTATCAAATCTATCCCCGGTTTGAAAATTAACAACGATAAATCGATAAGGTGTTGTCTTGTTTGTCTACTGCTCAGTAAAGTTGCTGATTGCTCGATCAAAATTATCTTATTAAGAGGATTGTGACGCAAAAAAAACCATACAAAATACGATAAATTTCTCTTCCCTAAAATCTAGTAGTATTGTGAAAAACTGGGTCTAGACGTTTTAAGAAAATATTTCTTGGAAAGAACAACGGAAATGTGCAAACCTAGTTTTCATAACAACTATAACATACACCGTGTTTTTTTTGATTTACGATTACTTCGGCATATCACTAGGTACATCCATAGAAACTAAGTGGTAGATTCGTTTTTTTTATATTGCAAAAAAAAAAAAAAAATCTCTATGGAGCAAAGTTCATTTAGTTACTTTGCTGCATAGAGAAAAAAATTTTTTTTTGCGATATAAAAAAACCGAATCTACCACTTAGTTTCTATGGATGTACCTAGTAATAAAAAAACACGGTGTATATATTTTTTTGTATATCAGATTTGATTTATGGGGTGAGAAACGTCGCCCAGAGTTAAATTTGTATGACAGCTTGATGGTTTAAGCGTCGGTTCACAATCTTCTTAAATGAGCTATCATCTTAATTAGGTACCTGCGCAGGCGCAGGCCGACGTGTGGCTCGATCGTGGATAATGCTCGCGGGTAACTTTCTCGCGTATCACAATGCATGCACCTACAATTCATATAGAAAGTGCACTGCAGCCGTTTTGCGGCCACTGCGGCTCGCGACTTGCTACAAAAACTAACTGGATATCTACACGTTCAAACTGGAGCATGGCAAACCTTAACTACATGTGAACCTACATACTCACGTACACATCAGTTTTGAGTTGCTATATGCCAGTAACCTACTCGATACTCGATATTCTCTCTCTTCTTCTTCATCAGCCTATTGTAGAGTATGGCATCTTTCATTGCACTCCATTCTCCCCTTATATAATTCAGCAACTCTTAAATCAGCTTAAGAATTATTTTCATGATATGTAGCGTGATATATGCACCATTTTACATTAACTCTTGAAACAAGCCTGCAAAGAGCGGGCCGGTAGGCTCGTGATCGTAATGTCCAAAGTTTGAACCCCAATGGTTGCCATGCCAGTTAGTTTTTCTAATTAAAACGTGTTCAAAAGGGCCTGTCTGTACAAGCTATGATAAGGGAACACCTGGGAAGGGTAAGGACAAAATGAAAATTGCAGAATGTAGGGTTTTCATAAAATTGAAGTTTTCAAACAGTCCTTTCCTTATCTTGTTTATTAAAAAAAACAAGATAAATGTGTCTCGGCGCAGTTTTCGCGAGCGCATGGAAAGCTACGCTAGCGCCGGCCGGTGGCCTGCAGACATCCTGCTGCGTTGCACCTTCATACCTAATCTGCCTTTATATGACCTATTTCTACTTTGTCTTCACAATGTTTATTGTATAATTATTTGTAATTCTAATTTGAATTTGAATTAATGGCTTTCAGTAGTGTTAAGGTATATTTCGCCAATGTCGAGTTATTTATAGACACTCCCATGGACGTATTAGAGAAATAAGTCCATGAATATCATAAGTAAAGACAATTGTTCGGTAAAAGAGTATTTTCTCTATTGGACTAAACAGAAGCACATGCGGCTAGCTCCCCGCGCTTCTGTCATGTCCCTACTATATATATTTATTACACGGCCATCTTTGCTGTCAAATTAACGGGCGCATAATAACAATACTTACCGTTTGAAACCAAGTGGAATGAAGTCCTGGGCCAGAGCTCCCAAGTGTAAGGGGGATTTTTTCATCGTTGATATAAAATTGAAGTTTGATTTGCTATGAATATTTACTTGCACCATTTTAATAATGAAAGGAAATATACAATAACGTAGATTATCATTGTAACGACAAAATCTTTTAAAATTGTCAACATTTCTTATCAGAAATTCCAGGTGACTAGGTTATAATGTTTTTGTGTGGAATCACAAAGTTCTCAATTCTTTCAAATGCTTCCAGGCATTTCTTCAGTAATTTCTTGAGATGATTTCCAAACTTCTGCCAATGTTCTTACTGTTATTTACAAAAGTGTACCTATACGTATTAAGCGGAGCCAGGCAAGGGCTCGAATATAAATTAATTGAAATAGTCATAGAGTCAAACCATTATTTTGTAATACCGAGTATAAGGAAGACATCAAAAGCATTAATATTAATAGAACTTGAATATATCAGAGGCCTACTATGACAACGTTCGTACTGCCTGGTACTTATATGAGAAATAATATCCGTATGAGAAATAACAGTGGGATATCTCGTTCACTCGTCTCTGAATATCTATAATAGTCATAGGTACAGCTCGCCACATTTCAAAGTGTTCTAAACCTTAAATAATTCAGTAATGTGAATGAAGGTTATATTATCTTACAGATGGGCTATTTTCGGATACCCTTCGACCCTTTCGGGATCTTTTGTTACATTACCGTCTTACACACTCAGCTGTTCGAATGTTTAGGTTTCCTCACGATGTTTTTCCTTCACCGTAGGAGCATGCGTTAAAAAAAATCATTGGTACGTGGTGCCCGCGGGGTTCGAACTCGGAACCTAACGATCACGAGTAATGTGAAGGTTAAAGCTTTTCTTTATAACGCTGGTCTTCAAAAATTGGCCACCTCGACGTCTATCTAGAAGTATATTACGTTTTATTTTAATCGCAGAGCTCATCTGTAGGTTTGTACGTACAATTGGAATATAAGTTATCGTTTCTAAGTACTTGTCAAATTATTGCTTTATAAAACACAAACCACCTAAATTTCAAGTTATCCTAAAAAAGGTTTTTTAAGAACTTTCGCAGTTTAACTATCACAATTTGTAACTTTTGAAGTGATTCTGTAACTAGTTATGGGTTTACCCTCGGCAGTCATCAGCAATGATTAAAATATTTAAGTGACACTAAATTGCAGTGGGACACCAAAATAGGCTAAAAAAAAATAAAAAAATTTGCAAAAACAAACTATACATCTGATTAATATATACATCTTAAAACAATGTAATTTAAT
This sequence comes from Acleris emargana, assembly GCA_927399475.2. Classification (NCBI taxonomy): domain Eukaryota; kingdom Metazoa; phylum Arthropoda; class Insecta; order Lepidoptera; family Tortricidae; genus Acleris; species Acleris emargana. The sequence goes on along the minus strand of OV656851.1, from coordinate 11,879,491 downwards.
AAATCGTTCAGTTTAACCAGAGCCCTGCAGTACCGTGTATCAGAGATCGTGCCACCATTACAGGCGACAGCTCGGCTACCGCGGACGACAGTGAGCGATCCGCCGATACCTCGCTCTGCATACGCGCATTTATAATATGCAAATTGCATTGGTATTTTAATGCGATGGATGGACGCGGGGTGCGGATGCGGCTGTATTGCTAGTATTGCTACTATTTCAAGATGCAACGTGGAGGTTGCCTCGAGTTATTGGTGAAATGGATTACTTATATCGGCTAATTCTTTTGTGATTGGACTTGTAGTATTGTAGCTCTATTCATTTCTCTCCATTTTAAAATTAAAAATATATATTTCGAGGCACCTGACCCATATTGGTTATGTTATTATCTAAAGTTAGTAGTGAGAATCAACTTTAAAACTTAAACTCTAAATTGGCACACATTCTTCACGATCATTATAGATTGAAGGACAATTGCGATCTATTTACACATTCTTATATCAGGGGACAATCTCACATATACTTGTATTGACCTAGTCCCGAACTAAGCTGTCAGCTTGTACTATGACGATTAAAATAATTATATATGTATACAATAGATTTAAGACTCAGAAACAAATACTTGCGTTTATCTCACAAAGAGCTGCCCTTACCTACCAGGATTTGAACCGGAGACCGCTAGCTTCGTAGACAGAGCACTATCAACTCGGCTAGCGTGTCATGTACCTATCCAAACGCGAAATATTTTTTCCCAAGATCTCGTTTGTATTTTAACATTGAAAATTGCCGAAATATTCAGTTGGTGTTAACGGCTAATATTTTAATAGATCTTATCATTGTATGCTTTCATTCCGGTTGATATAAATTGTGTTACAGCTTCACAAGTAGTTTCAGGTATAAAACCCTGATTGAAGAAAATAAACTTCATTGGCATATTCTCAAAGATCCTCACAATCCTCACTTTCCCAACGTAGTGGGAGAAACAAAACCAATAAAGAATAGTATTTCTCGGCAAACGAGTTATTCACCCTATTGTTACCGCACCTGTGACACTTGGTCAATTTGTCACGGCGCAGATGGGCATCGAACTTGTGACCCGCCGCCGGTCAATGCCGTGAACGTTTTTTTTTCCATTCTAGCTAAACATTTACCCTTTTCAGTATTTAAAAAGGTTCTAATTCTCATAAAAACAAAATACCTTCACTTCAACGGGCTTCCAGAAAATACCGCTCACGAAATGTAAAATTCTGAAGCATTTTTTGTGATTCCGATTAGGCAAGGTTTTGTAAAGAACGCATTTCGACATAATACGCTCTATTAATAACCCAGGTACCATTTTCAGCAAATATGTGACGCCATTTGACTTTAATGACGTGAAAGAACGTATTTCGACATGTTACAGTATTTTTATAACGTAGGAAGCATTTAAAAGAATGTGTGACGTTATTTGATATAAAAGGCGATAAAAGAACGTATTTCGACATCCATGTAAAAGGGACGTATATGACGTTGCTTAACTCTTCTCCGGGCAGATAGAAAACAGATTATCGGTCCCCGTTGATTTCTAGCTTAACTCATACTATTTAATAGATATCACCTTAAAAATAGAATCCCAAGGCCCGAATTTCCCATACATCATAAGAGTCAGTCACTTAAAGTTTTTACTTTCATTTTGTCAGTTAGAAAACGATAGAAATACCTGTAATTTATCTGTAAAATAAGCACTTATTCTTTTGCGTAAGCAGCTTCGTTGATACACCTCAAAGTATTACTACAAACTAAAACATATATATCGAATTAATAGACAACATTGTATGTAGGTATTTATTGTCAGGGTGTAGGTATCCGGAGCTCCCGCGCAGCTATCCTCAGATCAGTGCGCAATCATCGAATCAGCACCGTCTTTGCACGCGACCGTCGTTATGCAATATGAGCTTTCAGTAGCGGTTTAGATTAGATGTAGTAATCATTAAATAAACATTCACAATGGGAATTTTCATGTAATTAACTCTGGGATACTTTACAGGGATCCGCGCTGTCTCCGCCCCTTTGTCATGAGAGACTTTGTGTCCTACAACAACGATGAGACTTGTTACGGGCTCTAAACTAGTATTGTGTATTGTATAAACCTCCGCAAAATATGTAATTTATAAGAAAATATATGCATCTTTAGCACGCCGTACTATAGGTATAGTTCATTCACTTCATTGTTTCATTAGGTACATGGATTTGGATATGACTTTCGTTTTTTTGTTTAGCCTATTATGTGCTTATGAAGCTAGCCGTAAGTGGGTTTAATTCCCGGTATGTGTAATGTTTACTATATATTTAAATATTTATTTATCTACATATAAGACGATAAGTATGTTTATCGTTGCTTGTACCCATAGTAGGTACATATAGCGTAGAGTTTTGTTTGGGACTATGTCAATTTTTGTGAGATTATCCCCGTATATTATTTAATTATCGAAATATTGAGAAGTAATTTAGTAAATACAGTATTCGGATATAGTGGTTTATCCACGACGGTCCTATCGGTCAAATTGACGGGAACCGTGAATGTATGAAAAATTAAGTAGGTACCTAGTAGGGCGGGACTTTGTGAATTGAAAGACATATTTTGTTTCAACAAATAAAACGCTAACGAAATCAAATTGAAAGAGTGAAACGATCTTGTATAACTTTTTATTACATTTAAATCATTAATTCGTGAACTACACATTTTTATGGAGAACCCCAAGTCTTCAAGATGAAAATACTTTAAGAAAAGGGAAAAGTATATTACGTGTAGGTACTGCTAAGTCAAATTTGAGGTGAGCCTTTCAAATCTTTCAAACTCAAGTACACCATCGTACGTGCTTTCCACAAAAAACCTGTACGATTCAACCTTAAGTGCTGCAGATTGCTTGTTTTGCTCGAATGCTCGCTAAATCTTATCGGAGCCCTTGAAGGCACTTAGGGAACGCCGCGTCAGCATCCTGTATCTGATGTGTCTCGGCAGCTCGTGTGCCTGAGCGAGATAGCATTGTTCTAAACAATTAAATGACTGGCTGGTGAAATTGGAGCGGCTTTCTAAATAAGGAAGAAGAACAATGATGATTGGATATGTCAAATCATTGGGTTATCAAACAGTGAGAAATGTTCCGGTAACGTTCGGAGAGGGAATTTGGCCGGTAGAGAATCCGTCCTTTGCTTTTGAATTTTTCTGTAGGTATACTGATTCACTCTCACTCACCTGATATTGGCGAAATCATTGCAGAATACTACGGTCGACCACCATTAAAAAAGAAGAAGAAGAGTAAGATTTTTTTTTTAAGTTCTGACTATCAAGACAAAGATTTTATAAAGATCCTTAGAGTCCAACATACTGCACTTCTATATCAGATTTTGTAGTGTCATACCTACGTGTCTGATGCCTGTTAGCTAATTAGGAGAAAAATCTTCAGAAACATAGAAATTTTGGTCGTAGTTGACGTAGCAAAGCTTTAAGCGGAGATGCATCATTAATGTACATAGTTATGATATATAGTAAGATATTCAGTTTGCGAACTGCAGCGATCGTTATTCTGGCTGTAAGTGGCCGGAGTTGGCAAGCCTGGGCTTACCGGGCTTTGAGTTGGACGCCACACGAGACTGTCAACTTATTGAATTATCTAGACGTCTAGTAGTTCTGCTAATGCTGCGCTAAGTTTTGATTGGTATAACTTTTGCGGTTTGTTCCTCAGTAACATCTTATGTTTTAATAAAGACTTTGGACAATTTTTTTTTTTTATTAAAATTGTTTTTTTGTGTTTGTGTTTTTGTGCAAAATGTGGTTACAGAATTATCAAGAAGTTTTAAGACTTGTTGGTAATTCTGTAGCTCTGCCTACCCCACTCTGGGACTGAAGGCGTGAAGGTATGTGTGTATGTGTGTGTTTTTTAATTTTAATGATTTAACCTTTCAAAGATTTTGTCGAATGTTTCACCGTAGAGGTTACATGTAAAGAATAGAATTCAAATCAAACTTTCATTTGGGCTAATTATCGTCAACTGTATTACTTCACTCCAATTTCAGATGTTCTATAACGCATTTTCTTTATGTGAAATTATAGTTCAAAGCAGTAAAATAAATAAACAAGAACGCATTCTAAAGAGGCTTCTAGTAGTAGCTTCAAGGAAATTGCATACCCACTCGTCCAAATAAATATTTGCCTTCATCACCTTACTTCACTTGTAATGCATGCCAATGAATATACAAATACTTTCATAAATAAGTGTACACGATAATGCAAGAGGAATTCAGCGGAGTGCAACACGAGATCCTGAGTGCAGATCGGACAGTTGATGTGTGTTGATGTGCTAAAATTTTACAGGAGCCTAAAAAAATATTTAATTTAAATATTCTTTTTTTTTAAACCTTTATTATTCAAACAAAAAAACCTCCTTCTCGGTCGGATAAAAGATGATAATTGCAATTGACATTATTAATTACTCTCATAATAAGATTTAATTTTATTTAGTGTTTCTTGTTTTATAATTTTTACGTTTTTAACCGACTTCAAAATTCTTGTGTTATGTAGGTATGTATGTTCACCGACTTCTACGACAATAGACCAATTTTGAAAAAAAATATTGCTACGAATCTACACCAAATGTAGGGGTGTTTCTAAATTAAAGATGATTTTACAATAAAAAATATATTATTAAAAATATTATTGTGGCTTATTTATACATTTACATGATAGCCGATACGTGACAGCTATCTGTTACTTTCAGGTGTGTCCTATTTTAAATATCGGGGCATAGAAGCGACGTGGAGGTCTTCAACTGTCACAGTACCATGGACAGGAACTCTCAAATATTACAGGCATACTTAGGCGTTTTCATGAAAAGGGATAAGGAGAATAAAATTATTTTATGAACTTGCTAACGCGATTATTCATAGAAATGTACAGTACTTTAAACTATTAAGTTCGATAGGATGCCAAAACATCTTGCTGCGGCCATGTCGCGTCTACCAAGACTTAGTAAAGTTAGTCTAGGTCTACGATATATGACGTTGGTTCGCCGGCGTCCATGAGTAATGCTTTAGACCCAAGGTTTTATTTATAACTATAACTGTAACACACGCAGATAAATGCGTTTACACTGGCAACCACTTAAAATTACATAGCTTGTAAAAGGGGTATAGGGGTAATCGATTCAATTATAAATTAAAATACATTAACTATTAAATTAATACATTCAATAAGATTATTTTTTGGTTTATTTACTATCATCAATAACTTTATATATGTGGTCAGACGTACAGAATAATCTGTGAAATAATTATGTATTTTACACGACGACCCTGTTTTATAGATATTGTTATTGATTAACTTAAATAACGAACTACGACACAAAATTAAATGTATTTCGCGTCTACGAACATACACAAAATTGCAGGGCTGTTACATCATTGGAAACCATTATGCAAACTGATACACTTAATATTGACCAAAATAAATTCTATCGATATTTGCAAGCCGTTTTATTGTCCCGCAGTGCACGGGATGATTTCCGCGACGGCTCCCGCGCCGATATACGGCGGCGGGTGATTAGCGTGCGCACGCGCTGCATTATACCAATCGTAATCGTATGAATAGCGCCATAAACAACTGATTAGCGCCCAACAAGTGTAAATAGCGCTTTCCGATCTGGTGCGGGAAGCTCATATTTGAATCTTTAAACAGCTTCAAATCAATTCACAGAAGGATGTAATTTGGTTTTTAATATTGATTCATCTATTTAATCATATTGGCACAGGTTTTAGGTGAAAATAAATTCGACTTAAGACGGATGGTTCATTAATAAAATATCCGAAATGCGATTTTTCTTCAAAAGTTTCAGAACTCCGATTTTAAGACTTACTTACTGCAGTGACAATTGCGAAATATATTCAGAGTTTTAGTGAATTTTAGATTAAATACTATCTTTTTAAAGACAAAACATTGAGTCTATCAAAAAGATGCCATTCCTCTTCATTATGTAACAGTCAATAAATTTCTAATACGTTCCGCTTGCGTGAATAGCAACACATTAATACACTTTAATTTACAGCATGGCTGCCCTACTATGTAAGAGGATCTAACACTACATTATGCGCTATCCCGCTACTCGAAACATACGCGGCTATAATGCGCCTACGCACTATTTCACTATGACAAAGACAGCAAAGGTAGCATGAGTTTTATGAGACTTAATTGCATGCCACCGTTTGAGCTTGCTGTGGGGTACACATACGGAATTGGAAGAAATTCTTCCACCCTAGCTTGCACTCTTCCATAATATGTATTTGCTGTTAAATTAGGTCGTTGTTATACAGAATCTGAACAGAACGATGTTATGGAACTGGAAGAAATTCCACCTTACAACACATCCGTTGAAAAATGCATCAGTTGCTATCAAGCTAGCTGGTTAGAAATACATGACAAACTTAGCAATAAGAATAAAGGAACTAGATAGTAGTATAATTTTAAATCTAATTTTCCGGTTTATTTTGGTGTTTAAATTGAATCCCATACTCACATACATACATACATACATACCTTCACACCTGTAACCCCAGAGTTACCTACAACTTTAAAAACTTGTTGATAATTCAGTAACCACATTTTGCAAAAATAGGCTAAGATGTTTACCAGCGTATTAGTGACAGGTTGCAAGCCCATCGCCTAACAGTACTACAAGCCTATATTCGCTTAGTCGCCTCATACGACATCCATGGGAAGACATGGAGTGGCACTCTTCTAACCCGGCAACCATACCAAATTACCATAATCACGATCGGCCGTAACTACAAACGCGTTAAGGTGTTGTGAGTGGAGTTACACAGATCACTACTAGAGCCCCTGACATTGATGATGCTAATAATTTTGATGATCAATAAAACCGGTATTAAAATTAAATGTTGTGCGTTAGTCTTGTTAGAACCCCATTACACCGTATAATGGACGCCACGGGATCCCGTACAGCGAGTCGAGATACAGCAGCAGCGGGGGCGGACACGCGAGCGCGGGGCACGCGTCCTGTCTAGCCACGAGTTGGATACAACGGATTCTTTGGAAAAAATCTTTTTCAGATAAAAATGTTATCCTCAATAATGGACTCTCGCACTTTTTTACCCAATGAGACCGGAGGGCCTACACAAATGGAGTTCTGCAAACGCTAACTACTGTCCGTGTATTTGTCAAAATTTCCAATTTATCTGATGCCCGGTTCCTATATTCAAGAAACGAATTGTTTTCCTTACGGGCAGTAGCGTTGTGGCATTTGCTACGTACAAAATGTGTCAAATTTTAACGAGACGTTACAAAACTGTTTTGAATATAGGAACGTACCATGAGTTGACATTAATGCCGGGTTCCTATATTCAAGAAACGAATTGTTTTCCTTACGGGCAGTAGCGTTGTGGCATTTGCTACGTACAAAATGTGTCAAATTTTAACGAGACGTTACAAAACTGTTTTGAATATAGGAACGTACCATGAGTTGACATTAATGCCGGGTTCCTATATTCAAGAAACGAATCGTTTTCCTTACGGGCAGTAGCGTTATGACATTTGCTACGAACAAAATGTGTCCAATTTTAACGAGACGTTACAAAACTGTTTTGAATATAGGAACGTACCATGAGTTGACATTAATGCCGGGTTCCTATATTCAAGAAACGAATCGTTTTCCTTACGGGCAGTTGCGTTATGACATTTGCTACGAACAAAATGTGTCCAATTTTAACGTGAGGTCACAGTTCTACCGATGGTTTTTAATATAGGAACGAACCATGTATGACCAACATCATACAGCAGCCTAACATCAATCCTATAGATACTTACATTTTCTTTGATTTAGTCGTTAACTTTCGGAGTATTTGGCTAACATTTAGATTACACTGTCAGCTCTAAAACTTCCTGAAGTCCTGATCCTATTCGTAAGGAACTTTATTCTTGTATTTAAAAATCTTCGCGGCTATACTGATACAATTACTTAGCTAAAAAAGTCCTTATTATATGTACTTCAACAATATTTTATTAGTAATATGAAAGACTTTGGCATCTGTTTCTTTAACATCAAAACTTCTTCTATAATGTACCAGCAAGCCTCAACATACTATCCGCGTTTACTGCAAACAAATTGACCGTTCTAACACGTTTTTCCTTTTGTCATTTTAATCCCTAAACTTAATACACGTGGCAAATATCGCATGCCAAGGCATGAAACATTTTCCAAAATACTGGTGAGCCTTGGCGTAACAACTCGCTGGCCCATCATCCCTAGAGAAGATCATCTGTTACTTGTAACTGCTTTCAATTTCTTATTTTATAGTGTTAGTGTCCTTCTTTTGTTCAACAGATCAAGAAAATGTCGAGTGCAGGTCTCTATATGCGCAAGCGTCGGAAGAATGCGGCGGCTACACCCAATCAGACAATGCGTGATTTAGCGCTCCCGCCGTTACGCGCGCCCACGCGTGCGACCGCGCCGATACGGCGATATGTTCTATTGGACACACGCCTCCTTGCGTTAGTGTACTGTTACGATATTGTACTGTTAGGTTTTAAGTGGGATTGTAAAGGGCTGTGTATGGTTGTGATGTATTTAATTAAGGTGAATTCAATTAGTTTTTAAAGGTAAAATTGAACGCTTTGATTCACTTTTGGTTTCATTTACAACATGATCGCAGTACCTAATTGTCTTTTTTAATAAATTACCTATTTTTTAAACTTTTGGAAATAATTACGTTAATGTGTCTTGGTTTAATGATAAATATTAATGTCTATGTTAATACTTACCGTGTGGTTGCCGGGTTAGAATAGTGCCACTCCATGTCTTCCCGTGGATGTCGTAAGAGGCGACTAAGGGAATAAAGGCTTGTAGTACTGTTAGGCGATGGGCTTGCCACCTGTCACTAATACACTTGGAAACATCTTAGCCTACTTGTGCAAAATGTGGTTACAGAATTATCAAGAAGTTTTAAGACTTGTTGGTAATTCTTTAGCTCTGCCTACCCCACTCTGGAAATGAAGGCGTGAGTTTATGTATGTTATGTATGTTAATACTTCTTGGATCCAGTCCTTTGAATTTTATTTTGAAAGTAACGAACGGACAACCTCAAACAAAAGATTTGTCACTTTCTGTACCAGCTTTAAATGACCACTATGGTTTATTAACTTATCAAAGTTGACACACGCCTTTACAAACGTGAGTAATATTTCAATCAGCTAAATTCGAGACACGCCCATACGCCATATCATTACGACTGTTAATTAAAAAGGGACAGACAGGCGGGCCAGTTATCATTGCGCAATCTAGCGCCGCACGCGCAGTAGCATGGGTGTCTTTGCGGCCAGTAGCGGAATAATTAAGACTTTAGAAAAATATTCTAATTTCAAATGTTTAAATGATCATTATGCTCTTTTGTTATTTTAATATCAATTGTATGTTGGCTACAAGTCATCAAAGCTATGATGCTGGCATGTTTCGCGAGGGTTAAAAATAACACTAGACTAGGGCGACGGCACCTATAATGGACGCTTAACTCTTAGTTCAAAGATAATAAGGGTTCTAGGAAATTAATTATCTTCTGTAACATAAGTATAAAGTGTCCATCATAGGTCATTTTCTGTCACCCTAGTGTGTATAAAGAAATCGCACTTCCGACCAACGCCTATTCTTGCACATTTTTTTACGAGTAATTTAATTAAATTACCGAGTACTTAATGACGACAGATATTTTCATTATTATTTGTTTAATTGTTACTAATAATGGCACTAGCTGACTATTTGGATATAAATCGTTGACCTGGATAATGTCACGGGGAGACACTAAAAACCGGGTAAGAGCATGTCGGACATGTCGGTCCATGCTCAGTGCAGGATTCCGCCACCATTAATTACTACCAACTTGAAAAACATAGGCTTAACAATTTTTCTACTTAACATTATTTTGTGCTATCTTAGATGATTTTTAATGATAATGATGATGATGCTCTAATTTAACACATTTTTTTTTTATTTTTTTTTACATATATGACTTAGTCTTAATGCGCGGTACAAATATCTCTGTTAAAATTTTCAGTTTTGTATCATTTATAGTTTCTGAGAAATATTGAGTGTAATATAGGGACACACAGACAGGCAAACAGACGGATATGGCGAAACTATAAGAGTTCCTAGTTTGACTTCAGAACCCTAACCGAAACCGAACCGAACCGTAAGTATTAAATTATCTTTATGATTGTCGCGTTGCACCGCCTTAGTTTGTGCATAAGGTCATAATAAAACTGACGTTGTAAATTAAGATATTTCGGTTAAATACACCCAACTTTCTACTTGAGTTTACCTTTATATTTGTACCTACCCAGTTAGCCATTTATTAGTTTTAACGTAGCTTTAAGTCGCGTCTTATCTATCCTTTCTACCTTGGCAAATTAGAAAGTGACAAAAAGTTTATTCGTCCAAATGGAATATTATTTTTGTGATAAGTATTTAGAGGTATTCGAACGAATAGTAAGGATTTTGCATTAAATCGGTTTACATTATAACATATAAGTATACGTATATAGTGTATACTTTTATTTTCCAAGGCTAGTCATCGAAATTAAAATAAATAAATTGTCTAACGTTTTTAAATATCACAAAGCCAATTTCAGACGAAATCGAAAGTTAGTTTCTTACGTGGGTGAGACAGAACATGCCTGTATCTCGTATCTCGTTCGCACCTCGCCGTGTTTCAAACTAATTCCTTAATTAAGTGTAAACCGGCATAGGAGTAGGGTGTCTATATTGAACTCAAAAAGTAGGACATTGTAAAACTTTATAATCACTTAATTAAAAGAAAATGTGATCTTTGAAATACATTAATATCGGTTTGTTTTTTTTTCTAATGTTTAGGTATCATGCCTCTCTATCACCTAACAACGCCAGTTAAAAAATCTTAATATCATGATTAATTCTAACTAAAGTAGGTAATTAAATAAATAAAAGTTTTCCAAAAGCACGTTTTGACCATGTTTGACCTTTCGTGGCACCAAACTGGAATATATTTAGGGTTTTTTTTGCGCAGAGATAGTCGGATTTCATAACTATAAGTACCGTCTTATATAGGTACGTTTTTTCCTGAAATATACTTATTATCAAGTCGAATTACATTTAAAAACAACCGGTACTTGTAAATATATCCAACTTTGACATTTGAGAAAATCAAAGCGAAAATCTGACTACACAACTGACTACAGTAGTAATTTCACCAAACGATGTTAAATGTTAATCAATGTTATAATCGATTGTTAATTCATACCTTTTGACAGCTGTTAGCACTCTAATCGTCTGTTAAGTTTTTGGTTAAAGATATAATTCTCAAAATAAATCAGCATCGTGTCAACCCTACAGGACGGTAATAGCAACGCGTCGGTAAGGGAAGCGGATATTGAGATTCAATTATAATTAGGTTATTAAGAGTGCAGCGCTAAGGATGTCACTTATCAGATGCGAGGGAATGCAGATTTATACAGATATGCCGCTACTGCAATTAACGCTATGCACTTGCACTAGACGAGGAGTTTTAATAAACGGCCTGTATAAAACGACACGTTCTTATGGTTATTGCCGGTTTAATTACTAAAACGGATTTGATGGATTTATTGTCGTTTTAAAAAAACAGTTAAATGCGACTCGGATTCGCGCACTGAAGGTTCCGTTCATCGCAAGATATGAACGTGCAGAATATACGATGCGGAAATTTCCATCCAGCAAAGTTTTAAGGTGAGCGCTATATCGACAAAACTATCGACTTCATCGATTTGACTCGATAAATTTTTTCGTTATTGTATCAATTTGACGGTTGATTGGTATTTTTTGTTGTATAAAGGAGCATATTTTTTGTTAAACTTAATTTGGCACGCAGATTACTCGCTTTTTGAAGTTGTATTTATTGTATTGATTCATTTGTTAGTAAATTCGCTGAAATAATATTTCGTCAAAATTGTAATCCGTTCCAGATTTCGGTAGCCAGTGATGGTGACCATCACAAAAAAAATACATTCGTGACCACAAACATCTACGTATAAAGTCTTATCTAGTAAGGGATTTTTCATATTATTCGTTCGTTTGTTTTTATTATTTAAATAGACACCTTCTGCTTTAGGTCCTACAAACAAACATTAAAGTAGGCACATTAAATATTTGAAATTAAGGAACTCAAATCAATATCATAGGTATATGTGCATAAAATAACGTAAAATGTGAATATTCTAGAACCTACAGACCTACACCTATCCCTTAACTCCACGTAATCAAGGAACAAACCCGCATGAGGCGTGCCAACTAGTAAAGTTAACTGCAGTAAATGCTTGTATCATGTCCCGGTAATTTACAAAGCTGTTAGAATTGTGTATTTATAATTGGTTTTCGCATTAGCCGGAGATTAGAATGGATTCTAAAACTTAAGCACCTTGGTTTATGCCGAAGAGTAAATAAACTTGTTTGAAACATGAGTAGCTTAATAGTTGTTAGGGCAATCATACAAATGAAATGTTTAGCGGGAGACTAGTCGGCATTGTGAACTACTTAGTAGTCTTTGTAGGGTACCGGGGCTATGCTGTAACGGTTTCATGGTAATGATAAACATCGTGTTATCATTTGTTTTTTTTATTGGCTCGAAGATGACAAAAGTAAAGGCTACTGAGCTGCCGCATATGCGATCAGAAGCCAAAGGCGGGTACTACCTATATGTGTGCTAGTTCCTATTAATTAATAGTAAAGATTTTTAACACGGGAAAAAATCTGAATTCCCTTAAGGAAGTAAGAAAACGCTAGGCCAACGATGAAACCGGACTGTTTATCTGGTAAGTAAACGCAGAGTTCAACTAAACGATGCATCTGAATACTAGGGTTTGGGAGTACGGACATATTTAAGTTAAAGATTTTAGAGACTTCCATGTGGATATTATAAGGTTCTGTATATGGGTTGCGTTCACCGTTAACAACCACGACAGCAGAGCCGTAGTTAGATTTACAGTCTTACACAATCTAATAAAAATATGTAATTATTTAGTTGACCATATAGTGTAGAACTATAGAAAGGAATCACGCTTCTTTGACGGAAACGACGAGTTAGCCAAGCTGGTCTAGTTAATGTGCAATCATTCAGATGTGGGAGGTCAGTCACCTCTATAACCAGGAGTTCAGAATCTGTTCCAGGGCAATAATATACTAGACAAGCAAGACACGTGTTCTGCTGGCTCATCATTTGTTTCACATCCTAGCGTGACATACGACATGTTGTACAAGTTTGCCGCATTACTAGCATGTTCCCGTCAGGCTCCGAGATGTATGCGCGAGGTATCGGCGGATTTGTGGCTTCATTCCCGGCCGAGTTATGGGGACGGCTGCGCGCGCTGACGGTGAGATGCGGCGTGCGCGCACGCAGCGGCCGCTAGGGGGAGGGCAGATGAGCTCCGCTTTTTCTTGACAAGGGAAATAGCAGTTCCGTATCCTGGATAATATTTCTCATTTAAATTAAGTTTTTCATTATTACACAGCATGGATGTAAGAAGAGTTACGGAAGAGGCATGGCGAGCGAGACTGGGTAGAGATTTCCGTAGGGAACGCGCTAGACGCACATACAGTGATGAGAAATACTGAATAAGGGCCAAATTAAAATCATTCGAAAATGACGTACATGCATGAAGAGGTTGATAAATGTAGATGAAGCGAAAGTTGTATGTTTAGTCCGGTGCACCTGGTGTTTCATAGTCTCTGTCTACCACATTGGGAGACAGGCGTGTATAAGTAAGAACATTAAATATAGCTATAGATAATATAATGTGTGCTTAGTAATATATAAGCATTTTTAACGACTTAAATTACACAAAGAAATATTAATTTACATTATTATTGAACAACCGAGCGTTGTAGTTGCAAGGTGTACATGTAGATAAGTATATGTTTGTGATAATTATTGACTTCAAGATCTTATCTCTTCCAGACAGCCACCGAAACGGTTTTTCGATCGCTATTGCTCATAACATTTGTCTTTTAGTTCCAAGGTTTATTAGTAAAACGGCCCTCCTCTTGTGTCACCAGCTTAACGTTCCAATCAGATTATTATGTTTCAAACAAGCAGCTACATTTATTATTGTTTCAACGATTATTTACACACTCCGTCTACTCTAGCCCTAATACTCTACTTTACTGTACTTGAACCTTTACCTGTTTACGTTTAGAGTTAGTTTTCACCTGTCGGTGTAAGTAGGCTTGCTCCTGTCTGTTGTGAGGTGATGTGTGGCCGGTGCGTGCTGCGGACTCCATTAGGCTGGGAATTATGGTCGGCTGTCGTGTAGGGCATGGTTGGAGGAACTTTGTGGCGGCCACCGACTGACCGGCGTGAGGAGATCGCGAGGTTATCTGAGCTATAAAGGATATCTGGGGCCCTATTCCATTCGGTAAAACAATATTATATTTGACATGTTATTATTTATTATATTGTCAATGTTATGATAACTCTTATTTACTTGTTAGTAATGGTGGTCATGTTTCAAACAATACGATGACATGTCAAAGGCAATATTGTTTTAAAGAGTAGAATAATATGGTTTTGGGAAAAAGCTAAATAAATAATTTATAATTAAATTGAAGAATTGGCGTTACATTGTGTGTGAGAGATTTAATCTCACTGTTCCATAAAAAAACTACGCAATAATGTGACTTATGTTATATTATAGCGTTAGTCAGAAACAAAACCCCTGCCTTAGAACTTGATTGGTCAACTGATTTGTATAATACCATCTTTAAATTAAAACTACATAAAATTGCTTATCGGCTCTATGTCTTTAGACAAGATGCATTCGACGAACGATATCGTTAACGAAAATGAATAGGGTGACATAATCTGTAGAAACCGCTTATATCAATTTCATGGATATTGACGGCTTTATAAGGTAATAACTTCAGCTCCTAATAATAGCTACTTGCAGCCATCTAAAAATAACTTCAGCCATCTAAAAATTACTTCAGCCACCTAATAATACTACAGCCACCTAATAGTAGCTACTTACACTTACAGCCACCTAAAAATAACTTCAGCCACCTAATAATAGCTACTTACACTCACAGCCACCTAAAAATAACTTCAGCCGCCTAATAATAGCTACTTACAGCCATCTAAAAATATCTTCAGCCACCTAATAATACTACAGCCACCTAATAATATCTACTTACACTCACAGCCACCTAAAAATAACTCCAGCCACCTAATAATAGCTACTTACAGCCATCTAAAAATAATTTCAGCCATCTAAAAATAATTTCAGCCACCTAATAATACAACAGCCACCTAATTCAAAATTCAAAATTCAAAATATTTATTCAGTAAATTGGCCACATGAGGGCTCTTTTACACGTCGGTAACATGGAGTGAATTTACTAGCGCTTCGGACAAGACCATCATTGCGGAGAAGAAGCGCCGCAAGAAACACCAGCAGGTCATTTTTTTTCAATGATTAAATACAATAATACAAGGTAATAAAGTAATAAACAATTATTTTTAAAACTAACACAAATAAAATCATTACAAATGTAAGGTCAATAAAATACAAATAAAATACATAATGTCTAGGAGAACAACATGACGAGGTCTCTACATCAGGAACGATAATTAAAATAATTAACTGAATAACAGGTCCTTGCAAGCGTGAACAGACCGGACCCCACAGACAGCACCCGTTCACGAGTATGACGCGTATCTCAGCCATCGCCTCCCTCAACCATGTGTTCGGGAAGGTGGCGACCCGATCAACGACGCCGCCGTAAGCAAAGACCTTAGAGTGAGCATGACATGCTCATGCTGCCGGACAAAATATATCAATAAAAAAGGGAACTGTCCGGCGAGAAACATCACAATGTGTTCTCATTTCTTAAGTGTCTTGTGCACAAGAACCAATAAAAAATACTAACGAAAAAGGATACATTAGGTAAACTTAAATTTAAATGTCTACATCATTGGCTTAAAGGCATTTAACAATAAGCGCTGCTCAGTGCTCACATATTAGATATATTTCTACTCAAAATGCTTAAAATTAATCACAATTTCAGTAATAGCTCATACTAGTTACTTAAAAACGTCTTTATCAACTGCTAAGTCATTTATAGTATATAATATGCCTTACCCAGCAAGCAGCGCTTAATGCGAGACTTAAATTTATTGAATGGCATATTGACAATATCGGTAGGTATCTTATTGTAGAAGCGTATACAGTTCCCCACGATGAATGTGCTTACTTTACGAAGACGGTGACCTGGGACTACGAGTTTATCCTTATTTCGCGTGTTGAGCTTGTGAACGTCACGGTTATGCCTAAATTCATGTATGTGTTTGCGAACATACATGATATTTTCAAAGATGTACTGCGACGCGACAGTAAGAATATTAATTTCTTTAAATTTATCTCTGAGTGAGACCCGTGAACCCAGCTGATAAATAAAACGTATAGCCCGCTTTTGTAATATAAATATGGCCTGGATGTCAGCCGCTTTTCCCCACAACAAAATCTACTTACACTTACAGCTATCTAAAAATAACATCAGCCACCTAATAATACTACAGCCACCTAATAATGGTTACTTACAGCCATCTAAAAATAACTTCAGCCACCTAATAATACTACAGCCACCTAATAATAGTTACTTACATCCATCTAAAAATAACTTCAGCCACCTAATAATACTACAGCCACCTAATAATAGTTACTTACACCCATCTAAAAATAACTTCAGCCACCTAATAATACTACAGCCACCTAATAATAGTTACTTACACCCATCTAAAAATAACTTCAGCCACCTAATAATACTACAGCTACCTAATAATAGTTACTTACAGCCATCTAAAAATAACTTCAGCCACCTAATAATACTACAGCCACCTAATAATAGTTACTTACAGCCATCTAAAAATAACTTCAGCCTCCTAATAATACTACAGCCACCTAATAATAGTTACTTACAGCCATCTAAAAATAACTTCAGCCACCTAATAATATTACAGCAATCTTAAAATAGCTACAGCCATATAAAAATACTACAGAATCCCGATTTCGTACTGCTTACACAACATCAAGGTAGGTGTGGGGGGCTTACGATTGTGTATTCATAATATAAAAAAGTAATTATTTTACCTACTACTGGTAGTTACTAACTTTAGCCAAAAACGCCTTTGATAGTAAATAAATATGTATTAATTAGGGGATTAGTAAGTACATACCAATTATTAGGGGGCCCGTTGTTTCAGTATTTTTTTGTCATAATCATAATGTCTTTGTTTACATAATT
The DNA here is from genome assembly GCA_927399475.2 of Acleris emargana. Classification (NCBI taxonomy): domain Eukaryota; kingdom Metazoa; phylum Arthropoda; class Insecta; order Lepidoptera; family Tortricidae; genus Acleris; species Acleris emargana. The sequence goes on along the minus strand of OV656851.1, from coordinate 11,862,149 downwards.
GTATAGAGTCATAATTTTTATATCGCTGAAACCATAAACGTTTCAGAATTTCTTCAATATATAACGATCACGTTAAGTTGGATACATATATTTAAATAAAAATCTATAAAAAGTATACAGTTACTTATAAAATAAAATAAATAATAAATATCAGGGGAGAATGTTACACCAATTGACCTAGTCCCAAGCTAAGCTCTAGGCTTGTACTAAGGGTACTTTAGACAACGATATAAAAATATATATAGAGAAATAAATACTTAAATACAAAGAAAGCACCCAAGACTGAGAGGCAAATACTCGCTCTCATCACACAAATATTTGCCCATACCGGGGATCGAACCCGGGACCGCTGTGCTAGTTAAGTCGGCAGGGTCACTACGAGTACAGTCTCCAGCAATATATATTTTCCAACATTGGGCGCAAAAATATCTGACACGCTCTTATACCAGTAGTAATAAACACTTGTCAGATATTTTTACACCTAATGTTGGATAATATATTATTGCTGGTGGCTGTACCAACTAGGCCAACGCGTCGTTAATATGTTATGACTTGTGATAATTATGACTTGAAACACATTATGACTAAAAATGACTATGGCAGACAATAAAGACCCAACTATCACATATATAAAAACCCCCCATAGGTGACTTTCCCAGCTGATATCTTAAAAACGGAACTAACCAACAACCAACCGAACTTCAAAAATGATTCCGGGCGTATGTCTCGTAGAACCGCGTATGTATTAGTGACCTCAATCTCGGGGGTTAAAACTTTGACAACGTTATTTTTATTTAGGAGGGCAGCGCACAGGTACACTCGTTAAACTTATAGCACTCCTCTTTTTTTGTTAGGGGGTGAAAAGATATTCATCAGAGTACGTTGTAAAATTTTAAAGTGTCACAATTATAACTTACTGCCAAGCACAGTGCTCGCATTGTTATTCCGGTGTTTCCGCCTACTAACCGCCAGGGCCTCTATTCCACGCGATAAAAAACCATATCATCTTTGAACTGATATGGTAGTGTTTCTATCTCGGCCGCCATTAGGAACTGTCAAGTAAATAAGAACTATCGCAACGTTGACAATAAGATAAAAGGTCAAAGATGACCTATATGATGAGCTTCTTACCGCCTAGAATCTCGACCCAGGTGGAATGCGTCGTCGTTTGGATTCTCCTTCCCATAAAAAAAACTAAGTAGGTATATAGCAAGTTCGCAAGATAAACAATCGAATTAAAACGCACTTACTGCTTGAATTTAAATAACAGGAGCATAATCTCGGTTCAGGCCGTAAAGCTGCATCTAGAGCGCCGTTTTATTGTCAGATGTCGCAAGCAAGTGCGAGCTGGCTATTTATGGCCCTAATATCATGATTAATCCAGCCGAGACGTGTGTAGCCTGCCATAGAATAGGGAATGATCTAGACAATTTCGGACAGCAGAATTGCAGAATTTAAAAATGAAAGGTACTGTAATGGAACGTATTTCGGAGCGTAAGGGATCTTTGTTTTTCATTAATATAAACCATTGTTTCGGCCGTTGCAGTGGTAAAATATTAACGTAAAGATCGTAAGGTCGTTAAGGTCGTTTCTCTTAAATAGGTCACTTCTAAAATTGTCCACGAATTATTACCAGGCGAGCCTAATTTGCCCCGTTGGAGCATTAATAACATTTGAGAGCGCGTCTTTTTAATTTAATCAGAGGTTTCGCTGATGAAGCAGTTTTTCCAAAGCGGTTGGTATCTACTTAACTCCTGCCTTACGCGCTTTCGAGTGCATGGAGTAACTTGAGTTTGGCAGTTAGATATTAATTCGTTGAGGAATTGAAGAATTACATCCTTGGTGTGAAGGTCGCAGGAATCTACTGGATGTTGGTGGTACAGGACCGATCATTGTTTCAAACCTCGGGGGCAGTCTATGTCCAGCAGTGACTGTCTTTGTGATAATACGATGATGATGATGATGATACCACGTGCGCTGAGCTCCAAATTCATCATTGTCATTGTGTCAGCCGGAAGACGTGCAGGTACTACCTAGCATAGAAGTAATCCTCACGATCTTCAAGACCGTTCCTGCGCTGTTCACATCCAGCCTCAGACTTTTGGACCATGATTTTCCTCGAATTTGCAAACTGCTGTAACATTTTTGTACTGCCTGAAACAACAGCTGAAAGCCCTCTTATTTATAAACGCACAACATGTATACTTCAAATATGGTTTGCCCTTATTTTACTAAAATAGATTTATAGTACAATTGTTTATAAGAAAGTAAGTTTATAATAAAAACAATATACAACTTCATTACTATTACAAAGATTTCGATATTCCCTGATATACCTAAAACTGTTCAGTCCTAATAATTAAAACAAGTAACAAATTATTTCAAGCCGTATCTCGACTTCTCATAGTCCTGCTGGCGTTTTATTTTATTGTAAAGGAAACGGCCGAGTAATTGTGTAATTGGCGAATGTAGCCCAAGGCCCAGTAGTCGTCGCCCACGGCATTTCTCCACACCAATCAGAATCGGCCATATACGCAGTAATTGTATTGTTTCATTATTTCAGAGCAGCCTGTATCTTTGCCCTGCAAATTGGACCAGAATAATGTCTAACTGAGAGATTCCATTCCGGTTCCTCATTGGGTCTGGTGAACCCTAAGTCATCACGTGGATAAGGAAATCTTGATGATTATTTAAATCAGACGAAGACATACTAGGGAGAAGTTTAGCTGTAGACGTCTTGTCTAGATAGTAATAATATTATTCCAATGAACAGCGCTAACATAAGCATTAAGAACTTACCTTCCCGTTACTCCCACTAAAACAGTCGTTAGACATCTAAGAAATTCTTCTTCCTTTTTTAATTCACTCCGTATAAAGTTCTTGGCAAACTTAATTTGTGACAAATTATTACTTTGCGGCTAGAAAAAATATACCAAGTAAATGATGGTGTAACATTTAATGTCATGACCTCGCGTTGTAGAAGAGTGCCACAATTGCATCACAAACTTAATGTCAACTCCAGTCGTGATGTTGTGAACTGCCAAATTATAGAGAGCTGAAATGTGCCTAATTCGTAAGAATACGGCGCAGGAGTTTTCTATTAACAAATGCGGTTTAAGGGTCGTGTTATGTTGTAAACAAAATATGTTCTCAAAATTACTGATCATTAAACTGGTCAAATGAAGACAACTTTCCTTTTGTAAACAGCACGAGAAAGTACCTAAAGTCGAGTGTACTTGCTCTACATAGATTTCTGTCAAACTCGCTGTAAAAGAGTAGGTACAACAAAATAGGTAAAAAGGCGTACCTTCTCTTAGTTACTGGACAGGCTTCTATAAAGAAGAATCACATTTTCTTGAAAACAAAAGACGATTGAGCCCAATTGCGTTGGAAAGGACAGCGTTTAGACAATCATATAGGGTGTCCAGTTTGCACAACTGCTTGGTAAAAAGACGATTTATGAAAGAAGACCATACATAAAAACTCCCAAATCTTAGAAACAAATACTCATCACACAAATATTACGATATCGAACCAGCGACTTCTAGGGTAGACAGGGTCAATACCAATTAGGGTACCAGCGTCGTAATTGAAGGTTTTTTGGTGTGTCTTCCCGCTGCCCGCGCCTCCTGTCACCCAGCAGCCGGCAGGAGCGGCATTCCTGGCTGACCGCAGGCACACGCGCGGCATTAATCACAATCATGCGACAGCGCAGAATAGGAGACATTCGCACTTGTGCCGGTGTACTTGATACGCTTACGCGCTTGCGTAATGCGAGCTGCTTCCTGGTGGCCGACGCTGTCGCGGGTTAAGGCTGCTGTTCGCTGTCTGAAGATTCTATTAACGAAGATATTAATGATATTCTAGATTCGTGGATATGAGTGAGACAGACTCACCCACCCAGGTGTTCGGAGTAAGATGATATAAAATCATTGAGAACTTGGCGGATTTTTAAAATGTCCTCATTAACCATTATTGTTCTTATTTTAAATTAAGTATTATGAAAGAAAATAAAGAAAGAACAATATTCATGACAAACAATAATAACAAAGAAATACCCAAAAGAAGAATGTAGTCGCTAAATTATACATAGGTACATCGTCTATATAAATGGGTAAATATAAATAAAATACAGTTACAGTGCTGCTTAAAGTTATTGGTTTGAAATAAAAGATGTTTTATTTTAAAGATAATACGGCGCATTACAGTAATCAATAAAATAAAATAACGTCGAGTTGTGATGTTTATTCCATCACTGTTTTTGCAGTGTGGACATAAATAATTTAAATTTTAGCTTAATCCTCGTGAGGTTCGTGACGACCCGTGTTATAGACTTAATTAAAATTTAATGATGTTGCGACTATGACTAAACCTTAGGTAGGACAGACTGGTGGTAAACAAATAGATCATATTTGGGTAATGTTTCTAGAACTTGGCACAGAACCCAAAAAACTAAATTGTGATGGTAATATTTCTAACTAACTATGAAGAAATTACCAACAGATTGTTGATAAGACTCACGTCTTTTCCTAACCGAGAAGTTCTTACCGAAAAACTGTTGTTAACTAAAACTAAGGACTAGGTAGTAAATAAAGTGTTTTTGAAGGGCAGGCATTGTTCGCTCGGAGATGGTATCACCGTGATATATGTGGGGGGGCAGATGGACCGGCCAGGTGGTCTGATGGCCATCGGCTTGTTGCGATATATCGAACCAAATTCACCAACAAAATACAACACACTAGGGTAGTGGATGCTATAAGAAACTTATTATGTGTCTTAATAAGAACATTGAAAAAAGTAAAAATACGTTTAGTTTTGTATTATCCAACCAACATTAATTTAATGATTACTTTTCTATTGTACCTATAGTTTTCGATTAAGTAAGTATTAGTTTTTTTGCTTATTAGTATTACCATTATTATCCGACTGCTGAGCAAAGGCTACCCTTTTTCCTTACTTGTCGAATAAATCACTTTGACTTTTGCATTGTTAAGTTCATCCCGCCATCTCTGTCATGATCATGATAGATCTAAATAAAATAGAAGAAACGAAACGCTTAAATGTAATAAAAAAATGCACTGTGGTTGTCTGTAACCGCAGCATTTTGCTGGGCAGCAGTGTTCGTTTCACAGCCGCGAGGACACACACGACACATTCTTTGCTATTACTATTGACTTGAATTTAAAGGGTCCCATACAAAAATGGTAAAAAACGAACCCTTATGGCGAGACACAGAAGTTTGTGGCTTATGGTTAGTGAAAAAATGTATTTCTTCTTCTTCTTTACAATCAGCAACATTAACAAGAGCTTTGCTTGTGACATTGAATTAAAACAATTGAAGGCTCGTGTTAAAATTCTCGCACCCACCTCAACTATTCTCTGCAATAAAGTTTAAATAAATAAATATCCAAAAAAAGCATTTCTTTAAAGGCGAAAACAATATCCTCCATTTCGCTATATCCTCTACTAGCCTTTTACATATGAACACTACCAGCATGACCCACTTATGATGATTCATACAAGCCGTATATTGTAATGAAACCACTTTCCAGCCGATCTCTCTTGCCCAGAAGGTGTGCATTGTTATCCACGTATTACTATTATATTATACCATTACTGCATTATGTTATCTACGCTTACCAGCATGCGGTAGGCGAGGGGCATAGTCAGCCGCGGATAACTAATAAGTTTTAACTAATAGTATTCAGAATATCTACTGGTTCGTCATGGTTTGAAAAGGCTATCATAAAGCTGTAGTTTTTTATTGTAATAATTAACCTCGTTCACAAGTTTTTTATGACGTCGATATTACGCCATATAATTATGTTAAAATAAATAAATACATATCAGGGGACCACCACACACAAATTGACTTAGTCCCACATTACGCTTTAGGCCTGATTTACATAGGTCAAGGGAAGTGCCCAGGACAGTGGATCGAAAAAAATTAAAACGATTTTATTTGGTTCCACACTGGCAAGGCAATGTGACTCGCTACTGTACAATATTTTTACACTACTGTACGTCCGCTGTCTCTGTCCACTGTCCACTCTGCTTGACTGGTTTACATACATACATACATACTCATATAGGGGAAAAATACTTATACATTCAGAAGTACCAACACTCCCAAATAAATACTCATGCTTATCATACAATTATTTGCGAGACCGCTGGATTCTTAGGCGGAATCACTATCAGCAAGACATGCAAACAGTCTTTTTACGAAAATATACTTTTATATTTACATTGGGACTTAGTACACCTCCAGCTTTAAATCAGGTTGCACCTCCAATGGTCCATGGATGATATAATATTGCTCTAACGCGGATATTGCTAGATAATGCCATGTTCTACTTATTTAGGGCTGCCATTTCGAAACAATACGAATACTCTACATATGGCTGTATTAGGTTTGCCATTTAAATATCCTTACCAGGTATAAAATAAAGCATCCTTGTGTGGTAATATTTAGACTTTCTGTGTTGCGTCAAATGATGTAAGTACTTAATTAAGCCTATTTTTGCTTAAGTCCTACACTATGTCCACGTTAATCCTGAACTAGGGTTACCCAAACATAAGAACTATTCATTGATTCAAAGTGTCAATGATACACATCATTTAAGAGCTTTACGATTGTCGGTGTACCTAATGACTGTCATTCTTCTCTGGTCTTCGCCAGATTCTAAACATCTTGGCAACACGGCCTAATCTTTTACAGTGTAGCTTTGTCTCTTGTCCTCTTTCATATCTACCTCTTACTTCTTTATTTAAATTATTGTATACCTAACTACCTAACCTAACCAAACACAATACGATAACATGTCATAATATGGTTTTACCGAGAAGGTAGAATAGACCCTGGCTGCCTCACATCTTTTAAGTAGGTATATTGTACTAGAAATTTACGAACTATAGGTTATAGGAAGGTTCTCCCAAGATCAACGAAAACCTATCGCCCCTCAAGAACCCTGTCATTATAACGATCATGACCTAACAGGAACGAAACCTTTTCGATATCACTTAAATCAAACCTAACCTAACCTACTATAGCAATTAAATTATGCATTGAACTTATAATAGCTCCATCATAACATAGCTTTCAAAATAATGAAAAATCGGATAAATGACTAAGCGAAAAAAAAAAACGGTGTTCCCAATTGAAACATATAAGTTTATAAAATGCAACCAGGCAACCCTGAACTTATTCCATCGATGCCCAATGCTCGCTGTTAATGATAAAGCTGTAATCGGGGCGTAGGCGTGATTGTTTTATGAATTTCACTTGCTTTCCAGTTATTCCGCCCGATCGGAATTGTATTAGTTTCGTGGCGATTCGTATTGATAGTTCCATTTGCTATGGCTAGTAACCAGCGACGAGAAACATCACATTTAGTAGGTTTTCTATACGTCTTGGTTGTTTTGTCTCAGTTAATAATTTCGTGTGCCAGTCATTAAGGCGACAGGGTGTGTCAGTATTTATGTGTCGGAAATACGTAGTATTAAAGAGAATAGAGAGATGGTTTTTAAACCAACTTCAAACCGAAAAAAAAGGAGGATGTTCTCAATTCGTCGCGTTTAAGTTTATGCCGGAACCAGCTAGCATTGTAAATTATTGTGGGTAGCTTACCTAGTAACAAAAAACTTCTCAAATTGTTAAAATGTTCTCCGTAATTTTCAAGAATATTTTTTATAGTCTAAATTGTTTCCGAGAATGTTTATTCAAAATATTTCCAAGATGTTGGCCATGCTCTGCAACTTGCATATTTCAAGATCCAGCCAAACAGGATAATGATCTATATTTATGAATTGCCATTACGCAGACACTATTTTATATGATTGAATTCTCACGGTGTAGTTCCAGTTAGATTATTTTTTGGTGCAATTTGGACTTAAATTTCTAGTATAACTTAAATGCTTCGTGCTCCGTGTCGAACAGGCTCTTTCCACCGCATTACACACTAACATCATTAAACGAGAGATCCAATCGGACGGCGGATCGAAAGCGGGGATCACGCGACACTCGTGCGCATATCACTATTAATAGCGTCGCAAACTTAACTAGCGCCATCAAAAACCGAAACTACTCCTTTCACGGCTTAAAATAGGTACCAGAATGAAACGACATTTACTTTTTCGCGGTAACAATTTTTGCAAATTTAATTTATACATCAGGATAAATTTAAAGCGCCGTGTTCATATTACAGCAGGGGTGATTTTGCCGTGTGTTTCGTTTTGGCAGCGGCAGTGGTGGGGGTGTCGGTAAGGTACACGTTCCTGTGACGTGTATATTTACAGCGCTGGCGCAGCGCGTCCGAACACGGCCACTTCGCGCGAATATGACCTAGATGTAGGACGTGCGGGCTGCATGGGACGAACTGCTACAGTTATGGTGGACCCTGAGGGACAATCCAAATGTATTCAATCGCATCATCGTCAATAAAATCAATTTATTAATACTGTGCTTAGTACCGCCACTTGTGGTGGTAATATAAAGTACCAGGCATTTCTTTTGTTACTGAAAGACAACGAACGGCACATTATATATTTTGAAATGTATCTATTAGAAATTTAAATGTATGTAAATCTGTTAAAGATCGGAGAGTTGAGGCCCGTTTCTCAAAACTCACCAGACCATCATAATTTTCTACAAGTCTAATAGAGAAATGTATCGTATGGACTAATTTTATTGGTCTAGTGATTTTTGGGAAACGTTGCCGTGGTTGGCAATCACTTCACGGACAAAATTGTAACTCCTAAACCTATAGACACACTAATCATGTAAAGGTGTTGCCTGTTAACATGAAGCGTAGATTACACGGAGACAATAGCAGAACTCAAAATCTACATGTACCCAGTCAAGGGATATCATCGGTTCATAAAATGATGGTCTATCTCGCGGAATTCGTCTCTACGAGGCCGAACTCTAGCTGTTGGCGATCACGAGCCCCGTGTTCGCTTATTAACGCTACAGGGGCGATATATCACGCTCATACGGCGTCGTCGCCATAAGCGCCATTATGGCCTCGCAGCTGATCGGACAATGAACAGGAAGCGAGATTTGCTCTGGATAGGCAGGAGCTGGGCTTGGCTTGGCGGGAGTTTGGGTTTTGCTGTCTTGTAAGTTACTCGACGTAGATATATAGGGTCGTGTTTGAAGAAAGGATGCGCTTGCTGAGGTTCTGTACCGATACCAGGTAATCGATATAGTTATATGTATTTAAATAATCCTACAATCCATGATGTCCCAAGGACCAAATACCACTAGACATAAAGTCGTTGGGAATGTCTTCAATGACGATAATTTGTTACTACGGCAATCTGACTTTAATCCTAGTTCCATTTCCAAAAAATGTAATTCCTAGAGTGAAACTTTTTGAGATGGTTTTTCCAATAGCATTTGGATCAGACTGCCAAAATAACAAATTACAGCCATATGTGTGGTCGCTACTGGTTGGTATCATCATTTTTTGCCCTTTCTTCTTTGTTGGTCACGTCAGGACTGACCACCCTTTTTAAGTATTCATGGGCCTATTAACCCACATGATTGTTTGTCTCTCTCTATTTAAAAAAATACAAAACACCTTCTAAAAATTCACCAAATACATTTCATCCAACTTTGCTTGATTACACAGTTGTCAATCATCGACGCGAAAACGATTGAACCAAATTCAGGGAGCAAAAAAATATTCAAGTACCATTTAAGTAAAAAAAGCTGTACTTGGAAGACATACAAAGAAGAAACATATAACATCCCTATTCGACTTCATGCCATACTAAAGCCATATAAAAATGTAATCCTAGGCTTTAATAATAAAACATATCAACACCCTATAAACTATCATGACCAATTTCCATCCCGTCAACTATATTTCACCATTTTAAAAATGGTTACAAGTTTTAATATAATTATGATCTTAAAAAGCGCCCCGGAAGCTTAGCTGGTCGTTGAAGTTTCGACGACGTTTCGGAAGTGATTTATACAGTCCGTCCGCGATATATCTGAGATCGTGCGCGGGCGCCGCTTACAGGCTGATTGTGTGGTCACCCGATGAGCTATAGGCGTTTAGAGCTCTTTTAACGAGACCAGAGGTGGCTGTAATTTGTACCTGTCCTTGTTGATTTCCGAACGATTACATTTTGCGTGGATGATTTTATTCGGTTTCGGTTCATAAATCTGCAACTTTTGTGCGAAGTCATTCTAACCAAATTATGTTATCAAATATGTTGCGATATAAAATGTGATAAAGACGAAAAGCAGCAGTAAGCAGCATATATTGGTTACTATAGTCCCCTTTACAATAATTATCACTTCAATAAACATAGGGGCCAATTTGGATTAGTCTTCACTAACTTGAAATAGATATCAGTGAACTTAAACTTATAAACGTCAAATTCTATTCTTGTTTGATTAGATTCTAGTTTGAGGTTAATTTAGAAAAAAAAATAGGTTTACAGATACCTATTCAAAATTAGACAACACTGATCTGAATTATCCCCATTATAATCGCATTATATACGTTAATTTTTTTATATCCTCTGTTTCTTTCGATTAGAATGGTTGGTTAGAATGGGTGCCTACACCACTCTGGGAACGAAGGCGTGAGTTTATGTAAGTACGAGTATGTCTGTGTCTTTCAATTGTACCTACTAAATTATGTTGCCCCGGTTGATACTATCTCATTACAAAATAACGCAATAAATTAATATGACTGACAATTACTGATATTATGTTGATTAAAGTTGTATTTGGGTTTTACATTTAAACCATCTCAGCTGAAGGCTGGTCAACGGCATAATAAGTTTTATTCTATCTTATATCAAATTGTATGTGTAAGTTAAAATACAGTTGAGAACGGCTGTATCACCATCCATTATTATCATCATCCCTTCAGCTACAAGATGTTCTCTGCTGGACATAGGCCTCTCCCAAGCTCAAGGACAGGTCCTAAGCCGCTTGCATCCATCAGTTTCCCGCAACCTTAGCCAAGTCATCAGTCAACCCCGGTAGAGGTCTACCCACGGTTCGTCTTCCAGTATGCAGACGCCACTCAAGAACTCTTCGACCCCATCGGCCATCTGTATTGCGAGCGAGCAATAGATAACGCATATTGAAAAGAAAGCAGGAGACAATCTCACAAAAAATCACCTAGTCCCAAAAGAAATACCTACGAAGCTAGCGGTCCCGGGTTCGATCCCCGGTACGGGCACATATTTGTGTGATGAGCATGATTATTTGTTCCTGAGTCTTGGGTGTTTTCTATGTATTTAAGTATATATTTATCTATATAAGTACGTAAGTTTATCATTGCCTAGTACCCATAGTACAAGCCTAGAGCTTAGTTTGGGGCTAGGTCAATTTGTGTGAGAATGTACCCTGATAGGAACATCTAAGAATTAGGTACAAATACACACAAATAGTTACCCCTTACGAGAATTGAACCCGGGATGGCTAGCTTCGTAGAAAGGGTCACCAACCAACCAACCAACTAGCTATGCTAAGCACGTCGTGCGTCTAAAAATACCATGTATATATTCAGTCGACCTTATAAATAGCTGTATACTTTCGTACCTTGTCGCTTTTACACCTTTAACCGATTAGTGCAGCATTTCAAACATGACGTCAAAGTGTCAGAACACTAAGGTGTGCAGGTATTTGTACACAACTGAATCTTATGTCGCTTGAGATTTGCCCAGCATTTCTTTATTGCTCTATATTGAAATATGAAGCTTAAAAGAATATTATTTATTTATTAACGAGCCCCAAGTTTTCTCCAGAACTAACCTCCCGCTCTAAGGTAATTCATGGCCGAGCTCCGCACACACGTCCCAAAGATAAATTCGCAACATTATGAGTATACGAGAAACAACTCCCGTGGCTAAATTGTAGCTATAAGGTACACATTCCGATATTCGAGGCCTATAGAACGTATTTAATATTAATGGGAACCGATCGCGGACGATGTCGGGGTGTATTTCGCCTGGACATGTCTATTTGTATCTTAAAGCTATTTTTGCTAGGTATGGCTTCCCATACGACGACACGTTAGCTTAGTTGGTAGTAACTCTGCCTACGAAGCTAGCGGTCCTGGGTTCAAATACCGGTAAGCGCAGATATGTGTGAAATGTCTTTGATGTTTTCTTTGTATTTAAGTATATATTTGTCTATATAAGTATGTTTATCATTAGTACAAGCCTAGATCTTAGTTTGGGACTAGGTAAATTTCTGTGACCACCCCCTAGTATTTATACCAATACCAATCCCGGCACCATTGGAGTTCCAGACCTTTTTTTATTATTATTATTTATTCAGATATTTATTTAAGTTTCTGTAAATTAGTTTTTTTGTAATAAAGATTCAAATATAAAAGTAAAATAACAATACTAACTTTATAAAAAACCTAACCTAACCGGCAGCAGGGCAGGGCTCAAGCTACCGGTAGTTAGGGCTGCAGAGAGAAGAACTTCCTCACAATACGTGTGTTTGTTATAATAAATAAATAAATAAACGTACGGTGTCGAGGAGTACTGCCTTCTGTATCGGGCCCCTGATCCAACCATCAAGCGACAGTCTAAGTAAATAAATAAATATCTTTGATATTTATTATAATTATAAAATGCACGTCTACGACAAATTAAAAACCTTACTTTTTAAACTGATTTGAGTAAGTACCTGCTACGTACTGACGAACTTGCAATGGAGAGAATCTCCGCCGCAGTTTTGATTGCGGCGGGTATTCCCGCCGGATTTACCTCGTATACAATAAGCTCTTGACACTTTCGTGAAAGACATAATGCGTCGTTGTCCAGTACATAATACACATTACTTAGCAAAAGATCAGGTGTTTAAAAATCCTTGTGTAGTGCTGTATCTCAGTAACTATTAAGTACCTATATAGGAATGATTCAAAAACAAAATGGTAGTGCATTTAATTTCTGTTGAACACAACTTTTGCTGCTAATGCCAACATTTAGGACTTTCGTTGTTTATGGACATGGGACGCCTGTCTGCCTGCGCAATAAAAGTGGAAGTCGGTGGATCCAGGGCGCATTGGATCGTTCTCGATGGAAATCAAAGAGGGAGGCGTAGGTTCAGCAGAGGGCGACTACGGCATGGTGATGATGGACATGGTAGAGAACTTGGCAGTGTACCAAGTTCGAAAAAAACCTCTACCTGTAAAACAATCCAAAAATGGCCGATACCCAACCCTTTGCAAGTTATGTACCTACCCTGAATTCATGCAGATTTACTGCACCTATAAAGACATTTTCGTCCGACCGGAATCCGAACCCAAAATTTAACCTTTGCGTCAGAACTGGCAGTAGTAGACCAGGTACTATTTCTATCCCGGTTGCGTACAAGAGCCGTGAATGTTACTATTGTAGATTGTTGTTTCTGATTTTCAAACAAATACATCATATTTTTTAATGCCTAGACAATCGTCTTATCATCTATCTGACTACTAATAGACCTAATGCTTCACTCAAGTTTTTCCATTCATTTTTAGATGGTGCTCTTTTTACTGGTTACATATTACTGGTATTAATAATGTACATTAAAATAGCCTAGTACATTAAAAGTTGTCAAGATTAAATCAAACGGCAATAAAACCGATAAGAATAAAAGTTAATAAAACCACGTATCTCTGAACATTGTCCTAACGCAGCCGTAAAATGCACATCTCAGGAAGTAGGTACTATCTTTCTTTGTCTTCTGAAATAACTTTTACGACGTTTACATTGTGAGCACTAGCGTATTTTAACTACTAATGATATCTTGCAACTTACCATACTTACCTAATAGAAAACAATTGGGACATTTTTATAAAGGTACATGGTGTTTACATAAATTTGCTAACTATACATTAAATTTGCTAACTATACAATTAAAACTAATTCGTTGATTGAAAATTGAAACTTTTAGTAACTTATATATGAATAGAAAAGCGTCGGTGGCCTAGTGTCTTAGGGAGTCGGCTCGTGATCGTGATTGTAAGGTTCCAAGTTCGAATCCCCGCGTCACTATGTATTCTAACTTTAGCTCGTTTCTAAATGCTCATACGGTGAAGGAAAAACATAGTGAGGAAGTTGCGCTTTCAAACAGCTGAGAATATTTAAGAGGGTATTGCACAAAAGATCTTAAAGGGGTCGAAGGGGTGAAAGTGGTCCATCGATATGATAAGATAAGATAACTTGTGAATAGATTTCCAATTTATTTATAAACTACGTACTTACGTGTATTTTACATTGATAACGAATGAAATAAACCTTTTCATCTCACTAGCTCGGAAAGCCCTTTTTGTTTGTTTGATATCTATTGAGAAAATCGCTTTTTATCCACAAGTGAGGGAAGAGTTTTGACATTTGAAGGCAGCTTAAGTGATATTTGACAGCTAACCAAACGTAAAACCTTACAAGTGCTGATTTTTTAACATCACAATTAATGAATTGCATCGAGTAAAAAACGCTAAATACAGTCTTACTACTTTATTTTAATTCATAAATATCAGCATTCAAAATTAACCTTCATTCTTGTTTTAAAAACTGTTTCTGACAGTCCAAATAAGTCGATGTGCAAACAAAACGCATCCGAAATAATAAAATAAAAAACTTACGTCAAAACTTTTCTATTAAGAGGTCAACGTTAAAATATTCGCATGTTTTTCTAGTTTGTTTAGTTATTAAAAATGAGTGATTCGAGTGATAAAGACGTATTAACACCTGTGGAATTACAGAAAACCGTGCAAAATGCGGAACTGAGCTTACAGTACAAACCCTTTTCTTAGTTTCCTCGCTGTAGTGAGGTGAAAAGTTTTGTGTTATACACGGGTGAAAAGTTATTTTACGTCTCGTGTCTTGAAACACACACTCGCAGGTAAAATACAACTTTCCCCACTTGTATAACAAATAACTATTTCATTAACTATAGCAGGTATTTTTTTATTCGAATGGTAAATATATCATAATAGATTGGATATCAATTCATCTTTAACTGATCAAAAAGTTAAATACAACGCGAAGGTTAGGATTATTAAAGGCTTAAAAAAAACAATGATACATCGTGATTCAAACCGATTTTTAGTTACACTGCAGCAATGTAAGAACCTACACTTCTGTTCACTTAGAGATCTCTTAAGGTCATATAACAAATGACATACATCATAATTATAATGATTTATGTCCTCAGCAGATTCCATATTGATCATTTGAGTGATTCAAATTGAATTAATCTAGGCTCCAATGATTTATGCCTGATCTTCTTCACACGCTTCTAAAATGGTCAGTTTAGTAATATTCAACATGGCCGCGAGCCATAACAAACAGCCTCCGAACCGTCTGCAATTAATATAACAACCTGCGGGGAACGTAGCGTATGGTAGTGGGTTCAATAACCAGTCCGGTATAGTTGTACTGCACAGTTTGAGAACAGTAGGAAATAGAAACCGTTATTAACTCGGTGACGACTGACAATGCCTACCAAATCATCTTCCACTAATCATTTGTTAAACATACTAAAAGTCATTGTTGTAGATATTAAACTAGTCCTCCAGCTGTGTACAGGGTGACCTGTAGAATATACAGGAACTTTAGTTGTAGATGGCGCTTTTGTTGCGAGAACAAAGTGAGCTAGTGTCTTGACGCGCTTATTGGTTAATTTATTCTGGTCGATGCGATCCTCAAAATAAAACATCCTGTAGAAACACCGTAATGATATTGTTTTCATTACTGAGTAGTGTGGCACAGTTTGGGTGCGCGCGCGCAGTATGGCGGGCAACAACGTGACTGGCCACAGTTTCTATTAAAATACCTGCCGCTTCCGAGCCGGGGCTGCTCTCCATCAACCTTTAGCTGTATAAATATTTATCATAAATAGATAACAATATTGTAATATGCAAAGCGCAACTTTATTCCTGCCTTGTTTGTTGTAAGATATTTTACAAGTTAGGTAAAAGTGACAGTTGTTTATAATTTGAAAGAGCAAGTGTCTAAGTTACTTATTCAATAATGTGGTTGTAGTCAAGTGATATATGTTTTTAGCTTTACTTGATATTATTTTTGACTTGCCAATTACATTTCGTTGCCGTAGCTGGTAAGTCCAATCTGGCCTGCTTAGTTGCCGTAGTAGGTAAGTCGAAAAGATGTAACTTTTCAGAAGAGAGAATAGTCTATTCAGTAGCAACGTAAAATCGAATCGAAAAAAATTGAGCACTCCGTCATTAACACAGGGTTCCTCCTGAAAAAAAATATTTTTTGCACTTATGACGTTTTCACTCTACATGCCGTCCTAGAACTTGACGCAAATATGAAGGCATATCAAAGCATATACCGATCTAGAAAATAATTCCGACTTTCGAGTTCAGGATTTATTAAGGTTTTAATTATACTGGTGAAGAACGTTCACTTGGATAAAACTAGCTATTGCAATATTTCACCTGTACCGGTCAAATTGCATTGAATGACGTCTATTTACATCGATCAAGGCCTCTATTCAACACGTTAAAAATCAAACCGTGTTAGCTAGACGAACACAGAATAAAATTAATACAACAAACGTGATTTTTATAGATAATGGTACGGAACTCTTCGTGCGCGAGTCCGACTCGCACTTGGCCGGATTTTTATATAATTATAGAAGCATTGAAGATATGGTTGCGTTAGAGTATAACAAGACCCTACCTTTCGCGTAACCCACTTACAGGTTGCAATAATAACACGTTGGGGTAACATATCTATCGCATCGCGTGGCGAGTTAATTGCGTATTAATTCCAATCTGGCCTGCTTAGTTGTAATTATCGGCCTTACACTGCTAGTGTGGAAAACAAGCCAACACCAAACAATATCGTACACTTATATAATAAACTTGTGCTTTTACTTGTAGGAGGACCTTGTGCAGGGTCCGTCCGGGTTGGTACCACCATCTTAGCCATTAACCTACCGCCAAGCATCAGTGTTTGCATTGTTGTGTTCCGGTTTGGGGATAAGACAGCCGATGAAATGATTAGCATAGAGGCATTCCATCTTAGTCCTCAGGGTCGGCAGTCCATTTGCAGTCTTGCGAATGCGAATGTCTATGGGTCACAGTTTCCTCTTACCATCAGGGGGTCTGTGTGCTCGTTGCCTTCCTATGCCATAAAAAAATACTGGTTTTGATTAAGATACCCGTCCCAAGATACATAAAATGCGAAGCTATAGAAAACTGTCATGTCATGTTTATGTGAATTTCCATATCTACCATCACGTGGAGATCTTTGGGGATAGCCTATGCTCAGCAATGGACATATTTCGTGTAATATGGTGGTGATGATGACGATGATGATGCTGGGCGGCTGTCTTACGAATACGACTCTATTATGTCATTAAAAGATAAACAGAAAGAAATAATAAAGTAGGTGCATTGATGACTTGATAGTTAAAGCTCTGACGGAGAAGGAAAAACATTAAAGAAAATTACAGGACATGATTCTGGGGTACTAGTCAAAAAGGGTATAAGTCTTCTGAAGATCAAGTGAAAAAAGGCTTAAGTATAGTATACTCCGTTCATAAATATACTCTTTTTTATTACTAGTTAAGTAGACTTGTGCCCTTTTTCACTAGGACGCCAGAATTATCAGTAAGGATTGCATGCGCCTTAAAACTAGCACTGGGTTTACCGGCTCCAGCATATTGGCATGTTGAAATCGCCATATTGAAGTAGGAGTTTTTTTAAATATTTTTCTTACTATAACGTTCTATTTCTACTTCTTAGTCATTTATGGTTATTCCTTGACAATAAATAATTATCAATGATATTTTGTGGTAAATTATGATAGAATTATTCAAAATAAACATATTTTCTTATGTAATGTAATTAAGTACATCGGAGCCGAGATATTTAAATATGCTTGGGCGCACTTTTAGTATCAAAAACTGAATACTTAAATCATATCACATTTATACGTATGTATGTATGTAGAGGTCCTCTAAACCATTTTAAGAAAATCTTCCGCGGCTGCTGAAAGGCGAAATGACAATAATGTTCATACAAACTTGCCCAATGCCATTTAACTTAGTGTTTCGGCAACTTATGTGTAAAACTAAAAGGAAAACCAGTACTGGTGCATCACTACTCACGTCACGCGTCTGTGATATTACCCAGGTAGTGTGAAACGCAGCACTTACAAACTTAATTATGGGTATCCGATAAAAGTTTCACTTATAAGCTCTAAGAAGCTTCATTTATTCGATAAACGGCTTATTACCGACCGACGTGTTAAGGGCCCGGATGTAGTGTGCGTGAAAATTACTGTTAATCGATTTCCTCTATTTTTCACATTATCAATGTTATATTATCTATAATAATCATGTTTATGATTTATAATAAAAATTAAATAATCTAATACTAATATTATACCAGAGAATGCGTCTGTCTGTAACGCTGTCACAGCTATGCCGTTGAAGGAATTTATATGAAATTATTTGATGATTATTTATTATATTATGAAATATTGTGGTCTCGCTTAAGAACCTATAAAAAGTGGTTACTTCAAAAGGATAAAAGTTACAATATCAAATATTTTAAATTCTTCTACTTCTTTAATGCGGAGTTGTTCATCATTTTATCGAAATAGAAAAAATCTAAGGGATCACCGCAATGATTTATAGCAAAAACTGATTACGACGTTTGACAAAATAAAATGCTAAATTTTACAGTTAAGCGCAGGTTGCAGTTACGAGTTCAAAATAAGTGCACTAAAATCGTGCATAACCTTGCAAAGGGTGAATAAAAACTTCACCCATAAAACCTAAAAGGGAAACTGCAAGCAAAACAGCGTCGAAAAACTAAACAATAAAGTAAACAATATTGCTCACTTTATGGTATCGTGTTCGCAGCGTATCGAAAACTTTTTGCTGTCAAGATGTCTTTTTAGCTCGGCTTGTCTCCACTTGTCTTTATTTGTCTTCAACTATGCAGCATAGTACAGGGTGGTTGCATTTTGCGTGATTCTAAAAGACAAATTTCAAAACTCTGAAGGACGTTTGGAAAAAATATGTGAATTTTATTTTGGATTTATTTGTGTTTGGGGGTAGGTTTTTTTTTAGCCTCACGAGTTTGGTATAGTTTGAAATGATCTTGAACATTTCGTCTTCTAGTTTTGGTAACTTGAATCAAAAAGAGATAAAAGGTAAAAAAAACGTTTTGGTAACTTGAAACATGCAGAAAAGAATGATAGTAATGATGACTATACATACTATCACAATCCCCAACCGTACAGAGCCCGCGTCAGGAATATGACCAGATTCTCTTATAAAGAGAGGACGTTGGTGCAGTGGGGTGTACGTAGCTTGATGTGCTTATTTTTATATGATGTCAATAATGGGTGCGGGCAACGCTAGGCAGATATAGATTAGTAGTTGCCACTTTGAATTATATAGAAAACTAAGAACATAAAACCGTTTATTTTACTTAAAAGCCCATTGTAGGGAAGTGCAATCGTGGCTTCCTCACTTTTGACCCTGGCAATTAATGCCAGGGTCAAAAGTGAGGAATCCACGATTATTAATAATTAAGTGTAACAACTAAGTTGTTATGTAAATATAAGCTACCGTACTTTTCTGTAAATTTGTAAATGTGACGTGCCTATGGTTCTTAAGATAGCTGTTTAATCTTATGCAGGTATTTTTATTTTCATTTAATAATCATAACAATGGTATGACAAAGTTCACATTGACCTGAACCAGTACAGTGTCATTAAACGTGTTAAAAAATAATGAATCAAAATAAACCACTATTAAAAAACAATTTAAATCGAATTACTAATCTATTACTGGCCCAGTAACTCATAGATCTGCTACTAGGATGTATAGATAGATTTATGTGAGCCGCCGCGGGCGCCCATTGAGTTAGTGCCTGATTCACACTGGCCGCTTGTCCCGCGATTGTGTGCACTATGCTTAATGAGAGCAGGTACGCGTATACAGTATGTGCCCAGGGTTTTTATTAAAATAATATTTGATTTTTTTGTGTTAAAAATACGAGTAAGTTTTAACGCTTTGACTAAAGCGTATTTTAAATTATTACATGTGTAGATCTTGTAACCAAAAGTAAAAAAAAAACAACTTAGAAGTTCTTATTCGTGGACAACTGGACTCCTATCAAAAATCAGGCGAGGGTTAAGTTGTTTATAAATGAGTTACAAATTAGCCAGTTTCTAAAACATCCATATATTGAACACTTGATTTCCGATCGTATGTAAAAGTGCGTCCGAAATCACTATCTAGACTGCAACATTACAGGAGAGTTCACTTCCAGTAAGTTTCCCGTCGCTAATGAAGTATGAAAACTGTTAAGCTACAAAGGCTTATTACAAAATCCTTGAGCGTTACGAAACAGTAGCACCCTGTATAATAATATAAGGTTATGGGTGTGGTGGTAACGGTAGTGGGATTGAGATAGGAAAGTAAGAGCTGCACAATCTGCCTACCGTTATCAGGGCATCTTTGTTGCATGTACTGGGAGTGTTATACTTGTCTCGTGGTGATTGTGATTTAGCAAGGGTTTAATTTTGTTTAAGAATAAAAGAGAGCTGGGATTTGTGAGGCTGAAATAGATATTGAATTACGGTAAAGATTTTTTTTTACCTGATGGAAAGTCATAAGCGCCGCCTATGGAAGTGGCAATTCCAAACGCTATCCAATTGTGGTCCTCTAAGAGATTTTAATACCTACTTGCTAAGTTAAAAACAAAAAAACACGATTGAAAGAACCAAAGTCAATAGAAGCTAGCTATTATATAGTGAAATTAAAATAAAAGCTTAGACCTAGCTTACCTGCAATACCGTGGTATTGTAGAGATGATGGGGTTTTATATAAATAATGATAAAAAAAAAGATAAAATACGTTTATTCAGTAAATAGGCCGCACGGGCACTTTTACACGTCAAGAATCTACCAGCGTTTCGCAAGAGACCACTGCCGAGAAGAAACGCCGCAAGAAACTCATCAGTTAGTCGTTTTTTAAATATTGCTAACGATATTAAACAATAATAAACTTAACCTAGCATTATATAAAACAATGAATCTCACATAAAACCAAAAAATAATATAAATACTGATACCGGGAAAAGCTTTTATTTACTATTTCATAATTTCATTTTATTTCATTTATACAATTGATGCGTACTCTACGCTACCCTGTGAGCCACTCTCGAATCTTTTATCAAAGAAAAGGTCGCTGTTCTATTTAGTCATTTGCTTTTAAATTCAAATAATTTAAAAGAAAACCGGACATATCATATAAAACGTACAATAAGAAGGTCTACATATTAGAAACCTTATTGTATTACAGTATCCACAAAATAACAGAAGAAGTTTATTTGTTACTTATTTAAATCCATAACACATTATACTCGAAAAAGGGAAAGCTTAACAAATTAGTAAAATAAATATTAAGATATCGAGACTTTCAAACAATAAATAACATAAAAAATAAACAATTTATTGCAATTGAATACTCGTTGAATATCTTAACACACACTCAAATTCATATACTCATAAACTCAGCCTGCATAACGAATATTCGTACAAAGTAATTCCTGAACTGCGGGTAAAGAAATGAATCGCATCTTCACCGTCATCTGTTAAATTTTGAATTTGGAACGTCCAAATCACGTACGAAACCGCGTGACACTTCCGTCATGCGTGAGACAGACAATCCATCACCGCGTGTTAACAGATTTACCAAGCAGTACATTACACGTATCACGCCTTTATTGCAAACAAATAAAGTTCTTAATTCAGAAATCAGACGATAGAGATAAAATTGTCGCTAAATATGTTACTAAATTACGCATGCAGTTTATGTAAGCTTTATGAAGCAGGAATAAAGTTGTATTCGGTGTAAACGTACGTTTCATTTCTGCGTATGCGAATTTTTCTCGTCACACGCTAAGGGTTGCCGAAACGGAAAATTGAGATATAACTTTATTTTTAAGAATGTGATTGACGATTTAAGTGGGTGTAGGGAGTAAATACTGCGCTCTTATCGCGTTTGGGTATTTATGAATAATAAAATATGGTAGGAATTTTTAAATTTTAGGAAAAGTAGAAGGGTGCCAAGGATGTAACAAAATTGAATGATACCACTCCACCTAAATTAACACGGGTTTTAAATAAGGAGCGAGGAAAGAGAAAGAAAAAATCCCGGATTATTGAGTGTAATTGTTTTTTGAAACAATTCATAAAATGAATTTTCAAATCTAATAAATCCGGCTTATATCCTGTGTAAATGAGTTAAAATTATAATTAACGTCACATTTTTAGCCTTGACAAGGGAAAATCAAATGACTTTACGTAATTAAATTCATAAAATTCAGTAAAAACACTCAAAAGATTGATACATATACAAAAATATCGTTGGAGTACTTCGTTTTGCTATTACAAAACTCATTTCGATTATTATCTGTACTTCAAGTACTTTTACAGACAATAGAGGAGCAAGATGACCTTAAGGATTCATAATGCCTTTGTGTACGATTATATTTATTATTGTAAAACAATATTAAGTATCTCATAGTTTTCTTAAAATCTGCTAACATTTTTTTATTTATTTACTTTGTCTGAAAGTTAAGAAGTGATTTACCTTCACGCCTTCACCGACAAACCAACTTTAAATTGTTGATAATTTAGTAACTGCATTTTGCACAGAAAGAAATTATAGAAGTGATAGAGTTTCATAACGTCCTATTAAATCAAAACCCCTCACCATCATTGGGCCGGTTTTGCCATAGGAAGTGCGATCTGGTCTACTCTGCAAAACTATACAGCTTTGGACATGTTATAATATTTTTAACCAGTCGCCATAACTCTTAAGTTAATAATAACTATTACGTAGAAAATATGAAAACACTATAAAGCAATATGGTTTTACCGATTAGAACAGAGCCCCCGATAGTCAGACACCGAAGTCTCTAAATAAAAGATAAAAAGCCTAAAAATCATACGCAACTCTCTAAGTGCAACTATTCGCGATATGAAGATAAACTATACTTACGTAGTTATGATAGTATCCATAGTATAGAACTATAACACAGGTTAGATGTTAGATTCGCAATAGTAGCGGAAAACAAAAAACAAAAGCGGGTGACAGAAAGTTCTCGAACGCGAACCGATAGAATCTATAACCTCCACACGCCGTATTGATTAAAAAAGCAACATAAATTAGCGAATCCGAGGGGAGGCGAGGGAGAGTTGTTGTCAAAAAACTTTTATAAGTGTTTATGTGTACGTGTGCCCTGCCTCCCCCGAGACGTCCGCGCTGACACCCTTTCGCGTATACCCACATTCGTATAAAACACGCACACTCGGAGGAGGCGCTGGTTACAGATTATATTTTTTGCTCTATTTCGTTTAATTTGTAGGATGTACAATTCTTTTAAATGCTGGTAGTATGTAGTTGAATGTATGGTATTTTTATCATAATTTCATAACCAGCAAAAAAAATTTTATAGTAGTGTCAGTAAAAAAAACATGCGCTGTTTTTTTGTCTGGCTGTGTAAGGATACGGTACCTATATAACAGTTCCCGTGTATTAAATTAAAATACAGGATGTGACATAAACCTCGTTCAATAAAAATATCCGTTTGTGAGGTCACATATAAATTAAAAACAAGCAAGCAAGAGGAAAACCATTGACGATCGAAAAAAATACTGAAATAAAGGGTAATCATTCAAAACTTGGCTCCATGCAAAATTATACCTTTTAAAATGTTCGTGTTTTTCTTACCCAGTCAAGTATGTCTAAGTCAGTAGTGCTTGAAGATGCCAAGAAATGCCAAATGTAAATGCCAGTCACCATTTTCCCCAGCGCCTGTACGCTGACATACAAGTACATGTAAATTAAACACCACCGCACACAGACACTCACACAAATAAAAACGTAAAGAAACACTGCGGAGAGGAAGAATGTATTAAGAAAGCGGGAGCGGGACGAGCTTCTAATTAACACCGCGCGCGCGAGCGAGACGGAAACAATCGACACGCTAATTAAGAATACAAGAAGAAAGACGCGTTTTATGTACCACGAATTTTACCGTAGTGTGCGCGCGCCGTTCGCGTGTGTTGACGATTTTCCGTTTATAGCGCGTATGTATAGGTGTTGTGTTATTAACTCATTATGTGAAGAGTTAGCCGGTATATAACGCTTTATTTACTTACTTGTTAATTGAAAGCGGTTTCTCTGATAAGAGCCCGGCAAAGACAGCGCTATCGAGGCGTTTTCTGTTCGATTCAGACTTTAATAAGTTACGTGGAGTTTTTATGACATTTTCGAGTTGCGGTTCCGTTTGTTGGGACTTTTGGTTTGTTTATGATTTATTGTTTCGTAATCAGAGGCTAAGTAAGTATCGTGCTGGGTAAGTTTGCGACAAAGGCTGCTTGTGAAACTCTATGAAGGCTATGAATTCTAGGGTTAATACAAAACATGTATGAAAAAAAGGACCATTATTACGTACTATAACGAATATGTCTCAGCGTGACGACACAATGTGCATGTGATAGTCAATACATCCTATATGTTCCACTAGAAATTAAAATATCTCTAACCATACATAAAACACAATTGTTCTTTCGATACGGTTAAATCACATTTTTGCAATAAAACCGTTGATGACAATACTATCTTTTCCGGGAATCGAATCCAGCACCGATAGACTTAACGATCTTTAAACGACCTACAAAATCTTATCTTAGAACGTCGCGTATATTTGTTTTAAGCTTTCAATGCGCACGAATGAAACAGCCTGTGTAAATCGAAGTAGAAACAACAACCTAAATAGCCATCCGCGTTTTAACAAAATAAGATTTAACGTTGACCGCATTAGAGTTTAGATTGGCTTATACATGCGGTGTTCTTATACAGGTTGTTCAGTTTTGATAAAAAGCCTGTAAGAACGCAAAGAATACCGTAAAGGGGAAAGGGACAACTAAAGGAGGAGATATGTCTTAGAACTGGTGATGAATTAAATTTTTAGGGGGTGTCGGGGAGGCTTTCCCCTTTCATTGGCGTGTCTTCATCCCGTTACTCGTTTCTTTAATTTATATTAATTATTTTAAGACTATCAGATTTTTGTTCACTCAGGGATTGCTTTGTATTATTGCGTTTGCTGTTTTATGTTAAGTTATACCTACTTAGAGATATTTCCGACGATCTACCTGCATTCCATTCCATCTTTAATGGTTCTTAATGGACATTCTTTTTAAATTTTCAGTAAATTTCATATCGAATCAAGGTGCTATGTTTCCCTCAGCTAAAATACTCGATTTGCCTAAAATATTATTCTATCATACATTTCGTAGTTCATAGAGATTTTTCAGCGGACACCAAGTAATGTTTTTTTACTGACTGACTATTCACTAAATCATCAAAGTTTCCTTTACAAATATATTATTGTATAGGTCCGGAAAACAGGAGATTGATGACATGCTTTTCTCAAACAATGTAAAGAAATTGTTCAAGTAAAATAATATTTATTAAAAGCAATCTGACGAATTGACAACTTCCTTTTTAAGTCAGTTGAAAATCAATTAAGATAATTTTGGAAAAATAAAAAATCCCACACACACTATGTTGAAAAAACCAGCGGTTGTCTTGGCTGTACGAGATCTTCTCTTAGTCTTTGCAATGTTGCATGAAATTGACAGCATTTCCTATTCCTACTCTCCCACCCCTAGAAGAAAACGAGGTTCATCACGTCTTTGTTATGAAAAAAAAACAATTTCCGAGTATGTTTGAGATAAATATCATTGATCATTTACCCATCCATTGCATATTTTATTCTGTTTGTACCCTAAAAATTTACAAAAAATATTGTTCCGTCCTAAACTCATCCGTCCGTTTAGCATCTACCTCCTTAATAGTAAAAAAGATATAACGCTACTTACTTAAAGGGCTTATCTTCATTGTGTTTATTAAATCATTGTGCGTAAAGTCCCTCCATTTTCACGGTCACGGTCAGTTGAGGGACGGTGGGCAGTGAGCGTCAACCCTATTTTTCTGAAGGGTCCAATGAGGCTTTTAATACCTTTTATTGATTATAGGAAACTTTTTCCTTATTAACGACGCTTAATTCATTTGATTAAGCGACTGAGAAGTCAATCTCTCACTACATAAATAGTAATTTTGTATTTCACCCATTTATATCAAGTTTTATTCCGGTTGTGTCTTTAAAAATTGTATTAAAAATTTCCTGCTGACAAGAGTTCATCCGTTCGTCTAGAATTTACGGTCATACTCCTCTTAAAAAGTCATTACGTAAGTAACTACATCAATTGCAATTGCATCAAAAAGCTTTTATCTCTATTGTGCATATTAAATCATTGTGCGTGAACGTCCCTCCATTTTCACGGTCACGGTCAGTTGAGGGACGGTGGGCAGTCAGCGCCAACCCTATTTTTCTGAAGGGTCCATTGAGACTTTTAAAACCTTTTATTGTTCGTAAACAACGCGCATTTATTTGTGATTTTATGAGTCTAATCTTTGATGAAAACAGAAAAAGTTCTGGGCACGATGTCATGTTGCTGTCTGACAAGTTTTATTTGATAACAATCGCAAAAGCTAATCAGATATCGATCGGCTAATTAATTAGTTTAGTGCAAAACAAAACACTTATAAAAAATAATACCAATGTTTTAATAAGTATGCTAAACCATTTCGTTCATTGCTTCGATTATAATACTGTTTTCATTTTTTTTTATTGTAGTCGTAGCGATTAAGTGAAATCTAGTTGTTTTTTTGTGTAAGTAATACTTATGTTACTTCCAGAATTTTCACTTTATAGGTACAGTCAATAGAATGTTACACCCTGTTAACCCTAAAAGTTCTACATTTCAAACCAGTGTTTCAAAATCCGCCGCTGCAGCAGAGGCAATTCAGAAATACTAAAAACTGCTCCCAAAAATAAAATGTTATAAAACGCAACGATCAACCCTCGAATTAAAAAACTTTATAAGCAAAATCGATGACTATGCGATTAATTTCCTCCCTCACGCACGCTAACTAAGGCACGTATGCATGCTCACTCACCGAGACATCCAAATAATGGCAGAAAGCAGTCAAAGAGGGAGCACACTTAAAAAAATTAGAAATAATAAAATGGGTTTGCATTTACACATCGGTTTACTAACTTCCATGGAAAAATGTATTTTTCTGACCTATTAATAATATGTTTATTATTATTACAAAACATTGAAAGATATTCTAGGTGAATATGAGTTGCGCTTATTGTAATATATTTTACCCCTGAGTGGATGTATCAGAAACTGACTCTTATATCTCGGATCCGACGCTAACTGCCGCTGACAAAGAGATATCGCAACTATAGAAATTGGATATGTACCTTATGAAATTGTACTTAAATAATAGGCGCTGGAGTTGAGTATTTTGTCAGCATTTGTTACCAAAAAGAATTACTTAGCCATTTTACGTATGAAGATAAAAAATAATGTAGAAAGGTAGATTATCAAAACATCATAACCATCTACCTAAACTTTAATCGATAACGGAAAACAAAAGAGTAACCCTCTAAAATGCTAAAATCGATGCGAAGAAGTGTCATTAAAGAACCCCCGAAAAATTAAAACCCCCTGTTTGTTCACTCACACACGCGTAACGCACACATGCAGGAGGTTAATGAACTATTCATTGGCGATGAGCGCGATTTTTTGTCTTAACATTTTAGGGGATGTGTTTTTCTATCTGATATTATATGAGTATTTTTTCTGAAGAACATTATAATTAACCTTGCCTGAAGCTTATCAATATTGCCCAAACTTATTAAAAAAATTAAGCGTACTAGAAATAAATTGCCAAGGCGGTTTATCGTTTTTAAACAAAACCGTTTTTTATACCATCTTTTACAATAAAAATAGGATCTGCATCGAACGATGATTGATGATTGTTTATTTATAATTCCTCAGGTCCGCGGCTGGGTAAAGGCATTTCGCCTTTAAGACAATCAAGCCATCACAACTAGATAGTATAAAGAAAAACGTTAAAGACGGAAATCTTTGGTGTCTCACGCTAGGCTAGGCCTGGACGCCACATTAGAACAGTCGCATAGTGTTTCATGTAAGGTACTGAATGAATAGCCTCACACATCACAATCTTAAATTATCTACTTTGACATTAAAATACATATACTTTTAACATTACTTACTCGATTTATACCAACTATCCATACTAACTTCAAACATAATATACATAGCTTTACTTTGGATTAGTGACTTGATATTTTAAGACAAATTATGTTACGTTTTTTTGAGTTGTGTTCTAGTCAACTAGAAAGACAGGTATCCACTTTTGCACCTTATTTTAATGGCATAAGATGCAAAAGTAGATACATGTTTTTCTAGTTAATAAACGTAACACAAGAAACGTAAGTTAATATAGGTTCCTAATAGCATTTAGTTGTATGTCAAATCAGCAGAAGTAGATGGACAGTCGAAGATCTTTCAATTATCTACACATGATCCTATTGTCAAGAGAATAAGAGGGTGTGTAGATAATTTTGAGCTTTTCGACTGTCTACCTACTTCAGCTACTGACTGTACAAACTTCATTGAAAAAACAAATTCATTATCATATCATTAAATAGGTACCATTTTCTGATGGTAACTTTCGAATAATTACTTTAAGCAGTGTTGCGCATTGTTTTGTCTCACTGTGAGTATAGGAAAACCGGGTGAAATTACTACCATAGAAGGCATGTCATTTTTTGTTTTGTTTTTATGTAATTCCATCCTCAGGGTTGGCAACGCATGAGCAGTCTTAGGATTGAGATTGAGAATGCTAATTCCTATGCGTCTCAGGTCTGACGTTCCAACACGTGACCTATGTACTTTTGTACCTTCTTCATGGCATCACAAAATTGCCAGACACCCTACCTTTATAACCGAAATTCGAGTTTATGTGATGCAGCTCCATCCCTGTCACTCGTCATTCGAGACTAAATCGAGAGAAAGCTATGGAGCTAACGTAACTTCGAAGTTCGATTTTCAAAGCAGGCCTCAGCTTGTTTTCAGCCTTCCCAGTCTTGAGGATTTTACTATCCCATAGTAAGAATAGAATAGAATAGAATCATTTATTCGGCTATAGTTAAACACAAAAAAACACACATTTGAGAAAATAAAAATAAAATAACAAAATCTATTTAACTAATTAAAAATGAAATAGCCGAAACGGAGTACCAGCTCATCGTGGTGCTGTGGCACGGAGCCGCAGCGCTGATTTTCAGCTGGACCCGCATGAAAAAGATGGCAAAAACAAGAAAAGAAATAGAACATTTAAAAGAAACACGGCATAAAAGTTAGTCTACAAATAATAAAAATACTACAATTTAAATAAACAATTATGAAATATTAAACATAACAACAAAGTGAGATCTAGCGTCCTAAGCGCATTAATTACACATATTATAATCTAAGTTAAAACTACACATTAACAAAAAAAACAACCAAATTATTACGAAAAGTGATCTGTGCAACTGTCCATTTGTAGCGTCAAAGCTACAGCTAAGTAAGGAAACTTCAAGCACAACCAACCTCTTTTTCGTGTGCGGGTTAATTTATCACTTTACGGTATATAAACGATATAAACGACTTTATAAAAAAATATTTCACGCATATTTTACTGTGCAATTAAAGTTGACGAAATCGCTATCGACCCTGTTTATAGGTCGTAAACGACACGCGATGTTGGCTCAGTTTAAATGTATGCGAATATTGTGTTTAGGTATAATAATTGTATTTACATATTTTTCGGGTTCCGTACCCAAAGGAGTCCAGCGGGACCTCATTAATATGCCTACGCTGACTTTTAAGAGCTGTACCTATCTTTTAAATCGTAATAAATAGCGTAGCGTGGTGTTTTTTTGCACGGTATAGGTATATGTGTCACGGTAGATTTACTACATACATACATACATAAACTCACGCATTCATTCCCAGATTGGGGTAGGCAGAGCTAAAGAATTACCAACAAGTCTTAAAACTTCTTGATAATTCTGTAACCACATTTTGCACAAGTAGGCTAAGATGTTTCCCAGTGTATTAGTGACAGGTGGCAAGCCCATCGCCTAACAGTACTACAAGCCTTTATTCCCGTAGTCGCCTCTTACGACTCGCACTTGATTGTTTATAATTCAATAGGTACGTAATTTTTCGTTTTTTTCACTACACAGTACCGCTTTACAACACTATACTATAAATAAAAACAAAACACGGTTAAAGCACTCCCGCTCGCAAAAATTACCCCAATAAACAACACACGCACACACACATGCGGGGCAAAGCGGCGATGAGTTTTAAAGTTTTTAAGGGTTTGCCGAAGATTGCGTGGCTTGATTACCACCCTACGGGGCCGCCGAAAACGCTGCCCTCCCTTTTTTAAGGAGGGAAAATTAAAAGTGTTGAGCGCAGTGGAACAGTTTTGGTACTTTAAGACGCGGAATATGGGAAACAGGATGCTGATTTCTGTGCCGTATTTGTATCAAATACCTATTTGTAAAAGTTAAACAAAGAGCTTTGACAGTCAGGCCAGTCTGTAGGAGACTGTAAAACTAAAGGGTAACTTATAAGTTCAAACTTTTGGTTTGCACATTGTGCCCATTTAAATTGTGCTTTAAAGTATCACTAACCAACCATACGGGCTTAAAAGCCTCTCCCGCTGTCCCAATGTCGTATGACAATTTAATTATTCTATGTCACAGCGCATCCATGGAAGGATATTCTACAAAGTTTTTTCAACGTTTCATATAAATAGTTTTTCTCAAGCGTACGTTTGCTATATAAATAATGATATACATTCCAGACTGATATGGCTAATTGTAGAGATGAGCTGGCGACTCGGTTGCCCTTGGTATGGGAACATACTTTGTTCCTGAGCCGTGAATGTTTCAATCTCCACTTATTAGTTAAAATTAGTTTAAAAAAAAGATTAGATCCCTTTTATTATACTGAGCTCGAGTTCGATGGCGTATGTCGAGGAGAAGGAGTCGATGGAGAAGCCTATGTCGAGGAGTGGACTGATATAGTCATCAGCCTATGACGATGACAACTGATAAGTAAGATAGTTTCAAGAAGCGTTATATTAATATAAATACACAGAAATCTTTCATCAATGACTCTTTTAACGGGCTTTAATAGTGCTCTTAAAGTGCCAAGTGGTCCCGGTCGCGGCGGAGCCAAACGACATGTGCGCCGGGAAGGACACCGCGCCCGCTCGTTCATTTATGAACGATTGTAATTTACTGGCGGTATACACTCACAGCTACATATATATGGGTGCCTGCGAATAATTGTATTTGGAATTGCAGAAATGTGCGGTTTTATGATACTTGAGAAAAAACGAGATGTGTAGGCATCGCGCGGTCGACTAATGTTCGGATGTTAAAAGTAGGCATCATAACGTTAAATTCTCATTGAAACATGTTTATTTTTGAGACAAGCATACGTACTTATAGTTAGGTTAGGTTAGGCCTAGCCTATCTAAACCAAAATACGATTCTTTTTAATATATTTCATCAGTAATACACTGGGAAACATCTTAGCCTACTTGTGCAAAATGTGGTTACAGAATTATCAAGAAGTTTTAAGACTTGTTGGTAATTCTTTATCTCTGTCTACCCCACTCTGAAAATGAAGGCGTGAGTTTATGTATGTATGTCAGTTACATAATATTTATTTTTTCGAAGTCGAAAACCATTCATAGATATTGCATAACACACCGGGTAGCACTAAAACAAAATGCAAAAACGGATGCCCCACTAATTTCATAATTTGAAATTACTGCCAGCAAGAATCCATGGCACCCTCCAAAATTAAAAACAAAGCGACATAAAGCCGGGTACACATCTATAGCTTCACCTAATTATCGGCGCAGAGGGACTTTGCATAAGAAAGTATTGCTGCGTTACGACGCGTGTCGCGCCCCCTAGCCGAGATAAAAAATCTTCCATTTCCTTAATTCGTTTATCGGGGCCTGGTGAGGCTTTGTCTCCGATCGATGCCAAATGAGCGCGGACGTGAGGCGCGTGTGTACGGCTTGACGTGACGAGAAATTTTAATTTTTTTTTTTCTTTTCATGTTTTTTTCTAGATTGAAATCTAAAACGAATATCAATTCTGAGTATAGATAGATGAATTTGAGCACATGGTTTTAAAAAAGTGCGGTTTTTAACTGAAAATTTACAAAATTAGCGTAATGAATTTTACCAAATGGCAACCCAGAAAACTGACGTTTTACCAGACTTTGATTCAAACGTAGCATTACGTGTGTAATTTCCACCATGCGTCTTTTTATCGTAAACTAGTGACCGGCCCGGATGGGTGAAATGTCAGTGTGTAACATTTTTTTACCATTTAAAAGTAATATCTGCCTTTAACCCAATGATGTACACTTTTTAAATTTACATTTACTAATCTTTTTTTTGTAATTTTTATTGATTTTTGTGTGCACAAGACATTTTAGAAATTAGAACACATTATGATGTTTCTCGCCGGACAGATACATTTTTATTGTTATCTTTGTCCAGCAGCATGAGTATGTCATGCTCACTATAAGGTCTTTGCTTACGGCGGCGGCGTCGTTGATCGGGTTGCCACCTTCCCGACCACATGGTTAAGGGAGGCGATGGCTGAGATACGCGTCATACTCGTCAACGGGTGCTGTGAGTGGGGTCCGGTCTGTTTACGCTTGCGAGGACCTGTTTACCAATTTAGGTATTTTAATTATCGTTCCTGACGTAGAGACCTCACCATGTTTTTCTCCTAGTCATTATTTTAATTTTAATTTTATTGACTTTACATTTGTAATTATTTAATTTGTGTTAGTTTTAAAAATAATTATTTATTATTTTATTAAATTGTAATGT
The DNA here is from genome assembly GCA_927399475.2 of Acleris emargana. Lineage (NCBI taxonomy): Eukaryota > Metazoa > Arthropoda > Insecta > Lepidoptera > Tortricidae > Acleris > Acleris emargana. The sequence continues at coordinate 11,829,247 of OV656851.1, read as the reverse complement.
AACTTACTATTAAGTATTATTGTATTTAATAATTGAAAAAAAAACCCCTTTACTGGAGTTTCTTGCGGCGCTTCTTCTCCACAATGATGGTCTTGTCCGAAGCGCTAGTAGATTCACTCTATATTACCGACGTGTTACAAAAAACCTCTTGTCTCCAATTTACTAAATACATATTAAGAATTTAGAATTTAGAATTTTGTCTTTTTTTCTGATATTATAGCAAACATACATGACAAGACATACACAACGATAGACTACGCGTAAAATGATTCTGTCTCTCATAGTAAGAGTTGGATTCTCCCAGGCATCATTGTTCAATATCACAAACAAATATTGCACGCGGCAGAACAAAAAATGGTTAGTTATGCCGCAACCATTAAAACGTAATTAAATAACAACTCGCCGCACCCAACATTCTAAAATTTCGATATCACAAAACTTGGGTAATCAAACGCACCCCAAAAAGCTAACAAATGTCAATAAATTAAACCCCGCACACACGTTCCAACTGGTAATTAAGAAAGGCATTAATCACAAATCGGGAACAAGTCGCAACGAATTGCGCTTGACAAACGGCGCCGAGACATGCGTCGAGTGGGTGCTAGGCCTTACACGTACACGATTATTTAATCTGTGGCAATGCTATAGGTAAATTATATTGATATAAACTTAGATGTGCATTGAAGCTGTGTCCATTAGCCATATCAAAAGGTAAGATATAGGTAAAATATAAGATATATAAGATTTCTGGTTGCATTTATCAGGCAATAAAACAATTCTAAAACTATAACAGATGAGGTTTAGTCTGGGGATCATGTCGTTGATTTAAGTATGAAGAAAAATAGCATTCAAAGACTTTAAAAAACTTTCATAGACGAACTGGAATTGTTTCAGTGATAGTGTAAGCCGTAACGATTTTTGCATTCGAATTCCATAAATTTCGATATTAAGTTTATGTTTAAGAATCGATTTCGCTATCCTTTTTGGTCATCCTGTATAATAAAGCCCTCTACGTGGATTTTACTTTTAAATGACAAAAACTTTATCGTTTATCGTTTAATTTCCTTTCTATATGTATGGATATGGAAAATACTTAATGTAAAATATAGTCTGTTGTACTATACAAATATCAAATAACCGTTATTTGTTAAATGTTATATGTAATAATGTAAACTTATAATCGGTTTTTTTTAAATAATTGGTCTAGTTGTACAATTTTAATACACTTTTCCGTGATGCAATAATAAAGTTTCGTTTAGGTATCCTACCAATATTAGAAATATAGTAAAAATATTAACTGACAATACGTTATTTAAAAAAAATACAAATTAAATTTAAATAGGCTTAAAATATATCGTGAGTGAATGTAAACGAGCTCAACACATTGCAATATCGCTTTCATGGCTGAATAGTTTATCAAGAGCTCCATAAAGCCATACAAACCTCATACAAAGCGTGGATGTAGGACGTTTATTGCAAGGAAACATGCAGAGAAAGCGTCAATGTCTATAGAAAAGGATGGTGAGAAGAAACGCATTGAGACCTCTATATTGATCGGAATTAATTAGGTTCGTGGAGACTTTTTATTTGTAAAGCCATAAAAATGGGAAACTGTGCGTTCAACTCATTATCTACTTTGACTCGTTATTATCGCTCTTCCGCTTAAATAGTTTAAAGTAAATAGTGCCTCTGAATATATGATCAAAAACTACTCATTAATTTCTCCCTTATCTCCAAATTAATCCTGGATTCTTTTATACCTACTCTTTTTAACCTGATGTCATTCATACCATATATACTTTTCCAAGAATAGCTTCTTACTGATCTCCATAGTATTTAAGCGCAAAGAATTAGGTATCTCTTGTTAAACGAAATTTCAAATTTCACGAAGAAAGTCCCATTTCGCACCTCAAAGAAATCACACCAACATAACAATCTCTGCAGTCATCAAGGACCGTAACAGTGTTCTATAAAGGTGATATTCCTTTGTCTCGTGTTCACATCAGCATATTACTACATTCAGGGCCTGACTCTCTGATTTCCATGCGAAATGGTCCCACTTAGAATATCCTTGGCAGTGGATGTGTTAACATAGGGAGTGGACGTGACATTTATTGTTTGACAAGCATCGATCTGCCCTTTCGAGGCGTGAACGAGTCAAAGTTCAAGCTTTTTTTTAATAACGGGGCCAAGGTATTGTGAATATACGGCAGCTATGTATTTGAGAAACGGCGACTTTGTCACTTTTATAAGATTCGTATTGGAAATCATAGTTGTAGATTTTATACACCCTCTAGGAGCGTGTGATAAAATACACGGTGTTTAATTTAGCAACTAATGACCAAGATAATAATTAAAGATGGTATAAAACTTACTTCTAAATTGGACATAGCCCAATATCTATTTATACAAGCGTACCGACTAAATTGTATCTTAAATATTAAAGTGAAAAGTTTTATAAAAAACACGTCCTTAAAATAATGTAGGTACATAAAGATCCATCCATTATACTATAAAACAACTTAAACCAAAGTGACATAGTAACTTATGAAGCTCTCATAAAACCTGCCATACATTATCCAATTTGTGTCGAACGTCGATACTGGAGACAGTAAATATCACGTCGCTCCCCTTACACGGTTTCAGCAAATATATTAAGCATGTTGAATAGCTAAAGATATTATCTTATACCACTTATATGACAGGGGTGTTTTCAAATTTTATTTTCTATTCTGACTTATTTATTGGTGTTCGAGAAGTTCTTAAGTGACGGTAGAAGAATCCTTATGGGTAATTTTCCTGTTGCAAAGGCCTAGAGAAAATGAAAATAGATCTTTTGAAGTTACTTTTGTTTGATTTAAATGATAATAGATAAGAAAACACAAGAGTGTGCAAGTTCAGTATAACCCAGCCCGTCGGGTTTCACTTCAACGAAATTGACCAGCTGTTAATTAATGCATTGTGAAAATTTACCATTTTGAAGTTAAAGATGTTAAGTGGTTTTAATCCTGGCCAGCATCCCGATGTCTTACTGTCTTATGTAGCTTTTAGGATATCCATCATTGCAGTGCAGACCTTGCTTAGAAAGTAATGTTAAAATATTTTCATTCGCGATTTGATATTATTATCCTTGCTAGTTGAAGTTCACTGCTAGACAAAGGTTAAGAAGTACTTACATACAATAAACCGCTCTGCTCAATTCACATCCGTATCAGTGCCGCAATTTTTAAATAATAAAAAACATAAAATAGCTTACCTGTCAGTGCGCCACAAGCATATCGTCGCGGTGAAAAGCGCCAAATCATCTCAATGAATGTCGAATGTGTGAAAACACGATCGGCCCCCGGCGTCGATCCTCACTCGCGATTGTGACGCGAGACGCCATTGTCACCCAAACACTTTGGGATTATTAGATTTTTATTTTTTCAAGCGTCATGAAGGTTTATTATTATAGGTTTATGATTTTATTGAAACTTTGAGTATGTTTAGTTAAAATATCATGATTAAGTAGCAATCTAGTGATTTGAAAAGCCAATTGACCTAAGAGCTCACTAACCATCAAGTGGCCTATGTGTGTTCGTTTGTCTTCTTAATGCTACATATACTATCTATACATTTTGTTTTCAAGGGGTTAAACACCCATACTAATTTAGATTTGTGTTTAAAAAAATTAAGTCCATTAATTTAGTATCCGGACACACTGTGTATTATTTAAGGTCTACTACTATTACTCTCTTCAGAGTGATATACAATTATTTTATTAATAGATTCTTGACATGTAAAAGTGCCCGTGCGGCCTACTTACTGAAGAAATGTCTTTATCTTTATCTAATATAATTATTATTAGCAAATATTTACTTGTTTGGAGCGCTACACAATGTGTTTGAGATAATTACCTTAGAAATAATCGTCGATATACCTAGGCTTTCTAGAAGCAACAAAAAAACTAACCAAACCTAATCAAGATGGAGGAGTTGACATAAGCGTTTGACACAACGTTTCCTTGTGCATTTTGTCGATGTTCAAAAATCGCTAACTTCACGTTACAAATAGTAATGCCCATAAAATTAAAGCTGACAATATTAATGAACCACTTTAAAGTCGAGCTGCTATTACACAAACAAGTCCAATCTCCTGCGCCAACCTTCAGTCAAATTGGTGCTGGTGCGGTATGGTATAATCTCAACCATTACAGTCGGTAGCAAACACGGAGTTAAGTAATAGAACCATCCCGGCTACCTGTCTGTAATGATACGTTACCTCGAGATACCATCGCGATATTGATTCAGCGAATATACTGGCTTCGTTTATTTGCCAGGCTTCTTTAGCTGCGGCTCTATTTTAGTCGCGCTAAACCTCATTGCTTTTGGCATATTATCGTATTGTCAAAGTTACGATAGACCTTATTTTCATGACAGTAATGGTGGCAGAGTAAAAACAATATGATAATAGTAAGTACGTTTAAAGAGTAAGACAAATACGAGTTTAATAGAATAGGTCCTTTTTAGTCGGGTCAATTTAATTTATTTTGATATGTAATAGTATTTTTTTTAATTTAGTGCCATTACTGTCAAGTAAGTAAAAGCTATAACAATGACAATACGATTACATGTCAAAAGCAATTAGGTTTTACCCGAGTAGAATAGAGACGTACGTCTTCTGTTAAAAACGTCAACATTAATGTCATTAAAAACTTGAAATAGTTTCTAGGTGTTGGACACAATTATATGGACAATGGTGTTCTTATATTTCCTATTATATCCCGTATCAGAGCGTGTCAGATTTTTGCGCCCAATGTTGGACAATATATTATTGCTGGTGACTGTACCTACTGCATTGAAGGCTATTTCATCGATGAATACGGTACCAAATTAAAAACACACACACATATAAATCATCATAATCAAAATATAAATCATAATAAATATGTACATATACTGAACTGATGGAGCTTCGTTCTGGATGGTTAATAAATCGCCAAAGAGTTAAAAAAGGTATGAGATGTGAGACTAGTGTTGGACTCATTAACCAAAAGGTTGACCAAAAGTTGAAGTCAGCCACTGAAGGTTCCTTGCGACCAATCTTATGGACCTTAACCTTTAGCTTTATTACGGTCATTTTTCTCGCGTAAAACAAAACTCACATTATCTACATCGAGAGCGTGACCTGATCTAGACCTTTTTTCACCAATTTGTTTGCTATCGTTCCTTTCCTGGAAAAATCTTCGAAACTCAACCAAAAACATGCAGTAATAAACACGACTCAATTACGTCATTCTAATAAAAAAGATCCAAATTTCACCTGAACGCGTGCCCCATAATACCTACATAATTTAATGAAAGAATCTTGGAGAAAACCCTCACGCATGTCATACCTATACCTATATTAGTGCACCCCAAATTAATAGCATCCTAACAAAAAATACCCTCCCGTCTTATGAGGGGAGGTGGGGGTTCATTTGCATATATGTCTCCCTGGCACCCTAAGGAGCGGGCGCGGATGTATTTTTAATTTCATTCTTATCCCTGTGCTTAAATCATGAGAGCGGCCATGCGTGGCGCTCCCCCCCCACCCCTCGCCTGCGTCATACGTCGCTAACCGCGGGAAAGAAAAGAAATCTTAATAAGTTTGTCAGAGACCACGGGGTAATATGGACATTCTTGCCATTTTCATCAAATGAGGCAAGCATCTAGGATTTCCAAGTGGTTTTGTATGCTGTGCTACTGCATGACAAACTCTACACAATTCACATTGTATTAGTCCATCTTGAGATTGTTTAAATATTGCTTCTGCTTTTCACAAAAAAAAACAAATGGTCAATGTTTAGTAGAGCAGAAAAACTAATGCGTTACTTTAGCGTAAATCTCAGAAATAGATTTAAAAGCATTTGAAGAGGTCAACGACGATAATTCTTAGCTATATTTAATTAACCTATAAGGTACTTTTAATCATTTATTAACTTAAAAGGTTAGCCTATTTTAAAATAAACTCAACATTCAAAGCACTGTTTACTACTGATAGTTTATATTAAATAATCTTAATTACCAAGGGCTTATCCCCGACATCCTAACGTAAAATTTTAAGCACCCACCTACAAAAAACAAGCGTAGTCATTTGGGTGCGCAAATTTCGTGGAAGTTTCCCGTTCTTCCTCGAATACTATATCATACCGCAACGCCGTAAGTCCGTGAATACATTACATGTCTTACGCCGTTGTGGTTGTGAGCGGCACTATAACTTGGTTATGTTTGGACATTTCGTAAGGGTATGTTGGCTGTGTGTGTTTTGTGACATTTTTAAATGTCGAAGTGTTTCGGGGACACGTTTTGTTTTAATTAGGTAAGTACCTACCTACCGGAAGAACAATTTCTCATTTTTCAGTAGGTACGCTAATATGGCAGAATACAATAATCCCGAATTTAATATACTCAGGGAATATCTATGGCTTTTGCTAATATTAAGATGGTCTGTTACATTGTTAATATTAAGAAACCAGGATTGCTGCGATTCTAATATTAAGGGAAAGTGCATTCCATTTAATCCCTAAGTTAGAATAATATTAAGCACAACTTAAATCGGTACTTTGAGCTAAAACAATACTAGTTAAGTACTTAATTAGTAGTTTCTTAATAAGAATTTTCCGTTTTTTTGCAGTTTTGGTACTAGTGATTTAGTTTATAATTATGTATGAGCGGTTAAAGTCATTATTTTTAGGTAATTAGTGAATCTACTCATAAAACATGTACGATTTATTTAATAATCAATCAACAATGCACCTCTCGGAAAAGTTACTAATAGCAGTTTATCATATTGTTTCTTAAACTATAATAATAATTGCTGGTTCACCAGAAAAAATAAGTATTACTTACTTTACTTTATTGCATTTAGCAAAAAAAATAGAAGTTTGCTAGTGGTTTATGGTACGTTATAGGTTTATAATGTTTACTAGATACAAGTTCAACAAAAATAACTACCATCAAATCATTAAATAGGTAATCAAGACAAACCTTAAAAAAACTTACGGTTGCTAGAAAAAATACGACTATTAAAATAATAATAAAGCAGTTCAGTATAATTAGACACGTCAGTAGTCAACCTGTTTGAAGTAAAATAAGCAGGGCGAGATAATTTCAACTTTTAAGCTCCATCATCAGCAAAAGCAATGTCAGAAAAAAAGAGTTCTAAACTCAAACAATGAGGGATGGGCGAAACCACGGCCTGCGTAATCGCATCAGCCCCGGAATGGGTTCCGTTAATTATTGATAGAATGAAACTTTTATCAAAACTTCAAGAGCAGAAGCCAAAAATTATTTGAAAGCAAGGAAACCCTTCATAATGCCGCGAAAATATTAAAACAAAGCCAAGGTGCCCACCCCAGCGGCCTTCGCGACAGCGTAACTTCGGGATTTATCTAGAGCGGTTAGATACCTCCAAATACTAATAATGATATAATCCTCCTTATCTATTCAACAACTATTAAGAGCTTCTTAAGTGTGCTCCTTAGTGACTTTCAAAACTAAAGTTCGATTTAAATAGTACTTTTATTGAATATTAGGTAGTAAGTTCGCAAATGAATACTAACAATAAACAATAAACTGTCAACGGAGTAACTTTCTTTTGTTTTTCTTCTTGCAACTTGTTTTGCTAAACCACACTAAATTGTTTTCGGTCGTTAGATGACTTTTCATGGCTTATAAGTTTGCTTTTATCGTCTAGAGAAGTAAATATCGTCATTTGCTTCAACAACTTATTATCAACCACTTTACAAAGTCTACATTTCTAGAGAGGTATTGATTTTTGGCTTTAGCCTATCAAGCTTGATATGATGACTTTGCAGTTTATATCGTATGAACATATTGCCTACCAGTATTTGACCTCTTGATACTGTATAACTGTGTTGATGATATAGCACACGATTTGATCACAAAGAATAAAAAAAAAAACGATATGTCCTCCTTGTAAAAAAAAAAACTTAATATTAAAATTGTGGTATCACCCCCTCCTTGCCACTACCTCCAAATCCTCGAAGACGACTCCTCGCGGGTGGTGATTAATACAACGCATCCCCCCGCTTTAATCGCCGGTTGGCTACATTTTTACCCAATTTTTGGACCCCCCACCCTAACCCTGCCACCCCTTTCTTTCGTTAAGATAAATTATCCCGCGATCAGGATAAGAGTGTAGGTTCAAATAGCCTTTAAAATTCAACGCTCGCCCTAAATATTTATGGGTGGTTTTAGGTATTCATGTTGCTATTCGTGACATAATATTTTGGCACGGTTGGTAGTAAAACAACACTAGCAACTACATCATAATGAAATAATTGATTCTAGCGCTTGGAGTTGTCGATGTAAAATCAATATCATTGATTATCGATGAATAATTTTTAGGACCTGATTAGTTGATGTCAATTGACAAATTTTCTTCTTTTACCTTCCTAATTTTATACCTTATTAACCTTTCACGCTATGGATTTGTCTTATGAGTGATCGAGTTTATGTTCGCGATCGATAAAAAAAAAAACTGAAGGGTCAATGAAAAGTACGCACTTTTAGTGGTGGTAAGACTTGTGCAGGGTCCGTCCGCATCGCTACCTTATCGTTTAAGTTACCGACAAGCAGCAGTGTTCGCATTGTTGTGTTCCGTTGTGGGGATCAGACATCCGATGACATTACTAGCATAGAAGCATTCTATCTTTATCCTCAGGGTTGGCAACGCAGACTTTAGATAGCAGTCTTAAGATTATCGTCTTGAGAATGCAATGCCTGTGGGTCGTAGATCACACTTACCATCAAGTGGCCGGTGTCTCGTATGCCTTCTGTATGCCATTTTTTTAATGGCAATTATAACCTCAAATGCAAAAGTGTGTCTGTTTGTTCCTCTTTAACGGTTTAACGCCTCAACTGATCGTAGTGAAATTTGGTACAAAGATAGTTTATAGCCTGACGACTGACATGGATTACTTTTTATTCCGGAAAATTGGATACACAACTTCTACGTGGACGGAGTCGCGAGCAAAGGGTTGTCGTCCTTAATTAAAATACTTTTCAGTATAAATAAACATGTTTTAAAAAAGCACGGTATAATCGTATCAATTATTGGTATTTTTTTTTTTTGCCATATTGGGTTTGCGTTTTACCTCAGTCTCACCTGATGTTAAGTGACGACGAGGTCGAAGGTGGTACACGGTTACCCAGAAAATTCCTATTCACTCTTGCCTTGAAAAAAACCAAGGTTAGGTATATGATTCCGGGAATACAGACGCAGGGAGAGCGTTCCACTCCCTAGCAGTGCGAATAAGATACGACGCAGCAAACCGCTGCGTGCGAACCATTGGGTATTCTACTACATATGGATGGAAGCCCTCCCGGCGTCTAGAAGACCGATGTGAGAAAGTGGAGGGTGGGATGAGATCATGCAGTTCTTAGGCACACTCTTCATAATACACCCTGTAAAATACTGAGAGACAAGCGACTTTACGCCGATACTGCAAACTCTGAAGCTTGGTATTGGCGAGTGAGTCAATACCGATGAGTCTCCTAGCTCGTCGGTCCACCGAGTTCAGTGCGTCCAGCTGATACTTGGCAGAGCCATCCCACAGCTGGCAGCAGTACTCCATACACGAACGAACTTGAGCTTGATATAAGTGGAGCAACTGTTCCGGTGTGAAGTATTGCCGAACCTTAAAGAGGATGCCATGTATTTTGGCAGCGGTTTTCGCTTTTGACTCAATGGACCGGCCGAAGTTTAGGTTGGATGAAAGATCCATACCCAAGAGCTCGAGGTGGTCAGTCACCGGTAAAGGTGTATTCTGGAAAGTGGGAGTCCAGTTGAAAGTACTCCGTTTATTCATTAATAATAATAATGTCATTTTCAAAAACCAATTCATTAAAAATGGTTACCCAAAACCTGTGTCCAGCATTATTGTTTGTTGGAAATTAATTCCTCTTGAGGATTTGTTTTCAACCCGTTTGTTTATTCGTTCAACTTTTCCTTGTTTAATGATTACTTTGATATTCGCTATAGAGCTATTGTTTGCGAGTGATTAATAATTTGTGGCCTTAATGAATTCATAAGAAATTGGATTTTAACAGAACATCCTTTACACATCGAGGTAGCTGTGTTGACTGGATTTATTATCAACCTAAGATTTTAAATTATACAAAACTCCCGACAAAATCGGGATTTTAACCTTTATCATCCGTCACTGCCGCACTTACATACTGGTCAGAAAGTGACAGCTGCTTTATCCACATTTTTCCACATTGATAAAAACTAAGCACATACATACATACAAACATGAGACGCCTGTGATCCCAGAGATGGGTAGACAGAGCTACAGAATTACCTACAACTTTAAAAACTTGGCGATAATTCTGTCACCACATTTTGCACACATAGGCTAACGCCGTTACTTATAAACGTGGAGTTACAATGAAGTAGCTATGTCATGTTTTGTCCTTACCTGTCTATGTGATATTTGAATTTAACGGATAAGGATAAAACATGGCGTAGCTACTCCATGGTTACTTCACGTTTATACTCGTAAGTAACGTAAGATGTTCACAAGCGTATTAGTGACAGGTTGCAAGCCCATCGACTAACAGTGCTACAAGCCTATACAAAATTCGCGGGAAGACATGGAGTGGCACTATTATAACCTGGCAACCATACGGGACTAGGTAAGAACACTCCGGTCTAAGTCACTATTTTGCCAGAAAAACTTAATCAAAATCCGTTCATCCGCCTAGGAGCAACGGTGCCGCAGACAGATACAGGGACGCACACGTCAAACTAATTGGGTACACCCCTCTTAAAAAAAAAAAAATGTCTATTAATAATAGAAGTGAACAAGAAAACAATGCTGATGTATTCTTGGGTTTTAACGATTAAGAGTGTTTTTAGAGTTCCGTACCCAAAGGGTAAAAACGGGACCGTATTACCAAGACTCCGTCAACCGTCTGTCTGTCACCAGCCTGTATATCACGAATCGTGATAGCTAGACAGTTGAAATTTTCACAGACGATGTATTTCTGCTGCCGCTATAACAACAAATACTAAAAACAGAATAAAATAAATATTAAATAGGACTCCCATACAACAAACGTGATTTTTTTATAGATAATGGTACGGAACCCTTCGTGCGCGAATCCGAATCTCAATTGTCCGGTTTTTTGTTAAAAGTTAGTTCCGAATTCGAGTGACATTTTTTCTAACGTTAATTATAGTCGTACGTAAGCTTAATCCTCCTATTAAACTTCTCTATTAAAAATGAATTTTAATTATTTTCAAAGTAGGAACGCACCAAAAACCTTTATTTTTCTTTGTGAAAGATACACACATAAACCAAGTTACAAAATTAAACCACGTTGCGTTCCATACTTAAAATCTCGGTCACGTTAAAAAACCGAAAGAAAGCTAACATTCATTAAAGGTGACGTGTAGAGAACGAGCCAAGTCCGCACATGTTAAGGCAAAACTCCCCTTGTTTGCCCGCGCCAGCCTGAATACTAAATGGCAACACGTTTTTTACTTTTAAAATGAATCTTGGCTGTGACTTAGTTGCGGTGTATTCGGTTTCACTTATTTGCTGATTTACTGTTTTTAAAATAGGTTCTTATTTTTGAAGACAATTTTATTCATGTTTCAAGGGCTGTATTCTACTTAGTAAAACAATATTGATTTTGACATGACATTATCTTACTGTTTTTATTTCAGCCACTATTACTGTCATGTAAATAAGATCTGTCATAACTTTGTCAACACGATGTCATGCATGACAATTGCAATGTTGTAACATCATATTATTTATTTATTAATTCACTATTATTGCCCTTTGTTCTTTGTTGTTGTTAAAAGTTAAGTTGACATAAGTTGTTTAAAGTGTAACATGAAAACCGACTAGTGATGTAGCATTAATAGTCAGATGTTTGCCGAGTCCGCTCCGTCAGGTTAATTGGTTCTTGAACTAGATTTAATAATACGAGGCGTTGTCAAATCCAATGAAGTCAAGATGAGAAAAGCTGTAAACAACAACAACAAAGTAAAACACAATCAATATCAGCCTGTAAACATGTCACCTGATAAACAGCCTTTCTAGCAAGATCTAGGTCTAGCTAAAAGCAGTCAGTTTGACCTAAAGAATTTAAAACATTTACCAACTGCATTATTTTTTTCTTTTTTACTTCATGTGCTGCATCAACTTAAAAACTGCACTTATCCAATTTAAAATCCGCAGAAGCTAAGCATTTACATCGTAAACAGGGCCCTCTCGAGTCCGCCCCAGTTCGCCGCACAATACCGCGTCCACTAGTGCAAGTACTACGAGTACAGTACTAGCGCACGTACCACTAATTGGCAAGCGACCGATCCGTGGCTGCTTTTTGTTGGCTGGTTGTGTTGTTTGAGTTCTGTGCTGAGTATAACTAGCGTTAGCTAGCGTGATGAAGCTTGATATTACGGTATAAATAGGTCACTTGGTAATCTGCTAGTCGTAATTTACCTATATTTCAGGAAACAAAGCAAAACTTAAATTGGCAACCAAATGTAACATAATATTATTGTTTCATGCTGTAATTACCTAGAAATCCTGTATAACCAATTCAAAATTTCAACATTAGAGTAACTTTCCCTATACTCATACAGTTTTCACTAGCTCGTTTTTCAGAGTGACTGTCTTGACTCTTGCATTGACTCTTTCGAACATTTTTTTAATCTGACCGTAAGAATAACAATAATGGATTCAAAAGTCGTTTCTTTACTAACTTTTAAACTATTGTCGTTTAGAAATAGGTCCCTTGGTGTTTTTAAGGAAATTCTATGCGGAGGAAGTGACGAGAAAACTAGGTATCTATAAAGGTAGTGTCAAACTTGCCATGCAAAAAGTCTGAATACACTTGGTATTACAAGGTAGCTAGCTAGTTTTACTTGAGTAACCTTCACTGTTGCAGCTCGTTTGTCTCGAAACATCCAAAGTGACATTCGGAATATAGGTTTCTTCAGTTCAATTGCTTTGTCTACTTTTTGATGAACTATGCAATTCAGATGTTTATATCGATTTGGTAGGAGTATCGAGAATATTGGTTTTTAAGGAGTTTGCTAGCCAACGCTGGAACAGTTCCGTTGACTGGTAATGACTACTCGTATTGTTTATTATATCACAATGTTATGAAGTTACGTTTAGTTTGTGAAATGATATGGACACATGCAAGAAATCAATATGTATCGTGATGTTTTATTACTTTTAATTACTTTATGTGTGACAACTTCGATAAAGTCGAGCAACAAATAACAAAGATGATGAACTCACAACTATTACAAATTATTGTTACCATACACACACACGCACACACACGCGCACACACACACACATATACACATACAAGCGCGGCTTTTTGCCGTTTTGCCGTTTCTGTTTACCTGACTCGTGATTTTGCATGAGCTCAGTCAACTCTTTTTAATCGCACCAGTGTTGGTAAATATGTTATCTGGTTAATCTGTGGATATCTATAATTGGCTTTGTTCGCTATTTGGTGTTACCGGTTTTATACTTTCTGTATTGTGTTGTTGATGTCCTTAATAAATAAATACAATATAACTCGGCATAGAAATCAAAATCTCTTCTCCGGGAAAAATGTGAGCGGTAATTAAAGCACAGGTACCTCTAAGATTAAGGATCCCGAGGTTCATATCCAAATGCGCACACGGCGTCTCATTAATGGCCTGCATCCCTAATGAACCCTGACGTCCCTTAATTACGGCTAACACGGAAAAATCCAATCTCTTACACGCACACCCCTCCGTCTTAATTCCCCAAAAAGAAATTTAAGTATACCCACACAGGTCCGAGGCGTGTTCCTAATATAAATTAAGCATCCCCCTCCGATATATGCGTCTATGTGTTGGTATTGTAAAGTCTTAAAAATGAGAGGACGGAGGAATCTTTAAAAGGGTAGGACTTAAGTGGGGGGCACCCCCTTGTCCTCGCCCCCCCTCAAGGGTGTTGTGCTCCGCGCAAACGCCGTTATACGGCCTACTGGTTCTTATTGTTCGTTGTTTTGGTTCAATATTCGGATACGATAAAGGTGGGTTAAGTGTTGGTTTAAGAAATTAATTTTATTCTATATTCTTTCAAAGGCTGACAGTGGAAAGGCGGGGCTCAGAAGAATGGTAGATGCGTCGACAGCCATTTATGAGTAATAACCCTTTAGTGAATGGATGACGTAAGATCAAATTTAATCTAGAGTCGAAATAAACCCAATTGTGTTCAGTCGACAACAAAAAGATATATCCACTTTTCAACTTTATTACAATGCAATAAAGTGATAAAGTAGATTTCTTTGTAGACAACTGTACCAGTTTCTTTTTAATGATATCGTAACACTATCGTTTTCATAAATTTAGAATTACTTTTATAAAAACGTTGGTACAAATGAAGGGGTTGGCCAATCCAAAACTAGAGACAACGTAAATTGGCGTAAAATTTGTCTTTCTTTAAAATTGCCCAGTGAAACACCAATTTCTTAACAAAGGATTCTCCTAAACTTAATAGCAGGTATATTTTACACATGCATTAGTATAAATTACAGGTTTATATTTGTACCATCATTGTCACGCACGCTTTGCAGTTCCATTAAAGAACTATAACCGAACCACGAAAACTTTGCACCTGTTCCACAAGAACACCTTAAGAATTTGATGCTTATTGCTTGGTACGAAGGGTGTTTAAGTTATTTGTTAGGGTTTAAGATATTGTGGTTAAAGTACACGTTCATAATGACATTTATTAGGACCGTATTCGGTACATGACAATAATTAAAACCCATGCACGAACCGCTGTACCACACCGTACCGCGCACGTGAGCTTTTTTGCATATTATTAGTCCACAAAATATTGGATTGAATTGGAAATTAGAAAAATATTTGGAATACCTATGCTCGCTTGCATGCAGTGCGGCTTTACGTTTTAGAATTCTGGAATTAATATTCAGAAAGTCTTAGTCATGGTTTCGTTAGAGAAAGTTAGAGATAATGTTATTTAACTGAGTTATTGATGAAAACGTCCCAAAATAGCAAATAGTACCTATTTGATATTATTTGCGTTCAAAGACGAAAAACGCAGGTAAATTTCGGATTGATAATGCTAAAAAAGGAAAAAAAATACGTAAAACTTGCTAGTACACACAGAGTTTATTGATTTTATATAAGATTTTTACAGGTTATTTAATTAAAAATTCTATTCAGACCGCATCTGAATCAAAAACGTCCCACAAAACTCAGAAAAGTCGTGGTTACGCAAAATGACTAATAAATTCCGTCCAAGAACATTCAAGAAAACTGACGTCCCCGCGGACTGTCATAAAGCAAAAGTGACGTCCCTAATGCGATCGCCTCTAATTATTCGGGAAAGTTCCAAAAATTCCCGTCTCCCCTCCTTAACCCATTAGTATGAACTCTTAGGACGCACTTTTCAAACTGCGGTCATGGATTTGAAAGTGGGATTATCGGGGTGGCTAAATTTTTCTGAGGGCACGCAGGTCGTAAAGAAAACAAAGAAAAACCATGAAATTATTATCCATTGTTACTACTTGGTGAAGTAGCCACTTCAACTTTTGGACACACATTCGTGTTAAATTAGGTTCTTTAAATACGCCAAATATTAGATATTGTTTTGCTACTGCTATTTTTACTTACAATTAAAGTTCTTTGCTCTATTTTTGCAATGTCATTGAAGTAAATATTGGGATTCTGTACCTATATTATTAAAAGAGAAATAAAAAATATTATTTTGTATTTTGGTTGATTCTCATCAATCTTAATTTATTTTTAGTAGATGTTATAATTATAAATAAATCTTAACCAAAATCTTCAAAAATATTTAACATGTCATAACTTTCTGATCCTAATCTTAATGTAGTTGCTACATAGTTGACGCGCTAGCCCAGTTGGTAGTGACCCTGCCTACGAAGTTAGCGGTCCTGGGTACAAATCCTGGTAAGGACATATATTTGTGTGCGAATATTTGTTCCTGAATCATGTATGTTTTATATGTATCTAAGGATATATTTCTTTATATAAGTATTTCAATCGTTGTCTAGTACCCATAGTACAAGCTTAGAGCTTATTTTGGGACTAAGTCAATGGGTGTGACGTTGTCCCCGATATAAATATATAGTGTCTGTATAATGAACCTTATTTTATATCTAAACAGAACGACAACGGATTGATTTTTTTGCACACTAATATTTGTAGAGGACCAAGAAGTGATACTGGGAACTGTTTTCCTGAAAAATCGGTCAAATGCGTTGAAAATAACTATGAATGGACGGAGTCACGGGAAAACCTATTATCATATGAAGTTTGCTTTTATAAACGAAGAGAAAAGGAAAATCAGAGTCCTTTATCTTATAAAAGGACGCCATTTTAAAATAAGACACTCAACATGTCCCTCATTTGTTTTTAATGAGACTTAAAGCATCACGGCAATTTTTCATTCTCCAAGCCAATCAAATATCACCTTTTCTCCATTGAAATAAAGTTTCCAGGTGCTTCATGTCAAGACTGCGTACAGTGTAGGATGCCACTGATAAGGGAATTAGGCAATTGCGGGAGTGACTGATGAATTGTGAGGTTATTTGCATAATCTGTACATGGAGATAGGAGTGACGAACGATCTGCGAGTGCGTTTAGTGAGGATGGATTGGATAATCAGTGTGGTGTAAAGGTTGCTTAAAGGACTTAGGAACCTTTATAAAAAGACAAGTTTTAAAGAATAAGCCGCCCCTTTACCTCTGAACCATCAACCTTCTTTTCATAAATGTATTGTGCATCTAAAATCATTTGAGTGAATCATCAGATCTTGATTCATATCACTTTTTAATTCCCCAATGTTGTCATTGCTAGTAATGTAAAGTAGAGCAGACGTCACTAACTAATGATTTACCGATATAATTGGCACACCTGACTTTTACAAAATATTACAAATATAATAATAAAGTAGCTGTGCCTTACAACAAATGCCAAAACTAAATAATTAAGTTCTTTGGTTAGCAATTATAGTGCGCAGAGGAGGTACCTATTATTTATTCGAAACACCTTTCAACGAACGTACGAGTATCACTACTCAGAATTTTCATTTCATCATCATTCAAATAATCCTTTAATACTAACGTAGTATTAAGGACACTTGACGGGTTAATATACTCGTATGCTGAAAATATCATTAGATTCGTACGTAATATTTTCATATTTTTAAATTATGATATAAGACCTGATGATGAAATAATAAAATAAATAATCACGAGGGGACAATCTCACATAAATTGATCTAGTCCTAAACTAAGCTCTATAGATGAACTAACTTATGAAAAACGAACGTTGTTTGAAAATGGAATGGGGCGTGATCACTACCAACTGCGTCGTCAGACTTGTTTTATAATGTAGACAAAGTATAAGAAACCTTAATTTTAAGCAAGACTTTGTTTCACAAAGTTAATACAATTATAAATGGCTCACGTAAGTTTCCGTCCGCCATGATTGATAAAGGGCTAGGGCTGTACACACGCGGCAGACAACGTGCGAGCTGCATGTAGGTGCCGGTGACAGCCCTGAGCAAGACAGATCGACTCACCGCGGATCTTCGGGAGACTAATGTGGAAAGAGCATTGCAGAATATTTTCATCATTTCTGTTATAATCTTACTTGTTGTTAGTAGACTTTTGCGGAGCCAAATTAAAAACATTAGATAGTTAGACTTATATTGTGTTCACCATATTCTGCCAAATACTGTAAGAATTCTGATCAAAATATTTTGTTTTATCGTTACCTATTTCAAATGGTCAGTTTTATATTTCATTTCTAAGCAGTATTCAAATCTTTTTAAATATTTTGATAGATTCAAGTAACAGAAATCATATGGCTTGCTTGCTTGCTTGCTATTAGATATTCGAAGCATCCCCATTTATCTAACTTCATAGTGGTTGAAACAAACCTGAACAGTATTATAGCACATGTAGTCTCTCTCCGTCCCGCCGAGCGTCCTTAAGCGATGAAAGGACACACGTGGTCTATCGCACATCTCCGCTACCACGAGACCCGCCGCTTCTGTCTTTTATCGTAAAATATTCAGTTTTAGAACACCTTTGAATTTAACTGGCTGGTTGACCTTTTTGGGGTGGTTTTTATAATAAAAAAGAAACTTTTAATTTTTGTTGTTTAAAATTCGAACTAATGTGCGTCAGTAGAGGCTTTAAATTTTAGAGGTAATATAGTTTTTAATCGAAATACACAGGTCTTATGTTTAATACAAAGTTTCATGAAAAAAATTCAGTGTCTTATTTATCACTGTTAATGCAATCAATTAAATAGAACAGTTCGAGGTATTCTTCTCGTAGTAAAACCTTGGTGGTTCATTACGTAGAACCAGGCTGTGATGGAATTTATCTCATCTTTATTTCGTAGTAATAAAACAAACTTGCTTCTCACCGTTTGCCCCTCTGTATATACGCTTAGATCTTTCAAATCACACAACGCATTTTAATGCAGTATTTATTAATAGATAGGGTTGTTCAAGAGAAACGTTTTGACATAAAACAAATTTTGGATTGTTTTCGGGCGTTACAGAAAACTCACAAAAACCGAAGCGAAGCGAGGGCGGGTAGCCGTGTTTAATAGATAACCTAAGTTTCTTTGCAAAATCATTGTTTTTATCATTTCTAATGCAGTTAAAACAACACGTTTAAGTGTTCCAGTAGAGCCTCAGTGGTTCATAGTACCAGGTTGTGATGGATCACTTCCGGCCTCTCTGGCCGACACTTAATTGTCTGGACCGGCAGCTTCCTGAGATTCACTTGTCTTAAACTAACACACGCTGCAACATACATTTATCTTTATTAAAGAAGAGACAAGTGATTTCGACGATTTGATGTATCCAGAACATGAAAAATCTAGTATGATATCATTTAGAGTTTTCATTGAATACTATGAAGTTAATATTAACGTAAGCAATTTTCGATAAGTGACGACAATGTCCCACTAATTGACCTAGTCCCAAACTAAGCTCTAAGTAGGCTGGTACTATGGGTACTAGACAGCGATAAAAATACTTATATAGAGAAATATACACTCAATACATAAAAAACATCCATGTGTCAGGAACAAATATTCGGGCTCATCACACAAATATCTGCCGTTACCGGGATTTGAGCCCAGGATCAGTAGTTTTGTAGGCAGGGTCACTACCAACTGGGCCAGCGCGTCAATGTTATACTTGTAGTAATATCTCTAATACTTATGTCAGATATTTTTTGAGCCCTATATTATTGTGGGCTCCACTATACTCGGTAAAAAATTGTTGCTTTGTATACGATGCCATATTCATATTAATTTCGCCGCCATTACAGTTAAGTAAATAAGAGCTGCTAGAGCGTAACGTTGAAAATACTTTAACCATAACCAACATTGGTTTAAAATAACGCTTTCAAATAATTTAAAAATCTAAAATTAGGTACAAAATTACACCAATTCATTAAAATTATTTACCAGACCAGCGCACAAATAAATTGGGTTTTACAAAAACTAAGTCCAAATCAATATCGGTTCCATTGGAATTGCTATTCAATGAACAGATTTTGTCAAGTATCGCCAATTAATTAATTTTAATTAGTGCTTATTTTATACTGGACCAATCAACTGGTAATTGCTACATGGAGTCCAAAATATCGTTTCATTAAATCCAGCCTTTCAACTAGGGAATTTTTGGACACTAGGTTACAAAGAGAATAGGTAATGATAAAATAATGGCTAAGACTAGCTCGCTATCAGATCGCTAGCATCATATTACCCTTTAACCTACCAACAACGGGTAGTGTTCGCATCGTTGTGTTGCGGTGTTGGGACAAGACTAATAGAAAAGTAACTAGCATTAGCCATAGGCATTCAGTGTTTGTCCTCAGGGTTCCAAGCTACCTACCTTCAAAGTAAAAAATGTGCAATTTGTACTTAATAATACACAAACAAAATCTTCAAACCCACAACACCCTCGCGAGCAACCGAGCATCGAAACAAATCAAACATTAAAATCCGCTGAAGTAATCAGACCTTAAAAAAGGATTCGCAAAAAACCGCCCAAGTCACTTTCAAAACTTTGAAAAATAACGAAACGAAATACGGCAAATAAACGGCAAAATCGGCGCTACCAATTATTTTTGCCTCTGGAAATTCGAGACTTAACGAAATTCGAATCGCTTAGCGGGAAAGGAATTATATATAAAAAGCTGCGCATCTTCAAAGGTGGGCCTCAACCCTTTGGGGGGAGGGACGCACAGCAATATAGAAAACTTGTGTTAGCCCAGTTCCGCGCCTTTGTAACATCATTTCGGCTCCCGGGCTACGCCGCCAGAGACGCCTTGATACTTGCCAATATATTTGGTGAATTATAATTTAAGATTAGATTTCTTAGTCGTTTTGAATTACCATTTTCTTGATGTATAACACGCTATTAGAATTGTGTAAATCAATAAAATAGCAAATTATGGAAAGTTCCAGGGCAGAATCAGATTTTTATTTTGTATTTACGCAACTAATTATACAGTTCGAGAATTAATTAAAAAAACATTAAGTATTTTATATAATTTCGATAATTTTTTGGTCAGAGGATGGTGATGATGGGGAGAAAATCTTACATTATGTTTGGCCTTAGTTTGAAAGATCAATTTGCTCGTGTTGAATTTACATAACAGCAGCAGCAGCAGCAATTGTATCGCTCTTCTTCTCATATCGTTACTATTAGTTAAAAATAATTTAAGTCTTAAAATCTTACTTGTAATTTAAATATAAATGAGGTTTTCTTTTAAGAAGCTGCTTTTGATTATGACTAGCAGGTTCTTAAAACAATTCGGTATGATTGTATTTGTGAAAAACCAATAGTTGAGTGTTATAAAAATTATGTAAATCCTTCGGTGAAGAGCTAAAATAATGCTTCTGAAAAGCGGCAGTCGCGCCACTGAAAAGCGGCCGGTATGAGCTATGTAATATTGTACCTGCTATTCTATTGTGTTATATTATTTATATATTTAGTTAGAATTGCGTACTGCTTTCATTTGAAAGCTTAAAATTAACCAACAAGTATCAAAACCGTTCCCGTGACACCCAGCTTTATAATTTAAGAAGAAGAAACAGGCCATAAGAAATAAATGTAAAGAAGGAGAAGAAACGCTTCGGCCCGAAAGGGTTGAAAGGGGTGCCGACACCCCCGCCTACATACAACAGGGGCTGCTGTATTGATAAATTGGTTCACGGGTCTGTTTGTACGTTGAGAATTATTTTAAAGTTTTAATGTATCGAATAACTTAAAATTTGTTTATGTTAAATCCAGTAAAATTATTTAATCAAAAGGTTATCTGCAAAAGAAATCTTGGGAATTTATTGACTCTAAATTCATGCTCAAGTTTGGTTTAAAAAACTGTATAGAATGTTGATAAGGTGCAACCATTTTTAACACATTATTAATACTTAAGTAAATTTTCATTACAAAATGTCAGGACAAGATTAAAACTATAGATATTTTAAAAATTGCTTAGACTTAGTTTACCATTCGCGACATCCGGCAATCCAATCATGCGACGTACTATGGACCATACTTGACAATCGTTCCATATCAACTTACTTGAAACAATATCCAAATATCAAAACCTATTGAAGTTAATCATATTAATAACCCATTTTTAAATGTTGTGCGCGGGTCCGCAGCCCTGCCCTAGTTTCGCTTGCGGCTGTGGTGGTCCTACTTATGTGTGTGTAAACGAATTTTTGCTTACTTGGTGCCGCATGGGTCTTTGTTTCATTACGGAGATTGTTAGGGCCCTCGGTTCCGAGCTCCCTGATTTCGATACAACTTAGACACGATACTGAGTCCAGGGCCCTGAAAGTGTTAAGACCCGCGGTTCTTTGGAGTGTTTTCAAATTGTGTTAGGGTTGCAACGTTCGGAAAATTTAGAATTTGGGGTTTCTTTTCGTGATGTTTTTTAATTTGGATTTGAATAAATCACGAATCAAAAATAAATGTTATCAGAGTATACCTCCATCATCATCATCATGTCAGCCGAAAGACGTCCACTGCTGGACATAGGCCTCCCCCAAGGCTCTCCACACAGACCTGTCTTGTGCTTTTCGCATCCACCTCTTTCCCGCGATCCTTACAAGGTTGTCACTCCATCTTGTTACATCTACCTCCATACTCGTAGTTTAAATGTCAAAAGAAAACAGTTGAGGTCCTATCACATTACTGAATTAAAGTTGTCTAAAGGGCCAGGTGTTGGCCTCGGCTCCATTTACGCCTTCTAAAGGTGTTGAAAAAGTCACGTGATTGGTATATTCATACTAATAATGACATGTTCAAATCATAAAACATGGTAATTGAGCAAAATACGTTGAAGAGAGCCACACTAGTAGGTATCTATAGTTCGTTACTCCATACGATTAATATGGTGTACCGAACTATTTAATCACTTTGAATGTTACCTTATATATGACGCTGACTGTACTACTTGTTACTATAATCATGACATAATTTCTAGCTACGTAGCAACACTAAACCGTGTTGGTCTGATATGTGATCCAGCTAAAACGTTATTCATCATATGGTAAATATGAGATTAAATGGTCTGATTTTTCAATTTCGACATATATTGCTAAATCATTTTCTTTCATAATGAAAAAAGGGTCGATAATTAACCGTGAGAAAAACATTTAAAAAAACCTGGATAAGAGCATATCGAACCATGCTCAGTGAAGGGTTCCAACAACATTACTATAAACACAAAAACTACCTCGAAAAACAAGTATGAATTGTTATTATTATTATTCAGATATTTATTGTTTTTTTTATAAATTGGGTTTTTTACACTAAATATTCTATTATAAAAGCAAAATAACAATACCTACTTATACAAAAAAAATAAACATTATAAAAAATCTAACTTACGGGTGCCGCCGGCAGCGGGGCAGGGCTCAAACTACCAGTGCGTGGTTAGGGTTGTAGAGCTCTCTCTACCACCTCACAATGCGTGCCTTGTCGAGGAGTACTGCCTTCTGTACCTGGCTCTTATTATTATTATAGATATTGATTTAATTTTCTATAAATTAGGTTTTTTAAATTAAGTATTCTATCATAAAAGTAAAATAACAATTATAATACAAAAAAATATCACTATAAAAAACCTAACCTACGTGTGCCGCCGGCAGCGCAGCGGGGCAGGGCTCAAGCTACCAGTGGCATAGCCGGTGGTTAGAGCTGCAGAGAGAGGATCCTCGTCACAATAAGTGGCGTGTCGAGGAGTACTACCGTCTGTATCTGGCCCATATTATTATTATTACCGTAGTTATTTGGTGCTCTGTCTTAGATGATTTGTAGTAGGTATAAATAATGTATCTTTCTTAGCTCGAGAACCTATCAAGACTTCTTAGTCGTGATAGTTTAAATTGTGCTTTAATAAAAAATAGAACTGATTTTAAGTGTTTGTAGTTTTGGTTTTAGGGGCTGGGACCGAAAATGACACTTTTTAGAGTCCAAAACATTTTAAACGGTCGCTCAAACCTAAAAATTGATAATGACATACACATAGTGATTTAACTTTTTTTTTTTGAAAAAAAAAATCACCTTCGTTTTACATTACATTTACAAATTAATTTTACTCGGGTCCTCATCGATCTTGGTGCGCCGTATAAATGTCTAGATCTGTACAAACGTTAGTATTGTAACTTTGATAGTTTCTGAGCAAAAGTGATTTTAACATACAGATAGAAAGCGAACAATGACAAGGGGAAACTATAAGGGTTCTCAGTTTGACTTTGGATCCCTAAAACATTTTACTACCTACACGATTCTCTTAAAAACTGGGTTTTTAGTTTTATGTGGCGCCGCTTTAATCTGAACAGCGGTCATAATTATGAGAAACGTTGGTAGACTCACATTATCCATCCATTAGTCCATAAGGGTGCGGCTCCACTGAGGCGGAGACGAGAGGAGCGGAGCGGAGCTGTGCCAATATTAACCAATGGAATCTGCGC
The DNA here is from genome assembly GCA_927399475.2 of Acleris emargana. Classification (NCBI taxonomy): domain Eukaryota; kingdom Metazoa; phylum Arthropoda; class Insecta; order Lepidoptera; family Tortricidae; genus Acleris; species Acleris emargana. The sequence goes on along the minus strand of OV656851.1, from coordinate 11,805,181 downwards.
AAGGCGCGCTCGACGTGACCGCATGCGCCTTTTATTGGTTAATATTGGCACAGCTCCGCTCCGCTCCTCTCGTCTCTGCCTCAGTGGAGACGCACCCTTATGATTCAAGAATTGAATATTTCACAGATGTATACTTCATAACTTTCACTATGTCATATACCTATGAATGAAGTAGGTACCTATAAATAAATAATGATTTTCTAGAAGAAAGGTATTTGCTGGTCTAACTTACTTAACTAAAGTTTATACTGCATGGCGAACCCAAGTGCAATGTCGAAGGAAATTACGTTTGTTGCTAGGAAAAATAACACTTTTAACACGTTCTACAATAACTTAACCCATTCTTGTTATATCCTTTAACCTAACACCAAGAAGCAGTGTTCGAATTTTTGTATCCCGGTGTGGGGATGAGAGAACCGGTGAAATAACTAGCAAAGAGGCATTCCAATCTTAGTCCTCAGGTTGGCAACGCATTTGGGGTCTTAGGATTGCAGTCTTAAGATCGTAGTCTTGAGAATGTATTTGTCTATGGGTCACAAATCCCACTTACTATCAGGTAGCCTATAAATAATGTTATAGGTGTGTGTATGTAAAAAAAATACAGCCTTAATTATGTCATTCTATAGTGGCGTTTGCATCATAAGGCGTTTGTTGGAATAAGAAATATTTATATTCTCACTCTAAAACATGACTAACCTCCTTACTTATAAACGTGAAATAAGCTTGGAATAGTTTATAACATGCTTTGTCACTTTCTGTCAGATGCAAATGACTGTCACAATTACAGATAAAGAGACAAAGCATGGCATAAACTATTCCAAGCTTATTCCATGTTTATAAGTAAGGGGGTTAGTGTTTCATGGACACATTAGTCGCCCAACAATGCCTAACCTTCAATTGGAAACCAACAGGATGATTTCTTGGTCTTTATAATAAATTTCAGAGGTCTTGCTATTTTGAGGGAGAGTTTTTCAATCTTCAGATCAAGATAAATTGCTAGTTAAGGCGTTCCTATTCTTTGTCATATGGAATAAACAGACATATTTATAATTTATCTGTCAGATTGTGTTATCTGTAGATTATGGAACAGGCCCTAATTAAGCGTTCAACTAGCTGACTGGCATCACCGGGAAAATAAAATGCTAATGTGTGTTGACCTTTGGACTCGTAGCAACGTCGTAGCGATCCCGGTTCGTAGCAGCAAGCTGTCGTACGAACCGGTGTATTTGATCTCCGCTTTTGTACTTTTGTATGAGCCCGGAGGGTTTTAAATGAGCACACTTTATTATCATTAATAAAAAAGAATGGTCTGTGTATTTTACGAAAGTGATACAACCTTTACAGGTGTACAGTTAGCTCATTAGTTTCAGTGTTATCTGTAAAGGATTAAACATAAAGTATGATGTAAATGTGCATGTATAAATAAAATTTGCAGGAGTAAGTGTAGGTACTATAATATTTAATTTAACCAGAACCACATGAAAAATGCGTCTACAAAGTTCCAGCCCGCGACCACTGGAGCGTAGCAAATTCAAAATTACTAAAAGGGCTGACGCGAAAATTAAAATACTTACAAAATAATAAAAGAAACTTAAGACCTCTTAAACTGTCATAAAAATGCCCCCCGAAATATCTCGAACGTCTGTCAACGCCTCCTCGAATTAGAACCCTTTATCTCCTAAAATTCCATTTACCTTCGAGCTCTCGAATGACAAAGATATCGAAAAAAACTTGACAGTGTCCCAATCGAAATTCAATACCAATTAAAACGTTGGCAGAATTGTCGGAGATAGTATAAATTAAAGAATTTTCTGGCCTCATTCAGTTGTCCCAAATGTCTCATTTAAATTAAGAAAAAGTCTCATATCTCCTTCGCGCCGGTACGTCGTTGGGGGCGGTGGGAAAGGGTAAGGTATTTTTCTTGGAGGGGTGGAGGGGGGAAAAATGCGTAGCAACCCACACATTTGTGCGTGAGTAAATACCGACGCACACAGACGCGCGGCTGTATGTAAAACACTTTAAGAAGCGGAGAAGAAATGCGAGAAGCTTAGTGGACACAGGGTGTTCAGAAATGGGTTGCTTGCTGCTTCTTTTGCCATACTTTTTGCAGGGATTTTAAAGAGTTGTAGTAAAGGAAGAATGGTCAAACGGAAAGCTTTAGGGGTTTCCACAGATAGTGTAATCTGAAGGCATCACTAACTCGTTTTAAAAATAGGATACTAGTTTATTATTATGTTGAAATCGTTTAAATAAAATTTGCAATAAAGCTACGTTTTCACAAATAAATTATTGGTCCAGACATATTCATGACGTAGGTTGGCAGGTGCAAATGACATAAGAAAAATTGTACCAAAACATTTATGATAATTTTTCTCATTCATAATTTAATACATAATTTCATTCTTCATACATATTAATATGCATGTAATTACTAAGTTACCATATACATTTTAGCAATAACTTTCACGGTAAGCCTCACGCAATGAATACATCATGGAAATCAGAACATACACTACTCAAATCATACAATGCAGCTTGATATATTTGAAATTATTAATACTAACATATATGCCTGCGGTATTTAGATGCTGCCTAAGAGAAGATAATTTAATATTTTAAATTAGAAGCCTGTTTTTATACTCACAGGAAGTATTTTTAAAGCCAGTAATTTTATAATTTTTTTTTTATCAATTCACTTAGTATACATTAAATAACTAAACCATATGAACGAAAAAATATATTGTATTCTTTATTTTTATTTATTTACAATTAAACTAATACCGGATTGACAACACCCTGTCCAGTGGGGGTAAAAGCGAAAGGGTTGCGGAGCCACCCGCGGGGTGTCCACCGTCTTCTTACAACCTTTTTACAGAGGGGGGCACAGAGCAAGTGAGGCCAGAGACCGCGGTTCTCCTCTGTCTGTAGTACTCTGTGAACCTTTGATTTTCAGATTGAGTAATTAAGAAGTAAATATTTTTGTGTTTTTAATTTCTGTTTTGGCTGAGGTCTGATTTATTCAGCTTTGTTACATACCAGTTCTAATTGATCTAATGATTTTACTAACGGAATTCATTGTGCTTTGCATAATATTGTCAATAACCTCATAGAACATAAGTACTGGGTTATGGATAGCCATAAGTAAGTATTTTAAAATCATGGTACGATTTGCTTTTTATAGACTCCGTCAGTTTTTTTTTAAATTAAATTAACCTATCCTTTACTAACCTATAGCAAAATATTTATTGTTTATTACACATTCAAAAACTCTCTCCCAGTCTAAAGCTGGTTGTCGCCAAGAATGTTGTATTAGCGGCAGGGAGGCCCCCCCCTCGCGGGGGGTGTAATTGCAAAATAAAATTAGCCGGAACGGGTACGTGCTCAATTTGCGCCTCCCAGCACTGATTTGTTTTCGTTTCTTGCCTTACTCTTGCCATGTCCACGTCTTGCCTCTTTCTTGCCGCGCCGATCTCTCGGTATCGCGCGCTGCTCTGTACGCATTTTCTTAGCCTATATATTATCGATCTGAACGTTATGCTCTGCCATATTGTTTCAGACGTCGCTGTACAAAAGCCAGAGCCGATACGTTCTTCTCAATACCCGCGGTATTTTTATATTACGAATGATATGAGTGTTGTTGAGACTTTAATTTTGAAAAGCTGGCTTTAACCCCTTATTGCGGCTGCGTTTTCAAACTTCTCTAGTTCCTAGAGCAGAGTCCCGTTAAAAAAAGCGTGATTTCATCTGCGATGTTAAAAAGGCGGCCGAAACTTTCAGCCGGACTCCGGAGTCAATGGCTTTTTTATTTTCCCGTTTTCTTCCTTTTCCGGTTGAACTTTGGCGAAGTTTTATTTTGAGCGAGTTCCACGAGTGTCAGTTTGGCGTTCGTCCCGCAATTTTCCGCGGCTGCCTCGATAATTGCGGGCACAGGTGGGGATATTTTCTTTTTCTACCGTCTGTTTAATTTCGCGAAGTTTTCACAATTTCCACCAACCGAACGTACTTGTAGCTGGCCGTTATATGTATAATGACAGCACCCTGTAGCTCGGGCCAATGCGTGTTGCTATTGCCTCCACATACGCATAGCCTATCTCCACCCATTTGCCGACGTGCGTCACATGTGGCACGCCCAGCGGAGGCCACGCCCAGCGGCGTGTGGCATGTATGTGACGACGTGTGACACACACGGCGGGTTGCACGGAGCACTGCGCATGACGTAACGGCGGGGCGTGGCGAACGTAACGACGTGACGGCGTCTGTGTGCGAAACGTGACAGCTATTTATTCTAGCGCGCCGTCGTAACGATAAATGAGTTATAATTTATTTTTACCCGAAAGGGTAAGGGTAATTAATGGGGAAATTGGCTATTCCGAGTTTCGGCGGTAATGAGGTGAGATTGAGATTAAAACTCGAGAACGGCCACCGTGAGGGATTAAGGGAAAAATGGCCAACTTTAATAGTTACTGGTTAATTATTAACAGAGCCTTTTAGCCGTATCTGAGCTCGTTAAAACTCGTTTCTTAGCGAGATTGACATGGCGGGTTCTTCGAGTTGGTCTAATTATTGTAATGGCCGTAATGGGATGACTTCGGGATGATTTGATTACGTGGAGTTTTCTAATGTTCTATTCTTGGTTAATTATGTTAAGCTTCGTTGTGATATTGGATTTTAAAGCTAAAATTATGTTGCGTCACTTCACTCGTTGAAGACTAAAATGTGTGGTTGACCTGTTTATACTCGTATCTTCTCTTTTAAACATTTCTGTCGTCGAGTACAGGTTTCACGTGATCGTCGAATTGTACATTGATATAGAACCTTAGAATAGAACACATGGATGGGGTTTAACCTGAACCATGGTTTTCTTTTCCTTTAGTTAACATTGCCATTCCTTATATAGTTGACTCGAGATTCAGTTGAGTTTTGAATTTTTCTATTCGTTATTCAACCGAACCGAAGACAGCCAACCGTGGGGCCAAAGAGTTCTCGAATGGCTACCACATGTCCAATGGCACAGGAAGTTCTACCACGATTTAAATCGCCGATCTGGTGAAAGTCTGGGGAATGCACTGGATACGGCTGGAACCAGATCGATCGTTGTAGTGATCCTTGGGGAGGCTGTGAATATAAATGATAACGATGATGATCACTTCTCGTGGCACTTTCGAACTGACATCCTCGTAGTGACTTCTCAATTATCGACTTTCGATGAATATCGATATACCATGCGAACACTGCTGTTTGGCGGTAGTATAATGGATAAGATGGTGGTAGCGATCCGGACGGACCCTGCACAAGGTCCTACCACCCGCAAACACTGCTAACAATCTATGTTGGTGATTGCGATTGCATTTGCTGGGTCCGTCTGGATCGCTACCACCATCTTATCAATTAACCTACGTTGTGTTCCGGTTTGGGGATAAAACAGCCGGTAAAATGACTAGCATAGAGGCATTCCATCTTAGGTTAGCAGTGCATTTGCAGTCTTAGGATTGCAATCTTGTGAATGCAAATGTCTATTTGTCACTGTTTCCATTTACCATCAGGTGGCTTGTGTGCTTGTTTGCCTTTTTTTTGCCATACAAAAAAAACATACATACATACGTACGTACCTTCACTTCACGCCTTCATTCCCAGAGTGGGGTAGGCAGAGCTACAGAATTACCAACAACTCCAAAAACTTGTTGATAACTGTGTAACGACAATTTGCACAATTAGGCTAAGATGTTTAACAGCGCATTAGTGACAGGTTGCAAGCCCATCGCCTAACAGTACTACAAGCCCTTATTCCCTTACTCGTCTCGTACGACATCCACGGGAAGACATGGAGTGGCACTATTCTACCCCGGCAACCATACGGGGAATAAGAAAAACATACTATTTTGTGATATGAAGAATGTGCTGGCAAATTAATTATCTACTTATTGACCTTTGATTACCAGTTTTAAACATACTCATAAATAACAATTAATTAGGTATTCTTGTTTCTTGAAACTACTTTAAGTCTGACAATGTTTCGAAATAAGAAAACTAAAACAAGAAAATGGGAACAAAAGGACCTGAAATTCCTTTACAATGAACAAGATTCCGTGATATTGTTCAGTTTGTGACAATAGTTAATTGTTATTTGTTTTTAAGAAAAACACTTTATAGCACAAACACAAAGTTAAAACATAAAACTAATAAAGACGCCACATAAAATGAAAAGTCAATTAGCTATGAAGTAGATGAATGAGAAGTCATTATGGCAAATGCAACGAGAATTCTAGGCTCTGGTGATGTACCTACATAGTTAAGGAATATTTATAGAATCTTTACCTCTCAATTAGATATTCGTATTGCTATAGTACAACTAGTGACGAGATATCGCTTCAACCAGGGATGGTCCGGATGGTCCCACATACAAAAAATATAGAACCCAGAATGTTGTTTTTTTTACATAATAAATAACGATAAAAACCGAAGTGAGAATTCACTTTCTGAATTCGGCAAAGACCAAATCAGGACTTGCCAAGCAAGGAGACGTCAAATCACTAGCTCAAGTTCCATCATTGAACCGGATAATGTTCAACCATTTATAAACTGCATCTAAACTATGTGCAATCGTGGATTTTACTTAATCCCACCCCATCTCACTCGCTTATGTTTAGATTTAAGCACTTCGAACTCTCTCGTCGCTCAGTGGGCTTTAAAAACTAGCTAAGCTGTGTTCATTATTGGTACATTTTTTTATACTGATACTATTGAAAATGTGTTGATACTGTAACTCAAAAGTTTATAAAACTACCAAATGTCATAAGCGACAAGAACTTGTATAGGGAGCCCCAAAATTCATTTGAAAAGACGTTGGTGTATTTAGTTTGAGCTATCTTATCACAGTAATCGCACTTATTAAAATAATATTGGTTCGACATTGACCCCTGATATTTATTTAATTGTTTACTTTATCGTGACGAACATAATGTTTGAAACAACCAACCAACCAACTTTAATAAAACATTTCACGTTTTATATCACGTTGTACAGAAGCCATTGTATGAGCTCTTCGATTAATTCGATGTAGAAGCTAGCGCTCGGGAATAACTCTATAACAATTTGTAATTGAATAATTTCAAAATCGGTACAAAACGTAGAAAGTCACATAGCGTAAATCAAAGCCCACGCAAGTTGCAACGATATGCAAATATTGTATCAACACAAGGTGAAATCTCTCGAACACACGCCATGTCCAAAGTGACATACTAATGTGCCGCCGAACCAAAGCATTTTGAACTATATTACAATATGCTAGGGTTGATGGTAAAAGAATACTTGGCTTGTAGAGTTCAAGTTATTGAGTATATCGGTTTGTATTAAGAACAAGTGAATTCAGTTTTCTGATTTAGAACTCAACAATCAGTGCCAGGTATCTCGATTCTCATTCAAAAGAGACTTTATTTTCATAGAATAAATGTCGTGAATGGGATAATCTTCGAATTTATATTAAAATACTGGTCCGTGTTTGTCAAATATTTTCATTCAAATACTAACCGAGCTAAGTATTTTAACTTTTATTATTTATTAGACTTGTCATTGCATTGCTAAAAATATTTTTTTTGTGTAAATGTAGCAAATGTTTTGTGGAGAATTTTTGTTTTTTAAACAAGTTTTGATTATAATATTATAACAGTTTACTTCGTTAGATGAAAATATGACTTATGATTTATGAATGAAGTACAAACTCATACGCGCGCGCCTTGTTCCAGCTTCGAATTTCTAAATGATATTACAAACTGCATCAAATCTATTGCATAGTTTAAAAATTTTGAATAAGAAGTAAATTTTGCACTGTTTATAAAAAAACATATATTATTCGTATTGCTCAAAATACTAACTAAAAAACCAATGCTAAACATTAAAAATGGCTTTAAAAATATTTTTTAATTTAAGATACGATAACCATCAGCCTATCGCCGTTCAAAAAACAACAGCCACAGAATTCTCGACCTTATTACTTGACAAAAAGGGTCTCCGATAATTTCCCGATGGCATTCTAGTCCACGTATGTTGACAAATGGGCGCAGCGGGCAGTAGGGTGACCATTAAACACCGTCAGGGATTGTCTCAGGAATTCAGGTAGTGAGGCTGACTGATGGACTGTCCGCGGGCGGGCGATGTTGTGTGGTCACCGTAATATATTGTTACGCACGAGGGTGATGTATTTTGAATCGTGGACTTATGAATTTTGTTAAAATATATTTTATTTTGAGGTTTCTGCAACAACATTTGAATTAATCATTTATCAAACCAGAAAAGATCCAATTGTCAAAATATTACCCAGGCATAAAGTAATATCCCTCTTCAAAACTACTCTAACTGTATCTTAGAACCAGATTCACATTTTTACTCATGCCACGATCGCATGCTTACGGTTGGCAAAACCTATCAATCTCCAGCCTGTAAGTAGGTAACTACCTAACAAACTATTAAAGGGCACCCTGTATGCGGCACGCAGATGGCAGTATAAGAGTGATTAGTATTAAACACACAGAGGCAACTGCATGTCACAGTAGCGTGGAGTGGCTGGTGGGCTCTCGTTAAGGCACAATGTTAGTTCGTTGCTTGGTGAGTTATATTTTATATATGAAAGAGCCCTTTTTTTCCTGTTTTTATTGTAAGATAATAAACCCCTTCACGTTGAAACTTTCAACTGCTTTTAAATCACAAGTACTTTATCTCAGAATAAGTTTAGTATCATTAATGACACGTAGTTGCTTTTTTCGAATTTATTAGTAGAAGTTAATGTAAAATATTTTGGTTATATATTCATAAACTCATAATCACTCAACGTCAAGTTTAACAATAATTTGTACTCACTGTACCTACCCGTGATTCGTTTTTATTGTTCTGTAGTGTGTTATTGTGTGTGTGCGTGTGTGTCCAACCCATCTAGTCTAATCCATTAGATTAGGTTTATAATAAGTGATAGCCGAAGGAGGAAGAATTAAAATGTTTATGCCGTGTGGGTGCCGGGTTAGAATAGTACCACTCCATGTCTTCCCGTGGATGTCGTATGAGGCGACTAAGGGAATAAAGGCTTGAAGTACTGTTAGGCGATGGGCTTGCAACCTGTCACTAATACGCTGGGAAACATCTTAGCCTACTTGTGCAAAATGTGGTTACAGAATAATCAAGAAGTTTTAAGACTTGTTGGTAATTCTTTAGCTCTGCCTACCCCACTCTGGGAATGAAGGCGTGAGTTTATGTATTATGTTTTGGTTGTCATTATTTTTGGTCAAACCAAATGTATCCTCACGGAAATCTCCCCCGACTAGCCGTATTAGTCAAATACGTCACGGCGCGTTAGGACGGAGTGTCCAAGCTGATCACGTGTACGATACCCGCCGACCAGATCTATACAGATAACTTATATGATATACTTCATGTGTTGTGCTCAATAAATAAAATAGAAAACATGATTGTGTGTACTAAACTAATAAGGTTTCTCCGCTCCGTGATGAAGAGGACGGGGATGAAATCGATAATTTGAGAGCGGCCTGTATAATGAACACCCTTTCTTGCCTTAATTGAAATAGCTGAAATTCAGACTTTATGGAATACAAAGAAAGCGAAATGTTTCATCGAAATGTAAGTCTGTTAAGTACGGCTTAGAGACTTTTTACAATTATTGCGTATGTTCCCCAGTGACAGGAACATAATTCACACACATAATTAATATTAAATTTAGACAGTGATCGTTTATGATCCCAAACCACTATACGAGTAATATCTGAATTCTCAACTAAGAAAGTTTTTAAATCATCATTAATTGCCGAAAAAAACCTTGGGAAACGAACGTGCTGTAACAGATACAAAGTTTGGGGTTGTATCTGTAAATAAAAATAACTTGTTTTTCTAATTTCAGGAATATCTTTTATTCTGTTTTCCGTTATCTTTAATAATACATAGCCGTGCGCACTCGGCGCCAGGTAACATGCGACTCCCAAAAAATTATACAAAATAAACAGTCGCTGTTCTATCGAACCATTTGCTTTTCAAATTGAATAATTAAAAGCAAATGAGACATTGCATACAATGAAAATACAATAAGGTTTATTTTAAGGGTTACAACCTTATTGTATTACATCCCTCGTCCCTCTGGGAACAAGGAATGAATCCTACCTATCCCTACTTCCTACCTATGCAGGGAAAAATAACAGGACAATCGCCAGCTCTTAATGAAGAGTAGCTTGCCGTGAGATTCATTTATCTATTCATTTATATTTATTTACTTATTAATTATTTAAAGGTGATCTCACAGCGAGCTTCCGCTCCATGAAAAACCTGCAAAAAAAACAGTGCGGCTGGCACAAAATAGCTACCTGCCTGCCTAACCCTACAAACCAATTTATGACAATCCCTGCATTGAAGATGCGGGGTTGCCTTACATTCTCAATGTTAAACAAGGAAATTAAGAAAATGCGGGCCTGGGTGATTTGACATACACTTGTCAAGTCACACTCAGAATTTTCCGCTGAAGCTAATGAAAATTTTGGACTTGTGTCCACTTTCATCCGTCAGCGATTTGACCTTTGTCACGTCACTCTCGGACTCAAGTAGCTGTAAATTCATTTTATTAATCCTACCTAATTTTTTCTGATTAACGCTTAATACTAAAAAACAAATTATAATTCATTCAAATTCATTTGCTTCAGTCGTGACTGTCACATATCTCGGCCTGAGATATGGACACATCGTCTTCGCTGAATGATGATGAACTGCATTTCTTCCTGATCATCCATCAGGTGATCGCAGCATCATCGAATTGCCTGGCACAATCTTAGATTGCGCAGACTTCTGACTTCTCAGCTCAGCATCGTTCATGAAATATAAGAAAATCACACAATAAAACAAGTTACAGACAGTCCATAAATCCTGCAATTAATAAGCATGAACAAGCATCCAACTATCCCAACTATCACGCCTTAACATGGAATGCATGACACATCTGCCATGAAGGTACCCGTGCCCCATGGGATATGTGAGGTGAAACCAAACAAGTTTCTTCCAACCTTACAGGCTTAAAGGAAATCTCACAACCCCATGCACCCTGGACCCATGGAGATATGACCACATCATGTTCTTTTGCCATCTTTCTTTCCATGGTTGTTCATGCTTGTCCACAACTTCCTATAACAGAAGAACAAATAAAAAATAATAAGTACATAAAAACTATTCACACCTTAACTCCTAAAACATCTACCCTAAACTTCCTATACAAGCTATACCTAAAACCTAGAATAAAATTTCTTTAACCTATTTCTATGAACAATAAGGGTTTTCGAGGGCCTACTGAGTTGTATTATTTTATAATTCTCATTATTAAGTCTGGCCACCACCTCGAAAGGTCCCTTATAACGTTTGGAGAGCTTAAAACTCATGCCAGTCCTCCTTTTGGGGGAATAGAGCATCACGAGGTCGCCATTATTATATATTATGTTTTTGGCTTTCTCATCATAATAAGCTTTTTGCTTCTGTTGCGCCTCACGGATACTTTCGCCAACTTTAGACACTAATAATGACATCTGTGTCACCTTATTCGCCAAATTTTCCGAAACATTAATCTTATTAATTCCCAATTCCACATCAGATCTGTATTGTGGCTCTCTTCCGTAGATTACCATATACGGCGACACCCCCGTACTGGATTGCTTCGCACTATTATATGCAAAACACACATAAGGTAAATAAGTACACCAGTTCCGCTGACCATCCGAAACATACTTCGACAACATACCTAAGAGTGTTCTATTAAAACGTTCCACTAATCCAATTGTTTGTGGATGGAACGTCGTTGCATGCGACAACGTCACATTAAAATATCGGGCCGTTTCCTTAACCGTGTTGGACGTGAAGACTGAACCCCTGTCTGTTATTAACTGCTGCACGCCTCCAAACCGGCACAATATTTCTGTAATTAAAAACTCATTTATTGTTTCCGCCGTGACTCTGGGTACCGCTTTACATATGGCATATTTCGATAAATATTCCACTGCCACGATGATATATTTATTCCTTTTATCAGAGGTCTGCATCGGGCCGAGCACATCTATACCAACTTTCTGATACAAATCTGAAACACAAATCGAAACCAACGGGGCAACTACTTTGTTTACGTTTCTCTCTTGACAGCGATGACAGGACTTGACATAATCACTGACTTTCTTCTCTGCTTTATCTATGAAGTATCTGTCATTAAACTTCGCATAAGTTTTAAAGAGTCCGAAATGACCTCCAGTCACAGGATCGTCATGAAGCTCGTTCATGCAATAGGCAAAGCACTCCCTCGGCAATACCAGTAACTCCTTTGACTCTTGACCGATATTCCTTCTTTTATACAATAAGTCTCCCTGTAGAAAGTAATATTGATATACTTGAGCATTATTTTGCCGCATCCGGTTTAGAATGTCACAGCAAAATACATCCGATTGCTGCGCTGTTATTACATCTATGCTATTCAGAGCATATAAGACAAATCCGTCCTCTTGTTCTGGAACTCTCTCTATGCGTTCTGCATCTGGATTCTCAATCAAGGGATTTCTGCTCAAAAAATCTGCTACTACGTTGTCTCTTCCACAGCAGTACACAATATCAAAATCCCACGACTGTACCGATAAAGCCCATCTTGCAAGTCTGCCATTCATGTCACGCTTGCTCCTTAACCAGACTAATGCTCTATGGTCTGTGATGACTTGAAATTTAAGCCCCCACAAATAATGCTTGAAGTATTGCAGGGCCCATATCAAACCAAGGCATTCCTTTTCAGTCACCGAATATCTTTGCTCGGCCGCACTTAACTTCCTCGATGCGTATGCGACAGGTTTCATCTCTTCCATACCTTGACATAAGCAACTTCCCAAAGCCTTGTCTGAGCTATCGATATACAATCTTGTTGTTACTTCCTTATCAGCTGAGAAGTATGCCAAAACTGGAGCTTCACATATTCTATTCCTTAATTCCTCAAACGCTTTCTGTTCCTCATTCGACCAAACAAACTTCTTATTTTTCTTCGTTAAATTTGTTATGGGAAACGCTATTTCAGCGAAGTTGTCTATAAACTTCCTGTAATAAGAATACAGCCCCAACACGGATCTTACTTCCTTTACATTCTTTGGAGGTTGTATTTTCTTCATAGCTTCCACTTTCTTAGCATCCGTTCCAATTCCCATTGCGGATACTTCATGTCCCAAAACTGTCACCTTCTGATACCCAAACTTGCACTTGGATGGTTTTAGGGTTAAATTGGCACATTTCAATCGTGACAAAACGTCTTCCAAAGCCGACATAAATTCTTCAAAAGTTTCTCCATATACCAATATATTATCGACGTACACTATAACCTTCTTATATTTTATTCCGGCGAGCACTTTATCCATCACTCGTTGGAACATTGCTTGACTCGTTTTCAGGCCAAACGGCAAAACATTAAATTCAAATAATCCGGAATGCGTCACAAAGGCCGTCTTATCTTTGCCTTCACCCAACGCCAGCTGCCAATATCCAGAATTCATGTCAAGGTCGGCGAAATACTTTGCCCCCTGCAAACATCCCAATAAATCCTCTGTTCTTGGTATGGGGTATGAATCCATTCTGATTTTTTTATTTAATGCTCTAAAATCAATGCAAAATCTTGGCGGACCTTCTGGCTTATCCACCAAAACAACCGGTGAAGCATATGGACTTCTTGATTCTTGAATGATACCATTTTCTAGCATCTCGTGCACCTGCTCATCGATAATTCGTCTTTGCTTCTCCGACACTCGATAGGGTGCCTTATGCACCGGTTCATCGTCTGACGTTTTCACTGCGATTAAAGAATCCCTATAACAGCCCAATTCTTGAGTTGCAAAGGAAAACGTTCTGCGGAACCCTTTCAATAAACTATCTAGTTGCGACCTCTGCTTGTCCAACAATTCCTTGTTTATGTTAAAAACAACCGGTTTGGTTTCCGAAAGATTCAGCAAATAGTTTTCATTCTGCTGCACCAAATCTGTAAAGTAAACATAATCAGTTTTGCTCATATAAGCGTCAAGCACAAACTCCTTGGTTTGTATTGAGAAATTTGTTTTTTTTTCATCTTGGCTTGACATTGACTTGAAAGGTACTGCAATCCTTTCTTTCAATATTAATTCACCATTTTTAAAATCAATAATGGCCTTGTTGTCGCGTAGAAAATCTTGCACTAATATGAAAAGTTCTGCGGGATCGGAAATAACCAATAACTTATGGCGAAAATATCCGTTATTGACTAAGAAGCTAGTTAGTGACCGACCGAAACATGTTATTTTGCCGAAACCGAAACCGAAACCGAAGGTTCGGTTTCATTGTAGTTTCGGCCGAAACCGAAACCGAAACCGAACCTTTTATAAAATAAAATAAAAGTCCTTAAAAAGTCGAAAAAATGTTAGTAAGCCCGTTTTTTTCTAAAATTAATATCTCGCCGACCTATAATTACAGGTTTCTACTTTCAAAGATTTATCACAATGAAATTTCAGCACAGTTACAGAGGTTCTGTTTGAAAATTTAACTACCCTATAAAGTCAGGCGAGCGACGCCATATTGCCAGCCGTGCCGAGCGCGCCCGACGTTAGCCGAGCGCGACCCGAAGGTACGATGTTGTAAGTTTCGGCGCGGCCGAAAGGTTCGGCCGTTTTTGGCCGAAACCGAAACTCGGGCCGAAACTTGATTTTTTGGCCGAAACTGGCCGAAACCGAAACCGAAACCGAAATTTCGGTCGGACACTAAAGCTAGTATCTATGCTGCCTACCACATTGATGGCATGGCCACCTACAGCTCTCAACGGTACCTGAGGAGACTCTACGTAGGATATATATTTCAAGGTCTCCAAACGCGATACCGATATACATGAGACGGACGCCCCTGAATCTATGAGTGCCTCACAATCAACATTATTTAACTGTACAGAAATAATGGGTACAAAATCATCCCTAAAACTATCTACATCATCCTGCTGCTGCATAACCGGACTATTTCTCCACCTCGTCGCAATCCGGTTCACTGGCGACGGGGACTGTAGTTTGGGTGCTGCCTCGAAGAAGAAGGCGTTGCATCCTGCTGCCTTCGTGAAGCTTGTTGCTGACTCCATGGACGTGGACGCAAATTATGTGACGGTGGCGATTGCGGTTCAAAATGCACCCTACGCGGCGTCGTAACCGTTCCCGGCGGTCTGTACGGTGTCACATACTCCGACTGCGGCGTGTGCATCGACTGGTCTCCACGACTTCTGATGTCTTCGAAGCTCACCTCCGGATTGAAGATTGGCAATTCCACTTTCTGTGCATACGTGTTTTCATAATTATACACATCCTCCACTTGCAGCAGTGTTTTTCTTAGTTCTTCTTTAGACGCAAACAATTTTGAGGCAAGTAACCACTGGTAGCGATCACTAACGGAGTTAATGTAATGTTTGATGAATTTAGAGTCATCCTTGATCTCCGCTTTCGCCGCTAAACTCTCTAATGCATAGAAATACTCAATGAGAGTCTCTTGCCGTTGTTGCTTTCTGTAGTAAAATTTCTGTGCGAAATCGGTCTGCTAGGTGAATTGTGCCTTCAATTTGGTGACGAGGACCTCATACGTTGTGAACGAAGTGTAGTTGGTCTTATACCACAGCAATGCTGATCCGTCCAAATATGCGGCAATTGCATATTTTTTCTGTTCGTCGGTCCAGGACTTTATGATGCCGATGGCGTCGAACTGCATAATAAAGTCCTCCACATCCGATAACCCATTGAATTTCTTCGCAGCCATCTTCGCCGAGCTAACCTTACGCAGGGGAAGACACACAAAATAACAAATAGATTACCCTATCGATACCGTTTTACCGTATTAATACTCTTTCCTCTTAGGACCTGCCTTACGCTAGGCTTATCCCTGTCTCTCGTGTTCGAGCACTCGCTAGCTTGCGATATAAATTAGCGGAACCCCCGCTTACTCCACCATGTAACAGATACAAAGTTTGGGGTTGTATCTGTAAATAAAAAGAACTTGTTTTTCTAATTTCAGGAATATCTTTTATTCTGTTTTCCGTTATCTTTAATAATACATAGCCGTGCGCACTCGGCGCCAGGTAACATGCGACTCCCAAAAAATTATACAAAATAAACAGTCGCAGTTCTATCGAACCATTTGCTTTTCAAATTGAATAATTAAAAGCAAATGAGACATTGCATACAATGAACAATACAATAAGGTTTATTTTAAGGGTTACAACCTTATTGTATTACAGTGCCATCCTCGTTATTATAGGGTTAAAAAAAAAACTTTTTATTATAGTTTCTCTACAAACACATTCTCATTCTCCACAAAAAACAAACGTAATACCAACAATATAATATTAGTACAGATACACTTCAATGGTAATTTACATATCAAAATACGGAAACCTATTTCACCTATCAGGTCCTGAGCGAGCATTTCAATCTTACACAACCAAACGACATTTTAACAAACTAGTTAAAAGCGCAAACCTAGCTTCACCATATAAACCTGACCCATACACAAACCCGACACATTTTATTTATGAGTTCTAAATACACTGGCTAGGAATAGGTGCCTATTATAATAATGCTCACAATATAGTAATCACAGATCTTGGATAGCGCAGATAGGATCGGTTATGATGAATGGGCCGGCCTTTGGTAGTATATCTTCGGACCATGCAATGCCTAGGCATCTAGATTTTGTGTTGTGGCTACTTACTGTGAGTCTTCTCGGTAGTCAATAGAAACCCCAAAATATATTTTTTGAAACGGTTTTTTTTAATATCTGTTGTTTACGGCTAGTGTAGGAACCTAGGAACACATGCCTCCCACGGACAACCGTAAAAAAAACCGAGCAAGAGCATGTCGGACAATGCTCAGTGTAGGGTTCCGAAGCCGTTACTACACACAAATTTAACCTCGTGACAAACTTAACTTTGCCGTTATTCAGACTATACAACAATTAGTCACAACGTTTAACGTATAATTATGTGTAACGTCACAATTTTTTATGTATTAAGGCCGGATCTTGGAGTTGTGACCTTATTGACTGCAAAATGTTACTATGACAAATTTCTCATTCTATATTTAATTTCATGCTATGTTTAAGTAAATATAGAGTAAACCTACTTTAACTTCATCCAGAATTCTTTTTATTTGGAACCGACCTTAAAAAAAAGGATTAGGTTTTCAATTACTCGGGATATTTTTAGTTTGAAATAAATTATTAAATAAATATCGGAGGATTTGGAAACAATCTCACATATTATGTAAATTGACCTAGTTTTGCTCTAGGGATGTACCGCGATGGGTACTAGACAACGATAAACATACTGTAATATGAAGAAATAGATACCTACTTAAATACTTACCGAATACCCAAGACTCAGAACAATTACTCGCGGCCATCATAAAAATATTTACCCATACCGGGAGTCGAACCCGGGGACCGCTAGCTTCATAAGCAGGGTCACTACCAACCGGGACAACGCGTGATCTACCTATTTGTAAACATGAAATCGCAGTTAATTTTCATTACAAAATACGTAAGTATGTTGAAAACAAATATGGCATAAGTATTTAATTATCCCCTTTAAAAGCTATTCACTGCCAGGTATTGGTACGTAGGACTCTAGCAAAAGTAAGTGTAGAGGTACAATGCATGCATGCCATCTAGGAGCAAAGCTATGGTTAGCGCGGCCATATATCGCTCGTAACGGTTATTATTATCAAAAGCACATGCATTAGAGCTTTCGCCATAGTTCAAACAGCTGCGAAGCTCCATTTTCAGAGTGTCAGCGAAGCTTACATAAGTTAAGAAAGTTCACTTTACTAAATAATGTGAGAATTAAGTTTGTTCGTGTGGAAATTCTGCTTTAGTGGAAAACAGATAACTCTGATAGGTTACAATTTTGTTGTATTAAAGGACAGTAATTGTGTAATATTTCTTCATGCTTGTTCTAAAAAAATCCGTGTTTATACCTAGTAGGTAGGTACACTGTTATAGAGGCCGAGAAGCAAGTCGTTGCTGGACGACTTTCATTTTGCGCGGCCAAGCCGTATGCAAAGCTGTTTTCTTAACAACTATCCTTCCCGGCCGTGGCTTAAACATATAGTGCTTTTCTTAAAAATGCGCATTAAAATTAGATTTAATAGTGTACTTCAGCGGCCAGTAATACATCTTCATACACTTGTAACTTTCATTAGTTCGATGTTACAATATCATCTATTATAACACAGAACCCTCGCGTAGAGACAGGCTGAGCATTTTAATACGTAGAAGTAATCATGACTCCCAACATTTTTGGCTAAGTACAACCACTAAGCGTTTTCCAAGACAAGTGGCCAGTCTGTCACTACTCTCTGTGTGGCAAGTGGACCTTTTAACCAAGTGCGTTAAAGGCGATGCTATCTTATCGGAGCCTGCGCGATCGCCGCCGGCGCATCGTTTGTTCGTTTATCTATAGCCTGAACTTGTTACCGATTTAGGATAAGGAGGTTATTGATTTCGATCATTGTTTACTCGCTGTGACACTATCTGGTGTGAATATGATTTGTTTGGTTTATTGAATTGGAGATAAAGGGAATGATTTATTTTTGTAGATTGATAATGCATTTAAGACAAGCGTTGGTTTTCTTAGGCTTATGTATTTAACATTGTCTTAGTGATGCAAATGCCTGAAGTTGGGCTAGATATTACGTCAAAACTAGAATTACTTATTTATAAATTTGACTATTGGCTTAAAATTTTAAAGCGTTAGACGTGGTTAAAAAAAACGCCCTAAACGTAGGCAATGCAGTTTAGTATGTAGCCTGTCAACAAAAAAATACTACGTAATTTTTAAAACAGGACGAGCGTACGCACTTGGAGTTTAGCTTCGCTCTTTAGATCCATCTCGAATACTGTTATTAGACTATGAATAGGTATACCGTAAAGCACAAAGCAGCAGCTTGTAATCGCGAGTGAGAATAGCCCCCGGGACATGCGGCTTACGCAATGCGGACGCACGATCCTTGGATGTGGCTTACAATGGCGAAGTGAGTGAGATATGTTAGACTTACGTAGTAATAACATATATTAGCAATAAAGTGACGTAGTCATTTTTAATTAATTTAGCGGGCTTAAACTGGGAGAAATTGCTTTGTTGAAGAGAAAGAGAAAATGTCACACAAATTAAATTCTCTCAAACTAAGCTCTAGGTTTACTATTAGGCAATGTTGAATATACTTATAAAGATAAATACATAATAATATTTGCCCTAACTGGGAATTGAACCTGGGACTACCAACTTTGTAGGCAGGAACACTACCAACTATGCCTACTGCGTCGTCTATTTGACTAAATGTGAAGGTACAGTCCCTCATCAAAAATGTAAAGAACCTTAGTGACAAACACATTCATAGACAAGTGATAGTGACAATGACATTTACAATGTCACTAGAAATTGAAGCAGGCGCAGGAAGACCGGAGAGCGCAGCCATTTGTCACTGAAAAAAACCGGGATTTGTTAATTTTATTTATAGTCCTCCCTGTAGTTTTTTTTTTATTTTTTTTTATTTAATGGCTTTATTTTGGTATTATTGATTTAGTAACTGCGTTATAACCTATTATTATTTTAACAGTGATTTTTTATTTATATTTTAGCATATTTTACCTTTTTCTTTTTTACTTAAGATAGGATCTACGATCTACTTTTGGCTCAGAGCCCTTACTAAGCTTACTGTGTAACTTGCTCTTTTCTGAATAAAATGTTTATTTTATGTTTATTTGTAAGTTTGTGCCCAAATAAAATAAAATTAAATAAAATTAAAACCACCACAAGCTTAACCTGAACGTAGGTGACTTTTAAGTCTTAAAAGTTAACTAATTTGGCTACATGTAGCGAAACTGATTCATTCCCTAGCAAGCAGAAAGAAGTTTCTGCAGCCCGAACTTAGAATTCGAGGTAAAATTTAAAAAAAAGTTGTAATTATACCATATGATCCAAAGTTTCACTCATCCGAACATTTCGCTTCATACATCCATAGAAGCTGATAGCAAATTTACACCGACCAAGCCTACATGAAATGATTACACAACGGCGAACAATATCCTATATTATATTGCATCCAATTACGCTAACTATAGATGCAACGGTCCGTTCTAAAATAAGGCAGCGCTATAGACCTTTAGAGGCTTTACATAGCATTTATTTCGATTACTATGTACGAGTATAACACACGTATTTTTAAACAATTAAGTTAATTTGCTTGTGGAGTTATTTATATTTCTCCCCTATCTCCATGTGTTCTATGCTCGCCTGGTATTCGAGGTGGGTGTTGCCTTCTAAGTTTATATTGTTTTAATGGCTCCGTACTCAAAGGGTAAAAACGGGACCCTATTACTAAGACTCCAGTGTCCGTCTGTCTGTCACCAGGCTTTATGTCATGAAACGTGATAGCTAGACAGTTGAAATTTTAACAGATGTTATGTATGCTGTTGCCGTATCCTCGTAAGGTCCACCATACTGCAACATAGGAGTTTTTTGTAACTGGTACTTTGAATCAAGTCAAGGGAATAAAGTTCAATTATTATTACTAAAAACAGAATAAAATAAATATTTAAGTGGGGCCCCCATACAACAAACGTGATTAATAACGGCAACAGGTATATGCTTGATGTAATCACAGAATATTTACTTGTGTATTCACTTTAAAAATAAAATATTTAAGGGGGGCCCATACAACTGAACAAACGTGATTTTTATATATAATGGGACGGAACGTTTTTTTAAGCCTGTTACAGACTTTAAAATGGGAGGAAATATAGGGAAACTGCCTTAAAAGTCTTTATGGTCATTTGAGTTAGAGGTTACTTGAGAAAAGTCCGATGAACGCATTTAGAAATCGTTTGTGACGCTTTCTTTATGGCATAGAGAAGACAAACAAGCACCACCCACCCAAGCCCACCTGATGGTACTGGTAAATGGGACCCATAGACATTTGAATACTCAAGACTACAATATCGTCAATAGCCTGAAGCCAACCCAGAGGACCTAGATGTAATGGCCATGTACTTATATATATATATTTCACAGGTTGCCTTACCCCCGAATTTATATCCAATTTCTTTGTCAACTGTCTCATTACTATCAAAGAGCACAGGACTATACGTGTCCATTTATCGTAGCCGTTCGAAAAACAAAACACTTCCGTTCCATATCTCGGCATTCAATCAAACATGACTTTAGAAGAATCTCCATAAAGGCAAGATTTATTTGTGCTTGTGACTACCGTGACTGATCGTCCCGTGCGGCACACGTTAAAAAACCCGGCCACCGAACTCTGGCGTACATGGTGTGACGGGAGCCAGTGGCGATAACGCCGTGTCATTTGAGAGGAAATATTCTCTTAAGCTAAACTCTTCAACCGGCAAACTAAAGTTATCCCGCGCGTAGGCACGTGAGGCTGAGTTAAGTAGCTACCACTTTGGTAGACAAAATGTGCGAATTGAAAAAGTACACGCGCTTAAGTGTTATTAATACTCTTAGGCTCGTCGGTTTATAGTCCGTCGACGAATCAAACATTTTGTTTGTTAGAAAATTAATAAACCAATTTTATCAGCCTTAATCTGACTCTGCCTAAGTGATAATTTTAGTAGCCAGATAATTTTAAGACATTACGCGATTAAGTTCAGCTTTAATAAATAGTACGTAAGGTTTGATTTAAATATTCATGTTTCAATGTTAAATAAATTAAATTCAATGTTACTCGTATTTAAGTCGAGAATTCATAATTCCATATTAGTGTTGATAATCCGTGGTAAAGTAGGTATATTATTTCCGACGGTCAAACATAAGACAATTCATTTGTTGCATTAATGAGCATTGCCATTGCAAGCGTGACATTTGCATGACATGTGTTTTTCTTTAATCTTAATTTATATTTAAACCACGCCAAATAAGAAAATTAATATGTAGAAAAAGTGTCACTGTGCCTTTTGATTGCATTTTTTAAGTCGAGGCTCCCAGGTTATAACCGCGTAGGCGAGTCAGAAATTAACCGTAGACGCAGACAACTACCGGTCGGTTTAAAAATCTCCTCTCTAGTAATAGTCGAGATTAAGCGGAGTAGCCGCGGGAGCCTTCCGAACGCTTATTAGAATTTATACCGAGCTTTGAGCTTTACCGATTGTGAAGTATAGTTTTAAAGCATCGGCAAAATAAATAGCTTCTACGGAAGCACATGGTTCTTTCAAATTACCAGTTGTAAAAGCGTCTTCAGATATGCAGTAAGCTGGGCTTGGATGGGAGGAAGAAATTGTCTCGAGGTATAAAATAAAATAAAACGTTGATTGAAGACTTTTTTTTTGTATGCATAAAACATATTTTAGTCTCTTGCGAGGTGTCCTTTTTGATTATAAACATACATATTCTTTACTCTGTTCGTCATTCTTTATGGCTTTTCTCCAGTTTATCAAGGTACTAATACATACATACATTCATACCTTCACGCCTCTTATCCCAGTGTGGGGTAGGCAGACCTACAAAATTACCTACAATTTTAAAAACTTGTTGATAATTCTGTAACCACATTTTACACAAATAGGCTAAGATGGTTACCAGCGTATTAGTGACAGGTTGCAAACCCATCGCCTAATAGTGCTACAGGCCTTTATTCCCATTATAATTATTATAATTTAATATTAAGGTACTAATAAATACCCCCAAATTGTCTTAATCGATCGCTTGGGTTATTATGCTTGGTAACCATAAAGGCAACTGTAGTTGGAATAAGAATAGTTCTTAATGAACCTAGTTTCAGTTCCACTGCTTTTATTCGTATACGAAGCCTTGTCAGTGCAGACACCTAATTCTGAAGCAATAGTTTAAATCAAGCATCGTGTTTTACTCAAATAAACCCGAATAAATAAATGAAGAAATAAATCTGTATCTTAGTAATATTGCTAACATAATATCATTGCTAAGACCAAAGCTTAAATACAACCAGATGAAATAATGCCCATGACTTTGATTTTTAGTCTAACAATAAAACATAGTACCTTAGCCCATATAAAACATAATGTTGATCTGAAATTCCGCCTAGGAGCTACGTTTACTGCGTTTTTAAGGGTTTTCTAAGAGCAAGCGTAAAGCGTATGGTCTTGTTAGAGCTCGCTCGGGGCGGCCGCGGAGCGAGGGGGTAATTCAGGGCAATCCGAGCTGTCGACGGGATCAGCCGCTGGTGACGCGGTTATGCTCACGCGCAGGGTAATGGGCTGCACTGCTGTGAACTAACACGCGGTACGAAACATTATTTTTAAGTCTTTGTCTAAGAACGAAGCCGGGTGACAATGTTATTTAAGACTATAAATTGATATGGTCATTTCATTTGGACGACAAAACAAAATTTGTATGTTCTCGATTCGAGATTGCTTCTCTTTCTCATCTGTTTACATATTTTCATCATAAGTACGTAGAGTTTGTGAGTAAACATACTACCAGTAATAATATATTATCCAAAATAGGGCCCAAATATATCTCAGACGTCTTTATTGCTAGACGTATAAGAGCGTGTCAGATATTTTCGAGTGCAAAATAGAATAATATATTATTGCTGGTGACTGTACCTATCGCACGAGACAGTCCGCGTATATTAACTGTGAAAAAATCAACCTTCTAAATTAACGTAAAAAAAGATACGGCCGCAAAAAAACGTACAATATTTCGACTCTCAAGGGTATTTATAGGGTATTTTCCGTTGACCTAGAACTATGAAATTTGGCAAGTAATACCGTGTTATACTATCAATATAGAGAAAAATCAGAAAACTATACACTTAAAATACACATACATACATACCTTCACGCCTGGTAATCCCAGAGTGGGGTAGGCAGAGCTAAAGAATTACAACTTCAAAAAGTTGTTGACAATTCAGTTACCACAATTTGCACAAATAGGCTAAGACACTTAAAATAAAATCACCAAAACAGGGTCTTTATGCAAGGAACGGCACGGCTGGTCAAAATTTTCATTTGAGTTAACCGTGTCATGTGCGGAACCCTCGGTGGGCGAGCCCGACTCGCACTTGTCCGGTTTTTTTTAAAATTCATGTTTCTCTGCAAATAATCCGAATGACGTGAACTCTATTGTTCGCAAAATGAACGTGAAACCAAACAAAAAAGTTACCGCTTTTATAACATAAGACTTCTTGATAAAACTCGTCACATAACAAAAATATTTTCGGCTCTAATGTTATATTATGCCTTCTTCAAAACATATAGCGAACCACTTACCCGTTCCTACATTCTACTAGCCAAGTAATAGTCAAGGTTCCAGTAGCCGTAATAGGTGGGTACCTAAGGGCGTATCCATTGCGAAACGCAAGAATTCGCGGAGGGGGCCGATATGGACGCACCTTTACTTCTAAACACAGCAATTGGTTGGTATCTGACAGCTTGATGTATGGAACTCTAGGCCTGCAAAGTTGTCAGTTCAGAAACAAATGGCGCCACTGTCAACGTCCGAATTAATATGTTGTCTCTTGTTTTAAGCATACGCGTAGGCCTAACGAATTTCAAACGTGTGTCCTAGATTATAAGAGCGTTAATAAGCGCTCCATATGACATGAAAACTATAACTTTAGTTCCAAATTTAGCCACCGGCGCATGTAGTTTTGTGTCGCCATACTGGTCAAGTGAAATAATAAAACTGGATGTGATACATTTTCGATGTAAATGCACCGGTAATGTGACGTTTATGTAATTTTATAGGTGTTTGTTTTGCTATAATGACATTTGGTTAAGTGACTTTGTAATGGGGGTTCTTAATAGGCAGTTGGGTAAACGCTAAGCTGAATTATCAATTAAATGTCTTTTTAGTCTTACTAGTTTACGGAAAGTATTTTATAGTATTTATCTCTTATAGTGTAATAGTAGACTAACGTAGTAACAAAGCCATTTTTACCTCTTTAAAACAACCAGTTTTGGTCTGTCCACAACGCTGCCACCATCCTTTCCTTTAACTTACCACCAAGCAGTAGGGTATTCCGGTGTTCTGTCTTAGTCCTCAGAGTTGGCAACGCATGTGCAGTCTTTGGATTGTAGTCTTGAGAGTGAATATATGTATCAGATCCCACTTATTATCAGGTAGCCTGCATATTCGTTGGAAATCGCACTTCGCAAATCGACTTTTTATATTTAAGCTTAGTAAGTTAATTGAATATGTTGGTACATTTTAAGAAGATTGACGAAAGAGATATACAGAGCGAAAGTGAGTGGAAGGGTCGGAAGGGACCGCCCTAGGCGTACTTTTTCAAATGAAATCGGAGAAATACTGGAAAAGGGGCCTTCCATTCCCAGTACCCGAAACCGACGTGCATGTATGACTCGATGTATGAATGTGAAAGAAGAGAAAGAGATTTGTCAGGATTGTAGCAGGTGGAAAGAAGTGGTCTCTGCCTACCCCTCTGTGACACAGGCGTGATTTAATGTAATGTGTGTATGTAAAAATTACTTCTCAATGCACTTTTTGTAACAAACTAATTTATCTCTATGTAAATGAGGTTTCCCGTTTTAAAAGCCGAAGAGCATTAACAGCATAAATAGAAACACAACATTAACACAAACCTATCAGGTTCATTTCACTTTCATTTCCGTGCGTTGCAACAGTGATACGCCAATCAAGGCGATATGTTTATTGATAACAGACCAATCAATGGTCAATCGGCCGGTGGGTAAACGGTAATTATATTATCTCACTGCTTCTGTTAAGCGGAAGCCTTTGTAGGTATTATTTTATCAAAACCCATTCCAACGAACGAATCGTTCGGTAGAATTTTCATTTCATCGAAAGGCACTTCCCGCCGCATGAGTTTTTTTTGCTAGTCACAAGTCTAACCTTACCAAATGTACATTATTATTGTTTAAGATATTCAACAGACAATATTCAATGGAATGAAACAATGGATGAGGTGAAAATCGATAGAATGATGGTTTAGGTACCCTTTTTAACGCTACCCACATACAATTGAATTCTTTTTCCTTGTTAAGTTGGTATTTGAGTATTTAACGATTTTACAATGAATATGATGTCCCAAAAATTACAAGGCTTCTCAACCAAGTAGCAAACGTGCAAAAACTCTCTCCGCAGTTCCACATGTCATATTCGCTGAACGTAGACACCGTATCAAAATAACATCATCAAATTACAAGAAAGAAAAACCTTAAAAAATAATCATTGGCTTTCTGCGACAAGGTCCTGTAGCGGTTCAACTATTAAAGTGGTTGACTGTACTATATCTATGCATATGGAACAATAAGAAAATTAAATTGCAGTTTTCTGAGGTTCATTTCTGCTCTCTTCGAGTATGTGGTCAGTTTCACGTAATAATTCATTAAGAATTATGTCATTGTGTTCTACAATTCGGGAATTATTTTCACCGTTGGATTATCCCTTTTTCTTGCCTTTACGATATCTTCCAGGCTACATAAATGCTAGAAATTCAACAGGCATGAAAAATATTTGAGGCCTAATTGTGAATCCTGATTTAGTCAGTAAGTCTAGAGGTCCCTGAGTCATGGAACCGTCCCAAACATCTACATTAACATTAATGTCTTCATCCCTGTATCTCAGTTTGACATCAGGTGAAGCCCCAGTGTTAACCTAAAACAAAAAATAGCTTTTAGTTTTTCGACCAGCCATTCTCCTTAACGCAGCTCCCTTTAGCCAACTGATATAACCACAGCGCTTATTACGAATGTAGTGATTATGTCCGGAATGTCAGGCATGTATGTAGTTAACTGCACTGTAACTACGCCGCAACTGTGTCACGGCGGCCATGTACAGATCACTTTTAGTTTCATTTTGTGGTTTTCGTTTCGAGTTATGTAACCGGCATTCAACAGGCAGGTTAATTATTTCTATGTTCTATTTTACATAATTATTTGGGTCTATTTATAGTAGTGCATAATCATACGACATCGTAATTGGTCTGAAAAGCTTGTATTTGTCTTGCTTTCGCGTTAACCAACCCATCGCTAAGTTAGTGAATATTATTGAATTATTCACCATTTGTAAGATATTTTGTATTTCTAATCAATAATAAATTGCGAGATACTACCACACCGTATTTTTATAAGTTTATTCCTGCTGCTGGACCCACGAATAAGATGTGATGAAATAAGACACGAATCTGCGGATAATCCTTAGCGTTCTATTTTCAATTTTCCAGTATTAAGTTAATCTGCTGTAAGTTTTTAACATACGTAGAAATAAGTTTTCCAGATCAGGAATTACCTACTCCTACTTTAGACCTGTCTCGTCCCTTAATCAAAACCACTAGAAGGTACACAATATGTGGACGACAGTGCGAATCTGCTAATATACCAAAAATATTGTCAAAAGAGAGGTAAGTATATAGAGTATTTAACTAAAATAATAATTTGCATAAATCAAAACTCTACGCATTACTGGAAGCATTTTAAACTTGCGCTTAGATTTTCGATACGCATAAAAATACACAATATTACGTAAGGACTGAACTAAAATTTCGTGCTTCAATCCAGTTTAGAATTTTCTTAGGGTGGAACTTACACGTGCATAAACTTTGTTTCTACAATTATGTATTGAAAGTGAAGTATAATATCTTGTTAAATATGTTATTTATAGAACTAATTATGATACTAGTATGTTATAAACAGTCAAATGTAGATTTTCTTAATGCCTAAATAAACATTACTACTATATTAGGCATTAAGAAAATCTACAGCGGTCATAAAATATGGATCACATTACGTATGCCAGTACAGCCACTTCCTATTCCTACCGATAAACATAGATGCTCCTACTTTGTACCGACTAGTTTTCTAATAAAATCAAGCCACTATGTTATCCCGCCGCGCAGCTAGTAATCACAGATGACTTACAATAATTATACCGTCCTCCATTACCATGTATGTAACATTATATTTACGACTAAGCATTTTCACATTCTGCCTTCACGTAAACACGCCTAATGGACGCTACACGATCGATACATAGCTAATCGATTATAATAATCGACTCCGTGTCCCCGGGGTTGTTTTTGCATACGATTAATAAAACATACGTTTATTGGAGTAATTTTCCTAACCAGTTTTTGACATATCGACAGGGGTGCTCTGGACCGTTAGTCGTTTTGATGGAATATGTCATCGGGAGGGCCGCGGGCCGCAATTATAGACCGCTGGTTGATGCGGCCCCTGATTTACAGCCCCTGATCGCGGCCGAAGGCAGAGTTTAACATAAACTTTGAGGTAACCAGAGCAGTGGTAAACACGGTGTTTTTGTATAAGGATGTGTAATAGGCATAATTATTGAGCGTTTGTTATGGCTCTATTCTGAGAGATGAGAGATGAGAGATGACAAAGCGTAGTCGACTATTTTGTATAGAAAAGAAAATATTCTTAGAAACGTGGATAAAGTTTCTCGGCTCGTAAATCGCTTGACGCGTTGCTTCCTGCGTTATTTGCTCGAAGTATAATCTGTTATAATTTACAGAACGTCACACACATCACGTAAAATTATATATCGCGCCCTACCGGGTGCGTGTGCGCCGGCCGCTGTTAGAGATGGACTCTTTAGCCGACTATTTTACTTAAATTAATATGATTTTAGTGAATAAAAAGTTCCGTTTTGATAATAAATACAAGAAGAGATACCAGCCCCCGTGTACATACATGGCGCAGCTTATACGTATCCCGAGACCGTATATGTACTTATACGTGGAAACTTGTTAACTCTGCGATGTATACCGAGTTGTCACCTATCAACTGTCGTTGTCAGGATGTTGAAATAGGGGGCTAAACGAACGAGCCGGCTAGAATGTGAGATATGTAAGTTGAGATGAAGACGTTCATACCTTTGTATAAAAAAGGGTAATATATTGCTAGTGTGAAGTTTAGTTTCCCAACTGTTTCATATTTTGTCCGCAAATTCATAAGTCAAAAATGCATTTTCTGAATCTTCTAACTTTAAAATAAAAACAATATACCTATAGAACCTATGACACCTAACAAATGATAATGAATACAGCTTTTCGCCCTTATAACAAACAAATCGGTCTGAAAAAGTCCTTTAACTTACTGGCATAAAAGTTTTTTTACGTGAAATAATGCGATCAGCAGTGGGGTTATAATGACATAACCAAGCAGTTCTTTTTTCGCTGAGAGAAAAATACAGAGCTATATAACTGCTAATAGCTCTGTCCCTTACGCTCGTTGTAAAATGAACTGCATAGCTATTTCATAATAACCCCACAGTTATGAGCATTGCGATGTTTTTTTTAAGTATAGAGTATGTTTTCGACGTTTTTTTAGGTCAACAATAAGTAAAATTTAATTTATTGACATGACATCTTACTTCAATTTAAAGTTCTATACCAACAAAAAGTTGTTTAGAAGCCTAAAAACATCATCAACGTAAATATAAAGTTATAACGATTAATCGCCGACTACTTCACATCTCCAGTATCGATACATCGAGTCGATATCGAGTCGATTACCGGCTCGAGTGATTTATTCGATAATGAACGTCCACTCGGTATAACTCACGCGGAACCCAGAAGTCATGTGTGGGTAATTATAGGAGCTGGGATATTCGCACGGTTGGCAGCAAAAGGACGTTAGTATAATCGTATAATGTATTAGTTAAATATATCATCGGGATTTTAATACTGATATATAAAATAAATGTTTAAAATATGTTCAATTATATCTGGTCAACTAGCATTGCACTCGGTGAAACAAAGTCTTTTTATTTGTAAGGTTTCGAATGGCATTTATTCTGCTTTGGTTAAGTCCTGGGCTAATAAAATCATCATCATCTTATCCCAATTATCTGGGGACGGCGCAGCATGTTTTTTCCTTCCACACATGATGATGTTATTCACTCCCTTCTTTCTCATATCACTCTTTACACAATCCTTCCATCTCTTTTTGGTCTTCCTCTAGCTTTATAATCCTCCACATACTCAAAACTCTTCTCGTAACATGACTTTCATCCTTCCTCATGACATGGCCGTGCCACGACAATCTATTTGCCTTCCATTTTTCCCATTTTTCATGAATCTCTGGGCTAATTCAATATGAAATAGAAAATCAGGTATTTTTATTTTGTGGGGGTTAAAAATTGCCAACATGTTTTCATTTAAGTAATTTTCATACGAATTTAAATAATAGAGTACATACATACATACATAAACTCACGCCTTCATTCCCAGCGTGGGGTAGGCAGAGCTAAAGAATTCAACAACTTTGAAAACTTGTTGATAATTCTGTAACCAATTTTGCACAAATAATAGAGTATTAAAGAATAAATAAAATTTTAAAAGTTTAGGCCTGTTTTATAATAATTGAAGCACTCTTTCTTAGTGTAATTGGAGTAATAAAGTTTTGTTTAATAATATTTAGAGCAACTTAACTTTCATTTACCATAATAATAGTTTTTAAACTTCCTTAGAATAACTCAATATTAATCAATTACAAGACAAAAAAAAACATTTACAGAGCGCCGTTTTTACCCGTCGCCCATCTTGATCTATATCTTTTAGATCGATTTATCATTTGGGATGCCCATGTGTGCTTGCAATGATATGCTTCTGGGTTTATGTCAGCTGATGTTTATAAAAGTCCCTTATTGACCACCGTCGCATATATTTGGGGTGGTGTAAGTTTTATGTGTGTGTCTGTGTGTATGTCTGTGGTAGCTTCCAAATGAACGTGCCGGTTCGGTTTATAAGGACCGTTTAAGAGTTATCAGCTCCTAAAATACCTATTATTTAAACTTTTTCTAAGGAATTGTAAGAACTTCCTACTCAGAAAGTATACATATAGAAAAACGGTTCACTAATGTTTTAGCAAATCATCATTATTCAATATTTTTTTGTGGTCAAAAGTGTAACCTTACCTAACTTATTGATTAAGCCCATGTAACCTATGCAATATACAGTAATGGTTTGAGCACAAACACGTTTTTGCGAAATGATATAGTTTGTCAAATGATGATTTAGTAAAAAGTCAGGATGCCATAGAAAAACATATATTGAAAAAGAAACATTTTTTTTTTTAACTTGTTCAGATTTAAACAAAACATTTTATTGGTCCGTCTCCACTTGGGCTGACATGATTCTACGACTATATGTAGGGTAAAGTCACCAGTGGTCAGCCAGAGACCAGTAGTCGACCTTATATCGCACTGCTAGATCAAAACAGCATCAACTCAAAATCCTTGCTAGTTTTGTTTCAAGTTCATAGAAGTTGTATTAAAGTTCATTTTGAAATACAGTTGTATTTTGAGTTGCTCCTGTTTTGATCTAGCAGTGCGATATGTGTGCGAAGAGTGGGAAGTATATCGTTCGTACTCTTCCCACTCATACAAAGTACAGGCAGAGGCCGACTACAGGTCTCTGGCTGACCACTGGTGAATTTACCCTATAGTCTTATTTCGCACGCGTCATCTATGCTAGCTTTTTGGGACAGGGAAGCGTATTCGCCCCTTGATGAACTCTTAAATCAAAATCCTACTGAACAGAATAAACAAGAGAAGAAAGAAACACCTTTTACACAGATGAAGTCACAGGCAAATGCTACTTAAGTAGTATTACAAATGTCAATTGTGACGATGTTTGTATTTCAATATCGCATAAATGACGTAAATTATAAAATGTGGCACACGGGGAGTCTATGTCCTCCAGGTTTAAAACGTAGAATACCTTTAATTTCCGGGGTTTGAAAAGTCACGGAGCTTTAGTAAATGGATGGAATCGTCATTTTCTTATATATAATATAAAGTCAGATTATCTGCCATTTGCCTCTCATCTTCTTTTCTTCAATTTTGAAAGACCAAATAAAGCTCGCCCGAACAAAACACGGAAACCATTCAAGGCTCGCAGACACGCATTCGGACCACTTTCGCGAGCCAACCGTGCGAAGCGGCCTTTAGTAATCTGTGTCTAACTGGATTATTGGACATATTGAACAATAACAAAACGGTAGTCGATCCACGATTCGGACTGGTCGAATAGAGAGCATAGTAGAGTTGCTAGATGGGGTAAGAGTGGGGAATGGGAAGCGTAGTATGCGTAGTCGGGCCGGCGATTATGCTAAGTCAAAAAATATTTTTAACTGGTTGGGCGGTCCTGTTAGGCGATGGGCTTATGCTACCTGTCACTAATATACACTGTTAAACATCTTAGCCTAGTTGTGCAAATTGTGGTTACAGAGTTATCAACAAGTTTTTAGAGTTGTTGGTAATTCTGTAGCTCTGCCTACCCCACTCTGGGAATGAAGGCGTGAAGGTATGTATGTATGTATTTTTTGTCAAAATATTGACAAAGTGATTAATTTTGTATTAAACGTTTCATTCGTTGTATTAACAAGTTGAATTCCGCCAGTGTTTGTTAGAGAAACGTTCATTTATATAACTAGCGAGGACCATTTTATGGTTCTGTTGGAATTTTTATTCTTGTGGACTTAACAGAAGCACATGGGTTTAGCTCCACACTCTTCTGTCAAGTCCTTAAGAGTAAATTAAAATGTTGAATATATCGAAGCGAATATGTTGAATATAGCAGGCGAGTCAGTTATGGCAGAAAGTAACCGCTCCGTTTTCACATTGTGTGAAACCCAAATACAGGAAAACACTGTTCATGAAGATTATTTAAATGGATTCTGAAATTAAGGCTCTATTGCGTAACCATTCATACAAGTTCCAGTTCCGCTACGGAATCTTCTACCAAATTATCAGACTGCACCGGTCCACAAAAACATTCATACTTAAGGAATCCGAGATTCATCACCGGCTTTAGTTAGGGCCTGTCCACACCACTACATCTGCATCTTCACGGACATGGCAACTTGCCTCTCCAGAGCGCTGTAAACGGCGGTGGTGTGGACATGCGCTTACCGCGCTTCCAGCACTATGTATCAATGTTCTTAGATATGATTTCCTATCGAAGCTATTGCTTGTGAGACGTGACGATCGTGGAAACGAAACTCTTTTGTAATGAGCGATTAAGACGTTTTTTTTCGCCAAAACACAGTCGACTGGCGAATTCGAAACGAACTCGCTTTTATTGAAATGGAGTTGATGCAACTGTGCTGTTTAGTGATTGGTTGTACTAAGATTAAACTGGCTTTGTGACTAATTATAGTGATTTTGATTATCTTGTTTTAACATTTAGAACTTTTCAATTAAAATGATTTTGTAATTGTTGAAATGACTTTTTTCCTGTGTATTGCCAGGTCCGGTTTTATTAATCTATATAGAGCGAGCCTGATGCCACTGTAGAATTTCGTATTCTTAATGACCATTTAGATTACTACCTCAACAAAAGAAACCGTTTTCATGAGCTACTCATTACATATAAATCAAATAAATAAATCAGGATATATAATCAATAAGACAGCTAAATCTTCCTTTGATTTTATATTACCCATCAACTGCTTCTTTGTTATATTGATATAATATAAACACTACCTTTAACTTGAACCGTAGCCCGTGTAATTGACTCGTTTAAATCCATCAGTCCCGCGATACCATAAAGAACCAACAAATCACTGATACGGAATCAATCGTATCAAAAGATTCATAAATAAGTCGCCGGCGCAGCCGCAATCGCTCGATCGCGCGCTTTGTGCTGCCCGCTGACAAATGGTGACAAATTGACACATTCTCTGACGACATTGACACATGCGTTGACATGTTGACATTGGCACATTCAATGGCATGTGGCGTGTGCTAATGTCAAATGTGGTTAAATGTTACATTTGCTACAAAGTGGCGTTTTTTACCAGGCGCAGTAAATTGACAGTAACTCGGTGTTAATATTTTCAATGTAAGTCGTGTTGATTTTATAAGCATGTTGATTGTTATAACGCAATCCGAATTCTCATTAAAACAAGTTTTGCTCATATTTTTTGTATCATTTTACCAAAATAACAACTCATACACATACTTGTACGCTGTCAGTTTAAGAACTTCGTCTTAAAATTACCTTATAACTTAATCATTCATACTAAATACAGAAATCATCTACGATTTTAATTTAAAAAAAGTAAATACACGTTTATCAACGCGTGGCTTATTGAACCACTCGCTGTAATGTGGTGCAGGAATCATACGAGCAAGTATACCAGTGGCATAGTAAACAAGGGTCCAGAGATTGTACAACTCGGCAATAATATATAATCAGTTAATGTGTACGTCTGTAATGACGGCACATGCGGCTAGGGCTGCGGCTGCTGGGGGGAGGCTTGGGTAAACAGGACATATATAATCAGCCTGTAGTCAATGCTGAGCACAGGTTTTTTTTTATTACGATAGATACTGTGCCATACATCACACAGGGTAAGGACTAATATACCATTCATATCCATTCCATAAACTAAACATGTTATTACGGAGGTTAGCTTAAAGAATTTGAACTTCATATATTATTAACTCTGTAAGAAACTTTACTTGGATATACACATTAAATTATATTATGTACTTGGTGTTGTTGATGCCTAATAAGATGATGCCTAAGTTCTCTCACCGCCCGCCGGCGGAGCACTTGAATTATTTGTTATAGCGGTAATAGCAAAAATTTCATCTGTCTACCTGTTACGATTTTTGTGATAGTCCGCTGACAAATAGACAGACAGAAAAACAACGGATTTTTGGCACTATTTGGGTAGGGCACTCTAAAAGAGGTTTCAGTCGAAAGTTAGACGAATAATCGCTAATGGATCAGATATAGATATAGATGAATAATCGCTAGGGGGTTGCACTGGAATAACCCATTTTGTTGTCTTTATTTAAAAATGAACGTACGTAAGTTAGTACTTTAAAAATATATGGAATGTTATTTCATTACATTTTAAACCGGAAATTATTTATTGAAAAGTAAGTTTTATATTCGATAGTTAATTAACTTTCATTTTCAAACTGCATCATAATTAGAACGTTCCCATTCACCCCAGCCTCCCCTTGCCACTTGACACAGTTCCAACATAATTGTAGCAATTACCTGCACCACGACGATTTCTGACATCGACACGTCGAAACATATCCACTCTTGCGCAAGTGATTGAGCCATTCATATGTAATCAGTTCCATTTATGCCACGTCCACTCTGTAACGCCAGCCCTTGGGGCTATTTGGTGATAAATGCGAATGTTGGTAAATAGGTTTAATTTCAAACGATTATTTCCATTTGCTTGTTGCTCTAGGCATAGAATGATTGAATGGTTTTGAGCCCGGTTTGATTCCATTCATTCGCGGCGCCTGTGAAGTTATCAGAAGGTAAGTTGTGTCACCAATTTGCACTATTATGAGATTGAATTTAATGGAAACAGCTTCTTATCATTGAAAGACTTTTTGAACATGCAATTTTGATTTAGCAAGGTAATATTATGAGAGACATTAATTCCTAAGTACACGATAGTCTGTGGGAAATAGCTAAAGCAAAACGACCAAAGAGTGACTCTGTTAATGAACAATTAAAACGGCAGGAGTCAAATATCTTACTACACCTGACCAAATCATTACATGATCTATCACTGTAATGTATTTTTAATTAAAAGTAACGCGACCAGTATCCCAAGTATTTAGTAAACTTCAATGAACCTTAATCTGGTAGAAGTTGGTCGGTAATTATTTCCGACAAAAACTGGCTGATTGCTTTCACAAGACGCCACAATGGGGCATGAAATGAGCTACCACCGCGTTACGCATCGGCGTATCAACTACGGGTTCTCGATGATGAAAAACTTACGAGTTTGATTTAAAAACTCATGACTTTAGGTATTTTAAAGCAAAAGTGAATAATTATGTACTAACTTAATCAGCAGATATCATTGTAAGTAGCAATTTTCAACAAACGATGTTTATTTTAATCGATGTTAATGGACTGTTAGTTCATACATTTTGACATCTGTTAACGCTCTTATCGTCTGTTAAGTGGCTAAAATCGTTTGATGAAATTGGTACTAAGTTTTATTTATACTTAAAAATCAATGAAACAGGGTCAAACCTCAATCAGTCCCTTATAGCAATACGTTATTGATTGTCAATTAACACACTATTTAAACCAGAACTGACAGGTTACAGTTAGCTACCGCTGTGAAGAATGAGTGGTGAAACTTGGTGAAACAGTAGTGAAAATTATAAAAACTGCTGTTGCCTCTATTTTCTCAACTTCATGAAATGACGAAGGTTCCAAAGTCTTTGATATTTAATTATAACTAAGTACAATTAGAGTTTCTTGAAGGAAGTTTATATTTCCTTCGACGTAGGTAACTCTTACCCTGGCCAAACGTGTTTTGATAAATCAAGGAGTCAGCCATACAGAGCTTTTGATGCATAATAAAGTAGACTGATTTTGAGGATGCAGGATGGCTCCAAAGTTAGTTTTCTGTTTCTACTCATCTAGTTCATATAAGTTATACTTAATTACTTTACTGTAACGATTTGTCATTAACGATCGCACTCACAGTCAGAATGACGACTAAGCCTTTTTAGTGACAGTTTTTCATAAACAAGTGTGAAAAGAGATCGAGTTAATTGTACTAGAATGCTTCTGAGTACAGCCAGTGGTAAATATTACCCTGATTTGAAAATAACGTAGTTTAGCCTTTTTCTTCCACGTAGCCCCGCTCCACTACTCAATATTAGCGGCCTGTACACGTAAAGTTTGGACCGCGGGAAACGCTACGCGCCGTTCCAATCTTCGTTTCGAACCGTACGTGTAAATGCCACTATTACGTACCTTGATGCAACAGCTCAACGTTAATATGAGTGACGTTCACCATCATCATCATGTCAGCCGAAAGACGTCCACTGCTGGACATAGGCCTCCCCCAAGGCTCTCCACCCAGACCGGTCCTGTGCTTTTCGCATCCACCACCGCCTTCCCGCGATCCTTACAAGGTCGTCACTCCATCTTGTTGGAGGCCAACCTACAGCTCGTCTCCCGGTCCGCGGCCGCCACTCAAGAACCTTCCGACCCCATCGGCCATCAGTCCTGCGTGCGATGTGCTCCGCCCACTGCCACTTCAGTTTAATAGTTTAATAGTTTGCGGTTAATGATGATATCCGCAGGAGAACTAAGGTTACCCACATAGCCCGAAGAATAGCTAAACTGAGTGACGATATGGATTGAAAATATTAGGTATAACTTCGATTAAGAATGTGCATGACAAACATTCTTAATATAACACTAAATTGAATGAAATAAAATTAAAACCTGTAGTAACGACCGACACTAACAATGAACACAATAAAGTAACGTGTCCGTTCCTCTATGCAACTTTCAAAACGTACCAAATAAAGAGTCAATACAAAATGTATTTTATACCACTATATCGTCTTGTTGTAATCAACTATACTGGGAGTACATAAAGTTTGATTTTAGGCGTCTGGAGGAGGTTTTCTTAATCTTGGTGCATTTAAATTTTAACTCAATGAAAGCTGACAAATTGCTAAAGAACTAGTTTGGCGGTTTAGAAGCGTGAAGTGTTAAATTCACGATTAATGAGTTTTAGGTAATAATCAGTTAAGAATTTAATAATACTAAATAAGTTGTACGGTTTTAAATTTATCGATATTATTGTAGACGGTTAACGTTATTCATACAACTCTACATCGTTAGATCTGTACATAATTTAAAACATAGTCCCGGGCCACCGTCCTCTATATGTAGGTACCCTTAAATCTTTCACACTACGGAACGATTTTCATTGCGGGTTTACATCATATAGTGATTGAAGGGATAAGTTGTTATGTATAATAAATTCTGTTTTATGTAGGGTAGGGGGGTAGGGTGTAACAGAAAACCGAAGCGAAGCGAGGGTGGGTCGCTAGTTTATAAAAAATCAAAAACATTCCGTCAAGAGAGAGATATTTGAAAACGGTATCTTGAAATTCATTGAATGAGTTTTTTACTGCTTTACTTAAAGTATTTTTGCTAACATTACATTAATGAGACTCAATGCCTAGAAGATGAATTTTGAACAATACCTATTAATTAATAAGCTCGCTATAATGGTACCTATATGACAATTTGTGGTAACAATGAAAATGTACGCAGTCAGTAACGTACCCGCGCAGTAATGTAGGTACCCACCTAGTAAGTACCCACTAAATAGTTGACCACCTATGAATCATTAAAAACGCTAGTAATTATCTCTGTCATAGTGTTACCATACTTCTTTTTTTTAAATAGCTACATGCGATTAAAATAAGACTATACGCCTTGGGAACGCCCCACCGATCCGTGACGCCCGCTCAACCGTAAACAGTGTGTTAAATGACTTAAAAAAAGTTTTGACATCATTTCACGTCGATCAACTGGCCGGTGAAAGAGCGCAATGAAAAAAAACCTCAATGCGACTCATTTTATGAATGAAATAAGATTTTTTCGACGGAACCGCGTCGAATACGTGCTTTCCTTTCGAAGTAGACGTGCATTCATTTTCGATATTTTTTCAACGTGGCTAGCAGTTG
Organism: Acleris emargana; assembly: GCA_927399475.2. Classification (NCBI taxonomy): domain Eukaryota; kingdom Metazoa; phylum Arthropoda; class Insecta; order Lepidoptera; family Tortricidae; genus Acleris; species Acleris emargana. Next base: position 11,766,642 of record OV656851.1, on the reverse strand, counting down.
CTGGTTGGCTTTAAACCATAATATTTAGGCTTTTGGGTTTACTTCTGCTTGAAAGCTTACTCGCGTAGTGTCAATGAATTATAAGGTTCGCTCTGACTTCCGCCTGGGACTCCATTTTGTTACTGTTGTAGGTAAAGTTGTACAGGTGACATTTTAAACTATAAAAAACATAACGTGATGCAGCTCGCACCAAAGTTTACCGAAACTTGTATCCGAAATGAAATTCGATTCTATCACGAGGTTCTTTACAATGATGAACTAAAGAGAAAAGAAGAAAAAATGCGAGTCAACAACATTAGTGTAATTACAAGTGCTACTTGGGTAGGTACGTGGTTACACGATTTTGGCTTTAATATAAAGCTAATTTTTTTTTATACAAGTAACATTTGCTTATTACATGTTTCAAGCAAATTAATATTAGAAGATGTAAATTGTTTGGGGTTTATGATTCATTAAGTAACTAGCGGCCCGCCAGCGGCTTCGCCCCGCTGCTGCAAATTTCTGACTTCCCCGGTGGATTTTTCAATTATTATCTATACAAACCTTATCCTGGCAATAACGAACACAACAAAAAAGAAATCAGCCAAATCAGTTCAGCCGTTCTTGAGTTTTGCGCTTAGCAACACATTTAGCGATTATTTTTTATTATATAGATGAAAACATCACACTCCCAGTCAGGTAAGACTGGGCAGTCATGTAAAAATTGGTCATAAAAACTTTACTAGAGATAAAAACGCTTACACATTTAAATTCTTTCTTAGGTCATGCATAAGAACAAAAAAGGGGTTTTACATGGATTTTATAGGTTTGTTTTTTAGGTATAAGGAGAGATAAAATAAGGGTTGACGTTATCAATCAATTAACTATTGCAAAAGATGCCTTCTAGTTCAAAATAATCTGCTCAAAAGAACCAATCAATCACGAGACTATTTATAATTTAAAGAGGGATTAAATTTCTTTCAACAAACGACAAGTATCTCCGTACAACATTAACTACAAGTTAAGCAAATAAGACTAAACAACGGTTTACATAAACGGAGCGACTTTAAGCTCCGGAGCAACGTAATCGAGATCACGACTATCCTTTGTGCGCATCGATACGATCCATCGATCTGCGACGTGCGTGAGCGCATGCATTATGTACTCGCATTCCGGGGCCGGTGGCATTGTAAACGAGATGGTTAAAGCTTTTATTGACATTAGCATTTACTATTACTCTATTTTTGAAGACTAGAAATTTTAAGTTTTTTTCTAGTTTTGCGGTACATCCATTTAGTGTAAACAGGAATAAGATATAATATAATTATATAAAGGAACTACACTAATGCGATTGCGATACGATTAGTTTTAGTGATCGAAGCGAACTGGTAATAACGAAGTACGCTTATGACTTTACACATAATAGTAGGCGCCTGTATTTTTCGAAATTTTCTAACTCCTTCCTTCCTGTCTGCAAAAAAAGGCACAAGCCTTTTATAATTAAATGTTTTTATCTTGGCTTATTGTCACTTAGATAACCGTGAGACAAGGGTCAATGGCAGATGAGTTAATTAAACAACAAAATAGAATGAAAAAACGAGCTTTAATACCTAACTACTTAACTTCATTCGGATTTTAATCCGGTATTTACTCAACTGAAGCATCTACAAAGTATCTATCTTAAAAAACGTATTGTTCATAAAATAGCTCTTCATTCAGCCTCTAGGAGGGATTATGTTTTGGACAAAAAAACATACGTACACTCAGAAACCTTTAGACTCCTTCTTTATTCGGAAAATCAAAAGTAATTGTACAAACACCACTAAACGTCTATTTTTTTTACATTATCATGTTTTTTCCCTATCATCTCATTATTCATTCTTAGGTTTCTCATATTGCTCTTCACACAGTCCTTCTTTCGTTTCCCCCTTACACTATAGCGCTCCACGTTCATACTAAAGACTTTTACAACGTTACGATAGCCTTTAAATTCGTTTCACACTTTCACATAATATCATCACTTTCTTAAATAGCTTATTCTTTCTACGGTTATATAAGTCACATTTTGTCATTCAATCAATCATGTCATCAGATCCAATCAGCTTAACTGTCCGTTAACCATCGCTTACCGGCGCGATCCACCGGGCCCCGGCTATGCGCGGAAACCCGATAGGCATCCTGCAATGGGATCGTTAGTTAGGACAACGTGAAAGCTATTGCAGGCATTTTGCTGGAAATTAACAATTATGGGCTTACACTCGGTTTAAGTGTCCGAGCGAGATAGACTTGTACGGCGCATAGAGATATCATGAGAGGGCAATTTATGGTTTGACATGTGCTCACGATTACTTATGAAGAAGACTTTACATTGCCGTCAGTTAGATAGAGGTCAATCGATTGTTAAACCTTTTCTTTTACCATGTTGTATACATGTAGGTAGTGTAGATGAAAAATTGTATGTTATACTTGTTATTGTTGAAACACAGGACCAAAATTGTTTGCATATTTGAATCAATTTTGGATTACTCAGGATTCTAACCTAGAATTCCTCGCTACACTCGTGATTCAATTATGGAATCCATCGCTTACTCGGGATTCAAACTCAACACACGCAATGAAATCCAACTTAGCTCTCGTTTTGCACAAATAACTATATTAATAAATATATTCCACCAACTTTTGTACTGGGGTGTTCATAAAGCAACGGTTGCCAGGCAATTTATTTTTTAATTACTTTGCACATTTATTGTGATTCGGGTTTCGGCATGGCGACATAACCTGCCCAATTACTGTAATGCCCTTTCCTTAATTATTTCGGGGTCGGCATAGAACGTTTTTCCTGACCTTTGTTCGAAAATGTCAATCTAAAATATTTTTAATTGTTATACGTATAGTTATATTTTGTTTATTTTTTCTTTGGGTAAGACATGAGTACGTAATACGTGTACATTAAACAACTCAATGCGATTAAGAGTAGCGGAAATTTCAGGGAATTCTCAGCTTTCCTCGTTATACTCGTCGAGTGAGCCCGCTCGTACGACTTCGCTCACTCGATCGAACGCGACCGTTGGCGTTGGATAGAGAGCCCTAATGAGAATACCCCATAGAAGTAGACACGTTAGTGTTAAATATGTAATCGTATGTCAAATATAGTCCCAAGTGTATTTGGTATATTGTATGTAGATACTCATTTAGGTTTAGGACAGGAATAAATCTCCAGAAACAATAGTACAATTATAGAAATGATATACAAATACGTTTAAGTAAGGTAAGTAGGTACCGATTAGATTTTGCGTCGATATCATTAATGACAGACGATAGATAGCATCTTGACGACGTCTTCATGAAACTAAGTGTTCTATTTCGATTATTAACGTAATGTTACGTCACAATAACAACGATAACTTTTTAGAGATCATCAATATACGTTAATAATATATGTGACGTAACTGCTTAAATGCCATTTAAATGGCGATAGGTGTTTTTTTTATTTTGACAATATGGTGTAACAGGCGATTAGTCGTTAGAGCAGTCATAAATAAATGGGCGTTTCTTTAAAAGTTTGTTCCTAGTTAAGGACTAAATTAAGAAACGTTAACTTTTCCACTGAGTTACGAAAATTAGTCATACATTTATATCCTACCTCTCAACGCCAATTAGCAGTATCTCAAATTCAATAAATGAAGTAGATACAATCCTCATCTGTTAGTAATATGCTTGCACTTGCTACAGGTGTTTTGGCTGAGATACCACCATTTGTCTTAATAACAGTACAGCAAATTTTCGTAACTCAGTGGAAAAGTTAACGTTTCTTAATTTAGTCCTTAACTAGGTACAAACTTTTAAAGAAACGCCCAAATGGTAGAGTTAAAATAATATTATAAAATGACAAAAGCAATATGGTTTTACCGAGTAGAATTCAGTACCTGAACTTTGTAATCATCACTTTTGTAAAACCAGCTAAGTCGACATAATACCCTGTTTCACTTGGTCCCCAGATTTAGTCCCTAGAGAAAAAAGTACAAAGATTGGCTCAAATTCGATCGAAGGAAGACGTTTGCTTGCTATTTTCTATCTCTAACATCGGTGTCAATAGAGTTCGTGTATTTCGACTACGTACAGCAAGTCACATAGTACAAACAAGCGTCCATTAGTGTCTCGGGCCGATACCGGAAGAGCCCGGTTCGCACACTGCCTCGGAATTACCGGTAACAACCTTCGACATCACACGACTAGGGATGGGCAATTATCGATAGATGAGACGGGAAGTGTATGGTGGCGGCCAAGAGATGGCAGCTGCAAAGATGGTTGTTTCAACATTGTAATTTAAAACGTTGACTTTTAGATTGAAATTTGTATGTTGTTAAAATTTTAGGCAAATAATATAATGCAAACAAAAATGAAAAAAACTATTTTATTTAAATATTACCATTTATGTTTTTACTGTTTATAAATTTCGGATTAAGAAACCGGAATTTGTATATAGATTTAGATTTTTAAACTTGATATTAAAAAAACTATCTGTCGGTATTATTCTCACCATAAATTTTATGATAACGCAGCAATTAATTGCAAAAAAGCATGATATCTAGTTTAAACTAGAATGATATCATGTTTTTTTGCCTTTAGAATTGACGCTGTATAGCTCATTTCATTAATTTAAACACTTTATTGCCCTTGTATTTCTTCATTCACTGGAATTCGCATTTAAAAACTAAGCATTCTCTTTAAAACCGCAAACCGTAATTTTTCTTTATTTTTTACAAAGGAAAACGAAAAACATAACGCTAAGAATCATAAAACTTAAGACATAAGCAGTCACTTCATTAACTCTGCGTAAATCGTAGTCAGACTCGGTTGGACCGAGAGTTCCAGACGTTATAAAAAACGTTAACCAATTAACCGTTACGTTAAATCTCATCTTGGAAGCCGGGTAATTATCCTGGCCGCACTCCAGTGTCAGGACTCTCATTACAGCCGGGTAGGTGACTTGGAATTAATTATGAGGTTTTTTTGCTGTAAGTTTGAAAACTTGATAAGATGGTGCCTGGAATTAAACAAAAAGAGGAAAAATAGATTGTATTGACATAGATTACGTAATACTTAAGCAGTGATTAAGTATTGGATTGTCATTTTCATTTAAAAAGCCTATGAAATGTAGTATTTTGCTTATAATTTTGTAACACATTTATTTAGTAAAAATAGCAAAACACCAAGATTTTATATTGTATTAATTTTCATTGAATTTTTAAAGTATAATACACATATACACATTTATATAAAAAAATATAAGCCTTAAATTAAATAAACCTTAATTTAAGTAGATTTTAAAGTTGTTATTAACGACTCGATATTTTCTGAAGTTTACGAAAGTCAGCTACCCATCCTCCTGGCCGCACTCCAGAGTGTCGCAGACCCGCTCTCATTTCAATTAGGACTCTTAAATATTCAATGTTCTTAAAATAGGCATCGTCTTGAGATAGTTCGGAAATTTCATTACTAAGGCTAATTGTCCCGACGTGGGCCTTATTTTGGTACATGGGACAAGTAAGATTAAGAACTAAACGATGTACTTAGGACTGAACCAACCAGAATTTACAAGTTAAATATTGCCTGTGTTCTTTATAGGTACCTACTTGACTGATTTAACTTGATGTTTAGAGTTAATATAGGTTTCTTTTTATAAAGAGAAAAAAAAATGGATGTAATATAATTGCGCAAATTATTGAATTAAGGTTAATTAAAAAAAAAATTAGTTGCCCTCTCGAATCGATAAATTTAACAAGCGGGAATGCATCGCGTCGCATCCCTACGGACTGATGATCATTGCGAGCATGCGCTCTATAAATAATATGTTGTAAAACGATTTTCGATAGATTAATCTGAATCGTGCGCCGGTCGTGCGCCCGCGCCGCTGGGGAGGATCTATTGTGGATCAAAGCCGGAGCACGGAACTTGTAGAATTGTCTGAGAGAGAGGGAGATTTTGTTCTCTATTCTGCTTTGTCTTAAGTTATATTGTTTCCGATGTTTTTTGTGTTACTCTATTTTATTTACCTTTCTTGGCAAACCAAGAAAGAGTAGGATAACATAATTATAATAATACAAACAACAACTGGATAATTTGGAAACAATGTAATATTGCTTAGGCATTGTCGAATATAGGGCCTTACGAAGCTTACGAGTGCGGTGTTAAAAATTAGCCAAACAAGCATTACTGCCATAATACCAAAGGAGGCAAACTGCATAGTAATAGTGTGACATACATACATACATAAACTCACGCCGTCATTCCCAAAGTGGGGTAGGCAGAGCTAAATAATCACCAACAACCTCCAAAATTAATAGTGATAGTGTGAGCATTTTAATTTTAATATGGTTATCATTAGAGTATAAAATGCTTTGAATACTGCATTTAGTTATACACTTGTTGCATGCACTTTACAGAAAAAAAATATTCTACGTTAATTCCCTTGTTGGTGATTGCGAAATTTAATTTCTGCAAAATCGGGTCTGAAAATGCAAGGGTTGTAGGTTCTGGAAATATTTGACAAAACGAACCATCTAGTAGATCAGTATGCCTGCGCGCAGTGCGCACGCGTGCCCGTGCGAGCACTAAATGAGCGAGATTGTGGGAATGCTCGACGGTTTGCTCGACGTCTGCCGCCGGGGATGACAAAAAAATGCTCATACGTGTTTGAAATTTTGTTGTTTTCATTGTTTCTCGGTATAAGTATTTTCAATCTTGCCAGTCACTTATAAACTAGGGTCTTTGTTCTACTGTTTCAAAAATGTTACTTTTGATGTGTTCAAGTATTGTTTATAACTCGGTCGCCATTACTGTCAAGTAAAATAAGAGCTATCAAAATGTTGACGTTATGATAACAGGGGAGCTATTGTGACATAGCTATGCAGTTTATTTTACGGTGTGCGCAAAGGACAGAGCTATACTGGTTATATAGCTCCGTCTTTTTCTCTCACCTTAAACTGAACTGCATAGTTATGTCATAATAACCCCCCAGGGCCCGGTATAAACCATATTGTCTTTGATCCGTTATCGTATTGTCAACGCTTTGATAGCTCTACTTACATGACAGTAATGGCGACTGGCGTCAAAACAATACCGTAACAGGTCAACTACGATATAGTTTTTACCGCCGAGTGTAGAGGCTCTGGGCCTCTATTCAGCACGGCTGCCTAGAAGACCGGCCCTGGTTCCCATTGGGATTGGTTGAATGTTGGAAAACAAGTTCGCCAATATGGTGATCTGATGATCGACTCAACAGAGTTTCTCAGAAAGTTTGGACTGGTTAGTTTTAACTGGATTAGTAAATGTCGACTGTGCAAAAAGTATTAAAGTAGACAACCAAAAACTTGTCACACAATTTTTTGAGAAAAGGGTTGCTAGCTGTTTGCTGCTTGTTAATATAACGTTAGAGTATCAATTGACTTTGGTCAAACCATGTTGACCTAATTTAGTGGTACCTACTGTTACTACTTTTTTTCTGTATGCTTCCAATTTTCACCTTAGTTTAATAATTTAAGCCGCAGTTCAAGCTTTGTTATAAGTTTAGCTTAAGTATGTGTGTTAACGCAAATGATCTACGTCACCATCAAAATTTAGGTTATTAACTGATGGCCTTGTATGTTAAACTAATTTGACCAAGTCCCGGGATCTTATTGACGACATGGATATCTTCAACCATGATTTTATAATAAATCGATTACTGTATCATTTTGATTATATCTTGCTTTGCGAATAGAGGGAGGAGGAAAGTGATATTACGGAATAATTAAATAAAAATAACTATGTGAAAAGGAGAGCGTGGATTGTTTTCATCCTGTTCTTTTATTTCGTTATTTTTGTTTGAATTTAGGAAATCGTTCTTTGATGTATTTTCACATTACTACTGCAATTATAATTATTTCAATTGTGTTTAACTTCATGTTTACCGCTTACACTGTCCAGTAGTTAGCAAAAACGCAACGTTTCAACTTGCTTATAGATGCTAATACTTTACTGATAATCTACTGGGATAAGCACCTATTTATTTAGAACAATCTCAACTCCCTTCACTTTCCAACGGGTGTGCTCTAAACTTAATTCCCTAGTGAGCCCATAACCTCCTCACATAACGCCCAACGAGTTTAAGTATCAAAAATTTTGCTCTAGCGGAGTTACTTCTTAACTAGAAACTTTAAACCCCATAAAACTTTTCAAGCGAGCTTTTGCTCCACATAAGTTTAACGTTCACTCTTATAGTAAAGTTAAACCAACATAAATGTGCAGTTACGCGTCCCGTTTCGACATTTATAGATCAGCATTCTAAAGAAAATATGCGTTTTGGTGGCTGCAAGTTTAACTTTGTAATAGTTAAAGCAGGCGTAAAATGTAAGACTGTTGTATGGGAAATAACCATAAACAGTTGTCGGTGTGAATTCAGCTTTATTTCCCTTTGAGTATTGTAAAGGATCGTTTTAAGGATAGTTCACATTTGGTGTAATGGATATAAGTTAGGTGTAACGACTCTAAGATTTAAATTTGTTATGTTGTGATGAAAAGTTTGTTCAGATTTTGCATTGGTGTTTTGGTATCTTGGATATTTTTGTATGATGGTTTTTATTACTCTAAGGGGGGAAGTAAGTCGGACTGGGACACGGTATAATGATATATCAGGGCATCTATTCTACTTTGTTTTACCACTATTGCGATTGTATTGTTTTTGACTCGACCGTCTTTATTGACAAGTTAATAGAAGCTTTTTTTGCACCATTTTATTTGTTTTAACAACTTTTAGTAGTTTAAAGCTACTCCAATTAATCGTTGAACGAGTGAAAGCGTCGTAGGGTAGGATCAAGCTTGAAAAGCTCATTATTACGAATACCAGTACATTAATGTGTAGTGCATAAAGTCTAAAATAGTTTTTTCATGATTTTAGCTTCCGGCATTTTCATAATATAAATAAATGTGAAAAAGATCCAGTTAAAATATCAAAACGCAAGTACGCAAACCTGTCCATTACAAACATTTCAAAACATTAATTTACAACTGGCCAAGCCTCATATCTGGCCGCTATTCTCAGACCAACCTAAATTATGAAAAGGAATTAAACATGTACCTGGATCTAGATAGTCGTAACGTGTTCGCCATTTCGCGTCGCCATTTGCAATCGTCGTCCGAGATCGAGCGTACTTGTAACAATGAGATCTTGTCACACACGTGTTGAGAAAGGGACTATTCTGATCGAGTCGATAAATTAAGAGTAGGTTAGTTTCGTTTTGAAACAATTCTGCTTTTACCAATGTAATGATCAAAAGTTGACGTTGTATCTATCGAAATATTTTTGTTCATAAAATTTAAATGAAAGCACTTTTTAAATTATACCTGCACTGTGTCCTACTTATAAAAAATATTTTTTAAATATCATGTGCAGAGCAGAACTTCCACAAAGTTCAGTTAAAACTGTTAAAGAAAGCACGACTTTTTTATTTTCCTTTAGTTTTTTTTTGTATCCCGCACTGACTTATTATTTTACTATGACTTAGCATTCACCGATTTTACTTTTGTCGCCCGTTTGCATAATACCCACCAATACGTTCCACATTGTCCCGGCCCTCGAATGCATTTACTCGGACCATTATCACTAATTGCCATCGCTGTCATTTTACGGTTACGCATTAGCATTATAGCAATTTCGCTATCGATGCGAGTCGATCTGTTGCGAATGTCCTGGGTTAGGTAATAGGGGCCTTAATTGGTACATCTTTGGTGTGTAGATTTAATTGTGTTTGCATATGGAATAATAGTGAAAGTTGATTGTATGGGATAAATAGTTAAGTCTGGCATTTGAATGAATCCTGTAGGATCACAATTTGATCCTACGGCACCAGGGTGTAAAAAATAAATATTCTTGAGATATGTTCTTCAGATTATTAGTTTTTTTTCATCATTCACGCAAAACATTGATTTGGAGATCGTGTTAAATACACGTAATACACAGGTGTCTAATTTGGGCTCAGAATTAACTATGGACAAGGCGATAACGCGTTGATAAAGTTGAAATATCGTTAAATTTTATAGGTATTTGTGATACAACATTTAGTACCATAGGTTCTGTTTACCAACTTCAATTAAATAATAATTAATACGTATCTCGGCAAAACCTTTGTTTCCTTTATGAACCACACCTTTGAAATCCCCCACCCATAGTTCTACGTTGTTGTCAAAACTCACATTTGCACTATACCTGCCGGCAAAACGCATACGCCGCTTAGAAAATACATTTTAACAATTGAAGTTGTAAGGCACATACGTCATTTAGGAACCGCAAATCAGTGTAGGCGTACAAGTCGGGCATAATATAATTTAATTGCTATTGCATATGATACTAATATCATTATTGTTTACGATTACGAGAAACAGCCTTAGGCTTATTGTACTAGGATATTGTGAGAAGTAAGTAAGGTTAGTCATAAATAAGATCGAATTTTATAGCCGAAACCCGAATGTATTTGCATGTGGCTATATCTCTTTGGAGACATCAAATAATAATAACCTAACGTTAAACAGGGTACAGACCTTTGCTTGATGGAAAGGACCGTAATGCTAGCCTACACACGACTCCATTGCTGTTTTGAGACTTTATGGACTTGTATCATATTATTCGTAAGTATTCGTAACATATTAGTACTACAAGCTAATATTTTTGGTTGTGTAACTAAAATCGAGTTGGTAATATCCTAGATTTTATTTGAAAATTCTGATTGACAACTTACTGTAAGTGTTATTGCTACCGAGTTTATACCGACAGAAGAATTTTATTATGAACTGAACTCATTTAAATAAATTTTGTTTTCGGCATCGGTCACTTTTCCTAAGTACCTTTTTAATTGGCAGATATTTTGCGCTAGTAATTGGCCAGTACTTTAATATTAGCGTTGGTTTTCGCCTATAAATGGAATGGACGAAATTTTATAGCCGAAACCAATAACAAAACTGCCTGCCCTAGCGCAATGCAATGTTCGTTCAAAGCATTAATAGACGTTTTATAGATCGCCGAGTAATATCGCCAACGAGCACAATTGAACATATTATCATTGTTCTCGTTACCCGAGTAATATAGGTATGTTCTTCAACGGTAATTATTATAAATTAAATCGGTAGCAGTGGTTGTAGGTCTAATATAAATATTATTAGACTTTATATATATTATGAGACTTTTTTAGGTACTTATTGAGAAATATAACGTTATTTTATTACCCGACTGACCAAGGAAGAGTGTAGGTAATGTGATGGGCTTGTATGAATGTAAGTATGGGTTTTCGTTCTCTTGAAGAGGCTGAAAGCGCCTGATTTTGATGACCGATCTGTCGTTAAATTTGTCTTAGCGTCGCGACGCGAGTGTCACTAAACAATAAAAGTTAAGTGTAAGGTCTTAAGTTTAATTATTTTTATTAGTACGTAATGTTTTATTTTAGTTTGTAATTATTAAATTTATCATAAAAATTTACCCTTTAAATATATTTTTTTATACTTAATGTTGTGTTACTGGTTTCCACGTTGGCATTGTCTAGTGTGGGAGCACTAGTAAAGAAGAAAATGTACCCTGTTTCTTTTAATAATCGAATTATTATTAGTTCTTTAGGCACAAAAGTATAAAATTCATGTACTTTTAAATTTTGCTGTTATTGTCATTGAACTGGCATAGATAAATATCTACTCGTAGCAGGACAGTTAGAGAATTATGAAAACTGCCTTTTTATCCTGCATTTTGATATTTTGTACGTAAGAAACCTAATTTAAAAAATAACTCTTGCTAAGTGCCGTGTGGTTGCCGGCTTAGAATTGTGCCACTCCATGTCTTCCCGTGGAAGTCGTAAGAGGCGACTAAGGGAATAAAGGCATGTAGTACTGTTAGGCGATGGGCTTGCTACCTGTCACTAATATACACTGTTAAACATCTTAGCCTAATTGTGCAAATTGTGGTTACAGAGTTATCAACCAGTTTTTAGATTTGTTGGTAATTCTGTAACTCTGCCTACCCCACTCTGGGAATGAAGGCGTGAAGGTATGTATGTATGTAACTCTTGCTAAGTTTTGTCTTGATTCCATACGGCACTTTCTTATATTGATTTCCTATTTTGTTATTTACATTCGGTAGCATTTCTTACTCCTGTCTGAGGACGGCACTATGCAGCATGCATCAAGCGCCAGTAATTGTTGCCTGCAACCACGCTCCAGATGAATGATTCATGTTGCATAACACCGCCTGCGGTCGGCCATTAGGTGCGATAGGGGACATTACTATTATTTGAGCTCGGCAGATTTACTTCTAGGCAATTATTTAATTAGGAGAGATACGATGATGGAAGGTAAACAATAATCCTACTAATATTGATTGATTGATAAATACGAAAGTTTGTATGAGTATGTTAGTTTGTTACGCACGCAACCAAAAGCTTTACGGATATCGTTTTTCATTTCAGAAACGACAACCGACATCTACGCGGACGTAGTCGCAGGCAGAAGCTTATTTTTTTTTTCTGAAAAATAGTTTTTTTGAGTAACGCCTGTTATTATCTACGGTTTACGTTATGCTATCCTTGATTGTCACTTACTTAGGATAGGATTGTGCTCGTAACTTTATTAAGACCGCAAGTTGAACTACAGATAGATTATTTTGTCGTCGGAAATTCTAATCCACAGATAGATTAATGGAACGCCGCTAGGAAGGTAAAGATTAAAATGATAGCTGATTTATAAGACTGAATAACAAATAGTCATCGTGGCGGTCAATATTTGCCTTTTTTTTCCGCTGAGGTACATTTGACCCTCGGATATATTTTGCGAAAGTGGGTGAACTGATCACAGCGTAGGTAATCTTGACGCGCGCACGGGTTAAGTTATGGTCGTGTTGACTGTTTGGTCCGATCCCGCCAGTGTAAAAGAGTTCAATAGGATTTCTTGTAGTTCTGCTATATCTACGTATCTACATACCTATTAAAAAAACGCCAGTAAAATATAATTTACATAGGTACATAAATTATTATGTCTAAGTTTGTTGTTAGTCTTACCTGCAGTAATTGTAAAGGCAACAATCGTGCGTGAGTTACTTCAAAATATAGTTCAGCAGTTTTATCTTACATTGAAAGTCGCAACTCGTGTTAAATGTTTGGAAACCAATTTATTTGCACCCAAATAAAACGGATCCTTGTTCAAAGGAGAAAGAATCACTCGGCGCACCCATAATATAAGCGTTGCGGACAAATTACGTCACTCGGAAAAAGATAAATAAAACACCCCCTTTCCGAATAAATGGCAATAAATCGACGTGCCCTTATGTCAACATCGTATTAGTGGATATGCCTTAACCAGCCTAACCAAGACCTTTCGCACCCCTTTACGCACCCACAAATTGTGAATCAATAGGGGGAACTGGGACAAAATTTGGAGATCTGAATACACTGGTCGTATTAAGCCCTCAGATTTGTCGCGACTAAATCACGCGAAAAATCCAACGATAAACGTCTATATCCGCTTTTCCCACGCATTTTCGCGTTTCCCTCTCATGTGCTCACTTAATATGACGGTGTTTGCCCTTTCCCCCTTGCTACCGCAAAGTCAAATCCTTGCATTCATCTAAACAAAGCAAAATGAACTTTAACAACTTCAACTTACGTTGCATTTTAGACTAATCATTTAAAAAAAAAGAAAACGCGTGTTCTTTTTTCGGAAAATTCCACATATTTTCTGTACTTAGCCAATTCCGTCTCACACGTAACTAACATAAAGTTCAAAGTGGTGTTTCTGTGTCGTATGTAGTTTAGTCAGTTTACAAACAGTTAGGGGAGATTGGGTGACATTGTTACACAGTGTATTGCACATTATTGGGTGATTGAATGTTGTACTTCGCCGAGGCGACAAGTTTGATAAGGAGCCCGTCACGTATAATGGCCGAGGGCGTTTGGAAGTATGTTGTAAACGATTTGGTGTTCCAAGTTGTGCTTGAATATAACAAATTGTTGGTGTATTGGTTTAAATTTGTTGTCACAATTTACCTTAACACAAATAAATCGGTATAGGAAATGCAAAACAAGTGCTTAATTCTTAATTTGACGAATGTTTAATATTAATTAAAAGACGTTACCTTTCAGACAAACAAAACGTTAAATTTACATTTAACATTTTAGCTATTGACATGAAAAAAATGCTGGCATTTAACAAAGTAGTGTGTACGTAATGCTTTGTTTGGAAACTTTTTGAATGGGATCTCTTAAAACTGAACCCATCGTCATAATTAAAATGCTGATGATTAACAATCAGTATGTTAGTCACAGGATGTACGAGTGGTCTTTATCAGTCTCCGTTCCCCGTGGACGTGTATGTCTGTATGGAAACAATCATGTAATCACGTGTTTTCTAACGGGGCGAAATGATTTGCGTGTACCGCTTATTGGTACAAGCGTACAATTTAATTTAAAACGCGTCTGACAGCGACGCGGAGATAGAACAAATTAACACGTTCTTGCATGCTGTGTGTTTGTCTGTAGGTACCTCCGTAGGGACTCTGAAAAAACTTGCCGGAAGATGAATCTTAGCAGTAAACACCATAGGTATAAGATTGGTCTATATTTTCATTGACAACCCTAGGCCATAACTTTTCTCAGTTGTGACCATGTAAGCTATCAATTTATGCATGATTATTGTTACAATTGAGAAAGCTGTTTTCAATTAAATTTTGTGGACTTTAAGCAATTTAATTAATAAAAAATAAGTATGATAAAATTTATAACCCTAGAGAATGAAAGTCAAAAGCTGCGAAGAGGAATAAAACATTTATTAAAATACTCAATACGCAGCAATTATACTAAAATCATGGTAAACTCTGTTTTTTTTTTAAATTTAGAACAATCCATAATTAACGGTCTAGGTAATAATATTTATAACGCGCTGGTCTAATGAGATCATATATGAGTAAATATCCAACATGGGTGGTCATACAAAACGTCCCAATGTATGCTAATCCTTGTTCAATGCATAACAAGTAACCTCTTCTATGTATAATCCCTCTAAACCAGCAGGCGACGTTTCGATTAACAGTTACATAAGACTGTTCAAACAAACATACAATTATATTCCGAAGCAGAATCATAATTATGGCGTTTTAATATTAACTTTTGAAGACATATATCACTGCTAGATCAAAACAGTAGTAACTCAAAATACAACTGTATTTTAAAATCAACTTTAATACGACTCCTATGAACTTGAAACCAAACTAGCAAGCAATTTGATTATGTTTTTTGACGTTCATTTTTATGATTTGAGTATTGCCGAGGGAAACGGTCAAGGAGGGAAAATGGCCAAATGATGCTTTTTCTGTTGATTTATTTTATTTACCAATTATACTCTCACTGACTAGATGGCGAAGTTAATAAGGAGCCGTCATAAATAAAAAAACTGTTGTGCAATGCAGACAGACATGCCAAAGACTCACCATAATTTACTTGTGGGAGGACCTTGTGCAGGGTCCGTCCGGGTTGGTACCACCATCTTATCCATTAACCTACCGCCAAGCAGCAGTGTTCGCATCGTTGTGTTCCGGTTTGGGGATAAGAACGCCGGTGAAATGACTAGCATAGAGGCATTCCATCTTAGTCCTCAGGGTAGGCAACGCATTTGCAGTCTTGTGAATGCGAATGTCTATGGGTCACAGTATCCACTTACCATCAGGTGGCCTGTGTGCTCGTTTGCCTTCCCATGCTATAAAAAAATAAATAAATGGTAACCATAGTGAGCAGAAGAAAAGTATTGCCGAAGACAAGATTTCCAGTAGAATAAAGCTAAAAGCGCCAAACTAATGTAACCTGTGTGTTTGTCAAAACCAGCTTCTTATGAGGATAACGACGCACGACGTGGCGTTTAGCCTGCCTAGAAAGCAAGCGGTCCCGCATTCGATTTCTGGTATTGACAAATATAATTTGTTCATGGATGTGTTCTATATTATGCATATACCTGCATCTCTATATGATATGTTAACGTTGTCTAAGACTTGTTGTATAGAACAAGTTTGGTATTTATTATTTATTTATTTCTATAGTGTGAGGAGAGCAGAGCTGTAGAGTGAAGTGCTTCATATTTTTTCTGGCAAAAGGACCAAATACTGTTTATGTGAGCCGGTGGAGTAAATACCTACATATGAATACGAGTAACATACCAAGCAGCAAGAAAGCTAAAAAGCCAAAGCTAGTTTGAATATAAATAGGTATATATTGTCATTCTGACATCGTTGTCCAGGGTCCGGCTTGGTACCACCATCTTATTCATTAACCTACCGCCAAGCAGCAGTGTTTGCATTGTTGTGTTCAGGTATAAGACAGCCAGTGAAATGACTAGCATAGAGGCATTCCATCTTAGTCCTCAGGGTTGGCAGTGCATTTGCAGTCTTGTGAATGCGAATGTCTATGGGTCACAGTTTCCACTTACCATCAGGTGGCCTGTGTGCTCGTTTGCCTACCTATGCCATTAAAAAAAAGTTTGGCCGTCTATAATACCTAAACTCCACTAATATCGATCACACCAAAATCAACGCCCCAAGTTAACCAAAATCTTCCACCATCAACCACCACCAATAAACCGCTATTAAACTTTCCTCACATTACGGTACTCAATAGAAGATTGCACAGTAAATGTATCGCACGGATTCCATTAGAGAACAAAGCGGCCGTATGCAAGCTCCGAATGCCGACGGTTTAGCATATCGGCGATCTGAGGCCGCGGCCACACCTGTGTTGTGCTTAAAGGTTGGCGACAGTGCGTTGGGACTGTCAGGTCTGGATGTTTCATAATCTAACGCGGAGTGTAACTGCCAGTTACAATGATAACATTACTATTGTTGGACTTTTCTATCCTTATATAGACAATGGACCCGATTCTACGTGGACATCGCTTAAATGGTGTCCTGCCGTTTGACCAAAAGTCATTCGGCAAAATTACACTTGACAAACAACGTTTTGCAAAAAAATGTTAAGGCAATTGATCATTTGACTACAAGTCATTTTACAAATGACTTACTTTTCCAAATGATCAACAGTTAAATTTACATTTTACGAGGAAGACGAATCAGGGCATAACCGACTCGGATAGGTTAGGTTAGAAGGCAAAGCTTCATGATTTAGAAAAAAAACTTTACCCTATTTAACCTCACTCTGCATACACCTTTAACCGATCCGGTCAAATCAAGTCAATAGTTCCAATAAAAAAATGTATTAACCCGAGCTCGTACGCTCCCAAAGGTCACATCATTATAATCTGTGGACGTGACCAACAAAAACGCGCGCCATTGCTATCTCGTAGACTGCGTACAAACTTATCTGTGCTGACGGACAAATAAGAAACTAGCCTGGGTTCATACTAAATTTAAGTCAATAGTTTACCTTTAGCGACGCATTCAACGTTCAAATAAGATTGTTGTGCTATAATTCAAAATTTCTATTCTCTTGTCGTAATAAAATCATGCGCGCATGCGAGCGCCTTCCGTTCAAAATTTAAACTTTTTTTACTGTTTATACCTACGTTGCCAGTAAGAGATTGGTGATTGTTACATAATAACGATATATATAAAACTACTTATACGGTTTGCCACAAAACGAGTTTTGTTTTTTTGGTGTTTAATAAAAAGTATTTGTATTGTATTGTATAATCGTAAAAAAAACCTTGTTATATCGGTACCATTTCGGTAAGTATGTTGTTGAAAGTTAACATATTTTGATGCTTTTCAATTCACACACTGTACATAAAAGTTCTAAGGATATATGTACCTGGATTATTTTTTAATAATAAAAACAAAATATGTAATTCATTATCTCAAAAGTACCTACAACTAAGCTGCAAATAAATCATTGAACATTGTCCGTATTTAGCAAAAAAGGATTATTTAAATAGTTAGCCGCTTGAATGCACTATTAACCCTATCTTATCTGTCTAATTAGTACCAGATACAAATTTGCACTAGTACCGATTGTTACCTGTGCTTGCGACACTCTACATACATACGAAATGTCAACCAGGCTGTTAGCACTCTAGTTAGCTAATTAGTAGTGTTGGTACATCGATAGTTGCACTATCGATTGTTGTATCGATAATGAGGTGTGGTCAAGAAATTGACTTTCGTACCTACTAACTTTGAGCAAGCGTTCGTAATATTTATTTATTTATTCATTGTTTCGTGTACAATACAGTATTACAAGATGTTGGCGTTGCAATGTGTACTTGTGTAGGCAGTACTAGACACCCTGCAAGGGTATTACAATTTCACAATAATATTAGTGATTAGGTAAAATTAGAAACACGCAGTGAAATGAACGCTCAGTGAGTTAACATGCTTTGATATCTTTGCTACAATTTTTAGTCCAAAAATTTGAACCAAGTATGCAAAATTTGTCTGGCAGTTAATGACACTTACCTACTTGTAGTTTTTTTGCGGTAGGTATAGGACGAACTACATGACATTTAATTAAATTTACCTTTTGACCATATTCTTAAATGTATTACATAAATGTTTTTTATATCTGTCTAGTTTATGCGACAATATGCATGACACTTATTGAAGCCGCATTTATTTTTAATTTAAATAAAAATAATATTTTTTAAATAAAGTTCATTCGCACACACACACATATATATAAAAATACATTTTAATAACTATTTATTACAATATAAAAAAACTGCCTATCGATATTCTACTTTGAACCCTATTCGTTAATTAGTATTGTTAGAAAACAATGGTCTGGAAAGTAACGAGTGTAAGGTTAATAGTTATAATCGTGTTTGCCTAAGGAGAAACCTAAAGGGATGGAGAAGGCTGTGACTTTGCCTTGAACTTCCAACCGTAGTGTAAAGCGCAATTATTTAAGACTCCTGTTTTTTTTTTTTGCTACACTTATAGTTACAGTCAAGGGAACATGTAGGTATACACTACAAAGTTTTAAAAATATGTACACAGGCATTACTGTGGCGTACATATTTTTGCACCTTTGTGCGAATATTTATTTGTACCTTAGACTGTACCTTGTAATGATGTGGGTACGGGTAGGATAAAAAACAGGACACTGAATGAAATTTGGAGATGGAGATAGCTTATACCTTAGATTAACTCAAAGCGTACTTTTCACCCCGAAAAATTTAAACGTTAAGGAATAACGATAATTGGACCCTACGCGGACGAAATCGCGGGTAGAAGCTAGTTTGTATATAAATAGGTGGTTGTACTGACCGATATATTGTCATTCTGACATCGTGTCCGTTAGGTATATAAAATAACATGTGTTCTCTGTTCACTGACCCCAACGCAAGAATAAAAAAAACATTGAAATAAAATAAAATAAAATTACAAGTTTTACAAACTTATTTACTGACCTGCTTTTGTATTTGATAAGGAAGTATACTGGTAAATCATTTTTTCCGAAAACAGTTGCTATCCAAAAATAGTAACTCCTTATGGGCAACTATATGTAATATTTTCCGTTGACGATATAAGCATAGGAACTTTGATTAAGGGGCACAATAAGAATTATATAATAGTTGCTAGAATGTTAAGTGTTAAACCTATCTAATATGAAAAATGATCTTTCATATATCCCGTTTTCATAAAGCCCCATCCATGTCCAATCTAATTCTCCTTAGACAACACAGCGTTTCACCGGACAAAGCGCTGCCACAATAATAACGTATTATTGCCGACTATCTGATGCGTATTATTTATTATTTATCCGTGGCCAGTGCATGACAATTTCATAGATTACTTTATGGCCATACGTTGAAATGTATTCAGAAAGGATTCAGATAAGTTAAAGTAAGCACCAATCTTTGACTTTTTGTTGTCTGGTAGAGAATGCCTTAAGGCATTAAGTGCGCCATTTGTACTTTTCATTTATTGGGCAGTAAAGTTTAAATAAATTAATAATAAGTTAAAAAGGTTTTTTGTATATCAGCACATTGGAACCCTGACCCACCATAGAACGGCGTCACAGTGACATTATAAAACCATTTGTTTGACACTTCTTACGACTTGAATCATAATCTTCACTGTGACAAAGTGCTATGGTGGGTCGGGGTTACATTGGGCTGAGAGTACCTACTTATTTTAGTTTAAGGTTACACTTATTAAAATAGTGGTTATGATGAACATATTATAAAAATACATAATACCTAATAGAAATACATAGAATAGTAGTAAAACAGTAAAACATGAATGTGACTGAAATAATAATTTATTTGCAAATAATTCAATTTTGAGCGATTCGTACTCGGCTTCTATTTTAAATGGGTCTTTTGTCTATAAAGAACATTTCACTGTTTGAACCTCAGTTGATACTAGTGACCCGCCCCGCTTCGCTTAGGTTTATATGAGTTTTCTGTCACACCCGAACATAATCACGAGAGAATCACTCTACCTATAGATGAAAACTGCATTAAAATCTGTTGCGTAGTTTAAATATCATGTGTATACTAACGGCGGGAAACTTTGTTTCCATACTGTGTAAAGATTAGGGGTTGAAGTCAATGTTTGGATCTCATCCCGCGACGGCTCACTAAAATGACCTATTTGCTCTGATTTCTACAAGTTCATGTTAATTTCCAGATATATAGGCGTTGATGTGAAATACTTTATTGTACAAACAGTAAAAAACAAACAATATAATAGACAGAAACACTAAAGGTACAAAATTTACACAGCCGAACTTATTCCTTTAAGGGGTTCAAAAAGAGATTTTTCGGACAAACGAAACAGCGGACAGAAGTTTTCCGAAACATCGATAGGTTACCCAGTAAAAGGGACCATATGGTTGCTTATTAGCATTAAATAACCAGTTTAAATAACTAAAAAATCTATTATCTGGCCTTGTCATAAGTGTCATGCTACCAATGGCTAACTGTTTCCTCGGTTTACGCAAATATTATATAGAAGTACATACATACATACCTTCACGCCTTCATTCCCAGAGTGGGGTAGACAGAGCTACAGAATTACCAACAACTCTAAAAATTGTTGATAACTCTGTAACCACCATTTGCACAAGTAGAATATAGAAGTATTATATAGAAGTATGCCGACTGTTATGAATGTCAAGTTTAAGCGGATACTGTACATGCGCGTGCGCAGGCGCTCACCGTGCGCGGTTTTCAGCCTCGCGAATGCACGTCAGCGGGGAACGCTGGCTCCGAGTTATATTGTGATAGATGTAGAATGTGGCCCACCTACGGCGAGGAGAAACAGTTTTGTCTACGCTATCGTTATCGATATCGTAATCGCGTCTATGTTATTTTGTCTAAAAAAATGATTTTTTTTTATGGCATGAGAAGGCAAACGAGCACACAGGCCACCTGATGGCAAGTGGAACCTGTGACCCATAGACATTCGCATTCACAAGACTGCAAATGCGCTGCCAACCCTGAGGACTAAGATGGAATGCCTCTATGCTAGTCATTTCACCAGCTGTTAAAACGAAAAATGACTCTTCGTACTACAAAACTGTAATTTGGCATAGTTATACAAAGTTGTGCAAAAGGTGGTTACTGAATTATCAACAAGTCTTAAAGTTGTAAGTAGCTGTATCTCTGCCTATACCACTCTGGGATTACAGGCGTGAAGGTATGATACAAAGTAGTAAATAAAATCTTAAAAAAAATAAAAATTTAACATTGAGTATATCAGGTATATCCAACCCCACGTGAAAAGAACGCACGTAATTATATTCCTAATGGCAGAAATCCTACATTAAGCAACGGCGCCGTTGTTTGCCCGCTCGTCAAACAGGGGCGCAGGCGCTGCTGCTATTTCGGAGTCGATTCATTAAATAGCCCTAATGGCCTCTATTTGTTCGGCAAACGGAGGTGTTTTATGGCGTAAGCAAATGAGGACTTATGAGCCGCAGACGAGAAACTTCCAAGATTAGGGCGCGGGTAAAATAATTAATAATAAATATCGAGGGACAATGTCACACCAATTGACCTAGTCCCAAACTAAGCTCTAGGCTTGTACTATGGGTACTAGACAACGATATAAATACTTATATAGAGAAATATATACCCCATTCATACAAACTGATCTATTAAAAAAAATATTTATTCTATTTGGTATTAGGCAACAGAGAACATACTTATATGGTGAAACACATATAAATACCGCAATACTCGTAGATAGAAAACAAAAAAAAATAAGATTCCTTAATTGGAAGAGATCCCTTAGAGGAATAAGTGCGCTATTGTACATCCCTGTTATATGTTTGTCTATGTTATAATTGTTATCTCTTTTGTTTGTACAATAAAGTGTTTACATACATACATACAAAACATCCAGGGGAAAATTACACTGACACATCACACACATTACCCTTTCCGGGTTCAAAACTGGGTCCGCTAGTTTTGTAAGCTGGGTCTCTAGCACCTAGACTAGCCTAACCCTTTCATCGTTGTGTTGTTATTGACTGTGCTTTATTGTGACTGTTTACCAAGTTCGTATTTAGGTTACCGTTGACCAGTCTTCACCATTTCGCAGAAACTATAGACAAAAACCGACCGCCATTAATTTCAACAGTTACCTATCACAATGAATAGACTCTCGGTACATCGAACAGGCTAAAACTTTTCAAAACACGTCTGGCGAGCTTTTTAAAAGCAACCTGTAGCTTTGAGATACGATCAAAGCTCGTCAGCTGTCGCTACCAGTATTATTGATAGTGGGTCGTGCGAGCTTTAGGTGTGATGTAGGGATTTAGATAGAAGACTACTAGCCGTGTGTATTGTACGTACGTACTTTATCATTAATGGTTTTTTAATCCTATTTTTGTTTTCAACAGGCGGAAGACTACCGATTTTGGGGGCGTTCTGCAACTCGATGGACATCATGACCTCTGTTAAAACAGTAAATTACTGCCGCACTCAGAGACGTCAATTAAATTTAATGTTTGATTAAAGTTGCTGCTGTCACTTTCATTATTTCAGCAATAGACGACACGTCACTAAACTAAACTTGTTTAATAAGGAACACCCTGGCTATTTAAATTTAACATTCTTTATAAAAAAACTCACCTTCAGTTAAATGACTCTATGATTTTTATATCAATTTACACATTAATACTAATTCTTGCACTTCCCTGATCCCTGTTTTTATTTAAGTTATTTTACATACATCAGCTGACACTTATTGCGTCGTCACGTTTCGATACTGTAACAGTAAGAGAACAGCCAGTTACTCCTACTGCTGCAGAGGTATCCC
Organism: Acleris emargana; assembly: GCA_927399475.2. Taxonomy (NCBI): domain Eukaryota; kingdom Metazoa; phylum Arthropoda; class Insecta; order Lepidoptera; family Tortricidae; genus Acleris; species Acleris emargana. Next base: position 11,743,385 of record OV656851.1, on the reverse strand, counting down.
TAAAGCGGCTATACACGTGAAGAGGAATTAGAGTTATTACTCCATTTTGATGTAGTTCCATGTTGGGAAGGAATCAAATAGGTTGATTGCAAATTACATACAAAAATCTTTTATTAACCATAAGTTAGAGTAAGGGCGAATATTGTGAACAGACATCAAAAAATAAATACTACTAAGTACTTCTTATTATCTTTGTGGTTATTCCATTTTGGATTTATTTGTGGTTAGATCTCGTTTTAAAAGAAATAAATGCGCAGAAATAGCTGGAGTATATATATTTTAATTCTGATATCAACGTGTCAACAAAAAATATAAATTCAGTGCCTCCAGTGAATAACGGAATGAGACGAGTTATGCCCTTTGGTTTTTATTGTACCATTGGATTCAGCTCGTCAAACTACACAACATATCAAAAGGACATATCTCTAGCTGCCTTCTAACCTGGTTTTTTCAATGACCCAAAGGGTATAAGTTCGGTGTTCTTAAAGTTATAAGTTATTTTATCCACCATTTTAGATGCTTACAAAGGCATTAGTTGTCTTGAATCAAAATTACTCACGAACCCGAAGACATATGTATAGTTATATTTTTGAGTAAAGACATAATTCATTTTGTGCCAGTAACGTAAACACGACTATTGACATAAACAGAGTTATGTCATTAATTCTAATATGAGCATAAAGAAATAACTCGTTTAGTGTCGTTGCTCCCAGTAACGCCATTGGATATTTTCGCATCCATGCCGTGTTGCTATTGGTTAAATGGGTGTGCTGCACGGAAACAACTCATATTATTACTTTTTACTTTTTATTTAATACTCTTTTTCTTTTGACTTTTTGTGCGATATTGTACAACAACAAATATTTTTTATTTTATTAAAAGTTGTTTTTGATATTATAATTGTTAAATTTACGACCATTGTTATAAATAAATAATATTAAACTGACTTTTTGTTCGAACTCACTGTATTGTCTGTCGTCGTAACGTGTTAAGAAGGTGATACTTTAGTTGTGTTTTTAAATACAAACATGAATCGCGGAAGGAACATTGCGAACTTAGTGATAAATCCACCCAAAAAAGTAAGTACCTATTGCATTTCATATTATTTATCTTTCGTCTGTTTGGCCTTCAGTTGGCGACGACCGCAATGAATGTTTTACTAACTACCTACCTACTCAAAAGTTGTTAGATTTATTGTTATTCTATCTGCAAAGTATTTTCTGAAGAGGATAGTTTAAAACCTCAGTTAAGTAAACAGATCTTGATAACAAATGGTACGATAAAATTAGGTATTAACACTTTTTGACTATTTTTTCTCGTTTTCTGTTGGGTATGCTCATGTGTGCAATTGAGAGTGAATAGATTGAGATAGATTGAATTAGGGAATTACCTGGTTAGATAATAAATTAATAATTATATTGGTGATTTTACTTGTGTCATGTCATGACTAAAGTGAATTGTTTTTTTTATTAGATTCCGCCCGATGATCACATACGTAAAAAAGCTTGTAAAAAAGTGCTCAATGTGAAAATGAAGAGGTAAAAACTGGGGGTAAAAAGGTTGCAGATACAAACATTTTATTAAATATAATGTGTCAAAATATTAAAATTTCTTACTTTGTAAATTTCGCAGAGCCGGATTCTTATTACTTTCGATGACTTGGTAATCTCGGAAGCTAATGCAGATGGCGTGATATGTGTTTTCTAAGTTTTCACATAAAACTGTATTTAAATAATTTGAGTTATGCTCCTACGTGCAAAAAAAATGTTTTTCCTTAAGTGCGTTTTATTCCATTTTACGTTTTTTTTTTATTCGATTTGAATACGTTAATGAATAATTTTGATGAAGACCGCGAGGATGATGATAATACTATTTGATTTATATACTGCAAAAAAGTGAGGCTGAGGGTTACGGTTATTCTGAGGGTAGATTGATTGTAATTAATATTACACTAGTATACAACACTGTTATTAACATTACAGTTTTTCAAGTTATATGCATGGTTGTTTTATTATACAGCCTCAATTAAATCCTTAAGTAACAAATGTCATGCCTTATAAGTCGTCTTATTTCTATTAGACTATAATTTAATTATAGTATAAGTCGTGTTCTGCGTTTACGCACATCGTGCGTAAGGGTATAAGTCGTTTTGTCGCTAAAAGGTCAATAAAAGTTAAGTGAATAAGTTGAGTTATTACCATAAAGTACACGTGAGTAAGGGCATAACTGCAAAAAAACAGAAAAAATATATATTTATAGGGTCGGGTCATTAGACATGTATATATAAAACTAAAGGTAAACACGATAGCTAACATAATTAAACATAAAAAGTTCAAATTCTAAACATCTTGTATCAAAATATCGTTTTCTTGCTCTCCTGAAAAGTGCCGTTTTTGAGTTATTCCCTTATTCACTGGAGGCACTGAATTAATCTCTGCTACCAAGTTGGTTGACACTGCATTACACCAACAATTCAATTTTACTGCTATTTTGGCAAAAACTAAAACTATAACGCTATGCTTAAGTTAAAATGGTTTGCAATCCTTTGTTAACTCTTAAGCCAAATGTCAGTAACGACGAAACGTTACAATAAAATCAATTTAGTTCACAATATCAGCACATCAAATTACCGAACCAAAAAACGTGATAAAGCCAATGGATAAACGAACCAACAAAATAAACAGTTATCGTCACGGAGCTAACAGTTTAATAAAATCTGTTAAACCGTTTACAAGGTAGGACCGAATTACCGTAACAATCTAGACATCGAATTCAATGTCTAGAATTCAAATTTAGAAAGCTTTTTAAATTTCAAGTGTCAAAATCTTTCAAGCCAGTAACAAACATTCTTCTCGACATGGGCAATTCTACCGAATAAAAAACCTAGCTTTAGTTACCAATCTGAATTTAAATATTTTACTTAACTCATTCTTAGTACAAGTTGTCATGAAGACTAATAGTTCATCTATAAAATCACCCATAGGAAGATGTCACCGAGATCGTCAACCCGGAACGCCGAAACAAAGGCGATGTAAAAAGACTATTAAAACCGTTTAATGTGATATATAAACAGTTCTAAGATAAAGCTTTTAAGTTGGAGATAAGTGCTGATGATCGATTGTGGGAATGGCCGGGCACGGTGACAGTAAGTTACGTTTAAGTTGGCTCTAAGTTGATCTTGCTTAGCGTATGGGTGATAGGATCGGTGTAGTGGGCGTGAGAGGTGTTGATCTTTTGACTGTTTCAAAAATAGATTTGGTAAAACATATTTATTGTATTTTTACTAAGATAAATCACTGCTGCAGACTTTTTACATTATATTTTGGCGACGTGAATTTAATTGGAAAATTATTTCATATTATACTAAAAAGATAACAATAAGATTGATAAGTCGCGTATAATATAATAATGCTATGGTTTTCCAAGAGGATCCACTTAGAAAATGAGCTTAGGTAAATAATAAAAGAAAACAAAGTTTCTGCGCTGATGGCTGGTTATTTTAAAATATGAATTCCGTTCAATCATAAAATAAGTATACTCATGTTTCTCTGAATAATAAATTTTATCCCAACTATGAAAAATGATCAAGACCGCTTAATCCGCATTCTCCCAAAAGCGCGCCTCATACATTACGCGCTTGACATACATTATAATATAATCCATATAATAACATTTTCTCATAATAATGCCATTAGAATTAGTGCGGTCACAACAGCTACGTGTGCGGTCGGCCTTAAGCTGCGTTACAAGTAACAAGCCGTGACGGTTAGCGTTCAAAATTAATTAAAGTAGGTACATGCATGTGTTTGAGTATTATTTTATTTCAATAGAAATTGGTGTTTTCTTTTCAGAGCAGTGTTTTGTTAATTAAATATGATAAGTTTTAATTTTATTTTGATTTAGTTACCTACACATCATGTTATATATTATGTGCATCTGCAGTTCAGCTCCAGGATTTATTCTTTAACCTACCACCGAGCAGCAGTATTCGCATTGTTGTGTTCCGGTGTGGGGATAAGACAACCGATGAAATTACTAGCAAAGAGGCATTCCATCTTAGTTGCCAATGCATTTGCGGTCTTTGGATTACAGTCTTAAGATTGTAGTCTTGAGAATGCAAATTTTTACAAGTCACAGTTCCCACTCACCTTCAGGTTTCAGGTAGGTGTGCTCGTTTGCCTTCTCAATGGCATAAAAAAAGAGCTGATTCAAAAAAGGTTTGAACTTTTAATTTAAAAAATTTACTTGTACCACCCCCTTAGCCAAAAAGTCACGAGGAAGCTACGTGTGTGGACCGTTAATGTCCGTTGGGTACGTGTTGTGAATCGCTTGCCCTGCGGTACGGAAGCGGACGCGATAACCTCTGCACCCTTAGGAAATATGATGTGTAAGGGCGCCGAGTGCTGTGTGTGATGCATCGGTGTATAAGGATACCGCTGGTTGAACCATTCGCTGGTCGAACCATTGATACTGACCAGACCGTCTTCGGTTTATAAATGTTACTGGTTAATCAACTAAAACAATAGAAGCTAAGAGCAATTCAATATTGACCCTTAAGTTTACCCGTGTGGTTGCCGGGTTAGAATGGTGCCACTCCATGTCTTCCCGTGGATGTCGTAAGAGGCGACTAAGGGAATAAAGGCTGGTAGTACTGTTAGGCGATGGGCTTGCAACCTGTCACTAATACAATGCTAAACAACTTAGCCTAGTTGTGCAAAATGTGGTTACAGAATTATCAAGGTTTTTTTTTTTGGCCTGTTGGTTAATTCTGTAGTTCTGCCTACTCCACTCTGGAAATGAAGGCGTGAGTTTATGTATGTATATAAGTTTGCAATTATTTTCAAGAATGCTTTTCTTCATGTGCAGTTAAACAGACCAAAGGCGAATCCAGGGCTCTATTTTAAATGTCCTTTTAGTGTCTTTAGGTATAAATAATTAAACAACTAGGCACAGATTTTTTCTTTTTCTTTCTTTATGTAGGTTAGGAGAATGAAGTACCAAGTAGAGTTTCTTGGCAAATGCGTAAGTCAATTCAAAACTAATTAAACTTATAAATACTTCTAGATTGGAAAAACCGAGTTAAAAGTAATAAGGGTGGCAATGACTGTGTCGTCATGTTTGTATGACTACTCCTGTATACTTTTTTTATGGTAAAATAAAATGTGATACTAAAAAGTTTGAAGTTTAATTTCAGACTTTTTGGCTCGATATGAGTTTATTGTTTAATTTCGTTCCGTTGTCACCAAAAACAACAACAAAAGCAATAAAATGAACTCCCCAACAACAACGTGGTCCAACGTCGAAAAAGTATCAACCTCAACCAATATCAGAGTAACCCTCTCGGAGCGGAGGCTCACGTACGTTTTCAGTCCCGCGCCTATTTACGTGTAGGGACGTGTGGTGCAACAGGTGGGAGCCCGTAGGGTTAAACGGCGTAAGGGATGTGACGTTGCTCTACGTCATATTTGTTTTTAAAGGGGTAAACTATCAAGTTTTTTAAGGATACTTGTAGTCCGCAGCGATTTCTGCCTTCTTACTCTTATGAGTAACAGCTAAATACTTCAAGTTTCCGACTACACATTGGTAAAATGAAGTCCCATAACATTTCAAAAGAACCATAATAAATCTTCGTATATCCATTGGAGTAAATGCATCATCGCGCGTCTACGGTGCTGATTATTGTCTTATTTGCTTCTTAAAATTATCATACCAATCATTAAAATACCCTCACTAACAATACGAGATATTTAATACCAAGGAGATATTTTTAGAATTTTTCATCATAATTGTAGTTTTAATAACAGTTTTAATTTCAATATTTTTTTGTAAGTAATTCATAATGTCCAAGTGTACAATAAAGAGTTAATTTCAAGACAGTTGTGATATCGTATGTCGAATCCGTTAAAAAAAATCAGAGAGAGCAAGGAGTTCTGGTTTTTATAGGACTTCTTCTCCCACTTCTTGACTACGGTGACATCGAATATCTTGACGCAAGCGAGGCGCTGCTTGACAGACTGGAGAGGCTTCAGAACGTAGGCATTTGAGTCATGTCCGAATTCCAGTTCCAGCTCAATTAGCTGCTCATTTTTTTTGTAGAAACTTCATATCCTGTTGTTGCTATTCACCGTTCCTTACTATCCTCCTTACCTTTTCAAACGATTCAGGTTAATGGTAACCTGTCCCTTACTTTTCCTTCAAACAAATCTAAAATTTATTGTACTGTTTCGTATATGAATCTAGTTTATATTTATTTATTGAATCTTATTAATTTAAATGTCTATTTAGTATTGACATACGTTTGATCTATGTTGTTGTACGTTTAACAATTTGATATTTTTAAATAAGAGTTCCCTTAAAGGGATAAGTTTACCTTTGTACTTTTAGTGTTTTGGCCCATTATGTTGTTCGTAATTTTTCTGTTTCATCAATAAAGTATTTAACATTCATACTTACGTGAAAACGATCACCCGAAATATTTAGGCTGCAGGGGCGCTAGCGAGTGCACCTATACCAGGGTGCAATTGATGCTTTCACCTGAGTTACTGCGTTTGTGTTATATTTTTGTGCGCACGCGCAGAAATCACAGATAGATAGCATGCATCGCTTGGCACAGATAAGCTGCCGTACCGTAATATCTGTATGGCCTTCCGTGTTTTCACCGAGCGGTCCCAAAGGAAGACCATCGAAGGCTTCACAGCCAGCACATGCTGAGTTGTGACCGTTTCGCAACACTAGCACTACATGTCGTTTCCTTTATTTTGTTACATTTTTTTTGGTCTGTGTGTTATTGTTAAGTAAGTAAATAATTTATTCACTGATTTACTTACTGGACTTACTTAGGAAAGTGAAAAAATGGTTGTGTTATTATCACGAATGTACTTTGTCTTCATTATTATCAAATATAACCCGGCAAGAGTATGTCTGACCATGCTCAGTGTAGGGTTCCGAAGCCGCTACTTCACAAGAACTATCTAAAAAAAAAACAAGTATGAACTAATTTTCTTATTACTTACCTATATAGTTATGGCGTGGGGATGTTTATTTTTCGTCTACCCCATAGTTTGGGGTGTCGTTGGATCATCATCATCATGTCAGCCGAAAGACGTCCACTGCTGGACATAGGCCTCCCCCAAGGCTCTCCACTCAGACCGGTCTTGTGCTTTTCGCATTCACCGCGTTCCCGCGATTCTTACAAGGTCGTCACTCCATCTTGTTGGAGGCCTAACTACAGCTCGTCTCCCGGTCCGCGGACGCCATTCAAGAACCTTCTGACCCCATCGGCCATCAATCCTACGTGCGATGTGCCCCGCCTACTGCCACTTCAGTTTAACTATTCTTCGGGCTATGTCGGTAACCTTAGTTCTCGGTTCAAAGACTTATGACTTCAAACACTGCGGTAATTTGGACGAAAAGGTGCTGCAAAGCTTCCCGAACGCTGCCCAGCTGAGTCAGATTCGACGAGTGACCTCTTTCTCAAAGTTGGACCTACCTAAATGGACCGTTTGTCCCAGGTAAATATAGTCGTCAACAACTTCAACCGCAGAGCCTCCGACTATCACGGGAGTTGGCGCGACATGGACATTGGACATGACTTTCGTCTTGTCCATGTTCATTCTCAAGCCAACTCGGTCGGAAACTCTACTGAGGTCAGCAAGCATTGCACTGAGGTCCTCCATGGTCTCAGCCATGACTACGATATCGTCAGCAAATCGAAGGTGAGTGATGTACTCACCATTTATGTTGATGTCTCGTCCTTTCCAGTCCAGAACCTTAAAAGCATCCTCCAATGCAGCGGTGAACAGCTTCGGAGAGATCACATCTCCTTGTCTGACTCCCCGCTGCAGGGGAATAGGCTTCGTGCTCCGGTCCTGTAGTCGGACGGACATAGTGGCGTTTTCATACAGACACTTCAACACTTCGATATATCGGTAGTCAACTTGGCACCGCTGGAGAGACTGCAGCACAGCCCATGTCTCGATCGGATCAAAGGCTTTCTCGTAGTCCACAAATGCAAGGCAAAGGGGGAGGTTATACTCTTCGGTCTTCTGTATAACCTGCCGCAACGCATGTATGTGGTGTACGGTACTATAGCCTTTTCGGAAACCGGCTTGTTCGGGAGGTTGAAATCGTCAAACCTGCGCGCGAGACGATTTGTGATGACCCTCGAAAACAGCTTGTAAACATGGCTCAGAAGTGAGATGGGTCTATAGTTCTTCAGCAAAGTTTTGTCACCTTTCTTGAAGAAGAGAACCACCACACCTCTGTTCCATGCTATCGGCGTTCTCCCTCCGTGGAGGACGGAGCTGAACAGCGTCTGAAGGCCCCTAAGGATGGGTTTACCACCCGCCTTCAGGAGTTCGACTGTAATTCCATCCTCACCTGGGGCTTTGCCATTCTTATGATGTTTGATGGCCATACTTATCTCGTACAGGCTGACGTCGGGGAGATCTTCGGTATAGTGTCGGGTTAATCTAGCCCTCGAGTCTTTGGCTATATTTTCGACGGGTTGTCGTGTACAGCTGTCCATAAAACTTCTCAACTTCTGCCAATAGCTCAGGTTTGGATGAAATGACTCTGCCGTCGTCGGTCTTCAGCTTCATCAATTGGCTTTGGCCAACAGACAGATCCCTGGCAAACACCTTAGAGCCTCTGTTGCGCTCAATAGCCTCTTCAATACTTTTAGTATTGAATCGGTGTATATCACGCTTCAGAGACTTCGAGATCTCTCTGTTGAGCTGCCGATAGCGACAAGCGTCATCAGAGGACTGCAGAATCATTTCGCGCCTCACCTCCATGAGCCTAAGGGTGGAGTCCGAGAGCTTCCTGGTTGCCGTCGTTGGATAGGTCTTCATATTTTTTTTTGCTAGACGCGGCTTTTTGATAGCAATTTTCCGATTAAGGGCTCCATTTATCAAATATTAAGCTAATTTTTGTTAGAGGCAAGTGTCTACCTTCCCCCTAGAGTTAAAGCTACAAATACAAAAAATCTGAAAAATATTTTTAACGCAAGCGCAAAACGAATTTTAAAGGAAAACTATCACGGGTAAGAAGACATGATTGGATCCTGAGAAACGGGCGACTAAAGTGTTTATACCTACTAAAATCGCCTAAGAAAGCACCAAATAACTTTAAATAGAGAATCAGCATCAGCATATACTTGTTGTTTTTTAAGATAGTTTTTGTGAAGTAAGTACGTCGGAACCCTACACTAAGCATGGTCACACATGCTCTTGCTCGGTTTTATAAATTACATTTACAATAATATTATCAGAGGATAATTTCACATGCATGAGGCGTTTTTTGACTGTATTGAATTTTAGTAAATTCATTCATTCAATATTTTAAAGCATGTATAAATAGATGTTTAGTCAAATTATAAAGTAAATAAAGTATTCCGAGCGTCTTAATAGCTTCCAGCTGGCTATGGCTATCACGCTTGCACTCGCAACTGGCAGTATTTTTGTCACTCGTGTGTCTTAGAAAAACGAAGATTGCCGATCGCTATTAAGAAAATGGTAGCAATGTACCAACGTCAAAATTAAATGAATTCATTACTGCACGTCTTTGCGATTTTAAGATTAGTAAAGGTAAAATAATTTAATTAATAAATTGATAGGTTTAGTAAAGGAATCAATAAAATAATTGATTTACCTTTCATAAGTCATCACACCCCTTCAAGCAAGTAAATTTAAATGCAAGTAGAGCCACATACCCAGACAAAACTCCCATGGTTCCCGGAAAAGCTCCTTCATATGGTGGAAAATCCCGGGGCTAATGCGTACCCGGAAAATTTATGCGGCACTTTTGTTTTACGAGCGAATACGTTTTATATGAGATATTGTGGCATGTTCATAATTTTATATGGCATGGCACGTTTATGAGGGTTGTTTATGGACTATGTTCGTGGTTAATTGTGTTAAGGGTTGAAAATTCTGACTGAAAAGTTCGAAATTAGGTAAAATTATCCGGTATTTTATGGGTAAAAACGTGTTTTGTTTTGTACAAACAAATATGTATTAATAATGTATGTAAAAGTACTCTAATTTCTTTTACACGTGCATCAGATAAAGTTAAAACCCGATCCCTGAGATATTGTCAAAAATTACTTGACAACCAACTGGATTCATCCAAGCTAGAAATTACGATACGCACGCAGCCATTTCCAAAAATATAACTTATTTATTTAGCCGAATCATTTTTAAACATTAAATACAGATACCAAAAATACATCCACCCACAACTGGATCATCTCTCAAATTACGCAATTGTGAAAATAACTCGATTTTTTAATCTGTATTTTTCTGCGGAGAAGCTGAAGGAGTGACGTCAACAATATGTCTCCGATGGGGTAAATGAACCCTTGGGATCCGAGCGCCGTGGTAATGTGCGGGGGGTGGGTAAGCACCGTGGTAATAGCGGTGATATGATAACATCGGAGTGAGCTTTCTATGAGTATTTCGATTTATTACGTTAGGTTGTTTTATAAAAGCGTTATACATGTTAATGTTTTCGTCTTTACCAAGGCCACCAAAAAAAATATAGCGATTTAATCATCTGTTGACAGATATGTCTAAATATGTGACGAATACGGAACAGGTATACCTGGGTTAATAGTAATGACGAGTACAAAAGAGAGAGAGAGAGAGAGTCAAGATGTAAACGCTACTAACATTTTTCTTTTCTATCACTCAAAATGAACTTTCTCGTGAGTTGCGATAAACCATGTGGTCAACTGTCATCTCATACAGTTTGAGTGATTTAAAAGAAAAACGTTAGTAGCGTTTGCATCTCAGCTAAGGCCCCTGATCAAGCCATACCTTCAGAAACGTACATTAAGTACTTATTTTTAAAAAATGTGCTTGAAGTCTTCAATATCATTAGAGATGCCAAGTCATTTGTAATTTATAGGAAACTCAACCTTATTGCTGTAAAATCGTAAGCCTAAAGTTGGTAACAAATTTAAGTCTTTGACTGTACGTATCTAAGTTTGTACTTTAGACCTGCGTAATTGCTGGATCCATATGATAGCAGTGTTTAAGGCCCTGGATAAATGTGGACAAAACATCCATCACTCTCGCACTTACAGACGTTTGAGAAACTGATGAATATTTTCACTACTTTCGTTCAAAATGATAAACGCGGCCATCTCAGGCCCGAAGGATAAAATCAGTAATCTCACGAAGTATAATTTTTAGGAAGTCAGCGTTAAAATAATTTGCCAAAATGGTTTGAAAATCAAGCAAACTTAACGACTTAATTTTTTGAGCCACTATGGAACTCCGTCGTGCAAAACTAATAAAGATGTTGACTGTACCTACTTGGTTTACTTACGCATTGGCAAAACCATATTAAAATAACACTATCTTCATTATCTACATCACTCTATAACTTATGCAAGCTTCGAATGCGACCATATTAATCCTTGTGTTATGGAACTCAAGATTGATATTGCTAATAACAACTACGGGTCAATGTTGTCATTATAATGGTATATAAGCTGTTTAGAGTGGACCAGTGCACAATCAGATCTTTGGACAATGGCAGAACGGGGCGTAATGTAGAGTCGGAATAAAATATCTATTATTATAGTTTATAGTTTGCGTGATTTTTGATGTGTTGTAATTTTTGTTATAATTTTTTACACTAAAACTAGAATAGGTAGGACTAGAACCGACGGCCGTCTTATATTGTCTTATGGCCACTGCTCGACAAACGCCTCTTTTATAGATTTCCAAAACCATACAATAGATGTTTTTTTAAACGGGCAATTTTTTTCTTATGGTGCTAAAAATATTACTATGTTATGATATGGAGTTTGGTGAATGATTTGCGATGCTTTGCTACGATTGATTTTACTCCTTTTTTCCCCGTTTTCAAACCATTGCCACAAAATAAAAATCAGCCGACTCTATGCCTCCCATAGCCATAGCTAACAACTGATAAATCTGCAAAACTCCTGCGCACATTACAATTAGACCAAATCTGGAGGCCCATAAATAAGCCAGACGTTTAATAAGTGATTCCTGCGGCTGCGGCCGTGTTTTTGATTGTGTGACACGACAGTTTAAGTTTGCGGGATTGTCGTTAATTTGCATGTGACAGCTCTACGGATTTTAATGTGTATGTAAGTTTAAATGAAATTTATTAGAAAAATAAGGGTAAAGCAGCGATATTGCTATATTCTTCGCTCTTAGTTGACTAAGTATTTTATTCATAAAGAGCAATTGCTAAAATGGCGCCAATATGGTCCTTTCCAGTCAAGAAGCATTATCTGAGTAGGTATTTCGTTTCCATCGTCGCTTATCAAAAAAGGATGCAAGGGGTGCACTGATTATTACTTAGGTACTAGCTTCTGTCCGTGACCATGTCCGCGTAGAATTAGTTATTCGGCCATCCCATGTTTCAGTAATTTCTATTTTCGTTATTCCCTCCGGAACTTTTAATTTTTCCGGGAAAGTAGTAGCCTAAGTAGTTATGTATTAATTTAGGCTAAAAGCTATTACACGCGCGTGCGCACCATCCATTTCCAGTTCACATTTGACGGTTTAAATGAGTTGTTAAATTAAAACTTCACAACATATAAACACAGCTAATATCAATGTCATAACACGTTTTTTACTCATAATATTATGCCCGTGCGCAGTAGCCGCGTCGAAGGCTGCGCGCGGCGGAGCGAGTGGTCACAAGTGGATGTACGGCCTTACTTTTTGCGCATTGTATCATTTGACGCCAACTCTTTCATTTCGGTTCAGTAAGCAGATATTTGTTTCTGTTAATTAAAGCAACAAAAATGTGTTTTGATTAAATAATTTTAAATTAACAACAAATTTAGTGTGAACATTGACATTTTGTAGTTCTACATACAGTCGCTGTCAGTTGGAAATGCTAATGATGTAAAACAATTAGTACTGTTTGGATTCTTTTGGGGTTTTTGACAAGATGGTGCCGTCTTAAATGTTTTTTTTTTGCATATTTTGTTGTTTAATGGATAGTAATGATGTATTAATATGCAGACAATTAACATTCTAATGTGCAGTATAATGAAGAATTCAAGTTTGAACACGTATCGCGTTTGGAAGGATTGCTCCAAGATAATCCAATCTGGTCTTCGTAAAGTTCTACCTACATCGCTTCACGGAGACTAGAGGATCACCGTACAACGTTGCCTTTTGATTTTTTTTAAATATGTAAATGTAAAATTTTTATCGTGGGAGAGCCAAGCTTCGGCATGAATGGGCCGGCTCGACCGGAGAGATACCACGGCCTCACAGAAAACCGGCGTGAAGCAACATTTATTGCATTTCGCCGAGTGAGTGAGGTTACCGGAGGCCCACTTCCCCTCCCCCCCCCAATGATGGCGCAGTTATGTAATAGGTTACCCCAGGAGGGTACCAGCTGCGTTTGCGTTGGAGAATCCCTCTCTGGACTTCCATGCTCAGGATACACTGTACCTGAGCATGGACGCCCAGACTGCCCCTCGTACTCTGGGGGGGGCAAAACCGCGCTCAGTCATTGGCCATCTGCCGGAGGTAAGGGCAAAGCAGCCACGGCAACCCCCGCCACGTTTACTGTGGACTTCTGCAACATCAGGGGCTTACACTCAAACCTTAATGCTGTTCACCACCACCTCGAGACAGCAAAGCCGGCCTTGCTCTTTTTAACTGAGACACAGATATCATCCCCAGCGGATACATCTTACCTCTCCTATCCTGGGTACGGACTGGAACACTCCTTCGTACCTCGGGCTGGGGTGTGCGTATACGTTAGAGATGATATCAGTTCTCGCCACCTCAGCAATCTTGAAGGTAGGGACCTCTCTATCTTATGGCTACGTGTTGACAGCGACGACCATCCGCGCGTCTTTGCGTGTCTGTATAGGTCCCATAGCGGTGATGCCGAAACGGATCGACTTATGGAGCAGATTCAAATGGCTGCAGACTCTGTGCAACAGCAGATCCCATCCGCAGAAATCGTCATACTTGGCGATTTTAACGCCCACCACGCCGAATGGCTCGGCTCTAGTAAAACCGATCATGCGGGGAGATCTGTTTACGATTTTGCTCTGGCATACGGCTTGACACAACTGGTTACTGCGCCCACGCGAATCCCAGATGTGGAGAGCCAGGAACCATCCCTGTTGGACCTTCTGCTGACTTCGCATCCGGCTGGCTACCAGTTATCCGTTGAAGCCCCTCTCGGGTCCTCGGATCATTGCCTAGTCCGGAGTTCGGTGCCACTCACGCGACCGCCGCGTCGGCGAGCTGCTCGTGGCCGCTGTGTGTGGCATTACAAGTCGGCAGACTGGGATGGGATGCGGACATTCTTTTCGTCCTACCCTTGGGGGCAAGTTTGCTTCGCGGCCAATGATCCCAACGTCGTTGCTGATTCTGTTGCTGACGTGGTGCTGCAGGGAATGGAACTTTTCATTCCGTCATCTGCAGTCCCAGTTGGTGGCAAGTCCCAACCTTGGTTTGGTCGATCTTGCAAAAAGGCTTCTTGCCGGAAGCAGGAATGTTACCAAGCCTGGGTAAATGCAGCGACGGCACGGGATGACCAGGCCAGTGCGTTAAAAAAGCAGTTCAACTTTGCCTCTAGGTCCTTCAAGAGGGTTATTGCCAGGGCGAAGTCATTGCACATTGGTAGAATTGGCGAGAGACTTGAACGCCTCCCATCGGGAACTCGCGCTTTCTGGTCCCTTGCCAAAGCTATCCAGGGAAACTTCTGCACGCCATCTTTTCCACCCTTGCACATGGGAACTGATTCCTTGGCCTACGACGCAAAGGAGAAAGCTGATCTCCTGGGCAAACTCTTTGCGTCCAACTCGACCTTGGACGATGGGGGACGCGAACCGCCGACCGTACCGCGGTGCGAGAGCAGCATGCCGGATGTCCGGTTCCATCAAAGCTCGGTGCGTAAAGCACTTTTTTCCCTCAACATTCATAAGTCGAGTGGGCCCGATGGAGTCCCTCCTATTGTGTTGAAGACATGTGCTCCAGAGCTGGCACCGGTTTTAACGCGTCTTTTTTGACTTTCGTACTCCTCTGGCGTAGTCCCGACTTCATGGAAGTCAGCTTTGGTGCACCCGATCCCTAAAAAAGGCGACCGCTCAAACCCGTCCAACTACAGGCCAATAGCCATAACTTCCCTGTTCTCGAAGATAATGGAGTCCATCATCAACTGCCAGCTTTTAAGGTACCTAGAGGACCACCAGCTGCTTAGTGACCGACAATACGGTTTCCGTAGGGGCCGCTCGGCTGGTGATCTTCTAGTTTACCTCACACATCGATGGGCACAGGCGATCGAGACTAAGGGCGAAGCATTGGCAGTTAGTTTGGACATTGCGAAGGCTTTTGATCGGGTTTGGCACAAAGCACTACTTTCTAAGCTTCCGCTTTATGGGCTTCCCGAGAGATTATGCGAGTGGGTTACCAGCTTCCTAGCAGACAGAAGCATAAAAGTCTTAGTTGACGGTGCATGCTCTGACTCCATCTCTGTTAATGCTGGTGTCCCTCAAGGCTGTGTACTATCACCCACGCTGTTCCTTCTGCATATCAATGACATGTTGCAAGTCTGCGGCATTCACTGTTATGCGGATGATAGCACAGGCGATACCTTCTACACCGGCCGCGCCAATATTTCTCGGGACAACGTCGTCGAGAGCCGAAACAAACTTGTGTCTAAAATTGAGACTTCTCTTAAAAAAGTTTCAGAATGGGGTCGACTTAATTTAGTCCGTTTTAACCCCACAAAGACTCAAGTTAGCGCGTTCACCGCTAAGAAGTTGGCGTTCGATGCATCTCCTCGTTTTGAGAGCACTCCCCTCACTGCCTCAGCCAGTATCGGAATCCTCGGTGTCAACA
Organism: Acleris emargana; assembly: GCA_927399475.2. NCBI lineage: Eukaryota > Metazoa > Arthropoda > Insecta > Lepidoptera > Tortricidae > Acleris > Acleris emargana. The sequence goes on along the minus strand of OV656851.1, from coordinate 11,727,525 downwards.
TTTCGAGTGACGTCCAGTTCCGCGGTCATTTAGAGGGTAAGGCCAAATTGGCCTCGAAGAAGCTCGGTGTGCTCAACAGATCGAGACAGTATTTCACTCCGGCCCACCGCCTGCAGCTTTACAAGGCGCAGATACGGCCACATATGGAATACTGCTCTCATCTGTGGGCTGGGGCTCCCCAAAACCAGCTTCTCCCTCTGGACCGCATCCAGCGGAGAGCCGCTCGAATTGTCGGCTGCCAGCGTACTTCTGGTCGGCTTGACTCCTTGGCGCTGCGTAGAGATGTAGCCTCACTCTGCATTCTCTATCGCTTGTACAACGGGGAGTGCTCCGAGGAGCTGTTCGGATTAATTCCTGCCGCATCCTTCCGCCTTCGTCCTACGCGACAGAAATTCCACCACCATCATCTAGATGGTTGGCAGTCCACAACTGTGCGTTTCACACGGAATTTCCTGCCTCGCACAACTAAACTGTGGAATGGTCTGTCGCCTGCGGTATTTCCGGACCGTTACGACCTTCAAACCTTCAAGAAAAGAGCGTACTCTCATTTGAAAGGCCGGCAACGCACCTGTGACTCCTCTGGTGCTGCAGGTGTCTATGGGTGACGGTAATCGCTTTCCATCAGGCGATCCGTCTGCTCGTTTGCCTCCTATACCATAAAAAAAAAAAAAAAAAAAAAAAAAAAAAAAAAAAAAAAAAAAACTTGACATTGGCAGAAATGGTTGCTTCATAATGCGACCGGTTGCCATGAAATAAATAAATAATAACACATTTCCTGAAATTTTCATCGAGCGTTATTTAAACTCAATATAAAGTGATAGTCAAGAGTATAATCACTAATAAAAGCACAATCATCTTGAGAAGTATGTGATTAAGGAGTAATAATGGTAAATTGGTTCGTTTGGTTCTGGGGGGTTATTATGACATAGCTATGCAGTTCATTTTACGGTGAGTGTAAAGGACAGAGTAATACTGCCGTGCAAAATTAAAAAGCAGTAAGTGCATAAAACTACCGTCATATCTTGGACCCCAACTCCAAACACCTCCTCAAAGTTGGAAACCATGATATGGTGGTCTTAGTGTTCATTTACTGCAGTTTAAATTTTGTTCGGCAGAATAGCACTCATATAACTCTGTCCTTTTCTCTCATAATAACATATGTCATAATAACCCCCCAGTTTACCTCATTGCCCATTTCAATAGACACCGACCGCGATTTTTTCAATATGATGTTGAAATAGTAAAAGATTTTAAAATTGAATTCAGGATATTTTTGAAAAGGTATTCTGATTATGCTTAAAGAAGTTTGTCCCAAAAACTACCATACCCAAACCATACTATTTTTAAACCATTTTTTTATCATTATCATCGGATAAAAAAAACAGTTTGCTACGCCCATGGACTAGTAGTGGTTGGAATGACGTCAATTTTTTAAGTCTAGCACTTGTTCTGACTAGGAAAAAAACATGTCGTCGGTGATACTGCAAAAACGCGTAAGTAATAAATTTATGATAGAGCAAAATAAACCTTATTGACTTTTTAAAAAGGTGCATTTTGCTCCTTATTTAAAATGTTGCTTACGCGGTTTCGCAGTTTCACCGACGATGTGGGATTTAAGCGGTTTAGCCGTTAGCAGAAATTTGTTAATTTACTTTCTCATTAAATAACAATAAAAAAAGTATTTATTTTAGAACATTAAAAGAAAACTGTTATCAAATAATGAAAAAAAATACAAGATTTTTAAACTTCCCAGCTGATGCCGGCGAAACCGTCCGCATAGAAGTCGTTTATCGCTGCTTGCGAGATCCCTATATTGTTTCTTGGAAATCAAGCTATCTCCATGCCAAATTTCATCGAGATCGGTTCAGCAGTTTAACCGTGAAGCGTAACAAACAAAGTTACTTTTACATTTATAATATTAGTATGGATTGTGCTTTTTATTATAACAAATACTAATGTCAATTTCAAACAATTTTAGTTGGTAACATTATTATTTCTCTTCGGCTATGATGATACTTTAATAATGAACCTTGTATCAAATGTGAGACGCTAACTTCAAACTCGGATATCACCTTGAAATGTGGTATGCGAATTTAAAACCTAATTTGTTTAAAAAAAGACGGAAATTCCGTTGTCATTTTACATGTATTTATCCAAGTTTAAAGTTAAGCGACTCATAAGTAAATCATGAAAATAATATGCTTAGTTTTACTGTCACTAATCAAACAAGAATTAATAATCAGTCTTGCACCGGTTGCCATTGTGGACGCGCGTGCCGCTGGATTACCTCCGTGAATGCGAGTTTTATAACTACCTACCGTGTTATTGTTAGTGGAACGTAAACAAAACCGTGGTGTGCAGTGTAAGTGCAAGGGCTCCTGTTAACAGGAGTGCCTTAAATAAGAAATGAATCAATCCCCAATGTCTCAAAACCCCACAATGTCCCAAAAACCCCCAACATCTGAAACTACCCCAATGTCCTCTCAAACACAAGTATCGAAACAACAACAGCCAAACTCTCAAAATACTGTTAGTTATGCAAACGTTACCTCAACTGCAAGTTTCCCCAAGAAAGATCAAGCAATTATTGTTGACGCCGTTGACGGTATTACAATAAAAGACTATTTGGTGGTGTTATCATCTATCGTACCATCGACCTCTATCCGCTTCATCTCTCGTATATCGAATGCCCGCATATGTATATACATGGATTCCAAGACAACTGCTGATAATCTCATAGACACAAAAAAACAATTGAAAATACGAGATAAACAGCTGGAGATAAGACCATTAGTAACCAGAAATAAAAGAATCGTTTTATCGAATGTATGCCCCGTCATCCCGCATAACGTTATAGAAAACAAGTTTGAAGAACTAAATGTGAAAATAATGTCTCCTATCACCTTCATGAAAACCGGTGTAACGGAACCAGGTTTCTCTCATGTGTTAAGTTTTAGAAGACAATTATACGTCACCCCTGAGGATGAAAAGCATCTACCTGAATCATTCCAAGTATCCTTTGAGGATACAAATTATTGGATACCTGTAACAGTATTGGACATCTAGCTAAAAACTGTAAACAAAACACTGCTCACAACAGTGAAATAAACACAAAAGAAGTCGCAGAAGAATTAATAAATATTTTTGAGAGAAATGATGAACTCATTCCGTCAACTCCACAAGGCATTAAACGGGTTCATTCACCTAGTACAACAGAGTCGTCAAAATTAGAGAGTGTGGCCTTACTTCCCCCTCCCCTCCCGCAAGAAATATCGATGACACCAAGACAAATGGATTATGATGACCTCGAGACTGATGAAACTCTTAGTAATGTATCCCTAGATGAAAATTGGACAGAAGTAGAGGGAAAAAATAAGTTGAGGAAAAAATTGAAGAAGACTGATCCCAGGGATGAAGAACAGGTCTGGAAAGATGTAGAAAAAGAAATGATTAAATTGAACGAAGAAGTAAAGTTTCCGTTAAACATAGACCAATTTAAAAGTTTACTGGATAACACACGTGGCAAACAAAATGTAAAGGATGTAGTACATTCATACTCTGATAATATTAGAGACGTCATTATGATGTGCAACAGCCTACATGCAAAAATGAACAAAAGCCTGAAAAACAGATGTTCGCGCTTATCAAGAAAACTTCACGAGATATTAAATACAGGAACACCTGTTTAATGGTAATTGTTTACTTAGGTTAAGTTAATATCTATATAATATATTTTATATTAAAAAATACATATATAAAATATAAATAATAAATAATTATGGACATACTGCAGTGGAACGTGAATGGGTACTTTACACGTTTAGAAAATATTAAGTTGTTAATTAACCAGTTAACTCCAACCTGTATTTGCTTACAAGAGACTAATTTCTCTTCTAATTATTGTGCTTCATTAAGAGGTTTTGAACACTTCTTTAAAAACCGGTTGCAAGGTAACAGAGCCAGTGGCGGGGTAGCTATTTTTGTGAAACCCTACACATTTCCAGAACAAGTTCTTTTAAATACACATTTAGAAGCCTGCGCAGTCCAAATAAGGTTTCCCTTAAAAGTTACAATATGTAGTATATATCTTCCGAATAGTAGTTCCTTAAATGCGAATGATTTAAATGACCTAGTCAATCAACTACCTCTCCCCTTCATCTTGTTAGGCGACTTTAATAGTCATCATTATTATTGGGGATCAGAAAAATGCGACACTAGAGGACGAAAAGTGGCTGATTGGTTGGACTTTCATGACAACATAGTCTTATTAAATACAGATCAACCCACACATTTTGATAGTAGCACAGGTCGCACAAGTAATATCGATCTAACAATAGCTTCACAAAATATTGCTTCATATTTTGAATGGAATGCTTTTGAAGATCTATATGACAGCGATCACTTTCCAATTCTGGTCAAATCCTTAGTCAATGAAGTAACACCTATCTCCACTACTATGATAAAAAGATGGAAATTCCATGCAGCTGATTGGTCGCAATTTCGAGAAGAAATTGATAACAATATTAGTAAATTAATTGACTTGCATCACGATTCAGACATTACTATCAATGACATAGTTAGCAAATTTTGTAATCTTATTTTAGAAGTAGCAGAAAAATGTATACCAAAATCTTCAGGCAATTGTAAAAGAAAGAACTTAGTACCATGGTGGAACGAAGAATGTAAAATAGCTATTAAAGAAGCAAAAAAGGCCCAAAGATTATATAATAAATATGCTAGGAATGATCATGATTCAAAACTAAAAATTGATTATAAGAAAAAGAGATCTAAAGCTAGAAGAATACTTAAAGACAGTAGTAGAAATTATTGGGAAAAGTTTATATCATCCATTAATAGTCAAACACCAATAGGTATTCTGTGGAAAAAAATCCAAAAAATTAATAAAAAAAATATTAGATGGGACACTATAGTATTGCAACACTTAGACGGAATTTTAAGTGCTGATCCTGTAGCAAACGCAGATCTACTGGCTAAGACATTTGCTTCAAATTCTAGTTCCACTAATTATGATCAACAATTTAATGATTTTAAAGCTTCACAAGAGGTTCAAAGTAAATTTGATGTTACTGATAATTCTAATAAAATAAATAAGGATCTGTCCATGCATGAATTGTTATCAGTCCTTCCGCAGTTAGGAAATACTAGTCCAGGCCCAGACAATATTCCAAATGCCATTATAAAACATCTTCCGATAAGTGGCCTGAATTACTTACTAAACCTCTATAATTATATTTGGAAGAAACAAGTGTTTCCAGATAGCTGGAGAGAAGCATTAGTCATCCCAATTTTAAAACCTGGAAAAATTCCGAGTTCTTCAGGAAGCTATCGCCCTATATCTTTAACGTGCAACTTATGTAAAATTTTTGAGAAAATAATTAGCAAAAGAATCAGATGGTACATGGAATCAAATAACCTTTTATCACCTTTTCAATATGGATTTCGCCAAAATAGATCGACGATAGATTGTCTGATGAATGTTGAAAATGAACTACTAAACGCCCTGGCTTGTGACAATTCAGTAATAGCTGTTACCTTGGATATTGAAAAGGCTTATGAAATGGTATGGAAATACAGAGTGCTCGAGCTTCTTCAAAATCTTGATATCAAAGGTAATACCCTGGCCTTCGTTAAAAACTTTCTATCAAACAGAATTATCAGAGTCCGAATAAATAATTTTCTATCAAACACAATCTCTGTAGAAAATGGTTTGCCTCAAGGGTCAGTTCTGAGTGTTATTTTGTTTCTGATAGCTATAAATGACATACTCAATGTTATTGATAAACCCGTAAAAGGTTATTTATTTGCAGATGATTTAACAATCACCTGTAGTGGTAGAACAATTGAACCTACAGCGAAATTAATTCAAAATACTTTAAATAATCTACAAAAGTGGTCCAGTAAAACCGGATTTAAATTTTCTAAAACTAAAACTGAATTCATTATATTTACAAAAAAGATGAATCAAAATAAAGCGATTGAATTATCATTGAATGAACATTTGATCAAGGAAGTTAATAATGTTAAAATACTGGGACTAACGTTCGACAAAAAAATGTCTTGGAAAACACACATTAATAAATTAAAATCTGAGTGTAATAATCGATTGAACATAATTAAAACATTATCCTCTCTATCTTGGGGTTCTGACAGTAATTGCCTTTTAAACACATATCGGAGCATAATTAGACAAAAAATAGACTACGGTTCTGTTTTATATGATTCTGCAAATATTGGAGCCTTGAATTCACTTGAGAGTGTACAAAACACGGCCCTGAGACTTAGTATTGGTGCATTTCGTACAAGTCCTGTAAATAGTATATTAGCAGAGTCCGGGGAAATGCCACTTAAATATAGGAGAAGAGCACTTTCGTTGATTTATGCTTCGAAAATTGTATCACGCCCAGATTGTCCTACATATGATGATTATATCAAACAATCTGTTACTGATGACGAATTTAATTTTCACCCAGGTTTACATCAACCTTTCAAAATTAGAGTAGCAAGATATCTAAAAGAATTAAATCTCACTATTCCAGCATTATATCCAATAAAATTACTTACTGTTCCACCTTGGGAACAGCTTCAAATGCCGGTTAATCTAGAACTAACTGAAAATAAAAGGTGTGACACGGCACAATATATTTACAAAAATCTATTTAACGAACTTAATCAGGGCCTTGAAAACTGTAAAACTTATTATACTGATGGATCAGTTATGGGTGACAAATCTGGATGTGCAGTTGTATCTAGTAATAATCACTTCAATTATAGACTCCATGATTTTAGCACGATTTTTACCTGTGAAGCGATAGCAATTCTTAAAACTATAGAATTAATTGAAAAAGATACTAACCTGGTGAAACATGTAATTTACACTGATGCTAAATCATGCTTAATGGCCCTGCAGAATCCCAATAACTCCCATCCACTTGTTTTACACATAAAACAAAAAATTATTGACCTATTAGACAATCATTTCAGAATTGAATTAATCTGGATTCCAGGACATCAAGGGATACTTGGAAATGAAAAAGCGGATATCGAAGCTAAAAACGCTACTAAAAATCAACAGATAGATTATTCGATTAAATCCAGCTACCCTGAAGTTAAGAAACTAATCAAATCAGCTGTCAAAAAATTTTGGAACAATTATTGGAAAAGTGGTAACTCAAGTGGTTTATCGTGTGTTAGAGAATCAGTTTTTAAATCCCCACCAATACTCTCCACGTGTAGAAGAGATCAGATCGCTATTACTAGGTTAAGAATAGGACACACAAACTTAACCCATTGCTATCTTATCACTAAGACTGAAAAAAATAAATGTGATAAATGCGGTTTGGAGTTAACTGTGAGCCATATTTTAATTGAGTGTTTAGCATATAAGAGAGAAAAAGAAATCTGTAAGTTGCCTAACAACTTAAATGATTGTTTAAATAATGGATATTTACATGTACTTAGATTTATAAAATTAATTGATATATATAAAAAATTGTAATTCCCTTGTGGTCGTTAATGACCTTGTTGTTAAAAAGCGACCTTAAATAAATCAAAAAAAAAAAAAAAAAAAAAGAATTAATAAACATTAAATTGCCCATAAATCAGTTCGCTATTTCAATTTACATGAGTTACGTACATGCAATAGCATGTTTCTAGCTTTAAATATATATTATAATCGTTTCACAATAAGCCCCTGGAAATACGCAAAAGCTGTATATTTTTCTCCCTACACCGGATACTGCGTGTAGGAGATAGATTACTGCCTGCCATATACATACATGTTGTATACATAAATGCTTGTTTGTGCCTATTTTCAACATTAATGAGGTTGTAATGTGTACCAGTACCTACCTACTGTTTAGAAAGAAGTTTATTTTCTCTCTCTTAAGATTTTGGTGTGTTTTCCTGCAGAAACCACGCAGGTTATTTGTTTTTTTTTTTGATTTACTATTTATAGATTTATATAATGCTAGACTAATTAGTACCATTGTAATATTAAATATATTTAAAAATGACTGACTGCTGAGTTTCTTGCGGCGTTTCTTCTCAGCAGTGGTCTCCTCTTATGAAGCGCTGGTAGATTCTTGACGTGTAAAAGTGCCCGTGCGGCCTACTTACTGAATAAATGTCTTTATCTTTATCTTTTATCTTTTATTTTTCTAGTTTTGCATTTATAAATATTTGTCGTGTGACTCCAACATAGTTGCTAAGTACCTTCTTCATTCACATTATAACACAAGTGACAATTTTATAAACAACAGTGTACTATGTATATGCTAGCTAGCTCAAGATAAGTTTTCACTTTGTATTAGACGTTAAAAAACGCATCTACGTCTCATTTGTATGACATAAAAAACCCAATAAAATCCTGTTGATGCTTGCTGTCACTACTGCTGGGCTGCAGAAATCCCACCATATATGACATATCTACTGCTATTTAAAGTAATCAAAAGACAACCCTACCAACCTCATTACTAAAATAGCACTATGACAGTTTTTATCTTTTTTCTAAAAAACTATAAGGGTTGGACCACTTCCTTTATTTTTTACTTAATGTAATTATACGTTATTGTTTAGTATATTATAATTGTTTTTTTGAAATTTTTATGGTCTGTGTTTCTTCGGGGGGATATGGTGCGTTTCACATAATTTAAGTACCTACACAAATATCTCAAAAATCGTTAATTATACAAATCTGAAAAGATATGATTACCTACCTACGAACGGAACCCTAAAAAAGCCAATATCAGTTCTTAATTTGATAATATCATCTCTATCTGCCGCACTCAGAGACGTCAATTAAATTTAATGCTGGTTTAGTGACGTGTTGTCTTACTCTATTGCTGTATCAAAGAAAGTGACAGCAGCAACTTTAAGCAAGCATTAAATTTAATTGACGTCTCTGAGTACGGCAGTATGCTTAATTTTGGTTAAATAAGTAATCAATCTAACTTAGTTCAAGGTATTCCCTGTCTTTTAATAAGCCAGAAACATAATAAAAATTGTACGAAAATCATAAAGCCTAAATATTTTTGCTTATTTTGTTTGCTAATTCGACAAAAACCTTCGCAACGTGAATATTATTATGATCCTTAAATGCACAATTGTGCACTCAACTGCTCACCGTAATCTTCTTTAAAGCGCAGGAAAAACACTGAATACATCAACGCGGGATAGGAAGAAAGGAAAATATGTAATGTTTTAATATTCCCATCCGTTAAGCAGAGGTCTAAGTGAAGGGAGAAACGTTTTACACATTCATTCACCTGCATAGTTTACCTTTGGTGCCTTCTTTACATGGTTTTTCTAAATGTATTCATACTTAATTTCAATCATCATGTTTTTAAACATTTTCTTACAATACATATATGACATAAGCTATTTGACTGGAACATATCGTCACTGTGCTTTTCGTTCCCCATCACTAGGTACTTTATTGTAAAGAATTTTAATACATACATACATAACTCACGCCTTCATTCGCAGAGTGGGGTAGGCAGAGCTAAAGAATTACCAACAAGTATTAAAACTAAATAATAACTAAGAATTTAACTAAGAATTTTAATAAAGCTTACTATTGGTTGATAACCAAGGGGCGGAATTTTCATAGCAAAAATCAAACATCAAGAGGGATTGACCATTGTGTTTTATCGACTATCGATGATTAATTGACACTTAGCACGACATGTTTTTAGGTAATGAAATTAGACCTATAACGGGGAAGGTCTATGCCCTGCAGTGGGACACTCTATAGGCTAAAAAAAACACAGACGTGTGTATGAAGGTTACCAAAATAATAAATTAATAAAACAGAAACATGTTTTATTTTGTTACAATTAACATTTAAAATCAAAACGGAAATATTAAACGGTATAACTTAAATCGAAATATAGGTATGTCTGTACTAATTATATTTTCTTTATCTTGTCGAAGAAATAAAAAATCTTCATTATTTTCTCTACATTGTCATCATTTAAACTGATCCTGTTTTAATCTTAGATCTAATTATACGATGAGAAAGAGCGTTCTACCTTAGTTGAAGTAACAAGAGCATATTCGTAGTACTCGATATCACTGTTTTGGTTGTATTAACTTTTTTTATAAAATCGCGAATTTTGTCATAGTCCGGAATCCTATCTAGTAAAATCGATAGTCGATAATACAGTATGGTCAATCCCTCTTGACGTTTGATTTTTGTTATCAAAATTCCGCCCCTTGTTGATAACTCTACCTATACTTAATTATATAAATTTATGATGTGATTATAATCACGACAACAGGTTGCCCAAATTTTCCTCGAAAGATATTAAAATTGATAAATAAATATAAACTCAGTCCTTTGATTATTTCAAACCAAGCAAATATGAATGCTAAAGCGAGGCATATAACAATTACATTGCCTATAGCATGTTCCCTGAAAAGGAAAATGGTTGACTGCGCCGTTCAGTGTCGCTTAAGACTTGTTCCATGACAGGGAGTGACGTGCGGACGTGTCATTAGTCGTGACGGCGTTAATGCTCGTCCATTCAGCGTCACGCGCCTCGCAGACATATTCTGGACCGACTCTGCGACCCATTTTACTATGAAATTTAAAATAAAATAAACTAGTTCGTCAAGGTGAGCTAATTTGAAAATTGTCCAAGAAAAGGGGTTCTTGTATGCTAATGGTAGGTAGTGTTCGCTTGTATTCTTTACCTGAACAACAGATTACATACAAGTACGTTAGAAGCTTAATACTTTGTAAAAAGGAGTGTCGAAATCACAAAATTTGCATATTTAATTAGCAGCAAAGTATTCAGTTTTGTATTGTTTGGCTATCCGGCTAAAATAATGAAAATATTTCTGAACTAGTATGCAATGCGTAACGATCTCAGCTAGACTTAAACTTTAAACTACCGATGCGCAAAGGAATAGTAGGTAGTTGTGATATTTTAAACATAACTTACGGTTTATACCAACTTTCCTAGTTCAAAAGTGTCACATTCGATGGTCTCATTTCACGAATACGGTAATACTTCATCATCCCGACGTCGTTAGCAAAATATGGCGCCAGAAATGAATGAGGTGTAAATTAAAAAGATTTTTATGTTAAACGCGTTAATGCGCTGAATGTAGAGCACCCTGTATGCGACATCATAATACCTGGGACGTGCCTTGAAGGGAATAAAGGCGAAATGAATGCTTTGTACTTATTCTATAATGTCGTATAAGTTCATTTATGTTAAATATTATTCATAGACGACTTTTATCTGAGAATAAATGACAATGTCACACAAATGTGTCCTAGTCCGGAACTTTCTAAGATAAATAGTCATTTTGATAGAGAAATATGTAGGTACTTACTTCCTTACATTAAATAAAAAAAACATCAAGATAGAAACAAAAACTCGCCCTCATCGCACAAACATTTGCCCTAAATTGGAATCCGGGAATCGAGCCCGGGACTGCTAGCTTCGTAGGCAGGGTCAAGCTAACCACGTAGTCGATCTTGTTGTTTCAAGTAATTTTACGTCAAGCTAACCATGTAGTACATTTTACGTAACCATGCTCGGTCAACTCAATTTTCTTTCGGCATACGTTACTATTAGTATTGGCGGTCAAGTTAAAAACAATACGATAACATGTCAAAAACAATATGTTTTTACCCAGTAGAATAGAGACCCTGAATTGTTTAAATAGACTCATAATTAGTAGTGTTTTCACATTACATTCACATTTGCCTAGGTAACTTCAGCAACCAGACCAGACACTATTATGCCCAAGCACTCTTTACCACGTCACATTCATGAACAAAAACCTCGCATATTTAATTACTTCTCCTCCATTTTCTCGCATATATTTCTCGGCGGCTATTACGCACGACGTCGACGGTAATAGCCCCTCGTCGACACTCAGGTGAACGTATGAATGCCCTCTTGTGGCCGAGGAATGGCGCAGAATGCTGTCGACCAAGCCAAGAAGGCAGTATATGCATATGCACTGCATACTCTTATACTGTCTTTTTCTTTTAGACGGTAGAATGTGCCTCTTAATGTTAGTTTTTACGTAGTATTTCGAAGCCAGTCTAACGTTTAAGTTTAGTGTTGGTGCTCGTTTAGCGTGTGTTAGGGATGACGGGGAAACGAAAATATTTTTGTAGGATTTAATAATAAACAAGGTAAAGTTTTCTCGTGGTTTTTGTATTTTGGCGCTATTCTAAACCTTTTTGCTATTGATATGTCACCGTATTTTCAGCGTTATGATATTTATGATTTACTTGACCGTATTGAACGCCGAGTTAAAAAAAATACTTACAATGCGTGTAGAGGTAAAGTAGAATAAGGCCCCAGGGCCTTGATTTCACTTTGGGTTTAGCTTTATCTTGATTTGATTTCGTTATCTATCACACTGTTGATGTTATGATATCTTTTACTGTCAAGTGTAGCAGAGCTGTCATTACGTCCACAGTGTGATAAAAATGCAGATGCGAGGCCAATATACATTGTGGAATAGAGACCCAGTGAATATATACATACGTGTTCATACTCGTAGAATTAGAAACGCTTGCGTTTCCCCATAATCCCTACAAATTAATGTGACTCAAGTATTTTGGAACTTGGTGGCTATAAACTACTACTACTCATTTTTGGAATCCCACAATAAATCTAAACTTCGACTAGGCTAAGTAATAAATGAAATAAATTAAAATAGGCCAACGGACCAAAACAAGATGCTTTGCGGTTCTTTATTAACAGTTTTTCAATAAAAAAATCGACAAAGAAAGGAGTCTATTATCTCTAAAATGTTCTAATGTCTCTAAATTCACCTTCTTAATTTCGTTTTGGCTGGCTATCGCTATCACACTTGCTCTCGCAACTGACAGTATATTGGTCACTCGTGTGTCCTAGAAAAACGAAGATTGCCGATCGCTATTAAGAAAATAGTAGCACTGTAAACACTTAAAACACAGACAGAAACCTGAATCATGAAAATGCTTCAGACCACAATTTAACAGACAAATTCCGTCTAAAATCACAAGCAAAACATCGGGCTCATAATTCCAAAATCAATCTCTCTAAACCACAGACAAATCATAAGCCGATTACCACAGACAATAAATAACGAACGATATTTTCGAACGTTTTGAAACTATTCCAAGCTGGCCAGGCGTTAAGATAGGGTATCTAGGGCGCTAATGCACTAGTAAGTCATGTACGCGACTCTGTCGCAACGTGTGAGTTACTGTCCTTACAATTATGTGGTGTTCCTGGTTGCTTATCTTTTAGTGTGAGGCGAGCCTAAGTAACCAGAATGATATTCACTATATGAAAATGTAATGCATGTGCATAAGTATATGAAGAAGTCATAAAGCAAGCTTAAAAGCAATTTTTGCTAACCCCTCGATCAGTTCAAGGCAGCTGTATTAAATTGCTATATGTAAACTTACCTAAGTATATCATTACCAGTGATCGGAATTAGGTGAGCCAAAATACCTATTCTTCTCAAGAGTATAGAATATAGAATGGTTACAACCGGGTAGAAAGAAACATTTATTCTTGAATACCGGGTATTCGATATTCATCCGGGTATTACTCGTAATTTTAAACATCCATGTTTTTACTTAAAGTACGGGATGAAGTATGTTAATCTAAAAGTTGTAACTAGTTCTAGTGGTTTTTCAAACTTCAAAGGGGTCAGTTCAGTGTAAATATTACATCTTTCGATATGTTTCGTCCTTGGGTAAAATCACCTACCACTGTGCCATGTGAAAATAATAAAGACAATAATTATACCACACACTTTTTCCTTCTTTCCTTGTAAACCTTATGTCTAGCCCTTTTTACTACAAACTAACATAAAATACCCCGTACTTAACAGTACCTAAAAACGACTACGTACCGAAAAATACCCGGTTCCTATACAAGAAAAAAAAACTGCCCGGTAGTTATTATTACTCTATATTATGTCCTCTTGCAAAGAATAGGTATTTTGGCTCACCTAATTCCGATCACTGATCATTACTATGAATAAATATTCAAAAGATAAAAACCATTAATTTAGTAGCGATCCTTTCTTTATCCTTTATTTATCTCTTGAACGGTCCAACCGATTAACATGAAAACTAGAAAAAAACCATCCCCATTGAAATAGTTTTCTTTAAAAAGAACCGCGTTCAAATCAGTTCATACATTTTGGGGCTAAGATGGCACAGATAGACACAGATTTACAAAAAACAGATACATAATTATGTACACGTTAAACTTATAACATTCTTGTGGTATTTTGAGCGATAGAAAAAAGAAACGTTAGTAGATGCAATCGCTGCAAACGTTTCTGTTTTCTATCGACTCGAAATGTATGAAGTTCACGTAGCGGTCGATGCAATCTGTCATCTGATTAAGTTAATCTTGCAAATTTTCGAAAATCGGTAAATTAATGCAAAGGAGCTACCTCACCGAGAGCATTCGCGTGTAATGAGCATTCGGTGCGAACATCGAGTGGTGTAAGCTTTGTAACGCTCGTCTCAACGTCCACACCACTCGAATATTCACGCGAATGCTCTCAGTGAGGACGCTCCTTATTGCATCTTGATTAGGCCCCCAGATATACTACAAACCTAGACTCCTACACCAGACCACATTTGCAGAATAATTCTGTATTCAAATTAAAAATACCGTCTTACTTCCTAAATCGACTTCCTGAGCTTTCACAATTCCAACCCTATTCAGCCTAAAGTCAGCATGGTAACAGTAATCCGAACCTAATCGTGAGCATACTAGTCCATACGCTCGTGCGCGAAAGTGGGTAATAAAGCCATGCGCGATAACGTTATCTGTCGCGTAAATTTGTCAGACATCTGTCTTGCGCAGGCGCAAACGTGGTCTGTCTTGCTGCCACTATAGTTTGTATCTACAATTGACTTCGAACTTATTAGCGAAACGAAAACGATTGGATTTCAATGCAATTGAGTATAGTAATTGTGTATTTAGCTTTGTGTACAGTTTCATTTACAATCGGTCTTTACATGTTTGGAGGGAAATGGAGATCGTAATAAACGAGTGGAACAAGGACCTACGGAAATCTAGGTGACGATACAGTTGACGTGTCACGTCGTGTGGCAGCTCCTGGAAAAACGGAATGGATTTACCTCTGGGTGTTCACAGAGTATATACATACTCGTATAACCAATTTGGTTCCCCTCGGACCAGAGGGGCATGCGAAAAAGCATAGCAAAAGCAAACTACTGATATAATTCCAATCAGTAAGATTTTGATTAGTAACCTGGAATCGGATCATCTAGGTCAATTAATTATATTCGAGTCTGTATCGCATGATATTGCGAAAAAGGAAATAACTTTTGTGCCGCTTACTGCAGGCCGTGTGGAAAGAATGCGACATAATTTAACGTATAATCTGCCCTTTTTAACAACTTATAAGGGCCCTAATGACATGTACAACTCATTCTTTCACACATTCATGAAACAATTTGACATGATATTTACATCCAAATCGGTCATGGTCGGTGGCGCAAAGGTTTTCAGTGACTGGGCTACTGCGGACTTACATAAACGAAGAACAATACTGTATCAACTATATGAGGAACGACGGTTTAACGCTAGTGAAGAGTTTAAGGAACATGTCAAAGAGTATTCTAAGAATTTCAAGATAGACTGCCGTATAGCTAAGCGAAACTTTTTAAGTCATAAAATCTTGAATAGCTCTGATGTCATTAAAACGACTTGGAAAATAATTAATGAAGAAACAGGTCGCCGGAAAAAGGAAATTAATGACTTTCGTTTAAAAGTAGATGGTAAAATCCTTGAGTCGAATTTTGATGTCGCAATTCAATTTGAAAATTATTTTACCAACATACCAGTGTCAACGACTAAGTGTCTGAACTCTTCGCCGGCGTCAGCCATTTTATTATTAGAAGATAACGTGTCTGAATGCAGTATACACTTTGAATTCAAGCACGTTACTGCCTTGGATGTAATTAAGGCATTCAAGTCAATTAATATAAAGAAAACTAATGACCTTTGGGGGGTGTCGGTTCACGTCCTTAAATCCTTATTGGAAGTCATAGCATCTGACTTAATGGTCATATTTAATCACTGTGTTGACTGTGGCGAGTTTCCTGATCTTATGAAACATAGCAAGATAATTCCATTATTCAAAACGGGTAGTACTTCTGACCCCACTAACTTTAGACCGATCTCCATACTACCCACTTTCAGTAAAATCTTTGAGAAATTAATTTTATCACAATTAATGGAACATTTTCAATATAATAATTTATTACACACCAAACAATTTGGTTTTACTCGGGGTCGCTCGACAACCGAAGCTGGTGTTGAGTTAATTAAACATATTTTTGAAGCCTGGGAGGGGTCACATGATGCCTTAGGTATTTTCTGTGATTTGTCCAAGGCCTTCGATTGCGTTAACCATGATACATTGGTCAGGAAGCTACACCATTATGGAGTTAGAAGTACTGCGCTAAACTTAATAAAAACGTACTTATACGGGAGAATACAAAGGGTAGACGTGAATGGAAAACGATCCCTGGGTCTTTGGTCAAAATGGGCGTACCACAGGGCTCAATTTTGGGTCCTTTTTTATTCCTCATTTACATAAATGATTTACCATACCTTATAAAGGACAAACATGATATAGTATTGTTTGCTGATGATACCTCACTCGTATTTAAAGTCAAACGACAACAGGAGTTTAATATCGATGTAAACAATGCTATATCAAAAGTAGTAGATTGGTTCAGTGTTAATAATTTATTACTGAATGAGAAAAAGACTAAATGTATTAAATTTATGACTACAAATGTGAAAAATAGACAAACTACTGTAACTATAAAAAATGATAGATTAGACCTAGTTAATGATACAGTATTTCTTGGAATAACGTTAGACTCCAAACTCCAATGGGGTCCTCATCTGGCTAAATTAGCGAATAGACTAAGTTCTGCAGTTTTTGCAGTTAATAAAATTCGGAATATAATAGACTTGAAAACCGCTCGATTAGTTTATTTTAGTTACTTCCATAGTATTATGTCATATGGTATTTTACTATGGGGTAGTGGTGCTGACGTAAACAGCATCTTTGTTCTACAGAAGAGGGCTATTCGTGCTGTTTACAAGATGGGTCATAGAGACTCGCTTAGAGATAAGTTCAAAGAAACGAATATATTAACCGTATACAGTCAATATATTTATGAAAATATTATGCATGTTCATAAACACATCGGTAGTTTTAGAAAGAACTGTGACATACATAATGTTAATACCAGGAATAAACATAAGCTCGCAGTGCCCTTTACACGGCTTCACAAAATAAAAAACTCATTCATGGGTAATTGTATAAGGTTCTATAATAAGCTCCCAAGTAGTGTTACTCATTTATCAGTAAATAAATTTAAGAGTTATGTTAAACGTCAACTAATTTCTAAAGCGTATTATAGTATTAAAGATTATATAAATGATGACAATGCTTGGGACTGAATTATTTGTATTACAATTATTAATGACCGTGGAGACTATATACATCTCCTTGTATGCTTATTATTTTAATTTGACATCTGGAGACTCTTTACATCTCCAAAATTGACCGTGGAGACTTTCTACATCTCCCTTGTTTGTGTTTGTTGTTTTGTTTTTTTGTTTAATTACCTACTTACCTATATTTAATTTTAATTTGACATTTGGAGACTCTTTACATCTCCGGAATTGTATTATTATTTTAACCTGACATTTTTATTAATTTAATTATTATTACTACTGGGACCTGTACATCCCTGTGACATTTAAATTAGATAGCTTATGTTTAGTATTGTAATAAGTTCTTTATTTAAAAAATTGGCTTACTGTTGAGTTTCTTGCGGTGCTTCTTCTCAACAATGGTCTCTTGAAGCGCTGGTAGATGGTAGATTCAGACTTGTAAAAGTGCCTACAGGGCCTACTTACAGAATAAATGATTTTATTTATTTATTTTATTATTTATTTAAACAAAGTATCCTAGCCACAAAAATGGGTCCTACTTTGAAGATCAAGGTTTGAAGTTACGTTATGTCATAATCTTTTTCCCCATTTAGTCTGAAATAACTATTTAGTAAAAGGAATGGGGCATTATTCGGAAGTCACGAATTTAGGGTCTCACAGCAAAAACCCGAGCACTTTATTCTAGTTGGTAAAACGTAATTGCTTTTGACATGTTATCGTATTGTTAACGTCATGACAACTCTTATTTACTTGAGAGTAATGGCGGCCGACTTAAAACAGTACGATTACATATCTAAGGCAATTAGATTTTACTGCGTAGAATAGGGCAGTCAACTTCAACTTGAAGGCGTTAAAATTAGTAAAAATAAGTAGAAAAGAAAGTAGAGTCTTTGCGAAAACGTCAAGAGAATAAAATTACAGAATTACGCCCTATTTAGATGTGGTTAAAAATATGTTGTCTACAGAAATATACTATAGCATATTAAAGTCCCGTAAGGTTAGGACTCACAAATATCGTCCACCCACTTAAATACCGGTCGCCATTACAAAATCTAGAAGCGAATAAATCTAAATTTTCCTTTTGTCACCACTCTGCCCCGGTCACATAACAATATTTCGTACGCGCATGCCCGCTTTACAACGCATTAACAGAACCGGCGCACGCGTCGTAAACGCAGATTTAGAGACCATAAAGCTAGCGCAAAGGATTACTGGTATCGGTGGATTGTAGATCTTGGATGTCATGCTAAACGAAGTTTGAAATGGTGTTTAAATATAAAATAAGGTAGTGAGGCACTAGATCCGAGATTTTCAACTGTTATAGCGACACACAATTTTCCCAACACAATTTTCTTAAATCAGACGCTGCTGTTCCAACGCTCTAGTTAAAGAAAATCAATATTTAAATATATTTTTTTTAATAAAAAGAAATGGGTCAGCTTTTGTTAGCGTCTGTACTGCTTTTCGAGACCGGACTATAGTGCCATACCGATAAGCAGTCAATTTTGACACCTATCATTCCTGTACAATTTATAACATCAAACCCTTGAATAAGCTACAGCTGTCAGGATTGACTTCTTATTGGTCAGGTAAACTCGGGAGGTCCACGTTAGCTAAGTATAGCGGAGATCCCGTCTCCGCCTTCTAACTCCGCCATCAGATCACCTTTTCGACGCATACAATTGGGATAGACCAAAAAAAAGAACTCACGGTTTTTACATTCTAATTCGAAAGAATAGGTAATTTTAAGATATTTCATTAATTTTGTATTTGACCCAATAGTTTTGTTTTAATATCTTTTTATGGATGACGAGATAATTTTGGGTTAGTATTTTCTAATTAATAGATTGTAGTAGTGTATTAAAACATACTATTTCAAGAGGTTTTCAGCTAACCCGTAAGATACACCTAGGAGGGCTTCAAGCCGAAAACGAAAGTCAAACAAAGGTTAAATATACTTTTGTCGAAATATCCGAAATAGATAAATATTTCAAAGACTTAATAATGCAGAACGGCTTCAAAACCCTATTCCTCAAAATGGTTTTCGAATTAGAGTAATTGTAAAATATGAACAAACCCAATTGCATTGACGTGATCTTTGAAACTCTTCCCACAAGAAAGTCTCTGCTAGATTTCCCTCGGCCCATGTAGCTGTAACCGCTAAGCTCTCAATCCGCCGTGTAACGCTCTCGATACAAAATGGACGTGTAAGTAAATACGTCGGTTCGGACGGCCAGTGCGACACTACCGTATCGGGTTACTGATTTACAGCGCGGTGTCGCCACATTGTGCTGGAGCCGGGCGGGCCCCGGCGGGGGGATGTAGCGGACCAGCGACTATAACCATGCGTTTTATATACATTCTAAGAATTACTTTGTAACATAAGACCTCATTTTCAAGTACAGTTGACGTCGTAAATATCGGTACACTTTTGGAGTACAGTCGTGTTTAACCTTTTGGTACCCGCCGGCTCCCAAAGGAGCCAGTGACAAAAAGTACTTGAATTCTAATTTCAGACATTAATGACTGATTTGTTTTTTCGCTATATGTATGAGGTTTCGAAAGGTTAAATATATGTGTACACCTTTCCATCTCATTTTCCCTTACTTCATTGCTTTATGTTGTAAAGATTTCCTTCGACAACGCAGCTTAAAATATTTTCTGCAAAATCTGTATTTATCTGTATGTCCAAATTGTATTAGCATGATAAACAATGTTCTAATTATTATTAAAAATATATACATACATACATACCTTCACGCCTTCATTCCCAGAGTGGGGTAGGCAGAGCTACAGAATTACCAACAACTCCAAAAACTTGTTGATAACTCTGTAACCACAATTTGCACAATTAGGCTAAGATGTTTAACAGTGTATATTAGTGACACATAGTAAGCCTATCGCTTAATAGTACTACTACAAGCCTTTATTCCCTTAATCGCCTCTTACGACTAAAAATATATAATAACGTAAAAATACTGATTAGGGTTCTTTACACATTTGTTTACTTGCCTCGATTGTAATCGTGATTTAAAAAAAAACAACGATTCTGCCGAAAGTCACAGCAAATTAATTATGATAAAAATGATATTATCAAATTGGCTAATTAAAACCAAATGCAGTCTTTTTTTTTCGATGGTCACGCTAACTTCTATACCTTGCACCATTTCCGTGTAAAACATCTGCGAAAGTCTTGTAGGAAACAACAGCAAACATTACATGTGATAGTTTGTTGGCCGCGGGATTTTTAGCTCGACGAGGATAAGTCGGATCATTTATCCCGAGGAACAAGCGACGTATTAAATTGCGAACCATTTACATCAATAGCTTTCTCTTAGGCTAAAGCTTAAACTTGGCCAAATTATGTTTAAATTAAACTTGGCCAAATTATGTTTGGTTTTGTTGTGGTAAACTTGTTCGGAACAGTAGGATCATGCAGTGCAGAGGTTTGATTGTTAGGTAGGTATGTCAATAAAAGAGTAAACTATTACGGAGACAGAACTTTAAAAAAGCGCCTGCCAGATATTCTCAACAGTTTACCTGAGGACTTGCGTCTCGAGCAAAATATACGTATATTTAAGCGAAAACTAATCAAACATCTATTAGATACACAGCCTTAGCCTTAGAATTGTATTATTGGTACCCATTGTGTTCAACTAAACATTGTATAATATTAAGATTATAGTTCTTATAGTTCTTTTAAAATTTTCCTGCAGTCAAACTGTCCTAAAACAATTTGCAGGCTTTTGTTGTTTTTGTAATTTTTGTTCTTGGTTTAATAAATAATTAAATAATAATAAAATAACAATAAAAATCGTGGAATGCTAACGCACAGTAATCTTAAAGGACATAAGTATGGATGTTTTATCAAAATGCCTGCATGAAGGTAAGCAGCAGTACTGTTGCAGTGTTATTTTCCGGTATGGGGTATTCATCCCATAAAAAAGGAGGCTTAAGGACGTATGCTAAAAAAATGGTGTTTTAACAAGTCGAATATGTTTTTAATGAAAACTTAAACAAATAATCAAATCAAATCATATTTATTTGCCAGAACACAGTATCAGCAATCATCCATTGCGTTCAGCCAGCATGCAAGCTTGCAAATATTAATAGTTAGTCTACATTTTGGTATCACTACATAGTATAAAACAAAGTCGCTGGCGCTGTCTGTCCCTATGTATGCTTAAATCTTTAAAACTACGCAACGGATTTTAATGCGGTTTTTTTTAATAGATAGAGTGATTCTTAAGGAAGGTTTATATGTATAATACATTCTACGCGGGCGAAGCCGCGGGCGGGTCGCTAGTATAAATCTAAAATACAATTATCAATTACAAATATAAAGATACTTACTCGAAAGTTTGAAGATACAGTAGCTCCATTTCTTTCTCTTGATTGAGTTATGTGTGACGAGTAAAAGGGATGGACGAACCATCCAGAAAACATGCGTTATTTTTTTACTGAATCCAAACGTACGAATCACTAAAACAGACGCACTTTTTATACATTATTTTAGGTTTACTTCACCTTTGCTGCCCCATGCAATACGAAAGTCAACTTCAATCAGTGGCGCTGTTTCAATCGCCGTACACATTTTCTCGATGGCGTTACGCTATCGTTACTTCCTCGATATATAGCTTGCTTGAATAACCGATGGTGATGAGTTAGACTACTTGATACTTGATCGATTGGTCTCTACAAGCAGCTGGACGGGTAATTAAGTACCTATACAGTAGCAAAACAATGCTTGAGTCAAAAATGAAAATAACATCTGCAACAAAGTTACATTGGTTTATGCTATCCATTTTTGCTCAGTAGTAACCCTGTAATTTTCACATATAGTGTTGCTAGTCATTAAATTTATTTGCACTAGCGCTAGTAGCGCTACGAGCGCGTAGACGGGGCTCAAATTACAGAGCGACTGTAATGCGGAATGTTTACGATAATCGCGCGAGCTCGTTATCTTAGCGATATGGTTTTAATACGTGTCATAGCGATTGCTCTTTTGTTTTTATACAAAATTATACAAGCTAAGCGTAAAAAACTAGGGAAGGCTCGTGTTCAAACTTTACGTCGTTCGAGTCTAAATAATACAGAGAGCTTTTATTGATCCGTATGGTCTCTACTTGATAAGGTTGATTATTTATCAACAACAAACTTATTTAAATAAAAGAAAAAACGAATATAAACCTAATTTTCATGAATAACTAACGTTTACGTTTACGGCTCCGTCCGCGTAGAAGTCGTTTATTGCTATTTCCTCAGAAGCACAAATTTTTTATGAAAAAGAAGGAAGCTTATAAGCTATTCCAGGCTATCTATCTATCTCTGTGCCAAATTTCACCCAGATCCGACTAGCCGTTCTAGCGTGATTGAGTAACAAACCTCCTAACTTTGGCATTTATACCTAACTAGCTGCGCCCGCGCACATTTCGTTTATCGTTATTCCCTTGGGAACTGTTATTCCCGGTGATAAAAAGTAGCCTATGTTGTAATCCAGTGTATAAGCTATCTCCATTCCAAATTTCATCCAATTCCGTCCATACATACAAACTTTCGAGTTTATAATATTAGTTCCTAACGTGCCTTATCCTCGTAAGGCCCACGTAAAATTTCGTTAGTTCGAAAATAGTTATTTGTTATACAAGTGGGGAAAGTGGTATTTTACCTGCGAGTGTTCATTTGAAACACGAGCTAGCGAAAGGATTCTATGATAAATAGAATCCTGAGCGTAGCAAGTGTTTCAAGACACGAGACGTAAAATAACTTTTCACCCGTGTATAACACAAAACTTTTCACCTCACTACAGCGAGGAAACTAAGAAAAGGGTTTGTACTGTAAGCTCAGTTCCGCATTTTGCACGGTTTCCTGTAATTCCTCAGGTGCTAATGCGTCTTTATCACTCGAATCACTCATTTTTAATAACAAAACAAACTAGAAAAACATGCGAATTTTTAACTTAACGTTGACGGCTTAATAGAAAAGTTTTGACATAAGTTTTTTTTTTATCATTTCGGATGCGTTTTGTTTGCACATCGACTTATTTGGACTGTCAGAACATTTTATCCGTTTTTAAAACAAGAATGAAGTTTAATTTTGAATGCTGATATTTATGTATTAAAATAAAGTTGTAAGACTGTATTTAGTGTTTTTTACTCGATGCAATTCATTAATTGTGATGTTAAAAATTTAGCACTTGTAAGGTTTTACGTTTGGTTAGCTGTCAAATATCACTTAAGCTGCCTTCAAATGTCAAAACTCTTTCTTCACTTGTGGATAAAAAGCGATTTTCTCAATAGATATCAAACAAACAAAAAGGGCTTTCCGAGCTAGTGAGATGAAAAGAATCTTGTGTCGGTCACCTAAAGTCAAAAGTCACTTTAACAAATGTCCTAAATTTACGACGTTGGGCCTTACGAGGTTAAATTAGTAAGTAAAAAGAAGAACGTAAGAAAATAATTTTGAATAAGATGATTACAAATTATTTCATTAGATTCCTTTATTTCGCGAATAAAACTGCGGGATTGTAATAGTTCAATAAATAAATCCTTGACGAGTTCGTGGAAATCCAATATATTTTTATTTTCTTCAGTAAATAATCTCTTAATTGGATTAGTAGAGTGCTTCGTTATTTTTTATTCAACTCGTTTGTTTTGATTGACTCAATTTTACTTTGCTTCTGTAAATAATCAAGAAAGCAGTATCAAATTAGTATTAATTCAAACACAAAAATAAACATGGCTTTTTCTCTCTCTGTAGGTAAGTACATACATAATTATGAGATATGTTTCGTCTACAATAAAGTTAATATAATTATTCAATTGAATTCGATTCCTTAATTTTACTTGTGGGAGGACCTTGTGCAGGGTCCTTCCGGGTTGGTACCACCATCTTATCCATTAACCTACCGTCAAACAGCAGTGTTTGCATTGTTGTGTTCCGGTTTGGGGATAAGACAGCCGGTGAAATTACTAGCATAGAGGCATTCCATCTTAGTCCTTAGGGTTGGTAGTGCATTTGCAGTCTTGTGAATGCGAATGTCTATGGGTCACAGTTTCCACTTACCATCAGGTGGCCTGTGTGCTCAATTGCCTTCCTA
This sequence comes from Acleris emargana, assembly GCA_927399475.2. Lineage (NCBI taxonomy): Eukaryota > Metazoa > Arthropoda > Insecta > Lepidoptera > Tortricidae > Acleris > Acleris emargana. The sequence goes on along the minus strand of OV656851.1, from coordinate 11,702,919 downwards.
TGCCATAAAATAAATAAATAAATAAACGCTGTTATGAGGTCTATATCTTCAAACTGTATAAATAAGTAAATATGGTATGTGTCGTGTCGTGACATAAGTTTCAATGAAAGGACTCGAAAGGAAACGTTCGTTACATGAAGATCGTACAGAACCGTTATTTGTCCGATTTCTTTTTAGGTTAGTGGACGCCGCATTGACAAGATGTAACATTGTAAATTGTTTGGCAGTAAGTATATTTCACAAACTCACAAAACAAATGACAGTTGTCAATGACCATCGCTATTGCCATGGCGTCGCGATACGGAGCCGCGTCGATATAAGTGAATTAACCGCGTCGTGCATTAGCGCATAATCGGCGACACGTCGCGACAGACGCGGCACATCGCAGAATGACGCAGTTACTTTGAGTAGTGTCGCCAAAACTGAGCAATGTTTTACAAATGGTTTTGATACTCGAACTCTGTCACCTCCACTTAGGAACCATGTTTTTCACGCTCGGAGCATAATGACATAGATTGGTGACACAGCTTGAGATGTCATGATCGTGATGGCTCTTCTAGTTTGTATTAATTAGTGCGTACAGTATTTAAATAATATTAACCACCTGGTTATATCTAATTTCATGTGTTTAGTAAGTAACTTAAGTATTTAAAACACAGTCGCATGTTTTTTTACGCTTAAATTTTTACCATAGCCAACCTAAGTGCAAAATGACGGTGATAAACATCCAAAATTGCGGCTTTGATGCCACTTTAATTACAAATGTACATAAAAAATTACGATGTTTTAGTATCGTGGATATAGATAACACAAAAGATCAACAAAAACATTCTTCACAATCCTTTTTTTAAAGATACGATATCGTTACTGACTGAAGTATCAAAACCATTTGCTCTCACCTCGTGTAGCGTTGTCAAGGCACACATTACGCGTGAGATACCGCGGCATTGTCGTGCGCGATTTAGCGCCGTATTAAACCGAATTATTACAAGTGAATTAGGCCGATACGGACACCCACGACAGTGCGGTACTGGCTGCAACAACAGACGTCGATTTGATAGTCAAATGTATAAAGAATTATTCTAAGGCAAGAGGAAAGCAAACGAGTACAAAATTAGGGTGATTTGGCTCTAGAGTCTCAGATCTCAGACCTACCATAAAATGTTGTCACAGTGACGTTATAACTCAAATCATAGGAATTGTAAAATATAAGTTTTATAATGTCACTCTGTGGCTCCATTCTATGATGTGTCAGAGTTCCATAATGCCAATAGTGCATTTGCAATAAAAGGGTTGTTTAATGTTAATGTACAGCAGTGTTAAAAATGTAAACTACCTTACGCCTACACAGGAATATAAAGACTGTACACGATAAAATCTGGCCATGCATGCTCTGGTGTATCTTTGCAACGAATGCATATTTTCAAGCAGTTTTTTTTTTCATAGCTTGTATAGTTATATAACTATATAATAAAATAAAATCATATCACATAATGTATGGGTATGTGTGAGTTTTCGTCGAATATATTCTATCATACCTTTCCACTTCTGTCCAGCGTTTTTTGACAATCTTCACTCGCTTTTTTTTTTTCTCTCTCTCTCTCGCTTTCATTTATATTATGTCGTTTCATAACCACTGACTATTACAAAAAAGTGCTGCTTGAAAATTAGCATTCATTCAAAAAATACACCAGAGCATGCATGGCCAGATTTTATCGT